>CM031237.1:562515160-563715160 GCA_018340775.1 Taxus wallichiana var. yunnanensis
ATAAGAGGTTCCTTAAACCCTCCCATATTTTGAAGTTTCTTGATTTCTCATTTGGTTTTTCACTAATCTAAAATAGGTAGCATGAAAATCTTATCAAATAGTGTCCAGACTAGGCGTTGGTGTCTCGGGATAACCGAAAACATATGTGATAATATTGATAGACAAGGATCCTTGTGACCTAACTAGAACTAGGTACAAAAGTGACATATGTGAGAGAGAAAGACAATAGAAACAACCAAAACAAGTAGATGGACTAGGGAGTGTGTCACTAGTGAATACTTTTCTTACTTGAGATCCATCTACACAACATGATACTTAGTGGTATGGTAAAATATTAATATGTGTGTGACTTTGTGTCTACATTTTCACCCTTTTGTGATATTTGAATGAAATTCAAGTAGTGTAAAGGAAGTATGGAACATACCTGTGAGAAGTCTAGAGAATCCCTATTGCAGGAGTACGTATAGAATATAATAACATATAACGTGGTGAACCATGGATCAATGTATCGATCCATGTAGTGTAAATAGAGACAAAAACCATTTTTAGGAGCACTTGGAGAAATTGACAACTTGATTTTAGAGAATTTGGATATTTTGAATTGTTGCTAGTGGAGATTCAAAAGGGTAGGGAGTGATAAATTCGAACCCAATTTTGTAAAATTTTAATCCATGGAGGATTTATACGGCATGCCACTAGAGGAAAAGTGTTGGGGAGAGAGGTCTTGTTTTACTCTCCATCGATGAATACATCCTCAATGATTTCAAATAGTTGCAGATGGCTAAAGACCAAATTTAGTTCCATGTTGAATAACCCATAAAGGAGCATTATAGGAAAGTAAATGACGTCTCATTTCCCCACTCCCATGGGTTCCATGATTCATATAGTGTGAGATGGATTCCATGTTAGGTCATCTGGAAGCAATGTAAAATTAATTCCCATGTTAGGTCATCTCGGGAAATATAATGAAGTGATGTAACTCCTAAGTTAGGTCATCTGGGAGAGATAATGAAGTGATGATATGTTGTACCGATTGATTGATTTGATTCAAATATTGAACTATTTCTTTGAAATTAAATGTATGTGATAGATTACTCATGGATATTTTCCACTTTCTACCCCACTATTAGTTCATTAGGGGAATATATTTGAAGTAGTAGAAAAGGTCGAACATTGTATGAGATGATTTGTACATTTTCTCAAATAATGTCACAAAATATTTTTGATAATGGTGTATTAGGAGTATGGAATGACTGTATAGTAGCTTGAGAAAGATCGTAGGGTGATCCCAATTCTATGCCCACTTTTTGGTGAAAGGGGAGGGGTGGAAAATAACGAGCATTGTGCCAAAAGTAGAGGTGAAATAGTGTAATGAAGAAAAAAATGTAGTATATTAGATGTTACAAGATTGCATGTATGTCAAGTTGTAAATGTACTAGATTGGAATTTAGAAATGTGGAATGTGTATAGTATGGTGGTAGGAGAAATTCTAAACCAAATAACATAAACGGGAGGAAAACAGTATTGAAACTCAAGATATGAGTGAAATTATGGGATGTGTATTAATTGGAATAATGAGTGTGAATAGTAACTATAGTAAATGAAAAATATGCAATTGTTATATATAGTGATAGTAAAAAGTGACTAGTAATTTCATTTGAATTGTGATTGAGTTAAAATTTGAGCTTAGATTTTGAAAATGTTGTAGATTAGGGAAGTGAGGTTAAATAGGTTTGAGATGGTAGTGAAGGCCCTAAACTCATAGAATCTTGTTGATCTGATGAGTAAGATTATTTTGCAAAAATTTGAAGAAATTTTCCCAATTTTGTCAATTTTTGTAAAATTTCAAATTTTAAATAAATTGGGCATTTTTGAATTAGGTAGGAGTGTCCAAGGCATTAACATCTTTTAGGATGCCAACACCCAGATTATGAGTACTAGTGTCCTATTTCTAGGCACCTGCATCCTTGTCCTAGGTTGGTGACCCGAAGAGAGTTTTGATAGTGCGTTGTGAAATTTTGTCATTTTGATGACTTATTAGACCATGATTAGTTGATTTTGAGTATGTATGAGGTACTAATTTTTAGCTTTTGTTGGTGTTTTTATTGTGTAGTGAGATATACACTCGAGGGAGTTCAGCAGGTAAAAATTTGAGATATTATTTGGGTTTATATGATGGGGAGTGGGACATACTAGATCATGTCGGCCTGTGGAACATAACGAGATTGGGACAGGTGCCCCATAATATTACTATGATTACTTGCATTATGCGAGAGGTGGTGTGTAGATACTTGTACTTTTTAGTTTTCTAATGGGATATGACTATGACCCTAGAGGATGTATATCATATATTATGACTATCAGTTATGGGTGAGAGAGTACATGTGATGGCCATAGTGGATGCTCAGAGGTAGATGAGAGAAGTTATGGGATACTTTATAGGGACATGTGTATAAAAAGAGATCCATATAATCCTAGATGCCATATTGAGATTCTCGTGTTCCATGATTATGAAATTTTATTGCAAAGTGGTTATTGTGTCATTTGTGGTAGTAGAGGGTGGTGGATTAGTCATCTTGTATAAGATGCATGATATTTTTAGTGTATAGAGGAGTGTGGGACAAGGTTTGTATGGGCACGTTACGTGTTGGATCATTTTTAAATATATCCATACATGTTTATATAGGAGGACCATGGTGGTGGACTAGGAGCCACCACATTGTTACATGTATGGGCCTATGAGCATATTACTATATTGAGGCCACTTGGTGGGCCACGTGTAGATTTGGTGAGACCTGATATATTTGTTGTGAGATGGGTAGGAACCCTGAGTAGAAGGATGGATACCACTACTTATAGATCTATGTATGATCATATGGGACTAGTAGTCATCATATGGAGGTTGTATCAAGACTATGGTGGGTGTTAATAGGATGGATTAGAGTTGTGGTGCATTCGATGCATGATGTGGTTGAAGGAATGATTCCCAGGGTGTCTGAGTTATTTCAGGTAGAGATAGTATCGATGCAATTTATAAAGGATTAGGATGTGCCCCAGATCCATATGTATGGGTGTGAGCTACTAGAGGTCCTAGGCTTCCAGGAGTGTGGCTAAGACCGATAGGAGTACAACTAGTGCACCTTGGTCTAGATGAGGTATATGCGACCATATAGATGATACAAGTAGATGATATAGGGTGTACCAAGGTCTATAGTAGTGGGTAGAGCACCGATGGGTGTTATTATTTCTAGTTGTCATAGATGTGGTGGTTGGACCAATGGTTGGAGGAGAAGAGGGGAAGGCACCTACCCCCGAGGAGATGGCCTAGTAGTGGAATTAGTTGAGCATAAGTATTTATTTGTTAGTATTTGGTGATTGTTAGTTAGTTTTTGTATATGGGTAAAAACGTGTGATAAATAATTTGGTATTGGATGGAGGAAGGTGATGCTTATTGGTTATTGACATTTGATTCATCGATCCAAACATTGACATGGAATGTACCCATAGATGTTCTCGTGGGAGGTGGGATGTTAGAATGAGTGGATGTTTATGGGACATAATGCCTATGTTTTTGAGCTAATGGAGATAGTGGAAGCCACATGTACTATTCTATTGAGTGAGCATGATGAGGCACGTGCAGAGACTCAAAGAGTTAGGGAGGTCATAGGAATAGGATACCTATATCAGGATTTATTTACAAAGTATGTGGAGTTTAGGGCTGATTTGTGGAGCAATCAGTTGAGGTGGCCTTACTACGAAGGAAAGTGGAGAGATATAGAGGTCATGACTAGTGGCTTAGATTGAGTAGTGAAGCATATATTTCTAGAGCTCCCACAGCTATATCTAGTGATAGTGATGATAAGATATGATGTATATGTATGTAGTGATGGATGGGGGATTTCCCTAGTGATTATATTTTTGAAAATATGACACACACACACACACACACATGAATGATTGGTATTATTTGTGTTGATGTTATGTGATGATGATGATTATTGTTCATATGTGGCTTTGTGATGTTTGTTGTATATTACGTAAATGATTATGTGTATAAATGGATGATGATACCAATAGGAAATAGATAAGTAATGCTTGAAAATTGGATTACATATATGAATAAAGATGGATAGTATGTGATAAATAGTAATGGATGTATGTATGAAATGAATAATGTGAGATAAAAATGTAATTGAGATGATAGTAATAATTTATGTAATCATGTGTAAGCATGATAAAGAGGGGGGAATAAGAGTGATGTGCCCTAGTGTATGTGTAGGAAAATGAGGTTCATTTATATAAGACCCATCAAAAATAAAGAATGAACCATAGAACAAGAGTACGCCATTTGGAAGTGGTTTGAGATTGTATTACTAGAAAGATATAGCATGAATAATGAGTGAGGTTTTTATTGTAATATATATCTCAATAGTCTTGTAAGAACCTTTAGAACATGAGTGTGTCATTAAGTAATGACATAATCATACAAAAATAACATACCAAATATGGAGAGGCATGGTGGAAGCATTTGAAGTGGTAGTGGCATGATTATAAGAGCCAAATTGAATATTAGATGAAATGGTGCCAATAATGGGAGATGTAGTGGTAGGAAGCATAGGTGCCAACAAATTAGGAATCCAATGAGATGTAGTAGCACTGTGAGGTGGATGAGATGATGTGGCGGTAGATGCACTAGGTGGAGGACATGGATGGATAATGATTTTAGGAGATGGATGAATGATGACCTTAAAAGTGGGTGGAGGAGACAAGTGAACTAAAGTAGAAGTACACTTATGTAGAATTGGAGAAAGAGACCACTCATGAGAATGATATCCAAAGGAAATGACACCCTTATCTTCTAATTGTTGTAATTTTTCATGAAGGGCATAATAGTCATTGTCACAAAGTGGTCATTAATGTGGTAGAAAATTCAATAAGGATATTGTGTTGGTGATGCAAGCGATGAGGAGGAGGATGTTGATTAGAGGGTAAGAGAATTAAGTTCTTATCAAGTAAAGTATGAAAAACATCATGAGGCTTAGCAGCATGTGAGAAATGTAATGGCTCCCTGAGTAGGAGATGGATAAGCCTTAGGTGGAGAGAGACATGGGGGA
Organism: Taxus wallichiana var. yunnanensis; assembly: GCA_018340775.1. Lineage (NCBI taxonomy): Eukaryota > Viridiplantae > Streptophyta > Pinopsida > Cupressales > Taxaceae > Taxus > Taxus wallichiana. Next base: position 562,520,275 of record CM031237.1, read on the forward strand.
GAAGATGGAGGAAAATTATGTGATGGAGGGGATGGAACACACTTACGAGGTGAAGGAGATGGAGACCTTGGAGGATGTTTAAAATATGGAAGAGGAGAATAAATGGAAGATGATGTAGTAGTATAAGGATTAGAAGGAGGTGTTATAACATGTGCATCTCTTAAATCTTGTTCTATATCAATGACTTCATAACATGAAATTATAAAGGAATCACATGTATCATATTGCAATATTTCTTTCAATGTATGAATCAAGCCACAAAAAGATAAATTTCTTTTCTAGATAAAAAATATGAAATAAATACCCATGCATGCAAGAAATGAAGCGTAAAATGTAATCTAGAATGGGTTATTTCTTTCCTTTATGAAATCTAGGTAAGTGATCATGTGTAACTCTAGGACCTTTGTTAAACATAAAGTGTCTAAGAAAAAAATATTCCATTTCACAATATGTACTAATAGATCCATAAGAAAATGAGTGTACCATTGAATAACATCATCAACAAGACTATGACAAAAAGCTTTTAGTAACAGTCAATCATTCGAATAAGAAGACATAGCTAAATGATAATGCTTAAGATGTAAATAAGGATTGCTAGTTCCATTAAAACACAAATTGGTAGGCATGATAAAATCCTTAGGAAAAGCTGAATTGTGAATTTTCTTTGGAATAGGATTTCCATGAAGAGAGTTATTATCAATGGAAGTATAGTATGATTTTATTTTGAGAGTGAGAGATTTAACTTGAGATTTAAAATTACCAATAACATGCATGAGTGATAAAATATCATGTGAAGGAATTATGCAGAAGTGAGAGGCACATGAAGAGGTTGAAGTTTTCCATTGTGAGTGAGTAATCATAGGAATGTGAGAAGAAGAAAAAAAAGATGAAGGATCTATGGGAATGCTAGAAGTGGATGTAGAATAAATAAGAGGAGGTGTACTAGTAGGAATGGGAGAATGGTGAACAAAATCTTGAGAGGAAGAATAAAGAGATGAATGATGAGGAGAGGAATATGGAATATCAGAAGAAATGTGAGGAGTGAAATCAAAAGATAACATAAGAGGTGAAATAGTAGGAGTGGAAAAATCATCATAAATGACATTGGTAACAACCTAGAAAGTGAAGTGGATAATTCACTTTTAGAAGTCTTAAGAGAAGTAACATCCTCACTAACATTTTCATGATCAGAAATATAATCACTATTAGAAAAAGTTTGGTATGCAAGTATTTCATCAAGAGAGTCATCAACATATAGAGTGGTAGGAGAAGAACTATCATAAGATATATCATTGCAATCATGGGAAATATTTTCAGTAGAAGAAATATTAGAGATAAATTTTCATTCATCTTGACTAGTATGAGAAACATCATCATGCACATGTACATTTTTGACATTGGAAGTAACATTTCTTTTATATTCATTGTCAAATGCAAGACCAACATAGAATCTATAATAGTGCTATCTAGTTATATAATAGGTTGAGAATAAGGTTGAATAACATGATTGCATATGGAAGAGCATGGAGAGAATTTAGTGAAATTTTTGTCAGAACTATGCTCACACTAGAGTTACAAAATCTAGTGGGAATATTGTGTTCCTTACCAAGAAGTACTCTTTGAATGCCATCATCAAATCAAGAATTGTGATAAATATAATTAAGTTTAGCTTCAAGAGCATCCTCAAGGATAGGATTAACACTAACATGATGCATAACTTGTTTATAATAGTAGGATCTATTTTTAGCCATAAGGGTTTTATGTATCCTAGGGAAAGGAGTTCTAAGAGAGGGGTTCACAAAATGATTTAATAAAATAAAAATATTAAATCTAATTTTAGAGTCACTACTATGATGATATACAACATAATACAAATTCTAAACACTCTAAAGATGCAACAAAATAAACAAATGAGAGAGATAAGGCACTTATATGATTTTCTCTTATCCCAAAGAATAGTTGAACTAGAGAAACAAATGAATAGGATGGGTAGAGTATTGGAAATTCTTGATATAAATTTTTAAGGCTATAAACAGAGTGTACATTGTTCCTGAGACATGGCGAGGGTTCTTGGGTGTTAGAGATTGCTCCTAGGCACTGGTGACTATGCAAATGTTAGGAATCTACTTTTTCCTACGTCACTAGAGTTTCACACTTGTTTTTTTTTATCATATGATAGTCACACTTAGATCATCAAGGTACCCGTAACTTGTAACAAAAACCCTAGCTACCTACATAATCTCACAAACACATAAAATTGGAATGAAAAATGTAATATGTGAAGTCAGACTAACCTTGGTGGTCACCTAAAGGAGAGCACATGTCTAACATTGCACTACATTATAGAATCCATGTAGTTCTTTTTTCTTGTGTGTGAAATAATGTCCTTAGGTTTCCCTCGTGCTAGTGATGCCAAGATAGCAGGCTATATCTAGATAGAATGCAAAATGTGTGAGATGGAATTCATCACTTCCCCTTCCTATGTAGTTTATGCAGAGTAATCAACCTAAAAATATAATCTCTTTGATATTATGTAGATATGATTTCCCTTTAGAATTTCTTGCCCTTATAATGTTATGTATATATAGGGATATTTTTTCAGAATTTAGACACTAGTGACATGACATGTTGACTAGGACCTTGGGATTACAAAAAAACAAAAAGGATGATCACAAATGCAAAAAGGTGAATAAGAAAAAATGGTACAAGAGTGCCGGGGTGGATAGGAGATCCTGGAGGCGGTGTCCTAGGATAGCGATGAAAAATGTGAGAAGACTAATGACAAGGATCCCCTGTGACCTAACAAGAATTGAGTATAAAAGTGAAAAATGTGAGAGAGGGAAAGATAATATAAAAAACCAAAGAAAGCAGATGTACTAGGGAGTGTGTCACCAGTGAATACTTTTCTTATTTGAGATCCATGTACATAACAACATACTTAGTGGTATAGTAAAATAGTAATATGTGTAGTCTTATTTGTCTAAAGTTTTGGTAAAGTGGTTTGAAGTCTCAATCCATTTTCACTATGAATACACTATAGGCCTAATCAAGAAGGTTGAGAAACTAAGATTCTCTTGTGTATTTATCTTCCCAACCCATACACACGATCATTTAAATATGGAGTATAGGTTCACTTTAAAGTGTTTATGTAGAGGCTAGTGATGAAAATAAGTTTCAACACACAAGATTAAAAGTAGATCGGGACTGGGTCTTGAAGATCAAAACCTTGTTTCAATGTGTCTAGGAAATCATACATGTTTGATATATTTTTCCATGGAATGAAACAATATATGGACTTGGAGAGTTTCATAACATCCATATCCTCCTTGAAATGTGTATTTGAAGTCATGACTAGTTGGGAAAGTGTGTGGTTTTTCTCAATATTTGAATATGTAACTTTGTGCATGTAAATAAGTATATACCCTACTCCAATACATGATTTATGAAGAGAATAATGGTTAGTTTCCACTTATTATATGTTTTAGGTGATGTAAAGTTTACAAATCACCATCCCTAAGTTTTTAAATCAGTTAAATACATGTTATTTGTAGTTTGTAAAGCTCATTCATGAATGTGATATGAGTTCTTCATGAGTGTGCATGCAAGAGTGTGATGAAGGGTTGAAAAGGAGTCTTCAAGCCTTGATCTAATGTACTCCAAGATATTTTTGTTGATATATACCTCATGTAGACTCAATGCTCATGAATGTTTGGAAATATTTGGTTTCAAAAGTCTCCTCATTCATCAAATTCAAAGATTGTGTTCTCAACACTTGCATCTAGTGTTATCATAAGTACTATAATGTAGGTTGAAGGAAAAATAGTGAATTATGAAGGATATAAAGAGGTTAAAGAGAATATTAGAGGTTCTAGCAATGTTCTTGAATGATGGTGACACTTGGCACTTAGTTATCCATATTCCTAAGATATACTCACTCGCCAAAGGATAAGACAAAATAATAAAGACACTTACAAAACAAAGTTATAGGGGTTAGAAAGAAAATTTGTCATACAAGTCAGAAGGTTAGGGATTTTGAGAGCTTCCTTTGAACATCATTAGTCTCAAAGAATATTTTTAGAACCTAAAAATTATGTGCATGAAACTATCATCAAGTTCATAAGAAATGGTTGCAAAATAATTGTTTCTTAATCAATGTTACCCATCTCTCCTTCTATGAGTTGTAAAGTGAATTAGGTGGTAAACTATTAAAGTTGAAGTGAATAGGACCTTTGATTGAGTCTCTCTGTATGTATATAAATTCATGTTTGTGGAATAAAAATGTTTTTGAAAAAGTGAGAGAGCTAATAATAAATTGAGGCTAGTGCAACTAGGATGTGTATGAGAGTGAATGAGAAAATTTAGAGATCACAATCTGTTGTTTAAGTCACCATGATAAGTGTGTGGTAAAATTTATGTAAAGTCTAATTAGAACATTGGTAAATTTAAAAGTAAGTGCTTTCATGCAAGTTGCAACATAAAAAGAAGATAAGTAGGTGTTTAATCAGTAGTTGAAGTTGGTACTTCATGTTGAGTGGGTTCTCAACAAGTTTGAGATCTTTGTAATCTTTCATTGGACAAATTTTCTAGCATAGTACATTGGTTCAATGGGTTTTTCTCCCTTTCAAGGGTTTCCCTACGTCAACATTGTCTTCCTATGGTTTCTATTGTTGATTTCTCATAGATAGTGTTGTTGATTCTTCATAACAAAGTAAATAAATTGGATTGTCTTTCAAATTTTGAATTTACACTGATTCACCCCAATCTCAAAGGTGCCTAGAATTTCTAACACATATTTTAAGCCTCTCATTGAAGATGTCATCCATGAAGAAGAGAGGATAATTTGTGATGAGCCTTTGGAATATTTGAAAGAGGAATTTGTGCAAGAAATGTTGAAATTTGCAGAAGAAATAGAAGATACCCAACTCATCCTTGAACTCCTAATGCAAGCCATGGAAATGCAAGATATGTATGAATCCAAAATCTAGCTTCTCGGTTGATTAAAAAAAATTCATGATGAAATAGATCAAGATGAAAAATATGATATCTCTCTTAAAATAATGGTTGATGGATGTGATGATGAAAGTGAAGTTTTCTCTTTTCCATTTGAAGAGGAAAATTATCTCAATGATGAAAAGGTTGAAACAAATTTCTTTGATTCCTTTGGAGACAACACCTCCCATAGTGAAGTAGTGAAATTCAATGATATTTCAGATGATGAATAAATTTCTTTGAAAAATTTCCTCTAATTTAAAAATTAATATTCCCCAAATGAATTTGAATGTGAGATTTTTGCATTTTTGAAGGAGTCTATGCAAGAAATCGTAAAATTTGTAGAAGGAATGAAATATCCCAAGCTCATTATTGATATATTGGCTCATGTCATGAATGTGAAAGATAGGTATGAAGATGAGTTTTATTCTTCATTCGGTGCCAAAATGTTTCATGATGACATATGAAATAATGATGGACTCAATTCTTCTCATGAAAATTTGTTAATGAGCATGAATGTGGGAAAGAGTAAAACTTGGATTATTTAAGTAATCCAACAAAAAAATCAGCCTTGGGGCAGTGGTGAAATGCAAAATAGAGCAATATGGATGAACATTGAAGAGAATTTGCTATCTCGAGATGATAATAAGAATAATGGATTTTTTTGGGAAAATATCAGATCATTAGAGTAATTATGTAGGATCATCCTCCCAAAAATACATACATTCATGAAATCACTTGTATTTCCTAAGCAATTGAGGAAAGGATGCTACTTCTTCAAACCATTCAATGGATTCATAGAGAATCATCACCTGATGCTACCCACTCAGGGGTAACATGTTCCAAAAGATGAAAAGTTCTTCAAAGAAAGTGGGTTGTCTCCCACATGTATCATAGGTTATTTTAGGTTAATTTGTTTCCATTTCTAGTGTGTGTTTTTTTAAATTTTTGTGTGTTGTGTGTGTGCATTTAATAAAGGAATCTTCATTTTATATCTTTGGTATGACTCTACATAATCCCAATGGATAAGGCATTGGTCCACGTAGTGTCTTGAGATTCTGGAGTTCCTACTTGTCCTGTCCTCACTATGTTTTTCTAGAATAAGTCCCCAAGCTATAGCCAAATATTTTCATGTAAAATTTTTAGCATGAAAAATTCAAAAAAATGTCATGACAACCTAGCCTACATTCAAAAAACTCAATGTAAAATCATCCTCCAACCAAATAAGTTAATATGTTATCCTTATAATGGAAAGAAATAATTTGATAATGTGGTTTTTAAGTGTGTTTCATGTGCAGGGAGGTGATTCATGGATTCATTCAAGACCATTCAGAAGGAATTACCTTTGGAGGCCCAAAAAGGCCTATTTTTAAGGATTTTTCACATTGGTGGACACCCCTCGAAATATTTTTGTTGAGGAAAAATGAACTTGGGAGTTTTGAAGAGGAGATACAAGATTCAATGAAGTGATTTAGGAAAGTTTTGGAATTAAAATCATGTTTAGGAACATGTAATGTGATACCGGGCTATTCTTAGCATGGTATAAGGAAATGAAAGAATTGAAAAATCTAGTCGACTTGTTTCGGACATATCAAAAGACTCGAGATGATTTGGAAAATAATAAGATACTAATTGGAAATATAATGATGTCAATTTCATTTTGCAAAATTTTTCAAGGGATTACGAGGAGCATATTTACGAGATATTAGCTCAACAATGTAGACAAAAATATTTGATCCTTGTGAAGATTCAACTGAGGACTATGAGAGTTTGAGAGATAGTTAGAAGTTTATTAAAAGGAAAATGTGAGATATGTGAGGCCCCATTCACATCCAAGGTTTTTTTTTCTTTTTATCATCATAAAATTTGGTGGAAGTTTCTTTCACCAACGCCTGTGCTTGGGTAGAATTTAAAACGGGACAAAATGGAACATTACAAATAGAATTTGTATCTTAAAATAGTGGGAATATTCTACTCATTCATTATTGAGTCAAAATCATATAATTTAATCCCTTCATAGTCCACAACTAGCTCCGGTGGTGAGAAAATGGGTTTAGTTAGATATGTTAGCGGTGTTCGGTGAAGGAAAGTATATTTTTTTGCAAAACGTGCACTTGGAGATCTATGATGTCCCTTTTTCCATTTTACCAAATTCAAAATGGACATGGGAAAAAAAATTGTGCCCTCACATGAGGAGGACAAGTTACATCACTTAAAAGACAACTTGGTGGTTAGAAAATGTTATCAACTCACCTAACCCCACCTACCCCCTTCTCATGATGAGCAGACCCTATGTGCACTTATGATGGGGTGATGTACCTTTTTCCCTGTTATAAAGGGACATGGGGGACATAATAATGTTCTACCACATTAGGAGGAATATATGTGTCACTTAAAGTCACAATATGAGGTGTTAGACAAGTGTTTTCAACTCACCTTCATAACATGTTTTGGCCCCTTCTTCATGATGCCTCCACCCTATGAATATTTTTACACTCCTAATGTGAATTTTTCCCTTAATAAATTTGGTAATGGAAAATATGACATCTGAGACCCATTTATAAATTCTTAACCCCATGTTTGAGTCTCCATCTAGCCTAAGTTGAGTAGGTGAGTCAAAGCATGAGTTAGCTAGGTTTATGAAAGGGGTGAGTATAAAACTCATCCTTAGTCATTTATAATTAATTTTTGGTCATTTTAACTCCCAAATTGTGTTATCCCTTTTTTTGTGTTGCTAAAGTTTCCCCAAAAACATCATGCTCTAAAACACAATTTTGCTCGTTGCTCCCAAACCCCGCTCCGATTTCCATGAAATATGAAGTGTAGAATCCTAGCAAAAAAATATTTAAGGGGAGTATTTACATGCCTCCATTAATTATCCCCTACATTTTCTACATAAATGTGAAATTTTCAGCTAAAAATATCCATTTTTTAGATTTACGTAAACCTGTTGATTGCAATAATAAAAAAATGGAGCCAAGGTCCAAAATACAAAACATAAACTTCTGCAAGTGGTTTCGTTTGAATTGAAACCAAAAAGACTACTTTATATTTTTAATATCCATTGGAGAAATTACTAATAATAGTAAGACTGAGGTAAATGTGAATCTAGATACCTCATTTCATTTTCCCATATTTGTGACACTCAAAACTAGCAAAATTGGAAAGATTGGCAAAAAAGGGGCAAAACGGGACAATCATGATGAACATGATAAAAATAGTAAATGGATTAAATGAGATAAAAATGATCACATATCATTACTATTAACTTTACAAGTTACCCTTGCCAAGGAGGCTTTTAAAAATTTTCTTACAATTTTCTCTCTTCCCATTCTTAAGTTTTTCGGGAAATTTGTTTCAAAAATTGCCTTAGTATCATTTTTCACTGAATTTCAGACTTCAAAAGTCAACATGTATTTTGCATGAAAAATGAGTGTTGAGTTCGAAACCAAAAGTCTGATCCAATAAGATTTTAGAACCAAAATTCGGAACTACAAGTTTGTTTAGTGTGTAGTTTTCTTTTCGAGTCTCAAGTCCGATTCCATGCCATCATTTCAAACTTGAGTCTCAAGTGAAATTTGCATGCAAGTTGTAATATGAAACCTGATCCTTTTACCATTTCAGAACTTCAGGATATTCAAAATTCGGAGTTTGAAGTGCATCCTATACGAAACCGCACACCGACCTCCAAATTCAAATTTTTGATGGCCATAAATTCCCAACTACCCACACGTGTCGTAGACCTGTAATTACATTTTCACTTTCCTATAAATATGTGAGTTTTACTTATCATTTTTACAATACAAAGTAATACTCTTATACGATGCCAAACCTCTACATCCCGACCATACCCATAGACAATTTTTGGAGCATTTTTTCATATTTTTCTCATCATTTTGGGTAATTTTTGCAAGTTTTATTTTTCTTTTCATTTTTTGAGATCTTGTTCTATCATTTTACTTCTCTCTTTTCTTCCATCCTTCATTTCGATACATTTTCTCCTAATTTTTGTTGTTGAAGTTTAAACCATGGCCTTTCTTTGACAATTTTTTATTGTTTTTGAATTCATAACTTCAAGGTATTTCACAAACAAGGAAGAAGGTTATATATTGGGAGAAAAGTGTGCTTCGGAAGACAAGGGATTTTTGTAATATTTCAAGTCTCAGATTTTAAGGACTATTTGATAGGTGTAAAATTTGATTTTAGGATATTTGAGATATTTTCAAAATTCACAACCTCATCACTTGTAACCTCAAGCTCGGGTTTTCAACAGAATTGGTAGTTTCGGGTTTTGGCACATGGAAGTTTTGATTTTAGAGATTTGGATTTTTAGGTTTTAGAGGTTTGCTATCTTGGATTTTTAGTGCTTGCTTTGTAGGTATAGAAATTCATTTTCGTACTTTGGGCTTAATATTTTGGGGTTTCAGAGGTTTTCTATTTTGGGATTTTATAGGTTATACATAGGGTTTAAGTTCCGATTTCAAAACTTCAAACTTTGGGGTTTCAAAGTACAAATTGAATTTACAAGGTTGTTCTGCAAGGATACAATTCTTCCCTCATTTCTAATTTTAGGTTTTTCGTGGGGAAGATGTTTGGATCATCATCTAAGGGGAAGGAAAAGATAAAATATGGCTATCAAGGGGTAACACCCCCTTCAAGTATCTCATATGATATAGAAAATGTTAGGGATACAAACTTGGGACATATTGAGATGCCTAAATTCTAGGAGAGATTCAAGGATTTGAATAAGAAACCGTGGATGCAAGCCATTTTTTTTTATAGTGGGCTACCCCTAGTTATCACATTTCCCTAATTCATGTGATGTCTCGAGTTTGTTCTTTTGCATCACATTTTGATAAAGACTCACGTACAATAAAGGATGAGGATGACACAAATGGTGATCAAGTTAGATAGTGATTTATTTGAAGACCTCCTGAAACTCCCTGATGTTGAATCATATGCCACTATTTCCCTAGAATCTTCTCTCGATAATTGGGTTGTAGAGAATGATACTTGTACAAGGGTCATCAATAAAATCTATTTAGCTAAAACTAAAAGTTCACTATCTAGATTCCCAAAGATGATTCCTCGGTCATACTTCATTCAAGAAGTAAATGATATCATTACACTACTGAGAAGAGTTATGGGTCTTCCTTCTTCTAGGGAGTTCCAAGAGTGGATGTACCTTTACATTTCCACTATCAAGAGAAATAAGGACCTCATTCGATGGGATGAACACATAAGTAATGTTATTTGCTTTCAATTGTCTAATGTTCTAACTTCCAAAAATTTATTCATGACCTCCTACCTTGTGTACACAATGGTGGGCATGAGATATTATCTAGGATTGACTCCAAAGGGATCTAGGAACACAATTCAGATATATGAGTACTATCCCCAACTCACAATGGCAGAGGGTTCTAAGACCATTTTAGAGAGTAAATGATGTTTTCTTCGCAGTTCTCCTATATTTATTTGATAAAAATTTATATAAATGAAGAATTTCAGATGAATCTTGGAAGGAAGTAAGGGAATGGGGAGCTATCTATTTACAATTCTGACATTCACATACATCAAGATGCCTGGATTCATAGGTTCTCCTGTCAAGATGCCAAGATGCCCAATGGATAAGTGGGTTTTAATGGAATTGGTTCATTAGTTGCTAAGTTACCACAAGATTCAACATGACCAGCATAAAGAAGGATCCCAATTTCCTATAAATATAGGTAGATACACACACACTTTTACATACAAAATATGAGAATATTGAGGGAGATATGTCACATACTATGAAAAATTTCACTCACACACTAATTTTGACTACTAGGACAAGTTTGGAAAAATAGGATCAACCAGTGTTCACATACCTCAATTGGAGGATATTTGGATCCATTGTTGAGATGAGAATGCGAAGAAGGGAAAGAGAATTTGAAAGGTTAACCCTTCAAGAGGTCACCCAATATGGAATTTTGGTCATCCCCAAGGGCCTACAAGATGACAACTAGGTTTTAGATCCTTCTTATGATCAAAATAATGTCATGAATCAACCTTTACCTTGGATTGATTGGTCAGTTGAGGAATGTAGCAACACAAAGGAAAGGGTGGGTCCCATTCTAAATTGGACCTACCAATGGTTGATAACTTTGGGAATCACACGAAAAGTGTCAAAAAAATTCCACATAATGTATTTAATTCCGGTCATTGGTCAGCCATGCCACTCTATCTAAAGGAAAGAGGTTGACTCCTAAATTTGTGTCAAGGCCCCGCAAGATTTATTTTGTTATTATAGGTTAAGGATATTCTTCTAAATATTCTAGTATGGGAGATAAATATCCAAAATTATAATCTACCAATATCATTGACTTAATGTTTTCCCTAAAGTCACTCAAGTTTCGTAGTCACCCACCTCTCTACCTCTTCCATCTTATCCATTCTTAGTTCCTCTTTCCCCTCCACCTCTCACTCTTCCTTTGACCATGTCCTCCATTTCCTCTATTCCCATTTCTCTTACATCTCTCACCTCTTCTCCCTCTATGGCTCATGTTTTCTCCTCCCTTTCGTCTCTTTCAACTAGAGATATTTTGTGGATAGGATCTCCCTTCGGAACCTCTCTTCCACAACAATATCTCCCCATTTACACTTCTATTTCACCCACACCTGAGGCCATCCTTTCCACTCCACCCTCCATTGTTACAAATAATTTCCACTTTCAGTGCTTATAACCAATGCCCTAGTTTTACCAACTCGTAAACTACTACCATAATAATGCCCATGTTGTCTTCCGAATCTTCTTCTTTTATTGCTACATGGTTATACAGAAGACACTAAAACAAAATAAGAAAATTCCCATAATTGATGTTTTTGATCTAAGTTTTATAGATATACCCCCCCGAAGACAAGCCAAGAGACCAAGATTTATTTCTAACCTATCGATTGACCAAATAGGGGAAATATTTGTTGAGATAGACACTTCACTATATGGAAAACTAAGGAAACAATCACAACAACAAACTACTAGATTTATAGGTTTGCTCTTGGAAAAGCCACCCATGAAGGAGAAAAGCAATATGTTCAGGTGGCCTTGGGTAACTTGCTGGATAAGTTTGATAAGGATAAAGTAACCAAGGATGAGCTTAAAGGTAAGGTTGAACAACTAACTACTCTTTTATAAAATCACACAACCCATACACACTACCACTCTCATTATTCCTCCAAGATTTGACGATACATATTTCTCTCGTGGTGGAAAATATTGGACAAAAGGGAAAAACAATGGGGGTTGGACTGAAAATTTAATCCAAGAAGGGACACAAAGTATCAAGGATGTTATCGATCCGATAATGATTTATATTCAAAAAAGTTGTTTCTAAAATGAGTGAACTACTTACCTGGAGAGCGATAACTTATAAATTACTCTTGAGACATGGGAAGAAATACATAATTTGAAATCAGATATGCTCTTGAAATAAGGGGTTACTCATTTAAAAAATAGGTATATATGGCACGTTTGAAGATATGTAGGAGTAGATTCAATCTAGGGTGGAGAATGTTAGAACTTGGTGTGTTGTTCTATGAAGCACATCACCGGGTCCTAATTTGTAATGGTGAGACAAGTTAAAACATTTTTGTTTTTATTACCATTAAAATAGGCTTGTTTAATAGGCCTCACTTTTAACGTGTGTAGAAAAGGAATACTTATTGGAGTAAGATGAGTAAATCTAACTTCATATAATTTGGCCTTGAAATTTCATGTTAGTGAAATCTTGCAAGGATTTAATGTATGTGTGAATGGTTCGGTGATCTAAAAATAAGAAGAGTTGAAGTTTAGCTTAAAATTTAAATAAAGGTAAGGTATAACTATATATTTGCCTAATTTTGTACAATGTAATGTATTCAAAGAAAAGTAAACATGAATTCAAAGTAAGGTTCAACATCTTATAATGTTTGATGTATATTAGGAGAAGAATAGAAGGGCAATTTAAAATTTACGTAAAAATAAGAGACAAATTTTTGTTCCTTGAAATGTCTACATTATTAAATATGCAATGAAAACAAAACATGCATTCACACTAAGTTTCAACATCCTGTATTGTGTTTTATGTCTATTGGGGGAGGGATTGTATGTTAATTTAAAAGTTAAGGAAAAGTGAGATATAACTTAATTTTATTAAATTTACCATTTATAGGTTCGTATCTCTTAGGGGAAAAGGTAAATAATAGTTATAGTGTCGGCTTTTTTTTAAGAAATTGGTGTAGATAAAGATAGTTGTAGGAAAATAAATATAATTATATATTGAATATTTCAAATGATTGTATTCAAATAGATAGAGATATGTATCAAATATTACAAGTAAATCCTAATAAAAGATTGAAGTAGCTATATTTTTTTTTCCAAAATCAGTTGTGTAGGATAAGTTGAAGTAGAGATGTCAGCCATAGAACTGTATTTGCCATGGACTTTTAGATGCTAAAAATAGAAGCATAAGTGCATCTTTTGTGGTTGAACTCATTTTTTAACCTTTGATACATTTCCATAGCTAGTGCTTTGTAAATGTTAAGAATATTTTCTTAGATACTATGTAGTGTAGTGCCTATGAGCCTTTCTCGGAGGTAGAAAGTGAATTCCTTTTCTATCGATTTTGTAGCACATCATTGTAGGCCTATTTTTTAGTTTGTGTAATTTTCGCAGCAATGATTGTTTGTTGTAGCATTTTTGGGCCTCTTCAATTTTTTTTTGTTGAGTACATGCCTACAATGGTAGCTTCATCCATGTTATAGGCTCGAGACATCGGTCATCTACATACTCGAGATAGTAGCTACTCTAGATAAATGGCATTAGCATTGGTCCAAGCAAGTTGTGGTGTAAAAGCTATCTTCCATTGCTAGTAGACCCACATAGTAAATTCAGATTTTAGATGAAGGAATAAATTGTAGATTGTGTATGGTAGAGTAGGATTAAAAGAAAATTATGGCATAACTCATATAGATTTCATAGTAAATATAAAATAAATAAAGTAGTCACAAAACAAATTGATATTTGTAATATTTAAGCCCACAATATTCATTAATGATATAGTCCATTAGAGTCATCAAACTTTCGCTAATTGTAAAGTTGTATACAAGAATTACAAGTGTTAAAACAATTAATCTTGTAGATGTTGATCTCGTGGTGCAACTCGGGTTGGGTAGTGTTGCGAATGGATTCCGCTTAGAGCTAAGTAGTAGTATGTCCTTCATCTTGTAGGCGCCTTGTAGTGGTCGAATGAGAAAGTCAGAAAATGTGAAGATCTGCAAGGGTGCGGACACGGGAGAAGGTTTAAAAGTGATCCCTTGTCATTCTCGTGTGACCTATGTCAATGCTTCTTTTAACAAGTGTGAGCCCTTGTGCTTTATGGATCATTAGAGCCCATGCCATTTTTAGAGGTATCTATAAGAGATTGCTTCTTGTTATTCGTTGGACCGGTACATATGTTGAGTGGGTGGGGTCCCATGCTAGGCCATCAGAGGTCGGGAAATCAATGAAACATATAGTGGAAAGCTTGGCGGGTGGTGCCTTGATCATATATGATAACAATGATTTACCCTTGTGCACCATTGATAAGGTTGACTTGTACCCATAGGTTTATAACCAACATGGTGTGTTCACCTTCATAGAGTAGGAGTGTGCTTTCTAGTTGTGTCTTGTTATTTTTTTTTGCTTTGTTCTACCAAGTTTTCTCGGCTTTGGCGAGTGCGGTTGGCAATTAAGGCCACACATCCCGTGCTTATTGGGTAAGGTTGCCAAATCATTCGTAGTATAAAGGTGGGTTACATTTTGGAAAATATCTCAGCTCTATAGGATCCATGCATGCAAGTGTGCATGAAATTAGGGATGTCGGTCTTGTTTTGTGGCTAATGCATTTTGTATTGTCAAGAGTAGGTTTTAATGTGTGTTAGTGGTGTCGGTGCCCTAATGGTCAAAATTGGTGGTCAGCAGGATTGTGTTTGTGAAATTTTCCCATAACATGTGTCCATAAGTCCCGAAAATGTACAAGGGCATATCTTGATTGGAGGTAGGTGGGATAGATCGCCAACAAGGATGATTGAGAAGCCCCCAAACAAATTACACTTATAGGTGGGGAATGCTTCCTGTAGGTAAGTGTTGATATGGATTACTGGTATGGGTCGATGAAGCTCATTTCGTCGATTAGAATGTATTCCATGTGTTGTATGTTATGTTGAAAAGTAGTTAGACTCTGGCCTCGAGACATGGGTGACTTCGATATTGGAATATGTAGGGTTGCATGTATTGTGGTTCTCGTTGATGTTGAATGCTACAAGACCTGTTGGGGCTAGAAGTAACAAGTGGATAGTGTGTGGGTTCAGTGAGTGGTTGGAGGGTGGTGGTAATTTGGCGTATCAAATGTGATTTCCTAGTTCTTTTGTTCCTTGGATTATCATGTAGAGTGGGGAAAAACATGGCATTGTAGCTACATGGGTTACAATTCTTTAGAGTGTTTCACTTTGTTCCACTAATAAGTTGGATGCATCTATTGTAGAGTAGAGCATGGACATCCAATTTTCGGTGGTCACATGTGCAACGTCTATAAATGCCACCCTTGTTTCATGTATATGTTTTCTAGGTACCGCTTGTGGCCAATCATGGATGTAGTCAAAGTCAAGTTTGCCAAGCAGCTCTAAGTCACTGATGTTTAAATTCCCTATAGGATGTAGGCATGAGAATGTCTCCTATTCTTCTATATGTGCTACTTCTACTTTGGGTATGTCTTTGTTGGAGCTAGTAGGTTCGAGTCTTCTATGGTTCTTACACATTCAAGTTGAACATATCATTATTGGGATGTGGGTGAGAAGGCAACCCAATAGGGGTTGAGTGTTTTTGGGTAGATTCCTATGTTGGTGTCAATGTTATGAAAGGGCTTGTATAATAAGATCTAGTGAAGAAAAAATTGTTGTATAATGAGGAGCCAACAAAAGGAGTGATGGAAATGTGGGGAACACTTCAAAAATTACCTTCTTTGTTCTTTCTTTCCACGGTTAGAGTTTCTAGAGCTTATCATAAGACCAAAGCTTGTTTGATTACTTTAAACAATGGGTATCCATGGGGGCTCAACTATGTATGTATCAATGAATGTTGATGTTCTGTTTGTAGATATAAAAATCACAAATTACCATATATTATCATTCATATTTTAGATATAGAGTAGTTGATGTTGTCTTCCCAAACTCTATGTGAAAAAATAAGGGATGCAAATAAAAGTTAGGTAGTCACTCTCTTTCTCGCCTTTTCCCACTCAAGTTTTTGGTATTCAGTTTACAATGCTAGAAGCAACAACATATTAATATATAAATATGGGGCATTGGCTATTAAAGTTGGCTAAGGTGATGGGTTTTTGTTTTGCTACGATGGTTACCCATTCGACGTTATCATTCCACTGGGGCATGAAATGACAAATTGGTTTTCTACGGCCTGGTTTGATGATGAAATACAATGGTTTTAGTTGTCCTATCACTAATTTTATTCATTCTCATAATATATCATAATAAATTACTTTGGTGCATGCTTAATATAAAATTCCCTATTCAAATTGATGGGAACCCAGTAAATTTATATATAAGATGAAACTAAACAATTTTTATTATTGATGTAAGGTATCTTATTTTTTTGTCGTGAAATGGAGATCAGATTTTGGTTGGCTAGTATTTTCATATGGAAAAAGGTAATCCGTTGAAGTGAAAACCTAAATCAGTTCATACACTGCAAAATTTGCCTCAAATCTATTCGCGACGTGACTACAGATCTATGAAAGGGGTAGGGAATTGGCCTATTAGATGTGTAGAAAACTGGGGTGTAGACATAAGAAAAGTAGGTGTGTAGGGAATTTAACATGAAGAAATTTGGTATAAAACATTTGAAAGAGGGAGTAATGACTGAGTGCTATATGTGGCACATTGTCATTGGCTTTTAAAAGTATTAATTAAAACATGAAAAGTGTCATTAATAAAAAAGTGAATAATTGATTTGTTTTTTCTACCAACCTATTACATGTTTTGGTGCATTCACAACTATGAGGTTCTTTCCTCTTGCAATATGAATTGTTAGGAAGAGAAGAAGAAATGAAACATTATAAGACTAAATGATAAAATATAACTTTGGTTATATTGTGAGGTTTTACATGAAGAATCAATAAATTTAGTTGGCAAATTTAAATTTAAAACCAATTATGTAAAAAAATAGAGGGGTGATAATTCTTTGCAAAGTTTTTTAGTTGACAAAAAGTATTTTTATATATCAATTGCAACAAGAAGAAGACATTAAAAACACACAACAAACTTTAGGGAAACAAACTAATAGAACAAAGCCTTCTGTAGACAAAAATATGTGTTAGTATGCAAATATAAGATGATTAGTAAACCAAATCAATCCTAAACTAACACAAAGCCTATTATCTACCTCATATTAAATCTGGATGGAAGGGGATACCAAGATTTATACCAAGTACTTACCTACTAGCTTAAATTATCTTCCTTGTTGCTCTAGATGTGCTCAAGATAGTTGTTGCAATGCTTCATATTTTGTAGGATTAATTGGGCATCACCTCCCCTTGATGATTGCTGATTTTTCTTGATAGAAGATCAATTGGATGGTTGATAGATGGATTGAAGGAATGGATTGATTTAGTGATTGAAGAAGATAAAATGGATGATGTTATGGATTTACAAGATCCTCCAAGCTAGCTCTTATGGAGGAAGTGAGCCCAATTTATAGTTCTTGGGTGGAGGATTCAATGGCTAGGATGAAGCCAAGTTGGATTTGGATTAATGGTGGAGAGTGCATGAGAAGAATGGAGAATTATAGAAATGATATTTCTAAATTTGAGAGAATATTCAATGGAAAATGGAGGGTTTATTTGAATTTTTAAATATGAAAGAGGGAAATTTAGAGAGGCTTCTATAAATAGAAGCCTTTAGATTTAGAGGTGAGGATATGACTATGATTAGAATTAGATTAGGTTTATAAAAATGATTAGGGGTGAGGTTACATGGATATTCTAGGTGTAGGGATGTGTAGAGTAGATAGGTAGGTAGATGTAGGAATATTAAATTCTTTAGAAAATTTTAATTAAAGATTAAAATAGGATAATAAGATATAATAAGGAAATTAAAGTGATTAATGATGAAATGGGATAAAATGATGAATTTAAAGGATTAATGAAATGATAAGATAAATGATAAATGATAAAGGGTAAATAAGATAAAATGGATTAATAATAATAATTAATCTTGCGATGAAACAATAATTTCATGAAGAAATTAATTTTTCCGTGAGGATAACAATATCCCTCGAACAATTGGAGGGGGAGATGGAGCACAAGAGTATCAAAAATGTAACCTTCACGAAAAGTGCAAAGATAGGTGTAAAGGGGTCGAGGGTTTCGGCTTGACAAATTTTCTTGGCCAAGGCTCAAACCATTGAGTCCATGGAATCTTGCTTCATTGAAGTCATCTTTTGCAGATCTGAGAGCTCTTGTTGATGTCTATACAATCTATCCATCATGGTATCTAGCATATCAATTATATGGACCAAGTTTCCTTCCTCCTTATTTCCCGAATTCTTTACTTCCATTTCTTTGTAGAAATGCCCAATCACAAGGTAAGGCTTTTCACCTTTAGACCTTGTCACTGTCATACAAATCACAAGAATGAATACCACAGTCCTAGATACTTGTTAGCTCTGATACCAAAATGATCTGTAAAGCTTTGACTTTGGAATTTCACAAATCACAAATTAATGTTGTTGTTCTAATTTCAATTAGAAAATGACATAATTGAGCTAGTGATTGATTCTTGTATGCTTTAGAACTAAAATTACAGAGAGAAATGAAATTAAGAACACAACACAAAGATTTTTATCATGGAAACTCCAATGTGAGGGAAAACCAGTTAGGAGAAGGGAAACTTCTCTTTCTTACCACTTATGTATTGGCCAATAATTCAAGAATACATATTACAATAAGTTTGAAAGGAAACAACAATGTAAACCTTCCTCCTAAATACTTTTTCACTCTTATCTCAACCCCTTGCTTCTAAAAATTAAATTCCAGAACTAAATATATCTTGCTCACTTATTCCCATGAATCCAAATTGCCTTTGATGCCAATTCTCTTTCTCCTCTATGTATTTATAGCCCTCATTTCCTCCTGCACTAGAGAATGAGAAAGGTCATGAAAGGGAAGAAACAGCAGTCCGAACACTTCAAATCAAAGATTTTTCATGCTCCATTTTATTTTTCTATCAAAAGTGATAGGATTGATGCTATTTACACTGCTATTTGTAAAATGATAGTTATAGGACCATTGTTTGGGTAGGGGGTAGTTATGCAACCGCCACTCTACACAAGGTGCAAGTTCGTCAAAAATATAGTCTACTCCTTATTTTTTTCATTTTCTTCTCGTACTAGATGATCCGATGATGTGGTGTTGTTTTAAATCCCTATGAATCAACCTCCTTCACTATTTTCATGCTCCCAAATTGAGTTGATAACTACATGCATGAAGGTTCGTAGATATCCATTAGAGAAGTATAGGGTCCTTCACCTAGAAATCATAGTCTTCTACCAAATCTCTATAGCTTCCTTAGCCATGATTCTTATGCCCTTGTCTAGTAAGCATCCCTCATTCATAAGCTGCCACATTTTTAGACTATTCACCAACCCAAGGAAGGAGTGGTGCATATCATTAATGGAGTACCTTTGAACAATATTATCCTACAATTCATGAATCATATTTCGTTGTTGTGTTTCCCTTGTTGGCCCTAGTACACTTTGCCTAACCTTGTCACACATTTCATGTGCTCCATTTCCCACAAAAAAACCATGAGATCTTTCTAATCAAATTACCAAATCCGAATGACCGTAACAATGGGTGGACAAAGCTTATAAAGCCCCTCACACATGTTGAAAAACTAATCTCCCAACATGAGTAAATATGGAAATAATGAATTTGTTTAGGGAGAGATACATGTAAGTATTTTGTCACCAATGTGTGGAAAACTATTTGAGATATGTGCCCATCACTTGATTTATGTGGCGGGGCCATCTTGTTTAATTATTTCTCCTACTTTCCTGCTTATATCCTTAGGTTGCATGATAATTATATTTTCATTGTTGGAATTGAGATTGATTCAAGATTAACCAAATAGTCAAAAACCTTATTAGTTTATGTAGCTATGAAATATATTTCATGAATTATTAAGAGCAATACAATCTTCCATAATGCGGATCAAATTCTAGTGATTCATATTCTTCATTTTACAACATTGATGATGATCCGAGAATCACCTCCAAGAATGAGATTTTCCCAACCTTTTCCTTTGTGATTTTGAGGCCATGCCAAAGGGCCTTAACTTCTATGAGGTTATGGACCAATGACCAAGAGCTTTAGCAAAGACAAGGATAGGATTTCCCAATGAGTTATAGAAAATCTCGCTAGCTACAACTCTATTTGGATTGTTTTTGTAACCCCATCGAAGTTGAATTTGATAAACTCATTAGGAAGTGGCTTCCATTTAATGTTTTTTTAACATTAATTTTTTTCAACCCCTTTATAGGGGAATAAACATGTCATTATTGAGTGATAAGGAAATGTAATTTTTTCCACGAGCAACTTTATTGTAAAATTTGGTGGGATTTTAATCCTAGTTAATGAATTTGTGATTAAATTTATTTAAACAAGGTTCTCCTTATTAGATTTTATTTTGGACCAGTTTGTGCCATGTTTATTATGACTTAAGTCTTTAAGGGCTAAAAATATCAGGTAAACAAGATGATTAAGGTAATTATTAGGCTGGAATGAAACCGTCGAGGATTATAAAAAATTGACTATATTAAGTTTTTGTTTTAACTATCAACACTCATATCGTACATGCTCACCAATCTTGATCAAGTAGTTGTATCTATCATATACTAAAACCATATTTTATAATACATGCATCTATATTTAGTTCCATAGTAACAAAGTATTAGATTTAAAATTACACAAAATTGATGAAAGATATACCCGTAACATTCTATAAGGTGGGACATGTCTTATAAGTCTTCTCATATTCAACATCCTCCCATAAAATTGACAATGTTAAATATATATATGACCACCCTGCTTTTACGTACACAATGAGAGGCCCATTAAATATTGGCTTTACATTTTTTTTTGTAAAAGAAAACATGCATAACTATATGAAGGAGAAAGTGACAGGGAAGTAAAAACCCTATTCTTTGAGTGAATCATCGATTCTAGTGTGACCACCTCAATTTTAAAATGGTAATATATCTTCCTCCATGTAAATGTAAAATCAAAATTGACATGTCTTATCATGTGCATAGAATAATGTTTGTTAGAAGAAAAACATTCGAGCTTCGAAAAAGACAATTGAATAAAAATTTATGTTAAAAGGAAATGAATCTATTATATGAATTTATGTTAAAATTTATGGCTAGTATTTGGTACCCTTATGTAGAGTAATATCGTTGCAAAACTTGTAGTTTTTATTGTAATAATATATTACATTAATGATATATTTTTTTAATAAAACTTGTATTAGGCTTGGATATGCACAGAGAAACGATTAGGTACAATGTCGTGCAAGTTAGAAAATGATATTGATGAGTGGCCACTATCTAACATGTGTCCACCCATCCATGATAATGTTGCATCCATGTGGCACCCATGTAATGTTCATCTCTTCCATTAATAAATTAACCTTGACATAGTCTCTAAGGGGAACACAACTTGTACCTATTTTTCCTACCTTAGCTAGAGATAATGAGGATCAAGTGATGGGAGAATAGTTCATGTGGACAGAAATTAATTGTGTAAAAGTGAAGAGATGCATTGAGTGGCTTTAATAGGTTTAAAGTCATGCTTTCCAAGATCAAGGTTTGTTTTTATAATACTTTTAAAATATTGGCTTGAAACATTTATACATGGTACTCTTTTCCTTCTATATTTTAATTATTATTAGTTATTTCCTCTATATTTTAATTCTTCTATATTTTAATTCTTATTAGTTGTTTCCTTGAAACATTTATACATGTACAAAAGGAGAATCTAGGCATTGAAATGAAGGAATATCTGATTGTAACTCCATAATTAGTTTTTATGGTTAGTAGAATAAAATGAAAGATTGCATCTCTATGAAAATATTTCTCATTAAATGATGGTATATTTTATGGAGAGAGGATCATTAATCGTGTGATAACTTTACAAGTTTAAAAAGGAGAATTCTACTTGAAGGCTCATTTATGGTTAACTTGTTTTTAGAAATGGATGATGTTTGTAGCTTCTCTTCAAGCTTCCTCAAGAGTAAATGAACAATTACACAACAAATTTTTTGAGTTTTTTAGAGAGTAGGTAATTCAAGATGGCTGGTATATACCTTTGTGTTTTTTCTCATTAATCTTAAACTGATATTGGCATTTGTTTATTCAATATATTTTAACTATATAGATATATAGGAAGTAGATAAATGGGCATTAATTATTGTTGAATACAAAAATAATCTATTTGAGAACCCTAAAACAATGTGCAACGGAAGGGACGAGATGTCTTCTCACATTCTCAA
This sequence comes from Taxus wallichiana var. yunnanensis, assembly GCA_018340775.1. Taxonomy (NCBI): domain Eukaryota; kingdom Viridiplantae; phylum Streptophyta; class Pinopsida; order Cupressales; family Taxaceae; genus Taxus; species Taxus wallichiana. The sequence continues at coordinate 562,542,880 of CM031237.1, forward strand.
GCAAGCTCAATCTCAAAGAAGTTGTAAGATGTTCTATTCTCTTCCCATTGGAAATATTTATGGACCCAGTTACCCATTCTTAAATTTGTCGGGAGTTTCTTAAATTTAGGATTGCATCAGAAGTTCAACTTATGATTGACAATTTTCTTAGCTTACATTCTTCCGAAATTGAAAGCTTTGAACTTAACCTTCACATTTATTCCTGTCAAGTGAGAAAACACTATCAGTAAACCCACCAGATTTCCCAATAGATAGTTTACATCATCAATTGGTATTAGACAAATCACAATAGTAGGAGATGGTTATTCTAAGTGCAATATACATCATGTCGAAGTTCCTATTTCACTTTTCTCCTGCAACTACCTTGAGTACTTGTCTCTTGAGAATTTTCATCTAACAAATCTGCCCATTGATTTTGGTGGGTTCAAACACCTTATAGCATGTTGTCTTGAAAGTTTTAACTTGAATGACAACACACTCTATAAAGTAAGTAACATCATGTCCCTGTCTTGAAACATTAAATTTGGAGGGATGTAGAGATCTTGCCAATTTAGAATTTTTTGTTTCAAGACCCTCTTGTCTTAAGAATTTAACCATCCAGTATTGTATAGGTCTTACCACTATAAATATATTCCTTTCAAATATTCATTATCTAAATGTTATGGCCTATTCAAATCCCTTGATTTCACCGATAGTGAGTTGTCCAGTAATTTCAAAAAATTTCCTTGGTTTTTAGGCTCGAACATAAACATCTTTCTTAGGGTGTTGAAATAAATGCACCGTGTTTCAAAATTTATCTATACAATACCCACTTTTGGAAATATTTTCAAGTCTGAAACAATTGGTAAAAATAACATTTTATTACATATATGTATCTGGTGTTCACAACAAGCTACCTTGCATCAACATCCTCAACAGTTTTCCGAACATGGAGGAACTCAACATAAGTACTGATTGTTTTCAAGTAATTTCTCACTTCTATTCTTATTAGCATTGATGTTGGTTATGTGTTCATAGATTTATCATTTTCAGTTTGCATCAAAGGACATGAAAACCCCTGAGGATGCATTAGATTTGACCACTCCACTAGAGAAGCTGAAGAAAGTGCATGTAGATGTTTTAGCTTTTTGTAGAAAGTAAATTCCTTTACTTGCTTTCCTTCTCGTAAATGCTCTTGTTTTAAAGCAACAATGACACTTCTATGCCATTATGTGATAAAAAAACACAATTCCATTTTTAAAAAGCTTCTTTTTGGCTTGGAAAGAGCTTCACTGAGAAGCAAGTTTGTTGAGCACAAAAATTCCAATCAGTGCAACAGATGTCCAAGGAGAAACTGTGTATCCAGTGACTCCAAATAGCCATGATAGCGGGGTATTATTCAGTTATAAAATGGTTTAAAAGAACCTCTTGTCAATATTTTGATGTTTAGATTGGTAATTTAAAACACCTTATATTGCAAGTATGGCCAATTCATCTTAAAGTATGCATCAAAGGTTTATATTTTGGGGTATTATCTAGTTTTATTTCAAATTTTTATCTTCATTGCAGAACAAAGTGCAAATTTCTAATTTGAATGACATCTATAATGTGTTTAAAACAATAGATGTAACTATTTTTATGTTGCATGAAGTAACAAATGGCATAGATGATGATTGAAAAACAGGACTAAGCCCGATCACTTTTATTAAACTCAATCAATCAACTATTACAGAGAATGGGCTGCAATATTTATAGATATTGCACAGCCAAATACATACGGGAGAATAAGTTGCACAGGTGCAACCAAATGCCAGAATGAATAAGCTTCCAATAACATCCAGAAGCAGAAATGAATAGATACAAATATATTGTTCACAACAATATAACAGTATGAAATAAAAGACAAATATGGTTGATTAACCATATAACCAAATAACAATTATTATTTAATTAATAAAATTAATTAAATAATTTAAACTATGCATAATTAATATTAGGATAATAATATTTAATCCTAACATTCCCCCCCTTAATTGTGCATTGTCTGAAGAGATGAGGAGAGAAATGCTCTGAACAACTCGAACTTGTCACGTGCAAGTGACTTTGTGAAAATATCGCTCGTTGCTTATTGGACAAAATCAATTTGGATGTTGTGCTTCAACACATGTTCACGTATGAAATGAACTCAACTTCAATGTGCTTTGTTCTCTCGTGAAAAATGGATTCGCGAACAAGTTTGAGAACACCTTCATTGTCAACATACATGGTGGTCTGGTTTGTCTGTGGTATTCCAAGTCCTTCTAATTATGCGACGTAGCCAAATCGCTTCATGACAGCTTCTCCTGCAGAACGATACTCGGCTTCTGTGGAAGAGTGAGAAACAAAGTGTTGTTTCTTACTTCCCCATGATATTGGTCAGATCCCATAAAGAATACAAATCTAGAAGTGGATTTTCTATCATCAATGTTACTTGCATGATCTGAATCCAAATATCCAGTCAAGAAGAAGTTTTCATTCTTCTTGTATTCTAGACCAAGATCCACTGATCCTTTGAGATATCTCAAAATGCACCTTGCTGCTTTCCAATGACAAATTTTGGGTTCCCGCATGAACTCGGATAGATAGCTCACCGCAAAGCGATATCCGGTCTAGTGTAGGTCGAGTAAATGAGACTCCCAATCACCGATAGAGAGTGGCACTTACCTCAGAGATGGATCTCGAACGAGATAACTATAACTATTCTCCATAGGTGTAGTAATTGGTGTGCAATCCATCATCCTAAACTTCTCGAGCGTTGTCTTGGTATATTTCATCTGAGAAACAAAGATGTGATTCTCTTTTCTGCCATACTTCTAGTCCAAGACAATAGTGCATAAGCTCGAGATCTGTCATGTCGAATGATCGCTTAAGATCTTTCTTCATTTCATCAATCATCTTCACTGAACTGCCAGTGATGACTAGATCATCGACATAAACTACAACAATCACCATCTCCCCCCCTTGCTTTTTGAGGTAGAGATTGGGATCGTATGGATTTCTGACGAATCCATGTTGTACGAGATGCTCATCAATCTTGATGTACCATGCCCGGGGTGCCTGTTTGAGGCCATACAGAGATTTCCTGAGTCTGCATACCTTTTCTTCTTGACCAGGTACAACATATCCCTCAGGTTGAGTCATGTAGACTTCTTCTTGTAAATCTCCATTCAGGAAGGCACTTTTTACGTCCATTTGGTGAACTTTCCATCCAAACTGAGCAGCTAGAGCAAAGATCATCCTGATCATTTTGATCTTAGCTGTGGGAGCAAATGTCTCCTCATAGTCAATGCCTTCTTTTTGTGCGTACCCCTTTGCTACAAGTCTTGCTTTGCACTTTTCCACTGTCCCATCTGCTTTGTACTTAGTTTTGAATATCCATCTACATCCAATGGGTTTCTTCCCTGGTGGAAGATCAACAAGTTGCCAAGTGTTATTCTTCATCACTGATTGATATTCAGAATCCATGGCATCTTTCCAAGCTTTTGACTGTAGGGCTTCCTGGACTGTAGAGGGCTCGTCTGATTCAATAACTCTACTCATCAAAGCAAAGTTAACTTCTTCTCTTGCTTTACTGCGAGTCCGTGGTCTAGGGGTGGATGTATCCAGTGGAGCATCCAATCTTACATCTCGTAATGTACTTGTACACCATTTAGGCATACGTTGACCTATTCCCATGGGTTGTGGTTCTATCTGATCAACACCATCATCCCCATCATCACTTTCATCTTTTGAGGGAACATTAGCTTCAATTTTTACAACGGTGAAAAATCTACATCTTCATGAGTCCGGAGGAGAGTCTGCTTCCTTCTTCTCGAAAAACTCAACATCTCTCGCTTGTGTAGACTTTTTTGGTCTTAGGATCCATCAATCTATACCCAAGAGTCTCTTCACCGTATCCAATGAAGATGAGATTTTGTGACTTCATATCCAATTTCTTTCATTGTTTTGTTTGGGTATGTGCATGCCGGATTTGCACCCGAATACTCGAGGTGTGCAATGGATGGTTTCCTTTTTCACCATGCTTCTTGTGGTGTAATTCCATCAAGAGTAGTTGTCAGGTGCTCTGTTTAACAAATACACCGTTGTTTTTTTCGCATCGCCCAAAATGTCTTTGCAAGTCCGAATCATCGATCATGCATCGCACCATTTCCATGATAAGATACGATTTCTTCTCTCAACAACACCATTTTGCTGGTGTGTGTGGAGGAGGCATTTGTCGACGAATCCCATGAGTTTGTAGGTAGTCTCGAACTCATCACTGGTGAATTCCCCCTCGATCTAAGCGGAGAGTTCGATGTGATGACAGCTTTCTTTCTCAACTACAACTTTGAACTTTTTGAATGTTTCAAAGGCTTCACTTTTTTGCGAAGACAAAAATCCACATTTTTCGTGAATAGTCATCAACACAAAGCATGAAGTATCGAACCCGTAATGACTTGGCTGCATCGGACCACAAAGATCGGTATGAACAGTCAAGTTTACATGAGCTCGAAAAGTACTCTTTTGGAATGAAACTCTGTGTTGTTTTCTTGCTAAGCAAATGAGGACACTTGTCTCGTATCCTTTTGAAGAGATGGTAACCCATGTACCATATTACACCGGTGAAGTGTTTCGAGATATTTGAAACTTACATGACCAAATCTCGATGCCACAACTGGGCTAAGGTGGAGTTTTTAGCCACAAGTGCTTGATCATTTTTGTGAATGAAATCAAGTTGAAACATTCATCCCACATTTGAGGCTTTTGCAATTATTTTCAAGCCTCTGGATTTATCTCGAATCAAACACATTTTCTTGTTGGATTGACTATCAAAGTCAATTTTCAAGTTGTGATCTAGGAGTTGACTGATCGAAAGAAGATTCTTTGTCAACCTGGGACATATAGAACATCCGATAGTCCGCATTTTGTGAACCAAGGGGTAGAGAAATGTTTCCAATCCCTCAATCGTATATGAAGAATCATCTCCCAACGAAACATGATTTTCGATGGCGTGTCCTCATTGAAATAAACCATCTCTGTGGCTGGTCATGTGTCGAGTGGCTCCCGAATCAACATACCGTACATCACTAGATGACGTGGATGGTTCACTTGATCGAGCAAAGGAACAAGAAGTCTTCATTGTCTGACTGTTCTTGTTGCTCAGCAATATTACCTTGCTGGTGGGGTCTTCTTTTCCAATTCCCCTTTTTCTACCCGTGATAGTTGTTTGAATGTCCCTTGTAAGATTGTTGTTGTTGTGGTCCATAATTGCTTGATGAACCTTTCTTATAAGTGTTATACCAACAATCTTGTAAGTCATGTCCTCTTTTGCAAATTGGACATCGCTTCTTCTGTTGATTGTCCCCATGATACTGATTCTGATGTGGGGACTTCTGATAGGATTTAGGTTTTCCTTTACCTTTTCCTTTCCATTTTTGATGTGAAGACAGTGCCTGCTCCTCTTCATCATCCTTGTTGTGCATTGCTTCCTCTTGTTGCAGTAGGTTTACTAGCTTGTCAAAACTAATTGTCGTATCTGACAAGTTTAGAGTTGTGACAAAAATGTGGTAAGAAGAAGGAGAGCTCATAACAATGGGAATGAGAGATTCATCTTTGACCTCTTCTCCTAGGGCTAGAAGTGAAGCCCTCAACTCGCAACTCTTCTTAGAAGGCTTCAATTTTCTCATTCTCGCTTGAACTTCAATGTATGTAACTCGACTCTGCAAATTGAGTATGACATTCTTGTTCTTGGCCTCATATATTGTGCTCACTTATCCCATGCTTATTTTGCTGATGTGGCATCTCGAATGTGGGCTTGCGCATCATCGTCGACACTCCAAACAAGATGATGAGTTTTGCTTTCGATCTCGCTTCTATCAAATCTGTCGTTGTTGTGTTGCATCGATTGGTGATCTCGGTTAGAGTACATCACAACAGCGATTTCTTCAAACTCAAGTTGTGTCTTTATTTTTGTCTTCCATGCAAAGCATAGTTGCTTCCTCTGAGCAATTGTGAATCCGGAAGAAAAAATTTGGGGGCATTGGTGCCCATTTTGTAGAGATCACTGACAGGGTTTGGCTCTTATCACTCCATGTATTAGGTCTCCCAATCTATATACCGTCAGTCCGATATACCGAACCTTTCTATATACGTGCCCTTCCGATATACCCGTCGGTACGTGGAAGAAGCTCGCCTTTCTATATACCCGAAGACGTGAAAGAGGCATTAACGTACGTGAAAGAATTCAATACGTGGTACCAAGACAATACTGATGGGTCTGTGCGATTATTGACACCGGCTCAAAGAAATATCCTCATACGCGCGTAACTTCGCTATATACTCGGATAATTTCTCAGTCTGGATTTATGTCTTGCAATCATTCACAGACGGATGGGATGGTTCATAGTGTGTGCACTGTGACCTTATTACTCCCCGTCGATTTATAGGGACGATGCCCAGACGATGTTGTTGCAGCTATATTAGGCATTAAGTGTAGTAGTAGTCACGATGGCTTTACCCGTAAGTGCTTCCCAGAGGCATCGTATATACCGAACGCTGCGAATGAGATCTAGGATCTCGTGAGTGTTACAAAACCAATTTTATTGTTTTTTTATTACAATTCTGCCAGTTTCTGAGTAGTTACAAAGTTTTGCAGTTGACTATGGCAACCTACAAATTAGTACAATATGCAACAAGATACAATTTACATTCAAAAATTGTATAATTTGAATGACAGCAAAAATTTCAGTTTGGGTCCTGGTGGCCTCCTGAGCCCAATACGACCCAAAATGCTAAAAATTGCAAAAAAATAGCTGAAAATGCAATTTTTAGATGGGTCTCCTTTTGCAAAAATGTCCAAAATGAAAACCTGGGATGAATGGGAGAAATTTTTTTACCCTAAATTAGGGATTTCTCCGCTAAATTTAGTTAGTTATAACTAAATTCAAAAAATCTGCTAAATTTAGCAGTTCCGCCAAAAATTCTGCCAAATGCAAAATGTGAAGTTGGGGGTGGGATTTGAACCATGCACCTCCCACTTCTAAGGCTTTCCCTCTATCCAACTTGGCCACTTAAGGGCGCTTGATGTAGGAATGAACAAACTTGTATTTAAATAAAAGCAGATTTGACTCACCTCTTTAAAAATAGATGACTTGTAGAGGCTCCACGTGGCACAAGCTGGTGAAGGCGGATTTAGGGTTCGTATGGATCAAAAATGGATCAAAAAATGCCTCCTTTTGCTTTGTTTTTTTGTTTGCCTTTGTATGCCGCTTTTCCTTTCTCTGGCCGCATTTTCTTGCTTTGGGCGCCTATTCTTATTGATTTTGAATGATTTTTTTTCCTTTCATGTGTGCAGGTCCCTTCTGTGTCTATTGCAGGCTTTGGCGTGGAGTTTTGGCCTTTTTTAATAATACTCTTCCACCATTTGTGTGCAGGCCGCTTGGAGTCTTTTTCAGGCTTTGGCCGCTATGTTTTTGTCTTCTTTTGCAGGCTTTGGCGTGGAGGACTGTCTGAAGGCGCCTTTTTCTTTGTTTTCTTTGATTCTTGATTGATATTCTTTTTTTTTGCTGATTTCTATGTGTGCAGGTCTAGCGTGAGGAGGATTTGGGTGCCTCTTTTTTTTATTCTTTGCTTTGTTTTGATTTGCTCCTTTCTTGTGTGCACAGGTTGCTCTTTTCCTCAGACTTCACAAATCCATATACATACACACAGATTTGGATGTCCAGTGGACTACTAACAATAACAGGAGCTATATTTCTTCTCTAATTTAGAGATAAAACCCGTAATGGGGTAAAAAATACTAATTTTTTTAAATTTTTTTGAATACCTGCTGCAAATTTTGCTTGGTGCTGAGTGCACCAGTGCAAAAAAAATTTGTGTTCCAAACACCTGGAACTGAACAGGAGGTTGTGGGTTTGCAGGGGGTTCTGGGAAGCTGCAGGAGGTAGCACTGGCTCTCCTTCTAGTGTAGATTTCTTCTCCATGAATTCTCCTTCTTCTGCAACCTTCTCCAACCTTGCCAGGAGCTTCAATTCGCTCTGGTACCAAATGATGATTGAAAAATAGGGACGGAAGCCTGATCACTTTATTAAACTCAATCAATCAACCATTACAGAGAATGGGCTGCAATATTTATAGATATTGCACAGCCAAATACATACGGGAGAATAAGTTGCACAGGTGCAACCAAATGCCAGAATGAATAAGCTTCCAATAACATCCGGGAAGCAGCAAATGAATAGATACAAATATATTGTTCACAACAATAACAAAGATGAAATAAAAGAAAATATGGTTTATTAACCATATAACAAATAACAATTATTATTTAATTAAAATTAATTAAATAATTTAAACTATGCATAATTAATATTAGGATAATAATATTTAATCCTAACAATAGATTTTCACAAAAATGGTAGAATATTTTGAAGTTATTGATTGGCATTTATATTTGAAGGCTATGCGAGTTTATAATTCATAGAACCTATCATGTGCCACACTTTGTGAGAAACTTCAAATTGCATGAAATCAACAATGAGAAAAGGTGATCCTTTGAGAACATCCATTGATAGATGACAATCAAGTAGAACTGTTTTCTATTTCCTTTATTAGGGTACCATACAATTCCCTTTTATTTTTCTGTTCTAGGGTACCACACAATCCTTTTAAAGAGAAAATGGCATGCTTTGAGATCATCCATCAATCAATGACAATACACTGATTTACATTGCAAACAATTGCATGTTCTATTATTGATGGTTTACCTCATGAAACAACTATTTTATATGGTGATGGAACATTTGTATGATATCCACCATTCTTGGGAGGCTTAATCTTGCTCATTCATGTTCACGCAACATGTATATTTAGAGAATTGACAAAATTTTCATTAGTGTTTGACTCCTCACTTGTTCTAAAAATTTGTTGGGTGCCTTATATAGGATAAACTGCAAATTCTGCTCAATAGGTGGATGTTTTTTATATTATGTTGTTTGGTCTTTTATGGATGCATGATAAATTTTTGTGCTCTAGATCTAAAATATCTGGTTAGCTTGGGGTGAAATTTGCAATTTTATCCACAACTTTAAGGTATTTTTGCAATGAAGGATCAAGCTCAAGAAAACCAGTTGGGCATGCTCTTTGTGCCCTGTTTTGAACATGAACACTCTTTTTGTAGCATAACCATGCTTTAAAATCCAAAAAATACAAGGTACGCCAAAGTGGGACATTACCTATCAAATTTAAAGCCATAATAATAATCCAAACTACTAAAGTATCACAATAAGTAGCAGAACCATTGCTAAAAGTATCTATCATCTCAAAAGGAGAAACAATATTGCTCAGTATGAAAATAACAGAAATAATATGACAGTGATCATAAGCGGGAAGACCCCTACCATTTAGAGTTAGCCAAAAATCAAATCATAAACTACTCACCAAAGAGCTAAAAGGTAGCTCTATTAGGAGCTGCAGGCACCAATCTCCTACCATTTCCATTCTGACTCACTATTGTAGGACAATGAACAAGCTCAAGGAAAAACCGCAAAACCTCATCATATCAGTGGGTTAGGAAGAGACAAATTTGTAATAGTCTCCTCTGCTTACGAACTCTTGCTAATCGCATCATACTGACAGTGAAAGATTTGTGTAGTCAAGAGGAAAGTGTTATCTTTGATTCCATACAAATATGAGTTTTGGACAAATTTATAGAGGGTGTGGAAATCGTCCTCCCTTTTTCTGCCCTCCTTCACATTGAATTTATGCAGCCCAATCAAGCTTACAATTTTTTCTTGTTGAGAATCAATGTTATCTTCAAGGCATTAACATTTGCAATAATATTATAGTCCTTATGTGGAAGGGAAGTCATAGCAGTTGTATTGTCCTGGTGATTCTCCATATTCTGAGCAAGGTGGATGGGCTAGGGTAAGTTTTTCCTCCAGGAGCAGGGGATAAATCATATATTTTGGCTTTAATTTCATTTATATTAGAGATGATTGGCATCAATACTTTTCTAATGGAGTGTTTAGTCGAGAGAAGGGAGGCACAGAGGCTACTAGTTATCCAACCTTTGTTAAATTCATACACAACAATGGCATGATTGAAAAGAGTGTGCCAGGGGTGGGTTTACTTAGATTGTGGAGGGAGGGAAACATCTACTGTGAGTTGGCTACAGGGACAAGGCTCAAAGAAGGAGCAACACAACCCAAAGATCACTTTTTTAAGAGTTCGTGAGGCCTCGTGAAATTAACCCGTAGCAACCCATTTGAAATAGGTCTTATTTCCTCATAGTGGTTTTTTATTGAGCTTTGGTGGAGGTAGGGTAGCCACCTTTTTACTATTTTTCTTATCCATAGAGAAAGCAAGAGAAATACTAGTGATGAAAACAAGAGCAATGGTTTTACAAGCAATCACAACCATAAAACAGTGCCCTAGAGATTCAAGCTCAGGCAAAAATCCACTAAATTCATGCCCAGGGAGGAGAGTGCAAAGAGGAATAAGATCAACTTGGATAAAAGTAGGGGCTGAGAATAATGCTTCCAAGCAGAAACACCTCACTTGGTGGCTCCATGAACATCCCAACAAGAAATGACCTAGCCACCATTAGGAGAAACTATAGCATCAGTGATCAAGGAAGAGGAGCGTCCAAAAGCTGAAAACACCTTTACACCCCGTTGAAGATACCTAGTGTTACATGAGGACACGTTCCCTAGATTTTGGTGATGTTCTAGATGTCCCAAACATTTTGGGGACTTGGATGTTCCCAATTTTTTTTTGATACTTGTTACTTAAAAAATATGTTCTATTTACCAAAAACATTTATTTCTAATCTCAAAAATACCCTAAAAACATTATAAATACAATTTAAACCCCTAAATTTCATTGAATAAAATTAAAATATTTAAATTTTGATCTCTATATATTATTTTAATACTCATGCCCCACCATCCCCAAAAATAAATAAATTTAGTGTTACGGAAAACCTTGTCCCTCTATTCCCTATTCCCTTGTCCTCGAGACTTGAGTACGTAGGAAGATACCCCTTTCACCCGATATTGATCCCGAGCTCTAGGCATTATAGAAAAAGAAACCCAGCATGACTCAAGGAAGAAGGTAATGTTGGATCAAGGAGAAAATGTGGATAAAATCATTATAGAGAGGAAGAAAAGAAATAGTGGGCAAAGGAGAATGAAACTACAGAATGTGACCATTTACTTTCCCATCCCACCACCTCTTCATGTCATGATTATTTCGTAGGGAATTCAGTGGTGAAAACTTGAAAATTTGGGAAATAATCATTGCTTTCATCAAACACGATCCTAGGGAATCACACATACCATAACAAAAGGCATTGACTTTGCAAGCAACACCAACCATACCTTTGACAAATTTCGGGCTGTTAGACAATGGGAAATTAAAGAATTAAGATCAAATTTTGTTCTCATCAAACCAGATCAAGGCTTGCTCTATTCCTCACACCAATGGTTGCTTTGATCACTTATAATCTTGATCTCCATTGGTAGGGAAGATGCATGTTTGGCCTGTAAGTTCAATGCCTGGTTTATTTTCCTTAGGGTGCACATGATCTTAGACTCTTCAAAAGAAAGCAATAGGTGTCGAATATACTCAATTGTTTACCTCAAATGCCATTTTCCATACCCATTCTTGAGTTATTATTGGTGGCAAGGATATGATTTTTGTTTCAGCAACCAAATTGAATTTCTTTTCTCTAGCAATGGCGAGACCTCTCCAAATTGCAGAGTTTCAGCTTGATTGTTAGTCAAGATTCCAAAACCCCAATTGAACTTAAAAATAGATTCCCCACAATGATCTCACCTAGGGTCCCTCTGCCTAAAGAGCCATGATTGATTTGAAGGCCCTATCATGATTAATCTTGATCCAAGAGCTGGGGGGAGGCAGGGAAAGTCCAAATAGCATCTTGAGTATCCTTTCTAGCACCCCCATCATTAGGGGGTCTTCGAGAATCAAGGTGTAGCTTTGAAAGAGTTCTGTTATCTCTACCCTAGGAATCTCAAGTAGAATTAAACTAGGAAGCCATCATCTCATTTTTTTAAACAATATTGGCTCACACTTGGCAAGTTTTCATGGCAGACTCTCGAAAAATTGTTGAAAAATATCTAGAAACCATTGTGTTGCATCAATTTTTCTCGCAAAAAACCCATCTTTAAATATCAACCTATTTGGCTTATATGCCACAATGACCTATTAGAATGTAAGGCTTATTAAATAAGGATGTCATTAGTTATTTAACTACAAGTTGGTTGTAACTATATCAACCATTTTGTAACTACATCATTTTTGTAACCACATCATTCATAATAAATAGATGGACACACAATCTCAAATGTGTGCATTCCGGTTTCTCTTCATTCCATCTTTGTACAATCTATTATTTTTTAATTTTTTCTCTCTCCACATATTCCAACATTGGTATCAGAGTGTGGTAAGGAGAAAGAGAAGGAAGGAAGTCACCATTATTCTTTCGTTAACATACAGTCATTCATACCACAAAAAGGCTGATTATATACATAAATGTGAATCACAAAAGGATAGAAACGTTGATGTGGATACCAACTAGGGCACATGACAAAATTTTCACTAAGGTTGTAAGGAAATCAATGGAAATCACAAGAAATTTTTTGAGGGACATCATTTTGGGCTTCTTCAAAGGCCACAACATAAAGTCATGCTACAAACATAGTCATGCAAGGAGAAAACAAAGATGCGCATCGGAGCAAGAAAAGTCACGTTTTTTTCAAATTTCACAGTTCTAAAGTATTATTAGGGCTTTTGTGAAGCACATATACAGAAATTTCTACCATTGACAAGGGAATAATAGAGCCAAACGTGGGATACACATTTACAGTTGTGGAAGGGCATATTTTCAAGCCATTACAATCAATCAAACAAACAATGCTATAAACAAATGCAAATATAGTCACGAGTTTTGAGTATGAAATAACCACAAAACTAGAACAAATACAATCGTCACAATTTCTAAAGGCTATAGGTTGAAAGGTACAATGTTCACAAATTTCTAGGGAACAAAATCCTGCAAATGTGAAGGGCATCAGTCCAAAATTGTGTTTAATCTCTCCCTAATCAGGTACGAGTTGTGTAAAGATGATTTAAATAATATAAAATCGAGAGCAAAAATAGAGAGTTACATATTGTGATAAATCGAAACCAATCACAAACCATAGTTGTATAAGAGCATTAAACTAGTCATAGGGAAGAAGAATTGATATTTTATTTATCTTGATAAATATGTAGTAGTATTTATTTTATTTTATGGAAATTCTAGTAGAAAAATGTTTTGGTCTATCTTTTCATACATGGAAAGTGAAAATACAAATGCAACTTATGAATAATTTTTTTGGGATTTTAATGGATTTTGGCCTCGGAGTGAAGATTTGCATCAATGGATTTATTTTACTTGGTCCCGTGATTGTGAGATCCAATTATGTGTAAAGGGTTTTTTATTGTTTAGTTCTCCTCTCCTACAAATTATCAACGGGTTTTTAATGAGGGTCCTTGGTTTTGGGGTAGGGTTGGCCTCTTTATTACACCATGGTTTCTAGATTTTGATCCCTCTACTATGGTGGTCTCTAAAATGTTAGTTTGGGTTCGTCTACCCAATCTTCCTCTCCCTTTGGCACCCTACGGTTTGTGTTGCTATTGGTGATTCTCTTGGTCGCTTCATCAAGTTGGATGATGAGCAGTCTAAGAAAGGGCTATTTACCTATGCCCATATATGCATTGAGGTGGATTTCAGCAATGGTCTTCTAGACAAATTGGAGTTAATCCATGATGGCTTCAAGTGGATTCAAATTCTCAACTATGAGAACATGGCCTTTCGATGTTGATTATGCCATCAAATTGGGCACCTTCAGGAGGCTTTTCTCGATTTCCCCCAATTAGAATAAATAGAAGAACAAAGGAGTTTCTCAGTGGCCTAAAGGCTGGCATCCATTCTCTACACGGAAGTCAAATATCATCCAGATGATATGACTGTTGAGATTCCCCCTCGGTGGGGTGCCAAGTGGATGCATGTATCTGAGTCTGCTGATTCTGACCCCACTTAGGATAGCCCATGCCTTGATCCTCCGCTCGACTTGACACCCCAACATGCACTATGGACTGTTGTCACATGTTCTAAGGAGAAGAAGGGGCACTTTGACACTCATGTTTCTTATTCATTGGAACTGCGTAAATTTTTTTTTGTTCTCCTCGGATCCCCATGTAGTTATTGATTTATTTTTTTGTTTTGCTTTACTTTGTGTGTTTGTGGATTTGGGGTGTGATCTCATACTATCTCGCTCTTTTTTGTTGAGAGAATCTTGTATCATGTTCCATTTAATATAATATAAGATCTTTTTCATCAAAAATTTTTGTGGGATTTTCATGTTTGAGACAATGATGTGCTCAAGGATAAAATCATATCAAATACAACAAATTTAGCCATGTTTCAAGACCTACCAAATGAAAAAGTAGTGAGGGAAGTGATGAATACACAATATAAAGATGCTCTAATCTTTGAAGGCAAGAAATGATACGGGGTAGATGAAGCTTAGTATGGATGGTTGCTTAGATGGTTTGGGACACTGTGGATCTTGGGAATTACCTCATAAGGGTCATGAGACATCTTGATGGATCTTGTGGATGGCTCAAGATGGATGGTTGTTCATTAATTCGAGATATTTGTGATTTGGGAGTTTAGTGAGGTGGAATCTGGGAACTTGGGAATTTATCTTGGGAGATACACCTTTATGAAGGTCATGAAGCAGCTTGATGGAGCCCCACCTAGTCATAACATTGCTTTCGAGTGAAAACTCTTAAGATTACGTAGTTATGTTTTTTAGAATGTTTGTTTTTTCTTTATGTAGGATAAGCCTTAAGAGGGGGTATTAGAATGTAAGGCTTATTAAATAAGGATGTCATTAGTTATTTAACTACAAGTTGGTTGTAACCGGTTGTAACTATATCAACCATTTTGTAACTACATCAATCATAATAAATAGATAGACACACAATCTCAAATGTGTGCATTCCAATTTCTCTTCATTCCATCTCTCGTACATTCTATTCTTTCTTTATTCTTTATCTCTTCACATATCCTAGCATGACTAAAAATGGTGCCAAACTTGATAACCTAGGAAAGTATCAGATTGAGAGGCTGTTAAAGGAAATCCACCATAACTCCCAGATCTGACCCAAAAATTCAAAAGCATTGCAAAGATAACAAACCAAAGATTCCAGATGGATTTGGCAAAGGGGAAAAAAAGAGGTGATTCATCTGTCTCTTCCTCATTGCAACAAATAGGGCTGTGAGATGGCCCCATGAATCCTCTTTTCCTCAAGTTGTTATGGGTCAAAATATTGTTTAAAAATGAAAACTAGGAAAAATAATTTATTTTGGACCATCTCTTCAAATGCCATACCAAATTCTAGACCTTAAGATCATGCCTTTGTTCCACTCTTTACAGTTGGTCGTGCTATTATGTATCCCTACTTGACTAAAAAAAAGTTCCATTACTTGACCTTCCACATTTTGTTTCATCATCTTCCTTAGTAATAAGAAAATGTCATTTTGAAGGATTTTCCACAAGTCCTCTCTTGATTCCGTAATCCTTGGACATGCTAGCAAGAAGGATCCGTCCACTCATAGGCTATCATTTCCTATCCAATACTAAGTAAAGTATCTTGGAGAAGAGCCAACATAGGGAAATATTTGAAAGAGAAGAAGATTGGTTGCATGTATTATCATATAAAAGGGTCTAATAACCATTTTTAACAAGCCAAAACAGTCGTTTGTTGTTAACATAGAGATTTATTTAGGTGTTCCTAATAAAAGATCCCTATCCTGAAGATCGTAGTGAAAAATTTCCATCTCGATACCCAAGACAGATACTTGGCACATAGGATTATACTCCAAAGTCTCCTTGGCTTTGAACACCAAATGTAAATATTGTTTCACAACTATGAACTAAACCTTTGTTGTTGATGAGAGTTTTACATACCTAATCCTCCATGCATCTTGGGAAGGAAAACTTTATTCTAGCTCACAAAATTCCATCTATGTTTGTTCAAGTTGTCAACCTGAGGAATTTACTAAGGAACGTATTTATGTCCTTCAACACACCTTTCGAGTAGCCTAAGTTTGAAAAGGGATAGACCAACATGCATGTAGGGAATATTTTAGGAGTGTTTCCCGTAAGTTTGTCAAGAGTGAGACTAATGGAATATTCTTGTGTCGTAATCTCTAGAAGATATTTTCCAAGAAATTTTTTTCAATAGGGAGGAAAAGATGGGAATCCTTATGTATTTGATGGGAAACCCAAGTTTCTTATATTTTAGGACCAACAAGATCTGGTTTAGAATTATCACTTAAGTGTGAAAGAAAAAACATGAGATTTGTCCTCGTTACGCATTTTTCCTACCGCAACAAAATAAAAGTCCAAGCTTCTATGAATATTCATTTCTTCAGCAAGCTTAGCATCTCTCATCAAAATGGTGTTGTTAAGAAATTATGGATGGGAGATAGGATCAATCTAGTCAACAATTTGGGCTCCCTAAGGAGGTCCACATTCAACATGTAGGATGGGAATTTACCAAGTGCTTCTTCCAGTACAATAAAGAGGTATGGGGACAAGAGGTCACTATGCCAAATACATTGGGAAGTAGAGGAAGGAGCTATGAGGGACCCATAAATGAGCATGTATAACACTATAGAAAAAATAGTCAACTACCCATTACACTCAATCCTCATCGATGCCAAAGGCTAGCATTTTCCTTTTGAGAAAATCTTAGCTAAACATTTGTAGGTATTTGACATGTCTAATTTGACAAGCATTCCCCCTTCCTTTACTTTTCCATGGAATTTATGCTCCTTGGGCTATCACGATACCATCCATATTTGTTGTCCCTCAACAAAGCTTCCTTGGTTTCTATGAATAATCAATCATTCTCATAATGAGCTTGAGCCTTTTGGCATAATCTATGTCACAATTTTGTAAGCTACATTACCAAGGGTAATAGGTAGAAAAGCTCTAGGTAATACCATCTTTGTTAGGGATAAGATCTAAGAAACTATTATTGAGGGATCTCGAGCATATGTTATGATAAATCACTCTTAATACTCTTCCTTCTCCCAACCGCCTCGGTCACCCTGATAAGGCCCCTATGTATCAATAAAATGTTGGGGAAATAATCCCATTTGGCTTGTATTCTCTCAAAACTAACTTAGTCTATGGTGGCCTTGATCAACCCTCTTCTCATATTGAGAATCACCTTCATACTAAACGATATACAAGTGATTTCAAATTTCTGCGATTTAACCATCCTTCGCTCATACATACCTCTATCATTGTGCATGGAAGGGGTTTGTCTTGGAACATTATGAATAAGGCCCTCATGGTGATATATTTATTTCAGCCCATGAATCAAGTCAAAAATTTGGCTTGGGATATAAAGATCCCTCCATCCCTCCTTCCGGCACATCTGCATCTTCTCCCATCCACCTTGATTCATCCACTTCTTCTCCATCTAGCTACCTTACTAATTCAGAGGACACTTCTTCTCCATCTGATTATCCTACTAATTTAGATAATATCTCATCTCCATCTGACTATCCTACCAGTTCAAATGATACCTTCTCTCCATCCAACTATCTTACAGATCTAGATCTAGATGACACTGTCCCTATTCCTCTATATTTTTTTTATTTCTACCATCTCTCTCGGACCAATCATTTATCAAGTTGAAAACAAAACCTCGGTATTTTCCCCTTAAACATCCAGAGATGGTAGAGGAAGATTCCCTATCATTGACATTCTTCAATGTGATGATGATAATTCCATTCTTTCTTACATGGGGGCTGAAGATTCTCATATCTAGAAATCCCTTCCCCCAACACATCCAATCTCCTAAATGAATCCACTATCAACATTAATATGGGAACTCCTCAAGATCCCCGCATCCTTAAGGTCGGCTAGTCTTGAAACCTCAAGAACTTGAAGCCTTCACCTCATTCTTATCTAAATATAGCCAAGGATTTTGCATGGTCATACTCGGACATGCCAGGTCTTGATCCCTCCATCGTTGTTCATAACATCGTCATCATCCCCAATGCTAAACCATTCAGAAAAAGCTTCTCTCGTATGCATGTAAGAATTTCTCTCTTGGTGAAAGAAGAATTGCATTTTCTTCTTTCTACCAACTTCAATATCCCCATTGACTATCCCCAATGGGTTTCTAACATTGTACACTGGCCGCTAAATCCTCCTGGTAAGATTTGTATATGTACCGATTTTTGAGATCTAAACCTCACTTTCCCTAAAGATGATTTTCCCCTTCCAAATATTGATTAGCTTGTAGATCTTACTTTCATGGACATGATATGATTTCATTAATGGACATTTTTCGCCATAATAAGATTTTAATTACACCAAAAGATCAACACAAGACATCCTTTATTATTACCATGAGGGGTACTTTTTTACCATGTCATGCCTTTCGGTTTGAAGAAAGCTGGAGCCACATATTAACAGGTCATGATGTATATTTTCCATGACCTCATACATCGAACTGTAGAAGACTATGTTGATGACCTCTTAGTAAAATCCAAACATCGATGTGACCACCTTTTAGTCCTTGAAATCCTTTTTGAATGTCTCATTTGTTTCTTCCTCCACCTCAATCTAAAAAAGTGTTTTTGGAGTTCTTACTGGGAAAATCCTTGGTTTCATCGTATCTATTAGGGGCATTGAGGTTGATCCAACAAAAATAAATCAATTCTCAAAATGCCCCCTCCTTCCAATCTCAAAAACTTCATATTCTTCAAGGCCATCTCAGATATGTTCATTGTTTCATATCACAACTTTCCGATCGATGTCAACCCTTTCATCACCTTCTTCAAAAAGATACAAATTTTGATTGGGACCACAACTGTCAAAAGGATTTTGATGATCTTAAATGATATCTTTTATCTCTTCAAGTACTCATACCTCCACATGAGGGGGAACCCTTTTATTTATATATCTTTGTAACCAATCATGCTCTAGGAGCTATGTTAGCACATCGTGATGGCCAAGGCCATGAACATGCCATCTATTATATTAGTTGTACTCTTCACGACTGTGAAACACAATACACTAAAGCTAAAAAATTATGTTGCGCTATTTTCTTTGTTACATCAAAACTTCGACACTATCTTCTTAATCACAAAACCTATATTGTTACTAACTTCCAACCTCTCAAAGTAATGCATTCTAAGCCATATCACAATGATTGTATCACCCGATGGCTTCTTCTCATGGCTGAATTTGACCTGGAATTCATTCCTCAAAAAGTAATTAAGGGTCAAGCTATCACCGACCAATTAGCAGAAGCCCCTCTTCCCAATACGCAAACTCCTCATAATCACTTCCCAGATGAATCAATCAATCAATTTCATCATGATCCCCTTAAAATGACTCTTTTCTTTGATGGTTCTAAATTCCAAAGCAAGGCGAGAGGGGCAGGTGTTGTTATCATTCCTCTAGGGGATGCCCCTATCTCCTTAGCATTCAAATTAGATTTTGAATGTACAAACAATATGGCAGAATACAAGGCCCTTATACTAGGACTAGAAACTGCTATATTTTTAGGCATCCATATTCTTGACATCTATGGTGATTCTAAACTAGTAATAAATCAATTCACAGGAGAGTATCAGTATAAAAGCAATATTCTACAACAATATCACAAAATTTCCCATCATTTTCTTAAAACCTTCGATTATTATACTATTCAACCTATCCCTCATTCGACTAATCATTTTTCCGATACAATGGCATCCCTCGAGGCTATTTTCCTTGGACAAGGAAGAGCCAAAACCTTCAGCCATTATACATCATCGTAAAAAACCATTCTATGACATACCTCAGATTCATCTGGTCAAATCTAATTTGTCAGATCTCGGTATTCTCAAATCTTTGATTATTTATCCAAATCTATCACTCCTCTTGGTCTTTCTAAAAATGCTAGGAGGTATTTTATCCAACATGCTACTTGTTATGTGATCCTTGGCAGTATTCTTTATAAGTGTGGGTTTGATGGTATCCTTCTCCGGTGCCTTAAATCCCATGAAGCCTCTCGAGCTATCCAAGAAGTCCACGATGGTATTTGTGGTGGAAACTTTAGTGGGTTATCTATTGCCAAGTGTGTTCTTTACCTCAGCTATTATTGGCCTTCTCTTAATCATGATTGTTGTGAGTATGTCAAGAAGTGTGTAAGATGTCAACAACACTCTAATCTTATTCGTATTCCTAGCCAAGCTTTACAACCTGCCCAAGATCTATGGCCCTTTTCACAATGGGGTCTTGATCTTATTGGTTTGATAAATCCCCGTTCATCAAAAACATCATTCTATCATCACTGCTACTAAATATTTCACTAAATGGGTGGAAGAAGTCCCACTCACCTCTATTGAATCTGCTCTAATAATTAATTTTATATATCAGCACATCATCTGCCGCTTTAGTGTTCCACATAAAATTATTATGGACAATGGGAAGTCCTTTAAAAATAAGGATCTTAAAAAAATCAGTGATGCATTTAAGATCCAACTTAGCTATTTTCTTCCCCATATTATCCTCAAGCTAATGACTAAGCTGAGGCCACTAATAAAACTCTTCGAAATATCTTGGCCAAGAATATCAACAAAACAGGATGAAATTGGCATCTCCAACTTCCCTTTTCTCTATGGGCCTATCGCAATAGCATTCGCACTTCCACAGGGGCCACTCCATTTTCTCTTGTTTACAGCTCCAAAGCCATTCTCCCTCTTGAAGTTCAAATTCCATCCTTACGGGTTTCTCTTCACAACTTCATTCGATGAAGATTATTGCTAGAGCATCTAATGAAACTCGAGTTGTTAGGACGAGAACCACCTTCTCACTCTTGAAAATAATCATGTTTACCAAAATTGTATCCAACGTGCTTATAACAAACATGTCAATAAACTTGCTTTTAAGATAGGTGATCTTGTTTTAAAATAAAATTAGAATGTCACTACCTTAGAAAGGAGCCAACAGGAAATTTTTCTCCTAACTAGATCGGAGCATATATTATCCCGCATAAATATGGGTCTAGATCTTATCACTTGGTTTCATTTGATGGTAAACCAAAAATTGAACCTCTTAATTCATTGCACTTACGGTCATTCTATTGTTAGTACATGTACCTATAAACACAATCATGTGTTTAGACTATTTTTCCATCATTATCCCTTCCATCTAATATGGTAATGATATGAATTATGTGGTATACTATCACTACTTGTATATGACCTTAAATATGAGTACCACAGATCTACTCATAGCATATTCACTATGGATAAGTTCTCACATTTTGTGAGAATCCCATAATCATTACATCCATTACCATCTCATTCTCCTATTACAATCATATAGAGGGTAAAGGGGTGTCTCTTGTACATTCATTATCCCCTCCTAAGTGGTCTACCTAACTATTCCCAACTCTCCCCACGAAAATATACAATTCATGTATGTGAAAAGAAAAAATCAAAGTTAACAAAATAGACCGATCCTCAAAGGTCAGCTATGCATGAAAAAAAAAGCATGCAAATTAAATTCAAAAGCAAGATCAAATAATTGGACCAATCCTCAAAGGACAACTATCATACATATTATTCTTTCCATCCATTTCATGTATAAACTAGACCATCTACCCTAGAAGGATGTCTACTCTACTATTATGACATTTGGAAGGTTTCCCACATTGATCAATATTCCTTTTATCAGCATTCCCATAAATCTTCCCACATTGATAAACATTTTTCTATTATGTTCTTCCCTTTCCCGAGTTGGGGCATAGATTTAAGGAACACCACCGTTGGAGAACCCTCTTCCTATGTACGAGATACATATCAAATCCTTTTTCCGATAACATTAGGTTTTATGAGAATATTTTGTTCATATCTCTCCCTCAAGGTTTTTTTGTATAATCAAATGTCATTGGTTATGTACTAACACCTGTTATTGGATGCAAGTGTAATGCCTTGAGTAGTACCTTATCTTTTTACCTCCTATCTGGTTTAGAGGATAACTTTCTTACTTGGCCCTTGCTATGGTTATGCAACATTCATCTCATCAAGGTCATCTTTTATCACAATTATATTATCATAAATAAAATTTCATATCATAAAATTCTTATCTATATGTTATTCTTAAATATATCCCTACAAACATCATCCATAAATCTATTAAATCAATTATTATCTTGAAACAATCTTTTTAATGCAACCGTTTGGTTTGGGAATTTTACTTGATCTTCATTGTAGTTTGTGAATTCTACTTGAGGTATATCTCAAGTAGCATTCATTATCTAGCAGCTCCTCATCCCCAACATAATTAATGTGATTTCTCTCCATTTATTCTCTTGTATCATCTTTCTCTTCTCACCAATTATCCACCCATTACCCATCTAATTACTCTTATTCATGTCTATCAATTGATGCCGACATCCTCTTCTTCACCATCTCAAGCCTTTCATCCCTAGCTTGAAATGTCTACGTAAGTACCCATGTAGAACAAAATCCTACTTGAAGTAGGCCTTTCATTCCAGACATGGTCTCATTCGTAATCACGTCTATTGACCGCTCCTTCCTCCTAGTCTCCTATGTCGACCCAATTTTTTTCCTCAAATTCACCCCATCTCATTCTCCACTGCACTTCTTTCTCATTCTCCATCTCATTCTCCATGCAAATTAAATTCAAAAGCAAGATCAAATAATTCGACCGATCCCTCAAAGGACAACTATCATACATATTATTCTTTCCATCCATTTCATGTATAAAGTAGACCATACCCTAGAAGGATGTCTACTCTACTATTATGACATTTGGAAGGTTTCCCACATTGATCAATATTCCTTTTATCAGCATTCCATAAATCTTCCCGCATTGATAAACTTTTTCTATTATGTTCTTCCCTTTCCCGAGTTGGGGCATAGATTTAAGGAACACCACCATTGGAGAACCTCTTCTTCCTGTACGAGATACATATCAAATCCTTTTTCGTGATAACATTAGGTTTTATGAGAATATTTTGTTCATATATCCCTCAAGGTTTTTTTGGTATAATCAAATGTCATTGGTTATGTACTAACACCTGTTATTGGCTGCAAGTGTAATGCCTTGAGTAGTACCTTCTCTTTTTACCTCCTATCCGGTTTAGAGGATAACTTTCTTACTTGTCCCTTGCTATGGTTATGCAACATTCATCTCATCAAGGTCATCTTTTATCACAATTATATTATTATAAATAAAATTTCATATCATAAAATTTACATCTATATGTTATTCTTAAATATATCCCTACAAACATCATCCATAAATCTATTAAATCGGTTATTATTATCTTGAAATAATATTTTTAATGCAATGTTTGGTTTGGGAATTCTACTGATCTTCATTGTAGTTTTGAATTCTACTTGAGGGTATCTCTCAAGTAGCATTCATTATCTAGCAGCTCCTCATCCCCCAACATAATAATGTGATTTCTCTCCATTTATTTCTTGTATCATCTTTCTCTTCTCACCAATTATCCACCCATTACCCATCTAATTTCTCTTATTCATGTCTATCAATTAACGCCGACATCCTCTTCTTCACCATCTTAGGCCTTTCATCCGATCCTTGACATGTCTACATAACTACCCATGTAGAACAAAAATCCTACTTGAAGTAGGCCTTTCATTCCGGACATGGTCTCATTCATAATCGCGTCTATGACCATTCCTTCCTCCTAGTCTCCTATGTCGACCCAATTTTTTTCCTCAAATTCACCCCATCTCATTCTTCTTTGCACTTCTTTCTCATTCTCATCTCATTCTCCATGCAAATTAAATTCAAAAGTAAGATCAAATAATTGGACCGATCCCTCAAAAGACGGCTATCATACATATTATTCTTTCCATCCATTTCATGTATAAAGTAGACCATACCCTAGAAGGATGTCTACTCTACTATTATGACATTTGGAAGGTTTCCACATTGATCAATATTCCTTTTATCAACATTCCCGAGAAATCTTCCCACATTGATAAAAATTTTTCTATTATGTTCTTCCCCTTTCCCGAGTTCAGCATAGATTTAAGGAACACCACCGTTGGAGAACCCTCTTCCTACATACGAGATACATATCAAATCCTTTTTCGTGATAACATTATGTTTTATGAGAATATTTTGTTCATATCTCCTCAAGGTTTTTTTGTATAATCAAATGTCATTGGTTATGTACTAACACCGTTATTGGCTATAAGTGTAATGCCTGAGTAACACCTTCTCTTTTTTACCTCCTATCCGGTTTAGAGGATAACTTTCTTACTTGGCCCTTGCTATGGTTATGCAACATTCATCTCATCAAGGTCATCTTTTATCACAATTATATTATCATAAATAAAATTTCATATCATAAAATTCACATCTATATGTTATTCTTAAATATATCCCCTACAAACATCATCCATAAATCTATTAAATCAGTTATTATCTTGAAACAATATTTTTAATGCATCGTTTGGTTTGGGAATTCTACTTGATCTTCATTGTAGTTTGTGAATTCTACTTGAGGGTATCTCTCAAGTAGCATTCATTATCTAGTAGCTCCTCATCCCCCAACATAATTAATGTGATTTCTCTCCATTTATTCTCTTGTATCATCTTTCTCTTCTCACCAATTATCCACCCATTACCCATCTAATTTCTCTTATTCATGTCTATCAATTGATGCTGACATCCTCTTCTTCACCATCTTAGGCCTTTCATCCCCAACTTGACACATCTACGTAATTACCCATGTAGAACAAAAATCCTACTTGAAGTAGGCCTTTCATTTCGGACATGGTCTAATTCGTAATTACGTCTATTGATTGTTCCTTCCTCCTAGTCTCCTATGTCGACCCAATTTTTCCTCAAATTCACCCCATCTCATTCACTTCTCACCCACTACATCCTTCTTTTTTTTTTTTTGATCCTTGATCCGTCCTCTACCCAAATAATTATTGTTGTGTTTTTCCTTTAATGTCCTTTTACTTTGGAATCTATTTTATCTTTTTGCTTCCTTTCATTCTTCCAACTTTTGGCTTGACGATCTTACTTAATCACCCATTTTTCTCAGGCCTCTTAAGTGAAATATATTCCTTTCCTAAGATCCTGCCACTATAGAAACTCCTTCACCATTTTTCATTTTGTCATAGGAAAATCATCACTACAAATTTCTTCCCCTCTATCTCTCTCTCTTAACAATCCGGCATTACCATTCTCGCAACATGGGCATCCCAATTAAGGATTCCCTCACACTCTTCATCTTATACCACATACATTATTCAATCCATTTATGTTACACCCATTTGTTTCCTTCTTTCCTTATTATCGCCCCTTCCCACCTCTTGCCTTATTTTGGTATAGACCACTCACTCTTTTCTCATCCTTCCTAGCATCCATCTTCATCTCGGTCATCTAACTTATGCACTTTACCCGTATGGATAATATAATTAATGGTTCCCCTTTAGTCCATTTTGTCATACACTCTTACCATCAACCTTTCCAATCATCCACTTCTTTTTATCATTCTTATTCTTCTTTGGCTTGGCGATCCTACTTAACTATTCCTCCGACATGGTGATCTTACTTAAGAGTCCTCTTAAGGATGATCTATCATCTTGCACCCACCCACCATTCCACATTATCACCATCCATATTTTATCTCCATACCCCCATCACATCCTCTCTTACTTGCCTCTTCCATTTTTGCAAACACCACTTCTTACTTGCCTCGTGTTCATCTCCATCATCCCTTTCTTGGTAATCTTACTTAACCATTTCTTCCCCATTCATTTCGTGCCTTGTCATTCATCTTTATCTAATTCATTCTCATCAACTGCATCCTATCCTTTCCCTCATCTTTGCACACATCATTATCCCTCCTTTCTTTACTCTTTCCACTCCATCTTCTAGAGTTCTCCTACATATATACCCCATACTTACCCGTCATTATCATTAATCACCTCCTACTATTATTTCATCATCATCTCCTATTTTCGTGATAATAATTATCGGTGGAATTCTCATAAAAATTGCTCATCCCCATTTCGCTTGGCCTCATTACTAATATTTTACCTCCTCCATTCTATCTTCATTCCTTCCTTCCTTTGTGTCCTCTCGATCATTATCGTGGACATATCCTAACATCCCTTCATAAAATTTCCCTCTCTCATTTTTCCTTTAATTTTACCCTCTCATTACATTTCCTCCCATCCTTCTCTACCATTCATTATCAAGTGGATTTCTCCTAACATCCCTTTACCGACATTCCCACTTCTATCGCTTCCCTATTTTTTTCCACCTCTCCATATTTCATTCTTCCTTGTCAATTTATTTACCTGTATTTATCATACACCATATCTCTATTTTCTTATCATCAACTTATCCTCATCTCACACATCTCCGCATCTTTTCCAATCGGGTTCATTCCTCCCCTCCAGATTCTCTTTACATTTATGATACCACTCACTCTTTATAGAAGATCTCCCATTTTGGTTTACTCCCGTTTGTGTAATTTTCTTCATTTTTCCTTCTCATTTCTACCTCTCATCTTATTTCACTTCCTCTCCTTTTCTTAGATCTATCATCTTACTTTTATGATCCATATTTTTTATCTCCCTTCATTTTGATCTCCACCTCCCTTTAACCCTCTCTTATGTCATTTTTTTTCTTATCTTCTTCTTTCCTATCATCTCTATCTCTTATATTCTTATCCATATTTTTTATCTTCTCCTTTATTTTCCTTATCTTCACTCTTGAATTTTATTGCTCTTCTCATAATCATATTGTCTATAGCCTCTTGGCCCACTACTTAATCATGTTCCATTTTCACCCTCAATTTTATCCTCTTCCCTCTTTTTCTTAGCTCTTTCTCTTTTATGATCCTTTTACTTTTCCTTTTTCCCTCACCTCCCTTTACTCTATATTTTTCTTTTCATCTTCTTTTCGATCCTTCATTATCCATATTTTTTTTTCCTTACCATCTCTCTCTCTTTATTATATATGCTTTCTTGCATTTTTTACAATTATATCCTCTTCCTCTTCTCTTTCCCTTTACTTTTCTCTTTATGCCTTATCATCCCCTTTAATCTCTTCCTTCCTCTCATCTCACTATTCTTCTTATAGTTCTTTCTTCTTGAATTCTTCTCTTATTCTCTTTCTATTTTCTTCTTTTCTCCAGTCCATCATTTTCTTTTTCTCCGTGTCCATCACACTTTTCTCTATTTCTTCTTCTCTTATCTTTTCTCACTACCTTCATATTATCCATGTTTTTCCTCTTTTATATTTTCATTTATATTCTCACCTATCTTATCATCCTTTTCTATTATTCTCATCCTTTTCTTTCCATTTATAATCAAGAATAGTTCACACTCCTTATCATCCGTGGATGATGGTTTCTTCGTCCTATTACACCCCATATTCTTTATCCTCTTTCATTTTCTTATCCTTCTCCACCTTGTCCATTCTACTCCATTTAATGTCCTCTTCCTCTTATCTCTACCATCTATCATCTACATCCCTCATCCCATCTTCCTTTGACATTTTTGTCTTGGAAGATACCATAAAGGCCATCACCTATCTGATCTTGTTCACTTCCACGAATGTTTTCTCTACCTTTTCACAAAAGTAGCTTGACTCTTTTTTTTATATTTAAGAAGTGGGACTACTTTCCCTTTTCTTCACCCCATTATTCATCTACCTTCAACTGCAAATATTTATTAAGAAACATATATTCAACATCCTCTTTAGGCATTTATCCAATCGGTTCTTCATATCCACCTCTTTGACCATACCCGTTCCCCCTGGGATATATTATTTCAACATTCATCTCCCACTATGTCATTTTCTTGTCCTATGTTAGGGCACCTTTTCATCCTTATGCTTGTTGATGCATATAACTCCCTTTATGTCCTTCTCATGCCCCTTGTCTTTGGGCATCATTATTTTAATCCTCATCCCTCTTGTGGATGCATGATTTTTCACATGATTCCTCATAGACAAAGGTTTGCACATAACTTTAACATTCATTTGTGCATATTTTGATGTTTTCCTATGACCCATTGGTCATCACGGCTTACATCCATACTGCAATGGTCTTCACCCACTCACTGGTCTATAGAATGTTTTCACTTATCTCTATTGAGACTGTAATTTTCCTCTACCAATGTGATATTGGAGTCACCACCATATTTTTCATTGTTATTATGATCCTTTTTCACCTGGGGCATCTTGCCTTTGGTCATGTCTTTATCCATTCTCAGACACATATCTTCATCCAATTCATCTTTTTTTTTGTCTCGTGGCTTGCTATCGCAAACCACTCAACAAAAAGGGGCAAATGTAGACACCAATTTTTGGTATAACGCCCCTCGGTCATCTCACGTTCATTCGGATTTCAATCTCATGTTTCTTTTTATTAAAATTTAAATAAATCACATATATTTACATACCTTTATTTAATTAATTATCAAATGGGCTTCATGTGGACCCATTTGATAATTCAATTTTTGCATTATGTTACCCAAATTATAATTAATTAATGGGCTTCATATAAATCCATTTAATAATTGAATTTGGCATATATCAATTTTATTCACTTTATGGGTAATAATACACCCATCCGACACTCCATTCCTAAATTCAAAAATGAGATGCATTATTCCACCTAATCATGTCAATCATGTTCCCCATCGAATCACATCACCTCTTTTAATTAGGGTTATTTTACCCAACCTTGATTATCTAATAACCCAAGTCTAACCTCACCCTTAGGCTATAAATATGGGTCTTCCCCCTCATTCAAACAAGGGAGAAAATTTGGGTGAATGCTAAGGAATTTTATCTATTTATCATAATATCACTATTATTATGTCTTTGTGATAACATGTGGAATTACCATGATACTCGCTTGTGATTTCATTCATGTAATGAGATTTATGTTCTACACATTTGATCAATAGCACCATCTCGCATACTGCATCTTTCAAGCTCATTTGTTTATCAACTTGCATGTTATCTGTTTGGATTTTATTTTATCATTATTCTTATCACATGAGGGTTGACAACCACCGAGGAATTTAACACTTCTTGGATGCACTTTTTCGGGTAGCCCCCACATAAAATCTCTAAAAATGTTTCTCTAGTTTCTTTGAGCTACAGGTTTGCTAGGATCACAACAAGGAGATCACCATCAACTTTGCACTGTATCATTCATCATCATCTCCAAGGTACTAAGCCCTTGTATATTCAATGTTATTTTGTGTTTCTTGATTTCTCATGCACTAATTTGGATAGGAAGTAGGAAACTTAGATCAATAGTTATCTACCAAAACCCTAATAAAAAAACTTAAGAATGCAAAGAAAAGTTAGGAAAGTCACTCTCCTCACCTTTTCCTACTCAAGTTGTTGGTACTCAATCCATAATGCTAGAAGTAATAACATATTAATACAACAATTTTGGGCATTAGATTTTAAAGCTAGTTGAGGTGATGGATTTTTGTTTTGCTACAATGGTTACCCATTGATGATATCATTCCACAAGGGTAGGAAATGACAAATTAGTTTTTGTGGCTTGGTTTGATGATGAAATATGGTTGTTTTAGTTGTCCTAACACCAATTGTACTCATTTCATAATGTATCCGAATAAATTTCTTTGGTGCACGCTTAATATAAAATTATCTATACAAATTGATCGGGAATCTATAAATTTAAATGTATTAGATGAAACTAAACCCTTGTTATTACCGTATGTAAGGTCGGTTATTTTTGCATTGTCAAATGGAGATTAGGTTTTGGATGGCTAGTATTTTCATAGGGAAAAAGGTAATTCATTGAAGTGAAGACCTAAATCAACTATACAATTACAAAATCTACCTCAAATAATCTATTCGTAACGTGACTACAGATCTATGACAGAGCAGGAATTAACCTATCGAGTGTGTAGAAAATGGGGTGCGAGACATAACAAAATCAGGTTGTGTTACTCAAGTAAAACACACAAATAGAGGAAACAATAAACCTTGGTTGCACTCATGGGGGTGATTCACGGGAAAATATGAGAGAGAAAATGTAAGATAATTGATAGGAAATTGGAAAAACCAACGAGGGAAGAAAATGAAGTAGGAAAACACAAGTGAATATAAATAGGTTTGGAGTCATGTCACACATGTAACGAAGGACAAGTGACTAAGAGAAGCTATAAGACAGTGACAGGAAAGAGGAAAAACCAATGAGAGAATAAAATGAAGCAGGAAACCATATACGAATATAAATAGGTTTGGAATCATGGCACACATGCATCGAAGGACAAGTTACCAAGAGAAGTTGTAATATAGGTGGCATGAAAGAGGAAAAACCAACGAGATAAGAAAATGAAGTAGGAAAACACAAGTTAATATGAATAGGGTTGGATTCATGGCATGCATCAAATGAAGGAAAGGTTCCCAAATGTATAGGGAAGCCAACCGAAGATGAAAAATGCCTCAAGCATGTCATCATCATCATGTAGCTTGTGTGAGTTGTATCACGTTTTTTTATCGAGTTTCCTTCTTCCTTTCAGATTAGTGCATGAAAATCAAGAAACACAAAACAATTAAATATACAAGGGCTTAGTACCTTGGAGATGGTGATGAATGATACAAGTGCAAAGTTGATGACAAAATCCTCATTGTGATCCCAACAAACCTATAGCTCAAAGACACTAGAGAAATATTGTTTAGAGATTTTATGTGGGGGTTGCCTGAAAAAAAGTAGATCCGAGAAGCGTTAAATACCTCAGTGGTTGTCAACCCCACCTAATAAAATAATGATAAAATAGAATCCAAACAAATAACATGCAAGTTGATAAATAGAAGAACCTGAAAGATGTAGGTATGTAGATGGTGCTATTAATCAGATGTGTAACATGAATCTCACTACATGAATCAAATCACGAGTAGAGTATCATGGTAATTCCACATGTTATCACAAAGACATAATAATAATGATATTATGATAAATGGATAAAATTCCTCAACGTTCACCAAAATTTTCCGACTTTTCTCGAATGAGAGGGGATACCCATATTTATATCCCAAGGGCAAGGTTAGACTGGGGTTATTAGATAATCAAGGTTGGGTAAAATAACCTTGATTAAAAGAGGTGATGTGATTCAACGGGCTCATAATTTGACTTATGGTGGAGTGGGGAGCATGATTTACATGGTTAGGTGGAATAATGCATCTCATTTTTAAATTTAGGAATGGAGTACCGGATGGGTGTATTATTACCCATGGATTGAATAATTTGTGAAAGATACCAAAATTCAATTATTAAATGGGTCTATTCCATTTAATAATTCATTAAATTTGGATGAGTATAATGCCAAATTTTAATTACTAAATGGAGCCCATTAATTAATTAAAATTTGAGTTCAATTATTAAATGGGTTTATATGGATTCCATTTAATAATTCATTAAATTTGGATAAGTATAATGCCAAATTTTAATTATTAAATGGAGCCCATTAATTAATTAAAATTTGGGTGAGTAAATGGATGGGATTTATTAAAGAAGGAAAAAGAAAAGTGAGAGGTAAAGTTGCATGAAGGAGAATAAATGCGGGATGAAGGAGAGGAGTTACACCAAAATGGTGTCTACATTTGCCCCTTTTTGTGGAGTGGTTTGCGATAGCAAGCCATGAGACAAAAATAAAAGGATTGGATGAAGTTATGTGTCTGAGGATGGATAAAGACATGACCAAAGGCAAGATTCCCTAGGTGAAAAAGGATCACAATATCAATGAAAAATATGGTAGTGACTCCAATATCACATCGGTAGAGGACAATTACGGTCTCAATGGAGACAAGCGACAACGTTCTACAGACCAATGAGTGGGTGAAGACCACTGCAGTATGGATGTAAACCGTGATGACCAATGGGTCATAGGAAAACATCATAATGTGCTCGGAATGAATGCAAAAGGTATGCACAATATTTTTCCATGAGGAATCGTGTGAAAATTCATGCATCTATAAAAGGGATGAGGATGAAGATAATGATTCCCAACACAGGGCACGAGAAAGGAAAAAAGTGAGTTACATGCGTCTACAAGTACAAGGATGAAAAGGTGCCCCAGCATAGGACACAAAGATGTCATAATGGGAGATGAATGTTAAAATAAGATATCATAGGGGGAACGTGTATGGCCATGGAGGTGGATATGAAGAATCGATTGGATAAATGCCCAAAGAGGATGTTTAATATATGTTTCTCATTTGAAGGTAGATGAATAATGGGGTGAAGAAAAGGGAAAGTAGTCCCACTTCTTAAAATAAAAAAGAGTCAAGCTACTTTTGTGAAAAGGTAGAGCAAAAATTTGTGGAAGCGAACAAGATTAGATAGGTGATAGTCATTATGATATCTTCCAAGAAAAAATGTCAAAGGAAGATGGGATGAGGGATGTAGATGATAGATGGTAGAGATAAGAGGAAGATGAAATTGAATGGAGTAGAACAAACATGGTGGAGGAGGATAAGAAAATGAAAGAGGATAAAGAAGATGAGGTGTAATAGGATGAAGAAACCATCATCCGCAGATGATAAGGAGTGTGAAATGTGCTTGATTGTCAATGGAAAGAAGAGGAGGAGAATAATAGAAAAGGATGATAAGAGAGGTGAGAAGATAAATGAAAATAGAAAAGAGGAAAAACATGGATAATATGAAGGTAGTGGGAAAATATCAGAGGAGAGGAGAAGAAATAAAGAAAAGCGTGATGGACCTGGAGAAATTGAAAATAGAGAAAGAGAATAAGAGAAGAATGGAAGAAGAAAGAACTATAAGAAGAAGGTGAGATTAGAATAAGGAAGAGATTAAAGGGGATGAAGAAGGAATAGAAGAGAAACAAATATGTGTCATAGTAAAGAAGCAACAGATATAATAAAGAGGAGAGATGGTGGAAGAAAAAAATGATGAAGGACCAAAAAGAAGAGGACAAGAAAATGATAGATCAGCTAGTTAGGGAGCAAGGAAAAGTAAAAGGAAAGAGAAGAGGGAAGATGAAAAATTGAGGGTGAAAATTGAGAAAGTAGTGGAAACCAAGAAATAAACAATATGAGTATGAGAAGAGTAAGAAAATTCAAGAGTGAAGGAGACAAAGGATAAAAGATGGAGAAGGATATAAGAGATAGAGATGATAGGGAAGAAGAAGATAACAAGAAGAAGGAAAGAAAATAAAAAAGAGAGGGTTAAAGGGAGATGGAGATAAAAATGAAGGGAGTGAAAAATGGATCACAAAAGAGATGAAAGAGCTAAGAAAAGGGAGAGGTGAAGAATATGAGATCGGGATGATAGGAGAGATGATTATAAATATGGGCAAGAGACTATAGAGGAGATGAGTGAATGGAAAAGAAACGGTACATAATGAGGTTTGATAGTGGGAAGGTGAAAATGATAAGGAAAACAAGGTGAAGACAAGAAAATGACAAAGTAGAGGGTGAAATTATGGAAAAGGGAGAGAGTTATTTAAAACGAAAGATATGATATAGAAATGAAAATTGATCATAATGAGGAAATCCAAGGCAAAGAATATGGAACTAACCGCATGGAAATGCATGTGGATGGTGGGATGATAAAAAATATGGGACAACGCTAAAGGGTCGGGTTATCAATGGGTAAGTAAGAAAGAAGTGCTAGGTAAAATGGGGAAGAAGATGATATAGAGGAAGTGAAATAAGGAGAGGGATTAGAAAGGAGGAGAGGGAAATGGAGAAAATTATGCAAATGGGAGGAAATAAAATGAGAGATGTTTGATAAAGAGTGAGTAGTATTAGAAATGTAAAGAGAATCTAGAGGGGAGAATGAAACTGATTGGAAAGGATGGGAGATGTGAGATGAGGATAAGTTGATGACGAGAAAATAGAGAGAGGGTGTATGATGAAGATAGTAAATAAATTACAAGGAAGAATGAAATATGAGAGGAGGTGAAGAAAAAGAGGGGAAGGGATAGAAGCAAGGAATGTCGGCGAAGGGATGTTAGGATAAATCCACCAATAATTAATGGTAGAGAAAGATGGGAGGAAATGTGATGAGAGGAAAAATTAAAGGAAGAATGAGAGAGGGAACGTCAATGAAGGGACATTAGGTATGTCCCTCGATAATGATTAGAGGACATAGAGGAAGGAAGGAATGAAGATAGAATGGAGGAGGTCAAAGATAAGTAATGAGTCTAGGAGGAATGGAGATGAGTGATTTTTAGGAGAATTCCACCAGTAATTACTAGCACGAAAATAGGAGATGATGATGAAATAATATTAGGAGGTGATCAATGAAAATGATGGGTAAGTACGGGGTATATATGTAGGAGAACTCTAGAAGATGGAGTGGAAAGAGTAAATAAAGGAGAGATAATGATGTATGTGCAAAGATGAGGGAAAGGATAGGATGTAGTGGATTAGAATGAATGAGATAAAGATGAAGAAACAAGACACGAAATGAATGGGGAAGAAATGGTTAAGTAAGATTACTAAGCAAGGGATGATGGAGATGACATGGGGCAAGTAGGAAGTGTTGTTTGCAAGAATGGAAGAGTAGGTGAGAGGATGTGATGGTGGGGAATGAAGAGAAAATGTGGATGGTGAGAATGTGGAATGGTGGGTGAGTGCAAGATGACAGATCATCCTTAAGAGGGACTCTTAGGTAATATCGCCATGCCGTAAGAATGGTTAAGTAGGATCACCAAGCCAGAGAAGAAGAAGAATGATGAAAAGAAGTGGATGATTGGAAAGGTGTATGGTAAGAGTGTATGAGAAGGTGGAATGAAGGGGAACCCTTAAGTATATTAGCCATATGGTGAAAGTGCGTAAGTAAGATGACTAAGATGAAGATGGATGCTAGGAAGGATGAGAAAAGAGTGAGTGGTGTATACCAAAATAAGGCAAGAGGTGTTAAGGGGTGATAATAAGGAAAGAAGGAAATAAAGGGTGTAACATAAATGGATGGAATAATGTATGTGGTATAAGATGGAGAGTGTGAGAGGAATCCTTAATGGGATTCACATGTTACGAGAATCGTAACGTTGGATTTTAAGAGAGACAAAGATAGAGGGAGAAGACATTTGTAGTGATGATTTTCCTTTGATAAAATGAAAATGGTGAAGGAGTTTCTACAGTGGTAGGATCTTAGGAAAGGGATATATTTCAATTAAGAGGCCTGCGCGAAATGGGTGATTAAGTAAGATCGTCAAGCCAAAAGTTGGAAGAATGAAAGGGAAGTGAAGTGATAAAATAGATGTCAGTAAAAGTAAATTAGAGGAAAAACACAACAATAATTATATGGGTGGAGATTGGATGAAGGATTGAAGAAACAATGGAGAAGGATGAAGTGGGTGAGAAGTGTAGTGGAGAATGAGATGGGGTGAATTTGAGGAAAAATTTGGGTCGACATAGGAGACTAGGAGGAAGGAATGGTCAATAGACGCGATTACGAATGAGACCGTGTCCGGAATGACAGGTCTACTTTGAGTAGGATTTTTATGTTGCATGGGTAGTTACGTAGACGTGTTAAGATGGGGATGAAAGGCTTGAGATGGTGAAGAATAGGATGTCGGCATCAAGTGATAGATAGGAATAGGAGCAATTGGACTAGTAATGGGTGGATAATTGGTGAGAAGAGAAAGACGATGCAAGAAAATAGATGGAGAGAAATCACATTAATTTTGGTGGGGGATGAGGAGCTGTTGGATAATGAATGTTACTTGAGAGATACCCTCAAGTAGAATTCACAAACTGCAATGGAGATCAAGTAGAATTCCCAAACCGAACAGTGCATTAAAAATATTGTTTCAAGATAATAACCGAGTTCATGGATTTATGGATGATGTTTGTAGGGGACATCTTTAAGAATAACATATGGATGTAAATTTTATGATATGAAATTTTATTTATAAGAATATAATTATGATAAAATATGACCTTGATGAGATGAATGTCACATAACCATAACAAGGCCAAGTAAGAAAGTTTTCCTTTAAACCGGATAGGAGGTAAACAAGAGAAGGTACTACTCAAGGCATTACACTTGCAGCCAATAACAGGTGTTAGTACATAACCAATGACATTTGATTATACCAAAAAACCTTGAGGGATATATGAATGAAAGATTCTCATAAACCTAATGTTATCATGACAAGTAATTTGAGATGTATCGGGTACATGGGAAGAGGTTCTCCAATGTGGTGTTCCTTAAGTCTATGCCCAACTCTGGGAAAGGGGAAGAACATGATAGAAAAAATGATCAATGCAGGAAGCTTTCTGGGAATGTTGATAAAAGGAAGACTGATCAATGTGGCAAACATTCCAAATGTCATAATAGCAGAGTGGCCATCCTTCTAGGGTATGGTCTACTTTATACATAATATGGATGGTAAGAATAATATGTATGATATCCGACTTCCTTTCGAGGGATCAGTCTATTTCTTTTGATCTTGCTTTTAGACTTTTATTTGCATGCTTTTATTTTTTATTTTCTACTTTTTTCCTCTTTTTTACATGCACAACCTGTCCTTTGAGGGATCAGTCTATTTTTGATAACTCTGATTTTTATTTTCACATACATTAATTATAGTGTTTCGTGGGGAGAGATGGGAATAGTTAGGTAGACTACTTAGGAGGGGATAATGAATGTACAAGAGACACCCCTAGTCCCTCTATATGATTGTAATAGGAGAATGAGATGGTAATGGATGTAATGATTATGGGGTTCTCACAAAATGAGATAACTTATTCATAGTGAATATGCTATGACTAGAGCCGTGATATTCATATTTAAGGTCATATTAAAGTAGTGACGGTATACCACATAATTCATATCATTACCATAATAGATGGAACAAAGATAATGATGGAAAAATAGTATAAAGATATGATTATGCTTATAGGTGCATGTACTAACAATAGAATGGTCATAAGTGCAATGCATTAAGAGGTTCAATTTCTGGTTTACCATCAAGGGAAGCCAAGCGATAAGCCCCAGACCCATATTTATGCGTGATAATATATGGTCCGATCTAGTTAGGAGTGAATTTTCCCGTTGCTCCTTTCTAAGGTAGTGACATTCTGATTTTCCTTTAAAACAAGGTCACCTATTTTAAAATCATGTTCTTTGATATGTTTTTTATAAGCATGTTGGATACAATCTTGATAAACATGATGGTGTTCAAGAGCGAGAAGGTGATGCTCGTCTAACAACTCAAGTTGCATTAGAATCTCTGCAATAATATTCATGAGAAAAAAGTTGTGAAGAGACTTCCGTAAGGATGGAATTTGAACTTTGAGAGGGAGAATGGCTTGAGCGTAAACAAGAGAAAATGGAGTGGCCCCTATGGAAGTGTGAATGCTAGTGCAATAGGCCCATAGAGAAAAGGGAAGTTGGAGATGCCAATTCCATCCTGCTTGGTCGATAGTCTTGGCAAAGATATTTCAAATATTTTTATTAGTGGCCTCAGCTTGGCCATTAGCTTGAGGATAATATGGGGAAGAAAAGATAAGTTGGATCTTAAATGCATCACCAATTTTTTTAAGATCCTTATTTTTAAAGGACTTCCCATTGTCCATAATAAGTTTATGTGGAACACCAAAGCGGTAGATGATGTGCTGATATATAAAATTAATGATTGGGCCATATTTAGTAGAGGTGAGTGGGATTTCTTCCACCCATTTAGTGAAATATTTGTAGTAGTGATGATAGAATGATGTTGTTGTGATGAACGGGGATTTATTAGACCAATAAGATCAAGGCCCCATTGTGAAAAGGGCCATAGATCTTGGGTAGGCTGTAAAGCTTGGCTAGGAACACAGATAAGATTAGAGTGTTGTTGACATCTTACACACTTCTTGACATACTCACAAAAATCATGGTTAAGAGAAGGCCAATAATATCCGAGACGAAGAACACGCTTGGCAATAGATAACCCACTAAAATTCCCACCATAGATACCATCGTGGACTTCTTGGATAGCTCTAGAGGCTTCATGGGATTGAAGGCACCAGAGAAGGATACCATCAAACCCATGCTTATAAATAATACCACCAAGGATCACATAGTGAGTAGCACATTGGATAAAAGACCTCCTAGCATTTTTAGAAAGATCAAGAGGAGTGATAGATTTGGATAAATAATCAAAAATTTGAGAATACCAGAGATTTGATGAATTAGATTTGACAGATGAATTTGAGGTATGTCATAGAATGGTTGTTTATGATGATGTACAATGACTAAAAGTTTGGGCTCTTGCATTGTCCAAGGGATAAGGGTCGCGAGGGATGCCATTGTATCAACAAAACGATTAGTCGAATGAGGGATAGGTTGAATAGTGTAAGAATCGAAGGTTTTAAGAAAATGATGAGAAATGTCATGATATTGTTGTAGAATATTGCTTTTACACTGATACTCTCTAGTGACTTGCTTTATTACTAGTTCAGAATCACCATAGATGTCAAGAATATGGATCCTAGAAATATAGTAGTTTCTAGTCCTAGTATAAGGGCCTTGTATTCTACCATATTGTTTATACATTCAAAATCTAATTTGAATGCTAAGGAGATAGGGGCATCCCTAGGAGGAATGAGAACAACACCTGCCCCTCCGCCTTGTTGGCATTTAGAACCATCGAAGAAAAGAGTCATTTTAAGGGGATCATGATGAAATTGATTGATTGATTCATCTGGGAAGTGATTATGAGGAGTTTGCAGTATTGGGAAGAGGATATTATGTTAATTGGTGAAAATAAGCTTGACCTTTAATTAATTTTTGAGGAATGCATTTTAGGTTAGATTTGGCCATGAGAAGAAGCCATCGGGTGATACGATCATTGTGATATGGCTTAGAATGCATTACTTTGAGAGGTTGGAAGTTAGTAACAATATAGGTTTTGTGATTAAGAAGATAGTGTCGAAGCTTTGATGTCACAAAGAAAATGGAACAACACATCTTTTTAGCTTCAGTATATCATGTTTCACATTTGTGAAGAGTACAAATGATATAATAGATGGCATGTTCATGGTCCTGGCCATCACGATGTGCTATCATAGATCCTAGAGCATGATTGGTTACAAAGATATATAAATAAAAGGGTCCCCCTCATCTGGAGGTATGAGGAGTGGCAGAGATAGAAGATATCATTTAAGATCATCAAAATCCTTTTCGACATTTATGGTCGTAATCAAAATGTGTTCTTTTGAAGAAGATTATATGAAAGGGTTGAAATCAATCAAAAATTTGTGATATGAAATGATGAACAGATTGGAGACGACCTTGAAGACTCTAAAGTTTCTTGAGATTGGAAGGAGGGGGAATTTCAAGAATTGCTTTAATTTTTTCTAGATCAACCTCAATGCCCCTAATAGATATGATGAAACGAAGGAGTTTTCCAATAAGAACTCCAAAAACACAATTTTCCAGATTGAGGCGGAGGAAGAAACGAATGAGACACTCAAAAATGATTTCAAGGACTCGAAAGGTGGTCACATCGATGTTTTTATTTTGCTAAGAGGTCGCCAACATAGTCTTCTATAGTTTGATGTATGAGGTCATGGAAAATATACGTCATGGCCCGTTGATATGTTTCCCAACATTCTTCAAACCGAAAGGCATGACACGATAAAAAAATTACCCCATGGGGTAATAAAGGATGTCTTGTGTTGATCTTCCGACACAATTAAAATCTGATTATAGAAATGAAACCATCCATAAAAGAAATCATCTCATGTCCCACAGTAAGATCTACAAGTTGATCAATATTTGGAAGGGGAAAATTGTATTCAAGGTAAACAAGGTTTAGATCTCAGCGATAGGTACATATACAAAGGATGATAATGTTAGTTAGAAACCCATTGGGGATAGTCAATGGGAATAATGAAGTTGGCAAAAATAAGACGTTGCAATTCTTCTTTCACGAGTAGAGAAATTCGAGGATGTATATGGCAAAGCTTCTACCTAACTGGTTTAGCATTAGGGATGATGACAATGTTATGAACAATGATGGAGGGATCAAGACCAGAATGTCTGAGTATGACCATGCAAAAGCCTGGCTATGTTTGGATAAGAATGAGGTGAAGGCTTCAATTTCTTGAGGTTTCAAAGACTAGCCTACCTTAAGGATGTGGGGCTCTTGAGGAGTTCCAATATTAATGTTGATAGTGGATTCATTTAGGAGACTAGAAGTGTCAGGGGGAAGGGATTTCTAGATATGAGAATCTTTGGCCCCCATGTAAGAAAGAATGGAATTATCATCATCACATTGAAGAATTTCAATGATAGGGGAATCTTCCTCTACCATCTCTAGATGCTTAAGGGGAAAAGACCTGGGTTTTATTTTCAACTTGATAAATGATAAGTCCGAGAGAGATGGTAGAAATAAAAAAATTAAAGGGGAATGGGGATGGTGTCATCTAGATTTGGATCCATAAGATAGTTTGATGGAGAGAATGCATCATTTGAATTGGTAGAATAATTATATGGAGATGAGATATTATCCAAATTAGTCGATAATCAGATGGAGAAGAAGTATCCTCCGAATTAGTAAGGTAACCGAGATGGAGATGAAGTGGATGAATCAAGGTGGATGGGAGAAGATGTAGATGTGATGGAAGGAGGAAAAAGGGATCTTTATATCCCAAGACAAATTTTGACCTAATTCATGGGCTAGAATAAAGATATCTTCGTGAGGGCCTTGTTCATAACGTCCCAAGCCAAACCCCTTCCATGCACAATGATAGAGGTATGTATGAGTGAAGGATGGTTTACCAAAAAATTCAAAATCACATGTATATCATTTAGTATGAAGGAGATTCTCAATATGAGAAGAAGGTTGATCAAGGCCACCATAGAATAAGTTGGTTTTGAGAGAAGAAGGGCCAAATGAGATGATTTCCCCAACATTTGATTGATACATAGGGGCCTTATCAAGGTGACTGAGGTGGTTGGGAGAAGGAAGAGTATTAAGAGTGAGGAGTTGATATTCTCCTAAGGCAATATTTTGCATTATAGTATCAGAGGATCCATTATGGGGTAATGTGGATGGAGGTACAAAAGAACTAGTGGATGCATTAGAAGAAAAATTAGTTTTGGGGACAAGGACATCCTTAGGTCTATAGATCATGCGACATGTCTTGGAAGGAGGGACCTTGGTAGGAAGAGCATAAATGGTCCCTTCATGTTCATATTTGATACATCGATGGAGAGTAGATGGGACACAATGCATGGCACAAATCCAAGGATGTCCAAGTAAAATATTATATTAGAATTATCCTTCGATGATGTAGAAGAGCTCATGGAGGATTTTATGGCCAACACAGATGGGAAGGACAACTATTCCTAATGGGGAGTCACAACATCATTAAAGCCATGAAGGATGGTAGGAGATTTAGCAACAATGGTATTAGGTAGTTTGAGTTGATTGAAGGTATGAGAAGAAATGATATTGATACTAGCACCATTATCAATCATGGTTCGTTGATACATGTATCATTAATGTGGATTGTGATGAATAGAGGTAGATCATGCTCTTCCTGTGGTATCTTGGGGATTTTTGATTGGGTTGTGAGATGGATTCAATATTATATGCTTTTAAACGGGTGGTTATCCGAACAATGTTGATTAAAAGGGGAGGACCATCCTGGGGATCATCCTCCTTTGGTGGTATGTTTGTGGTATCATTGGTTGTATCTTCCTGTGGTGGCAGAGTAGTGACAGGAGTCCTTAATAAAAAGGCGTATCTAGATGTTTCAACGGATGCATTTCGGGATGAAGGAGCTAATTGGGTTGGCGAAAGAGTTGGTTTTTTCATTAATATTTTCATTGACAAAGTGGTGTACAATGGCTTGGAGAGATTTAGAATGTTTAGTGTCGTGTCCAGGTGCTCGGTGAAATGTGCAAACAAGATTAGAGTTAAACCATGATGCCTTGGTGCACTTGGGTCAAAATATTTAATTGGTGGTAAGGTGATTGCTGAGGCTTGGAGTAACTAATGAAACATATTGGTTAGAAAAGGGTCGTTGTGTTGAAGGAAGCGTGCCTAATTAATGAAGGTGGTGCTCCTAGAATGGAAGAGGATGACAAGGGTGTGGTCCTAAAATAGAAAGAGATGGTGTGGCTTCAAGGGAATTGGTATTGGGGATAGTGAGGTCCACTTTTCGATGAGGATGTGAAGGAGGATGCTTGGGAAATGGGGGCCTAAATATTGTCTATGAATGGGGACTATTAGAAGGAATGACAAAATTTATACGGGAGGAACTAAAGATGACATTGAAGTAGATATGAGTGGGGATTGATTAGATGTGGGAGTATCTGATGGTATAGAGGAAATGGGATGATAATTTGAAGTTAGCGTAAGCTATACTATTTTCCTAAAATCATCCAATAATGACATGGTTGTGGAAGAGGAAGGTGAGATAGACGAATGTACAATAGTAGATGTAGTAGGTGTTGGTAAAAGTGCGGAAAGAGGGACTGGAAGTGATGCTAAGGATGGGATAATGGGTAAAGGTGGGATGATTTCTGGTAAGGTAATTGGATTTGATGAAGTAGGTGTAATAAGTGATGAAACATGAATAATATTTGTAAATGGGGAAAGGGTGGTAGGTGTGGAAATATAATGTAGGTGTAGGCAGAGGCATCAAAGTGGGCATGGACATGACTAATGTTGGTTTGTTTGATGAGTTTGTGGATGTAGGGGAGCATGTCTAAGGGGACATGTATAATGGTTGATGAAGATGGTAAATTTGTGGATGAAGCTAGATTCTTATCACCAATGTGGATAGTGTTTATGGTGTGGGTATTGGGAGTTTGAGATATAGAAGTAGTGGCAGTCTGATTTGTCGATGTGGGTGTATGATTTGGAAATGGTTGTTTAAAAATATCTAATGGTTGATTGGGTGAAGCATTTGGGTTATCCACTTGAAGTTCTCCCTAATTGATGAGTCTTTGGACTGAATCCTTGAAATTATGACATCTCTCTATGTCATGTCCTTGGACTTGATGGTATTTGCAATAATGGTCTTCACGATACCACACAGGTCTTGGTCTAGATTCGTTAACAGGTTGGATAGGTGGCAACGTGATCAAATGTGATGTTATTAATTTGTCAAAGATGGTGTTGTATGATTCTCCCAAAGGATTATAATTAGGCATTGTTCGTGTGAATCGTTGTTGGGCTACTGTGGTAGATTTAACTAGAGGAGATGATTTAATAATGACAACATTAGCAGTTTTCTTTGACTTATCATTTGACATGGATGGTCTGAAAAATTCTGTTTTGGGCTTATTTGACTTTAATTTTAAATTCCCTATTCAAGGGCCTATGTCTCAAGCTTCATGAGCCATGGTGAAAGCTTCCTTAGAAGTGTGAAATTATTGAATTTGCAAAGTTGATGAAATATGCTTCACACAAGAGCATGTGAAGAGCTCGATGAGGTTGATTTAAGGAAGATGGAAAGATAATTGTTTTATAATATTTCGCCATCATGTGAAAAAATATGTGATGGATTTATCTTTGAATGACGGATGGTATACTGATTATTGATGGTTACCCTACGGTAGTATTAATTGAGAAATGATCAAGAAATAATTGCGCAAGATGGGAGAAAGAGAATATGGAATATTGGGGAATATTATTATACCAATCCAAGGCAGGGCCAACTAAAGACATGGGGAATGTATGGAGCATCAATTCTTGGTCATGTGCAATAAGATAACACACATGTTTGAATGCTCGGAGATGTTGTTGAGGGTCCTCCTTACTATTAAATTTGAAAACTTTGGCAATTCCAAGTATGGAGAATAAGATTTCATGGCATTGATGGATGAATGGGTTTGTTACATATTTTTTCATAAGAAAATGGAACTTTGGAGCCTAGTGCAATGGCCTCTAGGTTAGCTAACCGACCCATTAATATTTGCATGGGATCATTAGGAATTTCTTGTTGAGAAATGAGAGACGGTGGTTGAACTTGTGGATGTGTGGGTGTTTGAGGAACTTGGTATGGGTAAGTATGAATTATGGTTTGTGGTTGAGGTGGAGGTTGATAGAATGTTTGTTAATGAGAAATAGGGGCATGGTATGATTGTTGGGATTGTGCAGGTTGTTGTGGTAATGGTTGAGTGGAGATATGGGTATAGATGGGTTGATAGACTAGAAGTGACACTGCATGTTGTAAAGGTACTAATTAGGAGGTTGAGAAG
The DNA here is from genome assembly GCA_018340775.1 of Taxus wallichiana var. yunnanensis. Classification (NCBI taxonomy): domain Eukaryota; kingdom Viridiplantae; phylum Streptophyta; class Pinopsida; order Cupressales; family Taxaceae; genus Taxus; species Taxus wallichiana. The sequence continues at coordinate 562,587,220 of CM031237.1, forward strand.
TAATGTATTAGACTTTGGATGTGAATGGGACTTGTTGTTTAGATAATGGATACGACACCTGGGGAGGTTGGATAAGAGCATTGGTGATAGTTGCAGATTGTAGTAGTGATGGGGACAATAGTTACAATGGTTGTGTTGATTTGGGGAAGATTAGGTGGAATGGGTGTGACTATCTGAGTAGTCTGGTGTCCGGGGATTGATAGAGGATGAAGCAAAATCACGTATGGCTGTGGATGGAATGATTTCAGAACTAGTATTGTAAGGGTAAACTTGCTGAAGTGGAGGGCCATCTAGAGGAATATGTATGTATCTTTTCAGAAGATAGTCTTGGAGAGCTATAGGATTGGCGTCAAGAATTTTTGGAATTCTAGATCACCAAGAGGGAAGATGAGAGTATCATCAGGTTCTGATCTGATAGAATATGGAGTGGTTGGCCTAGATGGGATGGAATGATGGTCTAATACCAAAGTATGACCGAAAGATATTGGATGAGGTATATTGGTGAGAGAATGGGTTCTTGTGAGGGAGGTAGGGAGAGGCATGGATGATGAAGTTGTTGAGGTGGTAATTGGTTGGGATGAAGCACTATGTGAAATAGAGGTGTGTTCCATATTCTTAGTATTGGATTTAGTAATCATGGGCATAAAAAGGAAATTATTGTTATATTAACAAACAAGTGAGGAAAATAATTTTTTTTTTTTTTTTGCTTTTTGATTAAGAACACGTGTGTAAAGAAAAATAAAATGGCTAAAAGATGACCTAGAAGAAAGTAAACTATGTTTGGTTTCAGGTAAGTTATGGTTGGGAAATGTCTAAAATGGTTTCATGTTGGGTGATCAAATCCTAATTAGTGAGCCATGTGCAAGGAATGTTTCGGAGGTTGATTAGTTTGTGAAGTTTCACGCAAGGTGTGATAAAATATGTGATGTAGAGAGTTAAACCCCTATTTAAGCTATGTGAGCAGGCAGGATGCACGAGGTTTGTTTTAGACCAAATTCCAAAGATGAAGTTTGATGTAGAAAATCACCTAAGAAAGGGAAATTACAATGCAGAAAGGAGAAAATATGGAAAAAATGAGGAATACCTTGATAACGGTTTCCCCCGTTATTTGATTGTTCTTGATGACGCCATATTTGAAAGTGATGGTCTAAATAGCAGGGAATGTCTAGGTACCCTTAAATTGCACCATGCATGATTGAGATAAGATCAACGAAATATATTTTAGGCGTGTTTACTTAGTTTAGTAATTGTATTTGAGAGCATTATTATGTACCTACAAAAGTGAAGAAGACAATTAGTGGACGTAGTTGACAAAATAAGAAAAACAATTTCTAAGTCATGTCGTTTAGATGTTAACAACAAAGTTTACTGATGGAAATAATAACAAATAATTATTCTAGTTAACAACCATAACAAAAATAAAGAATAAAAATAATATAATTGTACCACCTAGGAATTTTAATTAACAAGTCATAACTAATTAAATAGTAGATAAAACAAATATCCTATGAATTTGAATTAACAAATAATAACTAATTAGATAGTAAATAAAACAATTATCCTATGACTTATAATGAACAAATCGTGATTCATTAACTAACAATAAAATCATTAGCCTAATTAAATCCTAACTAAGTAACTAACATCAAACTAACTAGTTGAACTTTGATGGGGCTCTAAAGGAAACTTGTGGATCATGAGGGGGGAGTGAGCGATACATGATCATAAAGGCAATCTGATTTGCGTATGTCTAGGTAAAATGGGAATTCAAACTAATCATTTTGCTGAAGCTTTATCTTCTCTTTGGGGTCCGAGAATTGCCCATGGACACAAAATATTCGTAACCTCATTATTGAAGGAGACTCTAAATATCATTAATCTTCTTAAACAAAGGCTCATCTCCAAGTTAGAGCATCAAGGATTTTATTGTTTGAGTCGATAAGTATTAGTCATACTTTCAATAACATGGATCATACATACCTATAGGGAGGGTAATAAATTGGCGGATGTTAGACTTTGGAAAATTATGGCATTAATGTTAACCTTAGATGATGGGGACAATAATAGCATCCCTAAAAGAGTTTTCAAAACAACATTCAAAGCGGATCTCCATACGCAAGCAATATCTAGAAATGAGTTATGATTTTGGGTGTGGATCAACTTCAAAAATACTCCCACTTGTGTTGATTTAAAATATTGGATTAAGCAAATCATCTAATATTCAAGATAGTGTGAATCATATGGGGAATTTCAATGGAGGTACACGGTTTTGAAAATCGTGCATGCAGCCTGTAAGATCGCTAAAAGGTGGATTCAAACGTCCATGGAAAGAAGGCGGTGATAAAGTGATTGATGATAGGGAGCGGGCTATTCTCACACACGTTTTTCAGCGATCTCGAGATCAGCTAAACATTGTGTAAAGAATCGTGGAAAAGCAACGGCTCTCACCAAGAGGGATTATAGAGTAAAAGTGGACCGGCTTTAGCGATCAGATAGGAATTTTTGCAATGGTTCAGAGGGAGAGAGGATGGGGGTCCTCCTTGTCAAATTGAGCCTAGTGTGGACCCTGATCGAAAGATAATATTGAGGTGTGGAGCATTCTGAGAGGGTGGCATAGGGAAACTTCATGGAAAAGGTTCAATGGCATGATGAAGCATCTTGATGCATTTTGCAAAGGTTTGGAAGGAAAGGACTATGTGGAATATGGGGGTAGAAGGTCTTAGTCAATGAAGATCTTGTTGCTGAAGGATCAAGCCTTGGCTTGAGGGCATTCTTCAACAAATGGGTCGATAGAGATGTTAAGAGAGGAGATTTGTAGAGGGAGAGGAGAAATTTTACATTCGGGCTTGCTTTTTAGCTAACAATCCCTCCGCCATATGATGAAGTAACCCACATGATGATATAGTTCATCTCCTGGAAGGAAGGTTTGTTGGTTTCCTCGAAGCACCTTATTTTTCTTAATCACTTTCGTAGGGATCGTTTGGTTTGTTTCCCCATTACTTACCGAACTCTCTTGAACGCTCCATTATAGAGTTTCAAAAGCATTTGATTAGTTTGTCCCTTTACACCAAGGGCTCATTTTGTTGATAAAAATGTGTCTCCTCAAGTTTCCCGGTCTCCCATCCTCCCTTAGCTAAGCGTTTCCTGTGCCAGCTCTGGATACCAGCCCTGTTTCTCCTTTCTCTTCCCCACCAAATTGCCACCCCCGCCGGCCATTGATTCTTCTCCCATTCCCCTTTTGTTGCTCCCACCCCCACTTAGCCTCTACCTTGAGGAGAAATTGCAATCGTGGCTTCTAGGAAGATGAAGAGACTCTTGCTGTGGAGAAGGGTTCTCAAGAATTTGAAATTGCTCATGACCTCCTGAATATCAGCAGAAGTGATTGTTCTGAAGTGCACTTGAAAGCTCTTCTAGAAGGCTGGAAGCCTTGGAGGCTGATATGAAACTAATGAAGGATGAAGTTAAAAACTTGGCAAAATAGAAAGGAAAGAGGAAGAAGGAGGAGGAGGAAGATGTTGATAGCAGCCAAATTGAAGATATTTACAAGAAACTACACTCCTTAGATTAGGGAAGGCCAAAACTCGTCATGATTACAACATAGCCATCTTTAGGCGATTGAGGAGTTCATAAGAAAAACATGTCAAAAGTGTCTCCAACCTTAGAGTTGAGTCCCAACAACACTTTGGGGAATGATAAGGAAAGCAAGAAGACCTTACTGGATTATAATGACACTACCACATGACTACTTTGGGCATAAAGAAGAATATAAAACCATCATTGACAAAGCTACTAAAAAGTAGTTTAAATTAACAAGTCTGTTTGTTTTCTTAACTTTTTAACTAGTTTTTAGATAAAACAAATTTTGTTGTTTTGTCTCATCTTGGTAGCTATTTTTTGGCTACTTTGAACTTCATTGACAAATTTGGATCGATCCTTTCTCTCCGGTTCTCTTGCTTATTCTCGCTTCTAGGCCTCCTTTTTGTAAACAAGGGTATAGTCCCTTTCAAAAACTATTTGCCAATAATAACTAAAAAAACATCAAACTAATTATCCTAATAAGAGATGTGGATGTGATATGTTGAAAAAAATGGTGTTTTTATTTGAGAGGGTTGCATCAAAAGTCAACCTATGTGTGGTTGAGCTATACGGAGCTCGCATGGTCCTGGGTGCACGTCGAAGGAGATGTGAAAGGAAGCGACTATGATAGGCTTGGGATAATTGGTGAAAGAGGTGGTTGGGAGATGCCAGTTGAGCTATGCGGTGGTGTGGGAGATGTTAGGGGAATGGCGTGGACAAAAGAGAGTATTTAATGGCGAAGATCTTGGGAGACGGAGAACCTTGTCAGTGAAGGGAAACAGATGCAGGATCAATCCTGCATAAAATTTATGTAATCTGATGTAATAACAACATGAATGATCTTATAAATAGAGGAAACACGTTTTAATTTTTTTAGGATATTTAGGATATATATATTTTAAAAAATTATTTATTTAATTAATATTAATAATATTATTATGATTAATAATAAAAATATGCTCGATACGAACTATAAATGGCCAAATAATAATTTGATTCAAAACCAAAAGTACTTACCTCCAAGACAACCAAAACCATAGAATGTAAAGATGACATCCCATTGAGAGACATAATACTAAAGATTGCAAAAAGATGAGTTGGGAAAATGAAATATTCACAAAATATATCTAAATGAGTGACAACTATGAAACACGATAACTGTGATACTCACAAAACCTACACAAAACAAGTAAAATAACAAAAAAAGACCAGATCTAGGGTCTGGTCCCACTAGGCATGCCAAATGTTGATCAAATTTTCCTTCTTCCTATCTAGATTAGTGCATGAGAGATCAAGAAACATAAAACAATGTCGAATATACAAGGGCTTAGTACCTTGGAGATGGTGATGAATGATATGGGTGCAAATTTGATGATGAACTCCTCATTGCGATCCCAGCAAACATACAGCTCAAAGACACTAGAGAAATATTGTTTAGAGATTTTATGCAGGGGTTATTAGATAAAGTGGATCCAAGAAGTGTTAAATTTCTCGGTATCAACCCCATGTGATAAGAATAATGATAAAATAGAATCAAAATAAATAACATGCAAGTTGATAAACAAAAAAACCTAAAATATGTAGGTATGAAGATGGTGCTATTGATCAGATGCGTGTAAAATGAATCTCACTACATGAATCAAATCATGAGCAGATTATCATGGCAATTCCACATGTTATCAAAAAGCCATAATAATAATGATATTATGATAAATGGATAAAATTCCTCAACATTCACCAATTTTTTTGACTTGTTTGGATGAGGGGGAAGACCCATATTTATAGCCTAAGGGTGAGGTTAGACTGGGGTTATTAGATAATAGGGTTGGGTAAAATAAACTGATTAAAAGAGGTGACGTGATTCAATGGGATCACAATTTGACTTATGGTGGAGTGGGGAGCATGATTTACATGGTTAGGTGGAATAATGCATCTCATTTTTAATTTTAGGAATGGAGTGTCGGATGGGTGTATTATTACCCATGGGTTGAAAATTTTGTGAAAGATGCCAAAATTCAATTATTAAATGGGTCTATTCCATTTAATAATTCATTAAATTTGGATGAGTATAATGCCAAATTTTAATTATTAAATGGAGCCCATTAATTAATAAAATTTGAGTTCAATTATTAAATGGGTCTATATGGATTCCATTTAATAATTCATTAAATTTGGATAAGAGAATGCAAATTTTAATTATTGAATGGAGCCCATTAATTAATTAAAATTTGAGTGAGTAAAGGGATGAGATTTATTCAAAGAAGGAAAAAGCAAATCAAGAGGTAAAGTTACATGAAGGAGAATGAATGCTGGATGAAGAAGAAGAGTTACACCAAAAATGGTGTCTACACATGCCTCCTACATAATTATACTCAAATTATAATAAATACATTGGTGTTGTTCAATTGGAAACAACCTACAAAATGGACATTGATCATATAGTTAATAAGTATACCTGTGTTATTCAACTTATATCATTATCGTTGTTCACTTGGAAGGTAAAGTTATTAATTTGATTTAGCATGAAGAAATTTGGTATAAAACATTTGAAAGATGGATTAATGACTGAGTGCCATATGTGGCACATTTTCATTATGTTTTAAAAAGTATTAATTAAAACATGAAAAGTTCCATTAATTAAAAAGTGAACAATTGATTTGTTTTTTCTAGCAACATATTACATGTTTTGGTGCATTCACAACTATGAGGTCCTTTCCTCTTGCAATATGAATTGTTAGGAATAGAATAAGAAATGAAGCATTATGATACTAAATGATAAAATATAACTTTGGCTATATTGTGAGGTTTCACATGAAGAATTAAAAATTAAACTTGCAAGTTTAAATTTAAAAACAATTATGTAGAAAAAGAGAGGGTGATAATTCTTTGCAAAGTTTTTCATTAACAAAAAGTATTTCTATATATCAATTGCAACAAGAAGAAGACATTAAAAACACACAACAACCTTTAGGGAAATAAACTAATCAAAATGAAGCCTTCATGTAGAGAAAAATATGTGTTAGTATGTAAATATAAAATGATTATTAAACCAAATCAATCCTACACTAACACAACCTATTATCTACCTGATTAAACTAGATGGAAGGGAATATTGAGATTTATGTTGGTACTTACCTACTAGCTTAAATGCTCTTCCCTTGTTGCTTTGGATGTGCTCAAGATGGTTTTTGTGATGCTTCATTATTTTGTAGGATGAATTGGGAATCACCTCCCTTGATGATTGATGATTTTGCTTGATAGAAGATCAATTGGATGGTTGATAGATGGATTGAAAGAATGGATTGATTGAGTAATTGAAGAAGATAAAATGGATGATGTTATGGATTTAACAGATCCTCCAAGATAGCTCTCATGGAGGAAGAGATCCCAATTTATAGTTCTTGGTGGAGGATTCAATGGATAGGATGAAGGTTGGTTTTGGATCAATGGTGGAGAGTGAATGAGAAGAATGGAGAATTATAGAAAGGATATTTCTAGAATTTGAGAGAATATTCAATGGAAAATTGAGGGTTTATTTGAATTTTTAAATATGAAAGAGGGAAATTTAGAGAGGCTTATAGAAATAGAAGCCTCTAGATTTAGAGGTGAGGATATGACTATGATTAGAATTAGATTAGGTTGATAAAAGATGATTAGGGTGAGGTTACATGGAGATTATAGGTGTAGGGATGTGTAGGGTAGATAGGTAGGTAGATGTAGGAATATTAAATTCTTAGAAAATTTTAATTAAAGATTAAAATAGGATAATAGGATATAATAAGGAAATTAAAGTGATTAATGATGAAATGGGATAAAATGATGAATTTAAAGGATTAATGAAATGATAAGATAAATTATAAATGATAAAGGGTGAGTAAGATAAAATGGATTAATAATAATAATTAATCTTGCGATGAAACAATCATTTCACGAAGAAATTAATTTTTCCATGAGGATAGTAATATCCCTCAAAAATTTGAGGGGGAGATGGAGCACAAGAGGAGTGAAAAAATGTGACATTCACGAAAAGTGCAAAGATAGGTGTAAAGGGTTCGAGGGTTTGGGCCGACAAAGGCAACATAAATAAGAAAGTCCAATCCTTCCAAGGACATGTAGGTAGGGAGAAAGCACAAGGAGACCCTTTTTTCGAGAGATAATTTGATAGTTGGTTGCCATATCATTAGGGTTAATTCCATACCAATCGGGTGGTGCAACCATTCAAAATGGAATCTCTTTGGGTGGTAGGTGGTTTCCTTTCAACCTTTTTCTTGCGCAGAATTTTGAATTTTCAAAAGAGGTGTCCTTAAGGAAAAATCGACCATCCTTGGCTTCCTATTTTTGGAATCCGTAATTCCTCTTTGCTATGTGTAACCACTCATATTGGTTTGGAAGTAGTCACAACATTTTTCCTTTCTCAAGGTTAGGTGTTTAGTTTATTTGCCTTTAGCATTGATGCTTCTTCTTCCCATCAATATTCTTCACATGAGGCTTGGGTGGTTCCAAAAACATATGAGGGTTTTTTTTCTTCTTCCTAGTGTAAGATGGCAAGGTGGTGCTTAATGAAGAAGATGGGCTAGAATGCCAAATAAACCTCTTCAAGAGTAGAATGGTGATTTCCAAGTTCACAAGGAAATGGATTTCCATTGGAGAAATTTCTTCCTAGTGTGAAAATCAATGGGGAAAGGTTTGTGAATTCATTTTTTGGCCAAAGGTTTATTTTTATTTTATTTTGAGATGAATATCTTTAGGATAAAGTTCTCAAAAGAAGGAAGTCCCTCCTCAAAGGAATCCTCTATCTTCAATGTTGGTCTCCCAACTTTGATTTGGCCTCCGCTAAAGTTGAGGTTCAACAGGTTTGGGTTTGCCTCTACGCCTTGCCCATTCGTATTGGAATCCCAACATTATTTCAAAAATTTGTAATAGCTTGGGTTACGCCACACAAATTGACTCCAAGAATTTGGAGGGACCTTTTCTACCTTTCTATGGTTTTATCACCTTTGATCCATCTAGGCCACTTCCCAAGTCTATTTCAATTCAGATTTCACATGGTACTTGGATTCAAGCTGAGGAGTTTGAAAAAGTTTCCTGTAATTTACGGCCTCTCTCGGTCATGTTTAGTCGGATTGCATATCCCCTCAAAATACTTTTAGTAGCAAGTGGATTCCCAAACCTCCCTTATAACTAATCCTCAGGAGAACCCCTCTATTCCTACTACTATTCAAAACATTCCCTTCATTGCAGATCCATTCCATTCCCCATGAACCTTAATCAATGATGTTGTCAAAGTCATAGAAGAATATATGATGCTTCTCTCTCATATGAATTAGGTATTGAAGCAAGTCATGGGGTTTACATGGAATCTCTAGAAAATTGGGTTCAAGAAAAGGAGGCTCTTTCAGAACTTGTCCTACTCTTGATCAAGAGGAACTCATCATATAAGTAAATGAGTTTGAATTACTTTCAAATCTAGTGGTTGCTTTTTTCCTTCACCTAGACCCATGGGCCCTAGTCTCTCTAAGGTTCTTGACGCACCCAAAATTACACATGCTACATTGTTGGGAAAAAAGTAACAAAAGTCCTCAATGATGATTCAAAATATTTTCAAAAATGTGTTTAAGCTCCAAAACCCATTTGTAGTATATATTTGTGTCCTAGACATCCTTAATTATCCTTTCCATGCTTTCTTCCAAGCTTCCCTCTCATTTCTATGAATTTTTAGTTTTAGTGATAGGACCACCTCCCGTGCTTGGGTGGCGTTCTAGGACCGCTTCCTGTGTAGGGTGGAGGTCATAGGACTGCCCTACTGCAGTGGTGACCGGTCCTAAACACTTTTCTAGAACTCTTCATGTGTGTTTTGACACATGATGCTTCACTTAACTTGACTTTTAGGGTGTGTTTGTGAACCAAATTGCCTAAAAATAGTCTTGTTTGCATGGTATTCCTTCTCTCTTCTATTTTTAAATAGATTTAATTGGTTAGAACTCCTCCTTCTTGCCTTGTGCATGAAGTAACCTCCTAGCCTCCATTCCTATATATTCCATGCTTGTATTCAAGAAAAAGGGCTTGAGAATTTTGTGTATCTTGCATTGTTGTGCTGCCATAATCTTGCTAGGAATTACATAGCCAAGTTCAGATCTCTTGTGCTATCTTTCTTCTACTTGTATTACGTCTAGATTTCTTCCAAGCTGCCATCACTCAAGCGCCATCCTCTTGTTTTTATTCTTTACATTCCCAATCCTTGGACTCACATGAACACTCAAAGAAAGAAAGGAAAGAACTTGAGGGGACAGATACTCATACTACTAGATTTTCCAAAGTTCTTGCTCTTCCAGGTTGGAGTTGTGTATTTGTTTTCTTTGTTTATCAAATTTTCAATTACGAATTGTTAATTTCAATTGCATATCAAATAGAGTAGAAATCAATGTCCTTTCATTTACAAGTAATTAGTTAATTTCCAAGAGGGTTTGAATCTTTCATAGCAACCCCGGTGATGGATCCTCTTCTTCCCATCCTTATGGATCTGAAGGAGAGAATATCTGTAGGAGGTTGTCTACATATCATAGATCATTTGGAAAATCTCTTGTTTTAAGTTAGTTTAGATTCAATACACTCAACACAGGTGAATAACCACACCGGGTTATCTCACTTGTTTAGTTTTAGTGTAGAAGTAGATTTGATTATTTAGAATAAAAGTGAATTGTTGTTTGTGATTGTAATATTTCAATTTTGTGACTTGTTTAGATTAGTTTCCTTTTATCGGTAGCATAGATTGTTAATTCCATTAATCTTACATAGACACTTCAAGCTAGATAAAACTTAGATTCAATTCAAGAAAACAAACCATAGGGAATTTATGCTACCCATTCATAGCCTCTAAATATTCCCTTTGTCAACTCAGCTACCAGGAGATCACACTATCGATCTTAGTCTCTCGATCCTCCTATAGTTGGCCAAACACATTCAACATCAGCTACTACGGCATGACATTAGAGGGTCGAGTGTAGTTGAAGGTGACATGATCATTTTCATCATCTGTACAAATTGGTGAACTTGACGTGAAAGATTAATTCCTTCTTATTTCCTTTTATTTCATTGCTATTACCTTACCTCTCCATTTCTTCCCCTATTTTGGTAAGTATTTTATACTTTCTAAAATATGTTTGGAAGAGAGTTTGGTGGGCCATTTGGATCTAATAGATATTACACCAATGTGCAACCACAACAATCCCCTTCTCTTTCGAGATGGGGCGATAATTACACAAGCAACGTCTAAACCTCCCCTAGTTACACTTCAAACCCCATTAGCTATGTAAGGATGGAGGAGGTTGATCAACCATTAGACATGTAATATAGTCAACCCAATGCAAACCACGTTGTTATCAAAAATGGAATAGGTTCTTACCATAGAGTCTTGTCAAGACCTCACATTTCCATGAAATCAACATAGGATGATCTATTTACATGAATAGATAATCCTCTTCATCAGATAGATGAGTATTTGGATAGAATGAAGGATTCAACCTCTGAGATTTTGAATACCTATATGAAGATTCTTACTTCTAAGGAAGATAAGAATTATAACATTGAACAATTCATGACAGGGTATCATGAGCCTGCTCAATCAAACCCTACGCCACAAGGCACCCCAATAAGGGACTCAATCCTCTCCCAATGATCTCATTTCCACTTTAGTGGGGAGAATTAGAGAACTAGAAAGTTCCCAGACTTCACAACCAACACATGTAGTAGGGAAGAACACATGGTATCCAGTTGAAAAAAAAGGATACATCCCTTCCAATGAGAAACCAACGCAATATCATGTACAACAATATTATCTAGGCTCATTCAAATCCAAGTGATCTTCTCACATGGTTAGACACACTGGGGATGGATCCTCATCCTTCTCAAGCTTATCCTATGTAAGGGATTTCTGGAAGTGCATTCTTGAATTCCACCACAATAGGCAATGCGATGTTCCCTGGTTTTACACCCGCTAGTCCATATCCTGGAACTATCCCACCTTACATGCATATGTATTCAAAAACTCCCAGATGGACCCATATACCATTCCTTATCCCTACATGTCATATCAAGGGACCCCATACATTCCTGTCAATTCTTATAATATAGCTTATCCAACTCCTCCTCCTCCACCTCCTTATCAAGGATCTTCAATGGTGGAATCTTACACAATGGGTACATACACTGAGTACTTAAAGGATCCTCTTGAATTCACCATACGTGGTGTCATGCTTCCACACCCATTTCTAGATCTTCCAAAATTTAAGGGAGAAGGAGACCCAAATACTCATATCAAGGCCTACGCTACTACTATTAGGGAATTTATTCCTTGGGATGTTATGGTGGCTAAGATATTTCCAAATACTCTCGAAGGAATCACATTGGATTGGTATTACCATATTATAGAAGCTTCTATAACCTCCTTTAAACAACTTATCTCTGAGTTCATTAAAGCATTTGACATGAAAAAGTTATTGCGTATATAGGTATTAGGGAGTTCTTGCATATTAGACAAGAGAAAAATGAATCTGCCACTCATTTCATCTAGAGATGGTGCCAAGTTCTCTATTCCTCTACAAGTGCACCCAACATGGACTAGATGGAACTCTACGATATTTTCCTTCACTCGCTCAATCAAGAGACTAAGGAAGAGGTCCAAAAGTTTCCTTTCTATAGTTATGAGGAAGTTTTGGAAGGTGTGCTTTGATTGACCAAGCTTCTATAGATAGTGGGTGTAAGATATATGGTCCTAATGGGAAATTGGTATCCCCAAATCAAAATAATGAAAATTATCAAAACAATGGTGCCAACAACCAAGGACCTAAAGGTGTGAATCACAATCATGGTGCCACTGATCAAGCCAAGAATGTTGGTTTTCCAAAAACGACAACACTAACAATAACAATAATTGGGGAAATAAAATAATCCATAGTATTGTGTCCTTTGTCAACAAGGTTGATGTAAATCATCCACCGCAAAAAAAAAATCAAACCCAAGGTCCAAACTAGTATCAAAACTCTGGTAAAGGGGCAGCAAATCATGGTTATAACAATCAATTTAAAAACTACAACCAAGGTTATAATAAACAACAACAAGACACTTATCAAAGACCAAGAGATTATGACCCTAACCTATATTGTGGTTTCCATAAGGTTTGGGGTCATGATGATAGGACTTTTCGCGATTGCAACAAGTTTATGCAAAGACTTCCCGAAAACCAAAGGAAACTCTTTGTAGACATGTTCCTAGAAAATCTTGAAACAAACTTGCAATCTGACTATACAGGACCTATAGCTCCTTAGAACACTAATGTGAGCATATTTTGAGATCCGCTCCCTACACATCCTAAAAATTTCAAGGTGAATTCACAAAACACAAACAAAGGCATTCTTATAGGAAACAATGACCACGAATCCTCAACTTCCAATAAATCTTGGGTCATTCCTAACCTTGGTTCAAACAATAACACAAAAATCTTGGGATTAGTTGAACTAGAGGTTGAGTGTGAAATTAATGAAACAAATTGGACAAAGGAGTATGCTTCACAACCCCTACCCAATCTTTCCTTCCCATAAGATGATGTTCCTACAATTTCAAAACCAATAGGAGCCTATGATTTAATATCAGATTTGAACAAGACCTTTTCTCACATTTCATTCCTAGATTTGCTGAAGAATTCACCTGCACATCGCTCTACATTGCTCAACGTGCTAGGTCTTGGTCATATAATCCATATTACTCCACCTCCTGGCACTCAAATAAATCATATTGACTTTGACATACATCCTCTAGGACAAAATGATAAGGATCGGGATTCGGGTTTGTTTTCAATATAGAAAAGATGTCATCTAACATTGAAATTTCCCGAAGAGGTGATCCTACCTTATTTTTACAAGTCTAGGTTTACAACAATTGCATTAAGAGAGCCATGATTGATGACAAGGATGTTGTAAATGTGGTTCCTTTCTCTTTCTTGTATAAGTTGGGATATGGAGAAACAAATTTCTCCTTTATAATAAACATGTTACGTGGGTATGACAACCTTAAATCGACCTTGATTGGAACCATAGTTCTTCTAGTCACGCTTGGTCCAAAAACCATCTTGATTGAGTTTTACATTATTGACAGGGAAACAAGTTATAACATGATCCCCAGGAGACCTTGGATTCATCAAATGAAGGCTATCCCTTCTACCTTATTCCAGGAGATTAGATTCCTCCATTTAGGGAAAGTCTTCATCACTAAAGGGATCCTAAGCCCTTTTATATACACTTAGAAAACCTCAAGAATAAGAAAGGAGTTCATAAAGAGTATGAAATTATTGTGAATCAATTGAACAAACCACTAACAACCAAAGAGTTAGTCCTGGTCACCCTGGACATTTGAAAGGTTGAATTTGCATTGACCAAAAACATTTGAGGTGGAAAAAACAAATAAGGGTAAATCAATATTTGTGGAAAAGCTTGATATCCACTAAAACCATAGTGGAAATTATGAAACTCTTAGAGAGTGATGATCCAATCTTCCTTCCATTTGAGCCACAAGGGATGGGTAGTCTTCTGGTTTAGCATCTCTTCCCTCTGATGACCTAGGTCTAGGTGTAAACATGATAGAATTAACAAATGAAGAAGGGAAATTTGAGATTAAAATGATGCCCATAAAAACCATCTCTGAGGGTTGTTCTATTCTAAACCCTAGTTTCAACCCATGTGTGTCTGAAACTAAGCTTGCCATATCCATGGGGCAAGGCCTCATCATTTAGCAAGAGTCACAAATAAACACAACGCTCCACATAGGAAATGAGGCCAAGTAGCATAATCATGCTCACCCACACACCATGTCTAGAGAATGTGACAAATAGGTTCACAAATGCCTCTTTCAAACAAATGATTTTAATGATTTCAAATATACACTTCTAGGAAATGGTGGTAGTAAGTTTAAACCTAGAGTGGTAGGCCCTTTTCAAGAGAAAGGAAATTTTGAGGTCATGGTTCTCTTTGTGTACTCCTAGGGTGAAGAATTTGATATTTGTCAACTTTCTTCACCTTATCTATCATGACATGTAGTTTCACCTACATTCCCATATGTACATTACTACATCCGCATTGCATTTTCATCTTCCATTTCATTTTGTAAATTTTTGATCAATGGACGTATTCTTATAGAAATTCCTAAAAAAAATTCTAAAAATATTGGCAAAACATTCAAATCATGTCTCTTCAAATTCTCGTGGTATCATCAATTGTTTTCAAATCACTTTATCAATCCAAACTAGATAAAGAAAAATTTTGATCATAACCATACTAAGGCCTCGCATACTTGGTTCTACTTTTGGTCTCTTTCTAGCTTAGGTGTCTTTGCTTATGGTTTGTTCTAGAAGCTTCATGGTGTCACATCTATCCCATATACATCTCTTCAAATAAGAACATTCTAAACATTCTACCCAAGTAATTAAATCATTAATCAATGTAGAAAATATTTATTTTACACATTTCTTTCTCTACCAACCTTCGGTGTTGAGATTGCATATCTTACTAGTGACGTAGGGTTGGGAAAGGAAGGAAATGCCCTTACTTGCCTATGCCTTATCCAAAGTGATAAGCATGTGCTACCTACTAGTAGAATGGGGAAAGGTGTAGGGGGTCTCTTTGACAAGTTTGAAAGTCATAAATAATTAAATCAAATATCTTGTGAAATCTTAAGTAAAAACAAAGTGGATTAGATGTTCAAAATTCCAAGAGAATTCAAAACCCTAAAAACCAGCTTTTTTCAACCAAGTGGCCATCTATGAATTCAAGTCTAGATAAATTGAAAATCAATTCACATTCTAAACTATGAGATAGCTTGAGTAGAGTGAGGTTGTAGCATACCAATTTGGTTTTTCAGGCCTCTTGTCTTTCTCTCATCACTACCATTCGACAAATTTCATAGCTTATGCCTTTTCGACTCTTGGTATTGAGCCCTCGCATCTTACTATTTGTGTGGGGTTAGAGTGGGGAAAGCACATCTACTTATCATATCACTCTTTCGCCACATTTTTCCAAACTAATATGAATTACCAAAAGATTGAAAAATAAACTAAGTTTAAGATCAAATTGTGTTTGCATCATCATATATCAGCATTATGAAATACAAAAAGAAATCATTCTATTATCATTCATATCCATTCATATACATTCTAAAAGCATAGAAAATAAAAAATCTAAACATCTAAGAGTACACACATGAATCAAATCATCAATGTAAGTCAACTCTATACAAGGAATAACCGAGCCAAAAAGATATATGTACATATCATGGTGTGTCATAGTTTTTTACAATTCCATCACACACTAGGTGTGGTCAAAACTCTGCAATAAGCATGAAATACCAAAAACATCATATATGCCTCACAAAATGGAGGCTAAACAATAAAGGCACTCTACCTATCCACCTCTTTGAGGCCCCTTATGACCACTCTAGTTACAAATTTCTTAGGATTTCTTCTCAAAAGTATTGAAACAACAAAGGGCCAAGCCTAATGCAAAATACCATCCCCAAATCCATTCCAATTCAACCATACTCAAAAATGAAAAATAGTCACCATGGGCTTAGAGCTCCCAATTCACCAAATCAACAATGCACAAATGAATTGGAAAATGAGTTTTCTTGGATATATATGTTGTTATAACTTTGTTTTGAGTGTATGTGTTCATAGGGTGGAGAGCATTGAGCACGGTATATTTCTATATCCTTACATAGATGGTAAGTCCTCTTGTTGTTTTAATATAGTGTTTATTTTTAAATATTTTATCCATATGCACTTGAGTATTATTTTTCTATTATAGGTAGTGGGAGTTTGGATGATGAGATTTCCACACATGGGTGTGTCAAGTAAAGCTTCTAACTCCCATTTCAGAATTCCATACTTGGATCTATGTTTTACACGCCTCTTCATGACTAAGACGCTTCTCCGATGAGGCAATATGTATACACCCAAAATTACATGTGCTACATTTTTGGGAAAATGGTTACAAAATTCCCTAATGATGATTCAAAATCCTTTCAAGAAGGTGTTCAAGCTCCAAAACCCATTTATAGTGTATATTTGTAGCCTAGACATCCTTACTTAGCCTTTCCATGCTTTCTTCCAGCTTCCCTCTCATTTCTATGCATTTTTGGCTTTAGTGACAAGACCGCCTCCCAAGCTTGGGTGGTGGTTATAGGACCACCTCCTGTGCTTGGACGGTAGTCCTAGGAAATCCTCCCCTGTGCAGGTGGCGTCCTGAACACTTTTTCTAGAACTCTTCATGCGTGTTTTTGACACATGATGCTTCACTTAACTCAACTTTTAGGGTGCATTTGTGAACCAAATTGCCTAAAAATAGTCTTGTTTGCATGGTATTCCTTCTCTCTTCTATTTTTAAATAGATTTAATTGGTTAGAACTCCTCCTTATTTCCTTATACATGAAGTAACCTCCGGCCTCCATTCCTATATATACCATGCTTGTATTTAATTAAAAGGGCTTGAGAATTTTGTGTATCTTACATTGTTGTGCTGCCATAATCTTGCTAGGAATTGCATAGCCAAGTTCAAATCTCTTGTGCTATCTTTCTTCTACTTGCATTACGTCCAAATTACTTCCAAGATGCCATCACTTAAGCACCATCCTCTTGTTGTTGTTATTTGCATTCCCAATCCTTGGACTCACATGAACACTTAGAGAAAGAAAGGAAAGAACTGAGGGGATAGATACTCATACTACTGGATTTTCCAAAGATCTTGCTCTTCCAGGTTGGAGTTGTGTATTTGTTTTCTTTGTTTATCAAAGTGTCAATTATGAATTGTTAATTTCAATTGCATATCAAATAGAGTATAGAAATCAATGTCCTTTCATTTGTAAGTAATTAGTTAATTTCCAAGAGGGTTTGAATCTTTCACAAGAACCCCAGTGACGGATCCTCTTCTTCCCATCCCTGTGGATCTAAAGGAGAGAATATCTGTAGGAGGTTATCTACATATCATAGATCATTTGGAAAAGCTCTTGTTTTAAGTTAGTTTAGATTCAATACACTCAGCATAGGTGAATAACCACATTGGGTTATCTCGGTTATTTAGTTTTAGTGTAGAAGTAGATTTGATTATTTAGAATAAAAGTGAATTATTATTTGTGATTGTAATATTTCAGTTTTATGACTTTTTTAGATTAGTTTCCTTTCAACAGTAGCATAGATTTTTAATTTCATTCATCTTACATGGACACTTCAAACTAGATCAACACTTAGATTCAAGTTAGGAAAACAAACCATAGGGAATTTATGCTACCCATTCATAGCCTCTAAATATTCCCTTTGTCAACTCGGCTACTAGGAGATCACACTACCAAATCTTAGTCTTTAATCCTCCTATAGTTAGCCACACACATTCAACATTGCTACTCGACATGACCTCGGGGGGTCAAGTGTGGTTGAAGGTCATGTGTTCATTTTCATCCATATAGTTCCTAATGTGGGATCCTCTATTCTTGTGGGAAGACCAAAATATAGACACCTAAATTCCGCTTTTGCAATCTTATTGCAAAACACATGCAACTCATTCTCATTCTTACCAAATCCATTATAATTAGTGGTTTTACTAACTAACTAATGTTCCTTACCAAATAGCCAATTAACATCAAAATATTTATTATGTAACCCTTTGCATTAAGGATGCCACTTTACAACGAATCGTGAACCAAAATCCTCTTCAAAACAAATAATTAATGTTTATAAGCTAATTAAGCCTATTTTTCCCTTGATTTGGTCAATATCCCTAATATTGACTCAAACCCCTCTTCTAACCACTCAAAATCACCCCATTCACTTCCAAAACATCTCAAAAGCTTCAAAGGCTTATCCTAGCCTCCTAGTTGACCTTAAGGGGTTCATTAAGGCTCTACACCTCTTAATCACTTGGTAATTTAGTAATCGTGATTATAAAGGCCTAATCATGACTAGGAATTCTAATCTAATTTGGAGATTTTTAGTCCCACATGCACCAAAATACAAGTTTCTCCCAAAAGGAAAACTATAAAAAGGGTGCACCTCATTCCTTTATATTACACACACCATGCTTTGATTTGCATCTCATATAATACATATGATTTCTAAGCCAAGTCCAATCCTTGCTTAAAACCTTCAACAAGGTTAGTAGATGAATAATCTAAAGTGACTTAACAAGTCATTTGGAGAGGTCATTTCACCATTGTTTGAGTAGTAACCATAACCATTTGATTCCCCTTAGGTCTATTTAGGCCCATGTTAGGTAATTGATCATATTAGTAGGCATGTTTAGTTAGTTTTTGCATTGTTTTCATACTAATTAGGAATTATTTTAAGCTTCTATCTTAATGTTACATTCCTAGACTTAGAGCCCTAGCTAATTAGGTGGCAATGGTGTTAGCCTTCCTTGTTTAGCTTTGTAGTTTTCTTTGTAAAGTTTAAGGTGATTTCATTTGGAACACCCGGTGGGACAATACCCCATTGCATTTAATTTTTAAATCTTTTTAATGTAGTTTCAAAGTTTTTCATTTCAAGTTTCCTAGATTAATTTCAAGTTTTCTAGTTTACTTTCAAGCTTTTATAGAGTACTTTAAAGCTTTTAGATTAGTTTCTCAATGTTTTTAGATTAATTTCAAAGTTTTAGAGTAATTTTAAAAATTTTATAGATCAATTACCATTTTAAAAAAATTTGTTTCAACTAGATTAGTGATAGAAGTTTTGTTTTCATTCTTTTTTGGATATAAGGAGGTGAAGCCCTATCAAAATTCCCTCAAAATACCAAAGATTAGACATTTTTCAAGAAATATTCTCAAAACAACATTCATCAAAGCATTAAGATATGTTAGAAAGGAATAGTTTTCTAAAAATGAATACCCAAAATTCTTGGTTACTTTTTTCTCCAAATTTATGTTGGCATTGTGTAGAGCTCCTCAATTTATTTATTTGGAAGTTTTGACTTTTCTGAATAACATATTTGAATGTTTTGGGAGTTTTTGAAACATATTTGAATGTTTTTAATTTTCTAGAAGTTTTTGAAGCTATGTACAGAAATAAAAAACGTGGATGCTCCAAGCGATAGATAGGATGTACAAGGGAAAATGCCACATGTATGCACAAGAAAGTGAAGATGCGGAATTGCCCCTAATGTTATATGGGAATGAGCTATAACTTCACATGATCACATGATGACCATATAGAATATATTAGTGGCCAAAATATGCAGACAAATTGGGAATAACCGTGATAGACCACTTTATTATTAGGAGCAGGAGCCACGTTTTAGAGTGGTACAAGGTGGACCGGGTTCAATGTCGCATTTGGTATCACCAGAGATTCCCTGTGATGAGATGTGGTATACACGCTACTACGACAATACTTTTGCTATGGGACCATATATTAGGTTGGGACCGAGCCCTCACTAGATTTTCATAGGTAGTCTCACAACCTTGGGTATAGTGGGCAAAGATAGTAGATTCGAGTGCTACGCTAACTTACGCAGCGTGGTATGCATTAGTGCTTCCATGTCGATGATCTATTCTACATAGATATATTGGTCATAGTGGAGCATGATGATTAGGATCTAGATCCACCAATAGAGGTACATGAAGAGAGACAGGTAGTACCCTAAATGGGGGTACTAGTGTAGGATCTAGTACATGGACCTTTATCACCCCCTCATGTGAGTCCATGACATAGTCCACCAAGAGGTGGAGGAGATGATTGGTATGATGAGATTATGGAGGAGGACCTTCGAGGATATTAAGGATATGCATGATATAAAAAATATATAGGATATACCTGATACACAAGATGTGTAGGATACATAGTGTTCTACTAGATACATAGGATGTGCATGATGCACATGTGTTATGCTAGATACACAGGATGTCTAGGATACATAGGTTATACCAAATACATAGGATGTACCAGATATATAGGTGACTACCTTATAGCAAAGAACTTCAGAGCAGTGACAACCTTATAGTTCTTGATGGCAATGAGAGAGATCAGCCATTACCGAGAGAGATTGGGCCTTTGCAGATGGGAATAAACTTGTGATAGAGTGATATCAAAGGCTAGGACATAGTGAGACCAGGTGATAGAAGATATCCTAAAACTATAGACAGAGCAAGATCGAGTTATATAGATAGCCTACAACTACATGAAGAACAAGATATGGCTATAACAAAGTGAGACCGAGTGATATCAGATAGCCTATAGCTATAGGTAGAGTGAGATCTAGCTATAGCAGAGTGAGACCAAGTGATAACAGAGAGAGAGATCATACTATAGAATATTGGTCATAGTTATAAGTAGAATGAGATGGGCTATAGTAGAGCGAGATCATGCTATAGAAGATCGATCACAATTGTGGATAGGGATAGCTAGTATTAGAGTGGAGCATGATACACTATAGTAGATAGACATGTCTTCAAGGATGTAGTTGATGATTGGGTATAATGTTACTATAGTAGGTGAGGCCACCTATTATAGGATGTAGTACTACACATCCATTCTAGCCGAGAGGAGAGTTCCTGAGTATAGTCATATAATAGGAAGCAAGTCACGATCCAGATCTCATAGGCCATCACAATCATTATGATATGTAGGTGGTCTTTCAAAAATGTGAATTCAAAGCAACATGGGTTAGTTCAACTTGGTTTAATTCAACTTGATGCAGTCCAACATGATGCAACACCCTCTATATGTGCAATACATTTGCCCCCATCTAGCCACATATTGGGACTAGGCAGCCCTGACATGGGTGAGAGTCATCTTTGACTCTCTTATTGATGTATCAGATGCACTAATTTATTTTTGGTACCACCTCATGATGAAGGAACTTTTTTATAGATGTCCATGAGGACTTGTTATATCAGATGTATATGGATATTTATCTTTTTGATGATATATGATGATAGATGGATTATTGATGTATCACATGTTGTATATGAGATATCATGCTTAATATGTTTCCTTATGTTTATATCACATGCTATATTATGAGATAACCTTAGTTGATATCATACTTGTATGTTGGATGAGATAATTTGAGTAAAACATGTTTATATTTTTCAGATTGGTGTGGGGGATAGATTTATGATCATGTGTAGCTCCTCTTGCCCCATTTTTGATATGATATTTGATGATTAACTTTTAGTATACATGTATAATGTAGAATTATCATTTTTGATATATGATGTATAGATGTGATGGATATGTGTGATATAATGGTGAAATGACAACACAATGTATAAATAAAATTAAACAAACATAAGTTTAAACAAATCTAATCTAAGCAACACATTTATTTACAAGCATGCAACATAGGATGAACTCGAGTAATGATCTATAGATTAAAGTAACATATAATATAAGTAAACAAGTGAATTCAATTTAAAGCATTCGACAAAAATATCAATGCAACCAAAAACCCTACAAACCAACAACTAAACAATTTTGGGATGTTTTTCACTATTTTATGTCTTTATTTCTAAGACAATTTTCTATTGATATTGATTAGTCCAAATTTAATGAATATAAATTCAAAAATCAAAATTTATCTTACCATTTCATAGTTCACTTTGATACCTTTCCAACGCAAAAAAATGGAGACATTTTGAGGTCATAAGTAAAATTTATGGCCTCCGGAAGATAGGTAGTGCATTCAGTGTTGTCCAGGCACCCATGATGTAGTCAAAAACTTCAAAAATGAGCTAAACACTACAAACAAAGGCACCCACATGCCCTTATATCATGCACGGGTGCCCAAGTGCCCTTGCATTTCTCCTTTCCTCTCACATGAGTGCCTTTTCTCCCATGTGAGAAGAGAATAAATATCTCCTCTTCGGGGTAAAGAACACAATAAAGTTTGGTTACTTTCATCTCCTTATAGAAGGGGACTCATAGATCATAATTTAGGCTATCAAAAATGGTAAATCCTCCCACCAATCTTTGGACAATTTTATTTCAAATACCCTTTTTTGGTTAGAAAAGGTGGACTCTTGAAGGATTACTCATGTTTATAGAAAAGCAAATACAATTGCAGATTACATCACCAACTTTGGAGTATTACAAAAAGAGGAGGCCATACTTGATAATGATTCAGAAAAATGGCCCAATATTGCCATCATTATGTACAGGGGTGAGGCTATCGTTGTTCCATTTAATTAGTAAGATTTAGCTTGTGTGAAGTTTTCCTATATAAAAACGCTCCCTTGCCCTCTTTTTGGAATTTCATTTTAGTATCTTCCTTTCAGAGATAGGGCTCCTATTTCCAATAGTATTGTCATGGTGGTTCATCCATTTCTTGGAATTTATCTTAGGGGGATTATAGGGAGATTGGCCTTCATGCAACCCTATTTCCACCGCTAGATTATGCAAAGTTTTAAGAATTGGCTCTAGCTCGGTGGAGAACATTGTCGAGAAGATTATGTGTGAGGACTATGTCTTGGGCAAGTGGCAAAGCCCATGTAAACATAGAGATAGCCTATATCTTTGTTCGCACCTCTTATTTCTCGGGGATAATAAGGAGGAAACCATTTTGATTTCCCAACACTTAATTTTTCCTTGACATTCAAAGTGGTTCTAGTGGAAGAATTTGTGGAGAATTTGTGTTTGCCTACGACATACTTGCTAACCATTTTCTCGTAGGTGATGAAGATTGGGTGGCTCGAGCTTACATCTAAGAATTGGAAAAGAGGAACAAACTTGGAATTTTTACATCACGTCCCCTAACAATGTCAAACAAAATATGAATGACCAACCTACATTTGTCCTCTTGGTCTAGAAATACTCTCATCTCTTATTGACCATGTTCCAAATTGTATTGCCAAGCTTAAGGTTAAGGGGAGAGCCTCCTACATCTTTCTATCAAGGCAACAAAGGCCAATGATCGGGTTCATTGCTCCAGTTCTCATATGAAGGTTCATGCTCCTAGGTTTCCTCGATGGCATAGGTGTAAGAAGAAGCCATTGAAATATCAAAATAATCTTTCTCTAAATATATCTAGCTATATAGTAAAATAGTTAATATGTTTTTTTTTGTTTTATCGGGGAAACTAAGCTTAGTTTTACTTCCTTCTCGGTTCATGGGCTGCCCTTCCTCGACAATATTATTTATATAATATTATGTAAGGGAGGGGACCCAAGAACCCTTCAGCTCAAACCTTCAAAGGAAAGCGTTTACTCATAAAAACTAAAATAATTAATCTCATGGTTAATTATTATATGGATGATGTTGAGCATGTCGACATTTTAGATGTCTACATTTTTCCTCTCTTTGAAGTGTTATTGTGGAGCAATGAAAATTCAAAAAAAAAAAATGTTAGGATGGTAGTATCATTTAACATTCCTTGTAATCTTCCACACAACCAAGAATCATGCCCCAATGGAATTCTAAACCAAGATTTGATGGTGCAAAGTGCATTTTTTCCCAAGAAACACATGTAGAGGAAAATCAATAGTAGCTAGTCACTCAAGAAACACCTCCAAGTTACACTTCACTTGTAAATTGGAAAGCAAAAGAATTCTATGGAATGAATCATAATCTTCCTCAGTGGTGTGGCTGCAAACACTAGATCCAAGAAGAGACATATGAAGAAGGAAATCTTGAAAATTTAGGACCTTCTCAAACTTCTTTGACACTACAAGAGGTTAGCAATCCGAACATAGTTCTAAATGTCCAAATCCATCCTAAAGGACCTTTTTATCAACTCAAGTGCAAGTAAATGTTGTTATAAGAAAAGTGAGACAAAAATATCATTAAACTCCTTTCAACATCCTTGGAAAGATGAATAAAACCAATGTGAGCATATCTATCCGGGTGTCATTGGCTATTCTAAGACAAAGGGATCTTTACAATTTGATATGGCCAACTTCCCTATTCCAAATGAGTCACCCAAGGAAAAAGAAAGGGTTCTTACCAATGCAATACAAAAAAATGAGGGTCAACTAAGAAGAAACATAAATCCTCCACCTTTCTATGTATCTTTGATCATAGGAGATAACTTGGTGCACAATTGTATGATTGACTCTAGAGCAAGTAGTTCAAGTGATGCCAAAATAAATTACAGATCAGTTGGGCCTCAAGTATGAGCCTCTTTCAAAAGGTGTGGTGTAATTAGATGAGAAAATAGTGGGAACTATTGGATTTATTAGATGTCTAAGCCTCACGCTACATGCATGTTCAAATGTATCATTTTCTCAAGACATATCCGTAATTGATCTATCTACACTTTTTTTCTCTATGTATATTTAGGTATTTCACTACCAAAATTAGAGGGTACTTATCATCAGATTGGTCTCACATGATCTTCAATACAAGGTATGGCACCAAGGCTACTATCTAGTATAAACCAATTGCTACATATCACATAGAAACTTATGTGCCTAACCCTATCAATGCCAATTTCACAATTTTTGATCCATAAGATTACCCAAATACCCAAGAAGTTCATACCAATGTTGAATACATTCTTGACTTGTTGCTTGATAATTGGGCACATAAAAATTATAATTATGATCCATATAAGGAGATCAAAGAAGTTTCCTAGGTATTTACTATCTACATGAGGAAAATTCACCCCTTCCTAGGGTCACTAAGAAAATGATAAATAATATGAGGGCATCTAGAAAATGTTCTTTTGTGAATCAATAAAGTAGACAAGGTGCAAGAGAAGGTGTAATACTTGTATCTCCTAAAGGTATTAAGTATTACTCATCTTTCAGTTCTAATTTAGCTACTCAACAACACAATAGGGCATGCATCCTTTAAATATGGCTTCTGAATGGGCAAGGAATAAAAATATTAGGAAATTACATACATTTAGGGATAGTGATTTCATTGTAGAACCAAGTGAGAGGAAAAAATGCAGCTAAAAATGATCTACGTAAGGCCTACAAGCATGGGATATGGGATTTGTTAGAAGATTTTGAAGCTTTTAACATCCATGCCATTCCAAGAAAAGAAAATGAAGTTTTTGATAGGTTGGCTAAAGTTAGGAAAATTTTCGATGTTGTTGAGAATTTCAAGAGAGAGAAAATTCAGCCTCATATCAATGTGATAATGAGGCATACTATACTAGACAATTAAATAAGTTGGAAAGATTTGAAAATGATCGGAAAATCATTAATTTCCTACAAGAAAAGGTTGATTTTTCTTCAAGAAATCATGAAAAGTTAGAGAGGCAATATGGAGACCAAGTGTTTCAACTCAAAATGAATAATCTACCCATGGGCTTGGTCACTTTGGAATCCATTTTCAACTCCAATGACCAATTCGAGAAAAGAAAGGGTGAACATAAAAATCAAGGGGAGGATTTAGAGCCCATCTCACTTGGTGAGGGAAAATCCCTCAACGTTGGAAAGGTGAGAAATGAAAAGGAGAAGCATGATTTGTAAGAATTTTTCAAGAATTTGCTGATGATTTTGCATGGAGCTATGAGTACCTTAGGGATTTTGATCCTAGTTTAGCTCAACATACCATTGATTTGGATCCATCTATAATACATACCTATCGATAGAAAAAAAGGTCGTCGGTCCACATATAGAACCTATGATGAAGAAAGAGATGCACAATTTAATAGAGGAAAATATCATCTTTCCCATCAAGCACTCATCATGGGTGGATAATCTAGTTCCAGTGTAGAAGAAGAATGGAGAGATCAGGTTTTGTGTTGACTTTAGATAATTGAACAAGGCTTCTTTGAAATACCATTACGTACTTCCCTCCATGGAACAAATTTAATAAATGGTAGTGGGTTCTAGAAGACTTTATCTTCTAGATAGATACTTAGAATATAATCAGATTCAGTAAAGGAGGAATATCAATTCAATAATTTCTTTACTACCAAATGGGGAATCTATGCTTATAGGAAGATGCCATTTGGCCTATCAAATTCCAGGTAAACATTCCAAAGATCCATGGACATGGCATTCAAAGGATTGATTAACAATATTTTTCTTATGTATCTTGATGATATCACTATGTTATCCAAGGATACGGTTTATCATATTCTTCATCTCAGGCAAGTTTTTGAAAGGTGTAGGAGTTTAGAGTTTCTCTTAATCATAATAAATGTATCTTCCTAGCTCATGAAGGTAAACTCCTTGGTCAAATTATCTCTAAATAAGTATTAACCATTGATCTAGAAAGAGTGATGCTATCCTCGCATTGCCATTGCCAAGACACAAGACAACACTCCAAATATTCTTGGGGAGAATCAAATTTGTTAGAAGGTTTGTTCTAAATTTTGTTAACCTTATCAAGCCATTGAAATTGATGCTAAAAAAGAGCATGGATTTCAAATGGATTCTTTGAAGGAAAAGAAAGCTTTAAAGCCATAAAGTAAGCTATTACATAGGCCCTAACTCTCATAAATCTAGATTTCTTAAATGATTTTAATTTCTATGCCTTTTGAGGTGTAGCTGAATGGAGATGATTTAGAGCAACCCATTGCATTTTTCAGCTAGAATCTTGAATATTATAAGGTAAGATACTCATTTATTGAAAAGTATGTCCTTCTTGTTATAAGAAGCTTGAAGAATTTTAGAAATTTGGTGTCCAACAACAATATTCACTTTTAGTTTCACATGATGGTATAAAATATTTCCTCTTGAACAAGAATCTAAATGAAAAGAGAGTTGGTTAGATAACCAAAGTGATGGAATATGACATTGATATTAAGGTGACCAAGTTAGTTAGGGATAAAGGATTGTGTGAGCAACTGGTTTTGAGACCAACATGTTGATGAAGAAGACACCCTTGTGCTTCAAGATGACCAAGATAATATAGTTGATGTCATGCCTAACCCTTGTTGGACTCATGATATAGTACACTTCCTCCAGATAGGTCAATGTGCTCATAGATTGAGAAAATCTAAGAGAATGTGCTTCAAACTTTAATCTATTCTAGATGTGCTTGTTGATGGAATTTTATTTAAGAAAGATGTGAATGGTGTTCTCCTGATATGTATCAAAGTAGATTAGATCGAGAAGGTACTAATGAGTTCCATGATGGAGAATCAGGAGGTCACTTTGCTCGAGGGTCAAAAATCACATGATCATGAAGACTAGGTAATATTGGCCTAATCTCTTCAAAGTGATTGCTATTCACTTTGGTTAAGAAATGCAACAAGCATGGTTTCTTTATAGGTAAAGAAAGACTAACAACTCTTCCACTCGACCGCATCTCTCGTAGATCAACCTTTCATGTAATGGGGATTAGACTTCAATAGAGTAATCAACCCAAATTAAAGCATGGGCCACAAGTGGATTCTAATAGAAAAAAATATTTCACCAAGTGGACAGAGGTAGTTGCACTTAAGGAGGTAAATGAGCCAATATTCTAGACTTTTATGAAGGTATTGTGACTATATTTGATGTTCCTTCCACAATCATCTCGATAATACTCTAGATTTTTTTGGAATACAAATATTTAATTGAGTTTTTATAAATGAAATCTACTCAAGAATCTCTTAAAACTATTATCCCCAAGGTAATGGTCAAGTTGAGTCAAAAAATAAAAATCTCTTAACGATTATAAGGAAGAGTTTGGATGAAAACCAGAGGACTTGGTATAGTAGATTCAAATCAGCCATGTGGGCTGATAGGATTACTCTAGGAAATCAACTAGTAGCTCTCCTTACAAGATGGCTTATGTAAGAAAAGCAAGGCTGCCAATATCTCTTATATTACCAAGCATTGGAAATTATCAATCAAATGGAGTTATTTGAGTTTGAGGCCATGAAGGTCAGATATGTAGAATTCATGGAGATAGAGGAGTGAGAAGCTAGATTATGTAAACAATGGAGAAAAATCAGACTCAAATTAAGATGAGATTTGATAGGAAATCCAAAAATAGAAGCTTCCAGGAGTAGGAGACTTAGTTTTAAAATGGGATACAAACATAACCAAACTAGGTAGACACTTGAAATTTGATGCAAGTATAGAGTGGTCCCTACATCATTTTAGGTTGTAAGTTAAATAATGCTTTCCAATTTTCCAAATTGGATGGAGATGAGTTGTAGATTCAAGTTAATGGAATCTATCTAAAGCATTATTACTGAAGTAAAATTATTCCCTCGTACATAAGTAGATTAGTTTTTAAATTCCTCTAAGTGCTTTCAGCACATTTTCTTGTTAGTAGAGTAATTTTATCTTCCCTAAGTGCCTTGCACATTTTTATTGCTTTTACATGGCACAGTTTCATTTCTTATGCTTCATGAGGATATTCGAAGGAGGTATGATTTGAAATGTTGAGATTAGAAGAGTCCCAAGGTGTTAAGGATCAATTATAATACTTCAATAGTCTAAATCTAGAGAAACTAAAATACAAATTGGGATAGTTTTATATTTTCTATTCATTGGCTCGAAAAATAAGGATAAGTTGGGAGTTTATGGTGTGAATGGTCATTTTGAGCTTCAATAGAAGACCAAGGAAGCTCCTATTTCAGTTTGAGAAATTTAATGGTGGAATCGGATAGATGGAGTAATCCTACGAGATAATTTAGAGCTTCATATAGATCGGGGGTAAGCAAATTTAATGTTTTAGATTAGTTTTTCAAGTTTTAGGCTCGACTCCATGACCAATGAAATGCATAAAGGCCACCAATTTGATCTAGAGGGAATATTACCCTAAGAGGACACCAAAGTGTTATCCAAAATTACCCCTATATTATTTTGGCTTTAATAAAGTTTTAAAAATGGACTCAGCCATTCTTATAGGTCTATGACTATTAAATGCATCACCAAATTCCCTTTCCCAAATGCACTAGATGTTGGTATTCAAAAACCCATGGGAGCATAGTTTAAAATATAAATGGGTTTTTTATAAAATCCACTTCACGTATGAATTCCCTTCATTTTAAGTGTCGGCATCGGTATGAGAACGGGGTGGTAGATCAATGATTGGAGGTGGGCTATGTGTCAACATTTTAGAATTTTCTAAGGTGATAGGATCTTCTAGACTTCAAATCCATGGAATAATCCAAAATTTATATTTCTTGAGTTTAGGTTAAGTCATACAAGGTCAAAGGGATAGGTGGCAACCAACTTTAAGGTAAAACTTTTCTATGTCCGTTAAGGTTCAAAATTGTGTTGTGAAGCCACATTAAGCCATTTCATTAGCTCTCCTTTAGCAGATCTGAAAATTGTGAAGGCTAAAGGAAAGTTTGACAAATTTGACAAATGTAAAGCTATGTGGGATTTCCCATTGGTAGATGCTTCGCAAATGTCGAGAGGGAGCTATCAAAATATTTCCATTACGAATTACATGAAGCCTTCTCATTGGCTTGCACTTTGCAATTGTAAGATGAGACTTTAAAAAGTATGACAATGTATAAAAGAAAAAACCTTCCTCATTGGTTAATCAATAAAAAATGTTAGAAGAGATAGAGAAAATATTGACAAATGCAAAGGGTGTGGAATAATCCCATTCACAGATGGTTCGTGGATGTCGAGGCTGAAATAAAAAGGACTAACATTGCAAAGTGCATGAAGCCTTCTCATTGGCTCCCACTTCACAATGGTCAGTCAAAGGGATTTGAAAAGGAAAATTGTGAAGCAACGTGGAATGTCCTCATTAGTTGGTATTTCATGAGTCGATAGGGTCTTCTATATAGATGTGAATGCGAAGGCAAGTGATGATATTTTATTGGCTCACAATTCTAAGGAGATTGATAAGGTCTAAGGATGGTTTTCAGTGTAGACAAAAAACCATGCACTTTGGGTATTATTTAGTCTTGATCTCATACTACTATTCACATAGTTTTTGAGTGAAGAAAGTATTAATTAATCCATGTCCTTTAGCCATTTTAATTTGATTTATTTCATCACTTCGACCTTCCCGCATGTACTTTCCCAATTATTTTTTCCATTTTCGGTCATCCTACTTATAATTGGGGTGCCCAACTAGGACTAGGGTGCCTTAATTACCACAGTACCATTTGGGGCACCCCGATCCTCTTTGCACTTTACTCTTTTGGGCACTTTTTAGTTGTTTGAGATTTCCATATTTTTAGAGGTCGACATTTTTAGGGTTAATTAAGAAATTATAACAAGAGAACCATATAAATATAATTTATGAGACCATAATGAGGGACCAAAAATAAACACTTACTATCGGTACCTACGATTACATCCATCCAAAGTATCTAGAGCTCCATTTACATCCATTTAGCTCCATCACAAGGGACAAGGTTAGTTCATCTATGTCAAAAAATGCATGGGAGGGGAGTTTATTCTATTCTATCCACCATATATTTACATTTCTACATCTAGTTACTGCTCGGTACTTTACAAAGTGTGGTCGACACAAGAGCACCTAGGGCATGATTTTCACACACACACACACACACACACACACCTAGAGCTATATTTGGGTCTGAAATGTAGTGCAACACTCGGTTAGTAAGTCACCAATTATGGCCATTGAGGATGGTTGAACCCTTCATATGCTTTTTTAGGGTTTGTATGTTTGGCTTGGGGTTTTACAGGTACCTCCATTTTTATTTGTAGAAAAATCTAGTGCGGTTAAGTGATATCAATGCTACAGAAACGAACACGAGGAAATAACTTAGAGACATCTTGGAGGAGGTTCTATTATATAAATAGCTCTCCTAGCAATTTGGATAACTTACATACACATTCTGGCCCCAGGTTATTCATTGAAGAATTGCACGTGCTCAAAATCACTTGGCACATTCCTTTGGTCATAGTTTACCTACACACCCCTTTCCTTTTCTCCTTCCACTTCTCTCTTATACCCACCTTCCATGCGTTCACCTTCTTCCGAGTCAGTTTCTTCCCATCCCACGTGCTTAAGTCCTTGGCCCTTCATGCCCGTACCATACTTTGTAATAGTTGTGCCTTAACCATATGATCTCTACTCACCGGTTTGATTCATCTCCCCCATGCATCACACATGCTCCCCCACACCTTCCTCTATTTTCTCCATGTGCCCTTCCCTTGTATCCTTATGTGCTAGATCATATTTTGACATGATTAAGTGTGTGATGCATAACCTAACGATCGAGCCATGCAACATGGCACTAAATCCTTGCAACAAATGAATGATTGAAACATGACAAAAATGACAAATAGTTGTACATTTGGCCACCATCTCATCCAATCATCGGTGCATGCCACGTGTTTTGTGTATGCGAACAACTCGACATATTCTCAAAGCCATATCATCAACTACAGAGCTTAGATTGGCATGTTCCTAGGCTTGTCGAGAAAAGTCATTGACATTAGCTACGATGCATAGAAATTCAAAATTTAAATTTGGTGGGTTTGGTAGCTGAGAAATGGGAAAATGTCTCTCTAAACATTGATGAGCAGATATGATTACTCCAACCACCCAATTTGGTATGATCTTCCCTTCCAAGAGGATTTACAGACATTGAATGCTTCTTGTTGGTGGTTGTGTTTCAAATTAGGTTTTCCCTCCTTTTCCTTTCTTCCTCCATGGATTCATCTATAAATGTAAGAGCAAGGCTCATTTGTTATGTTGGACACTAGGATCCTTACACATGTTGCTAAGGACTCCATATTTTCTATATTTTAAGTATCAACCTCCATGTTTGGCTCTTGCATGTGGATATTAGCCTCCTTATCATTGTAATAGTTCTGTGCATTTTTGGAAGTAATAGAAGCATTGTTTTGTGAATATTCTCTATCCTAACATGTTTGCATTCCTTCTTCTTGTGTCTTCTCTTGCATTGTGTATTTCCATGCTATTTAAATTTCCAGAGTTCAAACTTAGTTGTGTTCCATGAGAGCGATCGGTGAATACATATTTCACTTTGCTACTCATGCCTATCCTCCTTTCACTTATCCCCTATCATTCTCACTTAAAAGATAGTGTTCACCCCTCTTTTCTAGTGCTATCACCTTTTAGTGTACTTTACTTCATGTTATCCTTCTTTCCCTAGTCCCTTGGCATTCTTAGCTTAGTTTCCCCTTTCAACACTAGGAGTAGTAGTAGTAATAGAAATAGATAGAGGAACTGTCCTTCTCCGGAGATCCATCCCAAGCTCACAAGGTCCCACAACTTGGGGATAGTTCCATTGTGGTCTTAGACACCTCGGCCCTTTGAGATCCAAGATGCGGGTGCACGTTTGAGAAACCAATAGTTTCTGGCACGCCGGTGGGACCAACATTGAAATCTCAAATTTCATATCTCTAAGTTCTGGTTTGTGAATCTAGTGTTTTAGCCTCTAGAGGCTCATTTCAAACACATATGGTGACTCCTAATATTTTAATATCTCTCTGTTTGGAAGTCCTGAGTGCCTCTCATGAGAAGGGTGCACACAAGAAGAAGTGCAAGAGCTGAATATTCTTTTAAACACCTCTAACTATCCTCGAGAAGAGTTTGTTCTAGAAATCCTGTGTGTGTATCTCTATCTCCATCATGTCATGCCCACTCAACTCCTCCACGAAAATAGACAACTTGTGTACTCTGCAATGGTGCATCGGCCTCCTCCTCCATTATGAAGCTTTGCAAACTTTGATGGAGGGCATCCCTTACTCTTGGTCATGTAAGCATGATATGCCAAATGGCACTCTCAAAAGTATTCCTTACTTTATTGGTGAGAATCAAGTCACCCCTCGGGAGTATATCTAGGATGTATTAAATGTGTGTTCTCTCTATCGATCACACATAATGATGTAGCCGCTGAAGGCTACTTATAATCTCTTTCAAAGGTAAAGAACTTCAATGGTATCGAGGCTTGAGACTTGGATCTATTACCACCAGGATGAGTTGGGAATAGCTCTATGTAGTTATTTTGAAGACAAGTCAGATCACCTATCTTTGGTGGAGCACATGAAAACAATAAGGAGGGAACCCAATGAGCAGATGACTGATTTCAACATCAGATTTCAAAAAAATTGGGATAGAATTCCTCTTGTGGTAAGACCTATAACCCAACATGCTTTCCTTTATTATCTAAAGGCACTCAATAGTGATATCTTAGTTATGATCCAATCTATGGGAGGTAGGACCTTACCAACTACTTATAGCATTGCAATACGGGGAAGAAAATAGTCTCATTCAGGTGGGAAAGATGGCTCCTAGACCACCCATGCCCTTATTCCCAGAGATGTCACAAGCGCCCAGAATTTTGTGGCCCCTATTCCTATCCTTGATAAAAGTGTGGAACCGGTTTCCTCAACATCCTATTATCCATCACAACAAAAGGAAAATGAAGAAATGAAGGATGTGATTAGAAATTTTTCAAACAAAATCATATCATTGGAAAAGCAACATGTGCAAGCGTATAGAGGAAATTCTAATTAGGTGTATGGCCAAGGAAATCAGCCTTGGTGGAACTAATATGGAAATCAAAGATACACGCCCAACCAATGAATGATAGGTGGCAGCCTAATGCACATCTTCCCTTGCAAGTTGTTCCTCCTGGCTCCTTCTCTCCCAACACCGAGTGTGAGCCAAGAAATTGATCCGGTTTAGAATAATTTGGCACAAGAGTTGAAATGGTGCTTCCCTTGCAGAATTCCTCATAGTCAGTACCATTGTGCTAATGTTGTGTGTGCCCAAGCCTTCATGATCCAGAATGCTTCATCTTGTGAGCCCTCAACAAGTGCCCATGAAGCAGATAATCCAGAAAGACCGAGAAGGTCCTCTAAAACCAATTTGATGTTATTTGGTGTGGAGGACTTCTATGTAATCAACCAAGTTGCAGAAGATACAAACAGACCATGCACCCAAGTTGTGGACAACACGAGATATAAGAAAATAATATTAGAGCTAGGTGCACAGGTCACATCCTAGTAATACAATTAGATATTAAGAAGAAAAAATATACAAAAATACCTCTTAAAGAAAAATCATTCAAATCCCTATGGAGGAGGCCCCACATAAATCTCCTTCTAAAGCAACATGCACCCATCCTTTGGTAGGCCATGTCTTTGCTCTAGCTAAAATTTAGGCTTCCGTGCCTGAATAGTCAAGAAGGATGTTGTTCCTCAAATGCACAAGGTGGGGGACTTCCATTCAGCATTGTTGACTAGATGAAGAAAACAAACATAAATGTCACAATGTGGGATGCCCTAACCATTCCATCTCAGTGGGATATGTTGCATGAAGCTCAGCACAACTCCCATGAAGCTGACCGGTTATGCAGAAGCAACATGCTTTGTCAAAATATGCCAAGAAGAGGAGAAACAAGTAAGTAAAATTTCTATAACCTCACCCTTCTATATGTCATTGATTATAGGTAAACACCTAGTGCATAACCGCTTGATTGACTTAGGCTCTAAGTATTACAGTTATGCCTAAGAAGATATTTGATGTCTTAGGTTTGAAATATAGCCCTTTGTCTAAAGGAGTCCTACAACTTGATGGATCAATTATAACCACCTTGGGAGTCATCAAGGATCTTGAGTTAACCCTCCATGCATTTCCAAGCCTAACAATTACTCAAGATGTGTCAATTATTGACCTACCTCCTTTGTTTGCCCTATGTCTATCAAGAGAATTTACTACTAAAGTGGGTGGTTACTTGTCTTCTGATTGGTCTCATATGTTACTCAAGACAAGATATGGTACCCGGTTTACCATACAAGTTGAGCCTATATTTTCTTATCATGTAGAGCCATATGTCCCATCCCCTCTCCAAGCCAATTGTCTTATCTAGGAAGAACAAGTTTTAGTTCCTGAAGAGCAGTCTCTTCCACCCTCTATTCTAGACCTAGTGCTTGATGAATGGGTGGAAAGGCATCACAAATTTTATCCCTATGCTAAAGAACTAGAAGCCTATGAAACTGGGCTTGGTACTTATTGCATTCTAGAAGAAGACACTACACTTCCATATGTGCTCATAGGAGACAAAGTTCAAACTGGTCTATGGAAGTTATACTTTGATGGATCCGAAGCTAGAAATGGTGTAGGAGTAGGAGTGGTTCTCATTTCCCCTAAGGATGATAAATTCTTCTTCATGCATAGGTTATAGTTTGCATGTTCTAACAATGTGGTAGAATATGAAGCACTGGTGCATGGCTTGCTTATTACTAAAAAGAAGAAAATTAAAGTAACCTTGTAGATCTTTGGGGACATAAAATTGGTCATCCACCGGGTCACCAAAAATTCCGAGAAAAATAATAAGCTTCTTAAAGCGTATAAACATAGAGTTTGGGACCTACTTGA
This sequence comes from Taxus wallichiana var. yunnanensis, assembly GCA_018340775.1. Taxonomy (NCBI): domain Eukaryota; kingdom Viridiplantae; phylum Streptophyta; class Pinopsida; order Cupressales; family Taxaceae; genus Taxus; species Taxus wallichiana. Next base: position 562,623,005 of record CM031237.1, read on the forward strand.
GAGCTTTAATGCCCTTAATCAATAGATAGTCTTGTAGAATGAGCAAAGAAGCTAACCAAATGGCCATGCTCGGTTCAAAATTTTCTCTTGCTGAGGACTTTGTCAAAGGAAACACTTAGCACATTAATATGGTAATCAGACCATCCATTCCAAACAATAACACCAGCTAGAAAGTGTTTGATAGTGACATGCGAGATCATCTAGTTTATCCAAAATGAAGCTTAATTTTCATCAAGTATGCAAGTGACTTGCATGACAACTATAGTGACCAAGTAATAAACTAAAGAAAAATAAGTTTCCTAAAGGTATGGTCACCTTAGAGAAAATATTTAGTCCTAATGATGAGTTCAATGGTGAATAAAGATATATGTGTGCCACACAAGAAGACTACTCTTCCATTACAATTATGCATGGAAAGGAGTTGATGCTCAGTAGGACTTGTGTGTATGAAGAAAAATAGGCCTTCATCTCTCTCTGTCAAAAATACAGTGACATTTTCTCATGGGAGTATGAAGAACTCAAAGGTTTTGATCCAAGTGTTGCTAAACACTCCATTGACCTTGATCCTAGTATCAATCCCATCAGAAAAAAGTAACGGCCAGTCAATCTAAAAATAGATCCCCTCATGAGAAAGGAACTATCAAAACTCATTGAGGAAAAAATTATCTTTCCTATCAAATATTCTACCTGGGTCACGAATCTTGTTCCAGTGCGTAAGAAGAATGGTGAAATCAGATTTGTGTTGATTTTAGATATTTGAATAAGGAATCTCTAAAAGATCATTATCCTTTGCCTTCAATGGAGTAGATTTCAGATTTGTGGCTGGCATACAAAGGTTCTCCATGCTAGATGGGTATTCATGTTTCAATAAGGTCCTAGTTAAGGAAGAGGATCAATTCAAAACATCATTTACAACAAAGAGGGGAACATATGCATATCATAAAATGCCCTTTGGTCTGTCAAATGCGGGTGCAACGTTTCAACGTGCCATGGATATTGCCTTCAAAGGTTACATCAATGAGTTCATCTTAGTTTACCTTGATGATATAACTATCTTCTCAAAGCAGAGCGCACGGATCACATGGCACACCTAGAAAAGGTCTTTGAGAGATGTAGAGAATTTGGGGTATCTCTTAACCCCAAGAAGTGTAATTTTATGGTGGCTCAGGGCAAGCTCTTGGGCCATGTGGTTTCAAAATATGGTATTGCAATTGATCCTGAGCACATTTCAGCCATCCTAGCCCTTTCCTGCCAAAAACAAAAAGGCCATACTGATTCTTCCTTGGCAAGATTAAATTTGTTAGGTGTTTATCCCTAGCTTTATGGGACCGGTTGGTTGGCCCATCACCCTCATTCTCAAAAATGACATAGCCTTTAGATGGATAGTAGAAGGAAGAGAAAGCTTCAACAAAATCAAGAAAGATATTGCTTGTGTGCCAACACTCATCAATCAGATTAATCAAAGGATCTCATCCTTTATGCTTATGGTGCTAATGTAAGAATTGTTGTTGTCCTAACAAAAAGAAAATAAACAAGGTGGAACAACCAGTTGTCTTCTTCACCCAAATGTTGAAGGATTATGAATTAAAATATAACCACACATAGAAGAATGTCTTCGTTATCATGTGCATGCTCGAGAAATTCAAAAGTATGCTTTCAAAAGTCATATCATGGGGTGCTAGTCTCCCACTCATTATAAGAGACTTCATCATAGGAGAAGAAATCAATGAGAAGAGAGTGCGATGGGTGAAAAAAATCATGGAATATGATGTGACTATTAAGGCCAAAAATTTGAAAAGAGGTAGTGCACTTTGCAAGAAGATTGCTGAGGATACGTAGAGTGAACCTAAGGCTTCATTATTTCTAGATGAATACCTCCCGCATGTAGACCATGAACAAAATATAGACCCTGGCATGCATGAATAGATGAAGGACATGATCACATTCATTTTCAGAGGGCACGCACCCTCCCGGTTTGAACAAAGAAAAGAGAAGGCATCGAGGTTGTAATCTATCCCTTATGTTTTGATTAATGGAATTCTCTTCAAAAGAAATCTAGATTGCTTGCTTTTAAGATGTATCAATGACACACAGACTGAGCAAGTGTTAGTAGAATTTCATGATGGATTCTCTAGTGGATACTTCTCTGCCAAAACTACAATAATGAAGATCATAATGGAAGATATCTTTTGGCCTACCCTATTTGCAGATGTACATAGGTGGGTCATAAAATTTAAAGACTTTGCTCTCTTTGTAGGAAATAAAATATTGGTAGTGCTTCCCCTCCAACCAATCCAAGCGGATCAGCCTTTTGTGAAATGGGGTATTGAATTCATAGGCATGATCAATCTACCTTCAAGTGTTGGACATAAATGGGTGTTGATAGCTACATATTACTTCACCAGATGGATAGAAGTGTCATGCTTAAGGAATCAACCGAGGTAGTCATCCTTGACTTTTTCAAAGGTATAGTCACAAGGTTTGGCATTCCTCAAACCATTATCTCTAATAATGCAAAGGCATTCCTTGGTGCTAAAATCATCGATTAGGATCTAAGTATGGTAATTTACTCGAAAACCTCTTCCAATTATTACCCTCAGGGTAATGATCTAGCGAGAATCAACAAACAAGAACCTGATCAGAATCATGAAGCACATAATGAACATCAGCCAAAGACAATGGCATATGAAGGTCTTGTGTGCACTCTGGGTAGATAGAATCACAATAAAAAGGCAATAGGAACTTCACCTTACAATCTTGTCTATGATAAGGAGGCTACCCTTCCTTTGACACTAGAATTAAATTCATTGGCACTTGCCCAACAACTAGAATTTGAGGGCACGGATCGAGAGAAATTAGGATGGCAGAGTTGGTTCATCTTGAAGAGCTCAGAAACTCTACCATGATCAATCTAGAACAACATCAACAAGCAACAAATAAATGGTTTGACAAAAAGGATAGACCTAAAGCTTTCAAATTTTGGGACCTGGTTCTAAAATGGGATGTTGAAAGAGCTAAACTAGGGAACCATTCAAAGTTTGATGCACTTTGGAGTGGCCCATACATCATCAAGTCCTGCAAAGAAGCTAACTCTTTCAAGTTAACTCATTCGGATGGAAGCACGTTACAAATCCTAGTGAACGGGATCTATCTCAAACCCTTCCATTAGGTTTTTGCATCATGTTGTATATATTAGAGTAGTTTCAATTCCTCCAAGTATGCTCTATGCACATTGTTTTTTGTACATAGTTATTTCCTCTCACGTGCTCCCTGCGTGCGCTCTTTTTTTACTTCAAGAATACAAAGTATCTCTAGTAGTTGTGGGATTGTAACAAAGTGTAGAAATGATTCTAAAAGTGATCACAGGGGAATTTACATGATTAAACAAGCAGACTCCATGCCCAATGGATGCTTTAGGCTACTGATCTCTTGCATCTAGTAGGTAGATGGCCCCGAACGATGCAAAAACTATTATACAAATAGTTCTCCTAGCGATTTGGATAACTTACATACACATTCTGGCCCCAAGTTATTCATTAAATAATTGTGCGTGCTCAAAATCACTTGGCACATTCCTTTGGTCATAGTTTACCTATGCACCCCTTTCCTTTTCTCCTTCCACTTCTCTCTTGCACCCACCTTCCACACATTCACCTTCTTCCGAGTCAGTTTCTTCCCATCCCATGTGCCTAAGTCCTTGGCCCTTCACGTGCCACACCCATTACTTTGTAATAGTTACACCTTAACCATACGTTCTCTACTCATTGGTTTGATTCATCTCTACGAGGAAGGGGAATAAGAAGATGAGCGCATCGCACACGCTCCCTCCACACCTTCCTCTATTTTCTCTGTGCGCCCTTCCCTCATATCCTTATGTGCCATATCATCTTTTGACATGCTTAAGTGTGTCTTTAAGTGGTGAAATATGAATGCCATGCCAATAGGGCACCAAATCCTTGCAACAAATGAATGATTGACACGTGGAAGAAATGAAAAATAGCTATACATTTGGCCACCATCTCATCCAATCAATGCACATCACATGTTTTACATAATGATGATGAATCGACATCCTCTCGAGCATGATAGCCATATCATCAGCTAGCCATAGCTCAGATCGATCAGTATGCGCCTAGACTTGTCGAGAAAAGCTGTGACATCATTTAGATTGCTAGAAATTCAAAATTCAAATTCTAGTAGATCTAGTAGGTGAGAAATGAGAAAATGTCTCTCTGAACATTGATGAGCAGATCTGATTGCTCCAACCACCCAATTTGGTATGATCCACCCTTCCAAGTGGATTTACATTTACATTGAATGCTTCTTGTTAGTGGTTGTGTTTCAAATTCATCTAGTTTTCCCTCCTTTTCCTTTCTTCCTCCATGGATCCATAATATATCTAAGAGCAAGGCTCATTTGTTATGTTGGACACTCGGATCCTTATGCATGTTCATTGCTAGAGGACTCCATATTTTCTACATTTTGAGTTGCTAGACCTCCATGATTAGCTCTTGCATGTGGATATCGGCCTCCTTATCATTGTAATAGTTACATGTGCATTTTGGAAGTAATAGAAGCATCGTTTTGTGACTATTCTCTATCCTAACATGTTTGCATTCCTCCTTCTTGCCTCTTCTCTTGTATTTTTATTGCTATACTATAAGTTCCAAGTTCCATACTTAGTTGGGTTCTATGAGAGTGATCGGGAATGTGTATTTCAATGTGCTACTTGTGCCTAGCCTCCTTTCACGCATTCCCTATCATTCTCACTCAGAATAGATAGTGTTCATCCCTCTTTTCTAGTGCTATCACCTTTTAGTGTAGTTTACTTCATGTTATCCTTCTTTCCCTGGTCCCTTGGCATTTTTAGCTTAGTTTCCCCTTTCAACACTAGGAGTAGTAGTAGCAATAGAAATAGATAGATTAATCGGCCTTCTCTGGAGATCCATCCCAATCTCGCAAGGTCCCACAACTTGGGGATGGTTCCATTGTGGTCTTAAACACCTCGAAAATTTCAAGATGCGAGACGGGTGCATGTTTGAGAAACCAAAAGTTTCCTAGTCATGCCTCAGTATCACTGAGACCCGGGGTTCCCGTAGATATAGACTAGGGTGACCCAAGTTCTCCCATCCCTTTCCAGGTGCCCCAATCTACTCTAGAAACTCAAATCTAAATTTTTAGAGCTTTCGTGTGGTTGTTTCTACATTATGTTCATCTGGACATAAGCGTGACATAATCCTGACAAGTCTATGAACCAACTAAGACATTCTAACCCTCTTTGCTCGACGAGAAAGGTTTTCACATTTCTACTTACTAAGTTTCTTGGGTTATTTCTTTTCTTTATTTAGCTATTATTTATTTCTTTCCATATCATTAGATTAAAATAAATTAGGTTCTCATTTTCCATTTAGTTTAATCATTTTGGCGACCCATACTTGATATTCATCTTTGAGGACCCTCATTTTCCCTCTATCATTGGCTCCTAAATTTTCTCAAGTTTCTTTATCTAATTTACTTAAGATGCATCCTAATTGTCGGGTTACTCTACAAAAATTCTTAGACACTACATATCTTCATAAATATACTCCACCACACAAAATCGGTCTTATGTTTGATCATCGTCTAACGAACCTAGTCCTCATGATCTTCCATCTAATCAATATGTGTTGGAATAAATTCAAGATTTACATTCTTTATTTCAAGACAAGTTTAAGGCTATGGACTTGATGATTACATCTCTCAAATTTGAAATCCAACAACTTAATAATTCTTCTCAAGTGCATGTTTTTCTACTTCTAAATCTCACCTTCATTCTATATTTTCTACATGTGCTCATGTTAGTAAACCTAAAATCTTGTCACTCCCCACACCTATCAAGTTTGCAATCAATGCTCAGCAACAAGATATTATTCTCAAACTCATAACTCATCAATTAATCAGCTTTCCATCTACTCATTATAATCATCCTTATCAGCTATCAAAATATCAAGGTCATCCATATTGAAATTATCATTAAATAAATGGACATAATGAAAATGATTATTATGCTTTGCAACAAAAGAATCAAACATCTTGAGCATCAAGGTTTTATCTCATTCACCACACAATGTTCTATTTCATGACACTCTTCACTTGTTACATCTCAATGGGTTCTTAAATTTGATTTGTCTAATAAGGAAAGTCAATAGCCACCTAAGAAACCACCTACGACATCACCAAGTCAACATAAACAACCTCCTTTAACAATCAACTCAAAAATATTTTCTCAAGTCATCTGAAACATTAACAATTAAAATTATGCAAAATCCTCTTAAGGTTGAGCTCTCTCCTCCTCTCCATTAAAGATATATGTGACATCTCCAAGTCATGCTCAACAACCACCACCTATAGTTAAACTTGTAATTTCAACATCTTATATAGACCATACCTATTGTTGATGACTGAGACCCACATGAAGCTTACTTATGATGATGAACCATTTAATGGTCACACTCCTCTATCACCTCAGCGTCCCATCACTTTTGTTAAGGAAACCACTCTTTACATTGATCCACTTAGTGTATAAAAATATACAATAAACTAAAATTATTTAAAATATAATAATCCATTAATCTTAAAATATATAATTGAAAATAAATATTTAAAAATTTATATATAGTAATTTTAAAAACTAAATATTTTGTCAAAATTAATATTAAAACATAACACACAAATATATTATATAACTATATAAAACATCTTAAGACTAAAATTATATAAAAGTTATATATATATATATATATATATATATATATATATATATATATATATATATATATATCTGTGTGTGTGTGTGTGTGTGAAATATGTAATATATATATATATATATATATGTATGTATGTATGTATGTATGTAAATATATATATATATATATATATATATATATATATGTATGTATGTATGTATATATATATAATTAAAAACTAGCATCAAATTTAATAACTAATTAATATTAAAAAATATATATATAATTATGTATAATAATTTAAAAATTAATATATTCCATCAAAAATACATATTATTAATATTTTATAAAGTATAACTCATATTTTTAATAACTATATAAAAGAACCTTAAGGCATATATATATATATATATATATATATAATAATTGATATTAATATATAACTAAAACCTAAAATATAAAATTTAAATAGGAGGTTGAACATCTTTTGAATCCTTACAGGATGTCACTTTCATTCTTCTTGACTACTTCTACATGCTTTTCTTACCAGAGTAATGAGTCACGATCTTGCAAACCGAAGTAACAATGGTTGTTGTGTGATGTGCCAAAATTAGCGGGGAACTTAAAATAGTCATAACTTGTGCTCTGGGTGTCAATCTGTTTGAGTTCCTTTTTGAAACCACATGTTTGATGATACGAATGCACCATGAGTCAACCTTCCCTGCTGATTGGAGTAAGTTTTGGCACATTTTCGGCCCGAAGTGTGCCATCTTGAGGCCGAAAAATTAGGATTTAAGTTGTAGTTCAATTTTTCCTATTTTAGGGCATTAGTTAATTTTAGTGTATTAGTTGTATTATGAGTTGGAAATTTGGAAATTCCTCTAATTTTAGGCATGTAGAATATGCATGGTAATTTCGTGCCCATACGAATAAGAATGCGAACTTACTTAAGAATGGTAGGTTCTAGTAAACTGCTAAAAATAGTAATTTTGCCACCTAGAGTAGAGTTAGTCAACGTTAGTTAGAGTTTACTTGGAAACTAGAGTTGGGAGTTATTTTCCTATTTAGGAAACATCATTTGTAATTCTGATTCAATAATGAAGAAGGATATCTATTTTCTTTTGGATTTCATATTATTTTGCGGTATATTGAGTTTGATTAGAATTTGGTTACATTATATGGTATCGAGATAAGGTTCGAGTCTTTAAAAAAATGGCAAGAAGAGGTAGAGGAAGAGGATGCGGTATTTAACAAATGAATAGAAATATGCAAGATTTGTAGAGGCAAGTTGTTTGCTTGTCCGTAATGATAACCCAGAGAGGAAATCAAGGTGGAGATGACATAGATGAAGAAGAAGTTTGTGAAGAGGAGGAAACACAAGTGCCACCCTTAGCTTTTGAAGAAAGGATGCTTCAAGCATTAGAAGGAAATAATGATGGGATAATATTTGATGTTTTAGAGTATGGAGGTAGTCTAAAACTAGAGGAGCTGATAGACTGGTTGACTAGCATGGGGATTTTTTTGAGTGGAAGGATATGTCAGAAGAAAAGAAGGTAAAATTTGCATGCACGAAATTGAAAGGTCATGCTATGTTATGGTTGGATCACCTACGAAAAGTGGTCAAGGAAGGGAAAGAAATAATTAGGATGTGGAGTAAGATGGAGAAGAAGTTGAAAGATAAATTTCCTGTGGATTATGCACAAAACCTTTATAGGAGGTTTTAGAATCTCAAAAGAACTTACAAATTGTGCAAGAATACATAGAAGAGTTCTACAAGTTTTCCATTCATGTAGAGCATGAAGCAACCGAGAAATTTTTTCTATAAGGTATGTAAATGGATTAAAATTTTCTATTCAAGATGAGAAAAGTATGCAAGGATTAAGAACATGGAGGATGCCTATCAATTAGCCTTAAAGGCCGAGGAAAAACAAAGTCATCAAAGTTTGAGGAGATCACTTAGAATGAATGGGGGCCTTATATTATTTTGGGGACGAGTTGGTTTTTTCAGCCAAGGTAGGGGAGAATCTCCTCGTGGAGTGGAAAAGAAAGAAGATATGAGGCAAGATTTCCAAAATCAATAAAGAGGTAGAGGATTTTCTAGGGGCAGAGGATATGTTGGTGATAGAGATCAAAGGCTCGATAAGACCATTTGTTTATAAAAATGTGGTGAAGAGGGGCATCATGATTTTGAATGCTCATACATTCCTATGCACATGAAAAGAGGCAAGTAGATAATCCAAGAGTAAATCTTGTTGAAGCTAAACAAGTAGAAGATGAACAGGACCTAGAAATTCCACCAAATATTGGAGAAAATATGATGATCAAGAGGAAGATGATTACTCAAGAAAGGATATCAAGGGGGATGCATGGCTACATACAAATATTTTAAGAATAAGATGAAATTCAGGAGGAAAGGTATGTAATGTTATTATTGATGGTGGTAGTTGTGAGAACATGGTTTCAAATGAGATGGTCGAGAAATTGGGTCTGCATTGTGAGAAGAATCCTAACCCTTATCGTATTGCATGGTTTAATAAGGGTAAAGAATTTACTATTGATAAGAGATGTTTAATAAGTTTTTCTATTGGGAACAATTATAAGGATGATATTTGGTGTGAAGTTATTCCTATGTATGCATGTCATATATCTTCTCAGGAAGACCATGGCAATTTATAGAAAATTTATTCATGACGGGGAAATAATACTTATACTTTCTAGAAGGATGGCACAAAAATAGTTTTTCTACCTCTTAAGGAAGAGGGAAAGGATGAAAATATGCTTTTCCATAAAGGAATTTGTGAAGGAGGTGAAGGAAACTAGTTTTTTGTTATGAACTAGTTGTAAATAAGGATGAACCAAGTGTACAAATAAGTAGAAAAAATAGAATTAATAGAAGAATTTTCTTATGTTATTCACGATGAGCTACCAAATGGATTACCGCTGAAAAGAGATATTCAACACCATATTGATTTGATTCAGGTCTTCACTCCCAAATCAAGCGACTTATAGGATGAGCCTGAAATTGCATGTAAAGTTGAATAGGAAAGTGGCAAGAGCTTGTGAGAAAGGGGGTCATAAGGGAGAGCATGAGTCCATGTGCAACCCAAAATTTATTAACACCAAATAATGATGGAACATGGAGAATGTGCATGGATAACAGAGAAATCAATAAAATTACAATCAAGTATAGGTTCCCAATACCTCGCCTTGATGATATGATGGATGTGCTTGTTGGATATAGGTATTTCACCAAGATTTATCTTCGAAGTGGTTACCATCAAATTCAGATTAGAGAAGGAGGCGAGTGGAGAACAACATTCAAGACAAGAAATGGATTATATGATTGGTTGGTGATGCCATTCAAGTTATCAATGCACCTAGTACTTTTATAAGACTAATGAACACTATGCTATGGAGTATAATGGTAATTTTTTGTGGTTTATTTTGATGCCTATCCATATATGGCCCAAGGTTTCCCCCACCCATTAATTTTAGAATAAAATTTGTGATTATATTGATCTTTAGTAAAAATAAAGAACAACATCTAAGGCATTTGAGGGTGATATTTGAAATGTCGAGGAAAGAGAAACTCTATGAAAATATGAAGAAGTGCATGTATATGAAAGAGATTTTGTTATTCTTGGGATTTATTATTTAAGAAGATGGGGTACAAATGGACTCATAGAAGATAAAAGCAATTATTGAATGGCCTACTCCATGGAGTATAATAGAGGTAATAAGCTTTCATAGTCTAAAGCAACATTCTACGAAAGTTTATTAAAATTTTAGTAGTATTGTAGCACCTATAATAGATTTCACATGTTGGTATCCAAATTTGTTCTCCCTTTCAAGACATGTACAAAAAATATTAAACATAGAGCTTAAATACAAATAGATCATAGTGTGTGTATTTTTTAGCCACGGATGAGATCTAATTTTCTGGTCCTTTATTAATCTCAGATTTATGGAGAGATCGATAACACTTTTTAGAGAATTTACTTGTCCTCACTACTTTATGTCATGCCTCTTGAACAGGGTGAGAGGACAATTAGTGTAACCTCTGTTTGATGAAGGAGATGGAGATATCTTCTTTTGCACAAATTTTATGAAGAAAACATTGGGAAAATCCTTTCTTTGATACTCCATAAGGCTCATTTTTTTTATTAAGGGCAAATAGTTTTGAAGGGACTATACCCACACTGTATACAAAAGGGCTCAAAAGCCGAGATAGAAAAAGAGAGAAGTAGGAGAGAGGGCATTTTAAAACAGTTGGGTTCTTAACCAAGAAGGCTCAAACTTGGCTAGATATTACAATATAGGTGAAAAGTGGATCAAAACATGAGAGATCCAGATCTAAGAAAACAAGATAAAAAAGAAACCAAAAGAGAAAGCAGAATAACGAGATCTGCCAAAAACAGCTCCGAGAACCGCCCGACGATGACATTTCTGAGAAAACATCGCAGCCAAAAATATTAGACTAATGACAACTTGATCCCGTTACTTGATGGCCTCAAATCTTCTGTCAATCTTGGTCTTGATGGCTGCGGTGACATGAAAAAAAGTAATGAAAGTGGCCTCGAGAGGGTCCTTCATGTTACTACGCTTGGGAGATTGCAATGTCCCTATTCTCTTTAGGGCCCCATATGTATTCATTGATTCCACTTAAAATGCAAACATAGGTGGACATGTTGTTCAATGAAAGTTATAAATGCTTTTGAGGGGATAAAATGTAGTCACAAAATGGCTTTTGGCATTCCCAAATCTGACATCAAGATCTTCCACTGCAATAGTTTCTTGAAGACTTCATCGATGACCCCCTCTTCCTCCTCACTTTGAAGGATCCTTTTACCCTTGGCTCTCTCCATGTTTTTTAGAGCCCCTTTGAGCTCTTGAATCTCCTTCTCAATCATCAACCCTTTCCAAAGCAAATCCTCCTCTTTGCCCATCCTTCTTGAGCTCGGTCAAGCATGTTAATATGGGAGGTTTTCAGCTAGTTCTAAGTCCTTGTGGCTCCTAAGGACTCGTTGGGAAGTAGGGATTTTAGCTTTCTTGCTTTTCTTTCTTTGGAGCCAACATCATCATTCTTTCTTTTTTTAGGGGTGGAGTGGGACCGGTATGGGCAAGTGGGGTTATGAAGGAGGGAGGTGGGATAGGGTTCATGGGAGGGCAATGGAAAAGTGGCGATGAATCGGGGAGGATAAGGCCCTAGTGGAGGGACAACCCTAGAGTGATTTTGAACTTCCTTATAGATTTCTCTAAGGAGTTGATCGAGATAATGAGGAAAGCTAATAATGTTATTTCTACGAAAATGATTCGGAAAAATTAGATGCTTTGAGGAATAGTCACATATCTTCCTTCAAGGGTAACATACCTTACCACCATTTTGGCAAGTTCATCAAAGGTATAGGGATCGACTACACCTTGAGGCTAGTAGTTACGAACTCAAGATTCTCTCCCTCTTTAGAAATTTCTTGGTTTCCACCTCCCTTGAAAAAATCGACCTTCTTATTGAAGAATTTTGTGCCTTCAGTGAGACCCGTGATCGAGCTATGAGATCTTCTAATTTCCATTTTCATGTTACTATACTTGACAATTCTGTTCTTCCAACCCTTGGCAAATTTGATGGAGATGTCTTGGTGAAGCCTTGAATCCTCTCAATAAAATGCAAACAGCCCCCGATTTCTGAGTACTCCCAAAGCTCCGTGTTCTCTTTCCACTCAGGATTGTGGGTGGGATTCATTTTCCATGGTGGACCCCCATGTTTCCTTTGTTCCTATTCCTGTTTTCAATGGTAAAAAAGCTTGCAATGTGTGGTAAAAGCCGAGCGGTGTTTTTGGTATTTGAATGTTCTTCTCGTGAAAGCCGGTTTAATTATAAATCTACATTTGTTATTATTGCCCCGCTCCCTGACTTTCTTCCCATGCCAAGAAATGATGGAAATCCACCCCCACAAATTGCAACAATCATCCAAATCTTTTGTGATGTCATCATGTATTGGGGATCCGCACATTAGCATCTAAAAATACGGCCGTTAGTCATGATTTTCACTACCATGAAGATCAATGATGATGGATTTATTGACATGAGCGGAAGCGAACTTCGTTTTGTTTAATCTAAAGTTTGAAAGGAATTATTAACACCTAAGTTATCCAAACTATCAGCAGACTCATAGAGGATCAAGGCTTTCCTTCTCGATAAGTATGGGTGATGTGGACATTAGCAAAGCTTTTGCATATATCTATAGCTTCCTCAATATAATCCCCGATAGACTATGGGGTGTTGCTTTTTGTTCAGAAGATTTATAATATTTAGAGAATCACCTTCAATTATGATATTTTGAATATTACAATCTCTGGAAGTCTAATACCCCAAAGAACCACCATGGCTTTGGAATAATGATTAGTCTGTCTTCCCATTCTTCTAGAAAAAGCAGCAACATAAGCAGCCTCTTTGATCCTCGATGATGTCCCCACCACCGAGTCACCGGATTGCCTTTTGAGGCCCCATCAAAATTTAACTTGTGCGATTAGTGGGGGTTTAATCCATCGACATTGTAAGAAATACCAAATTTATTTCAAGTTATCATTCATTTTTATTTCGATGTTGATAGGGCTATATTCCATTCATTTGAAATGCAGGAGAATTTGCACCCAGCTTCTTCATTCTCTAAGGGAGAGAGGGTAGAGTCTATTTTAGGGGGTTTAAATCTAGCAATATTATCTTGCACATCAATGATTATTTCCTTATAAACTTTGTTACAAGCATCATCATCCTTTCATTTCTTCAAAATACTATCATTACGAGCCTTCTAGATTCTCCACTTTTATAGTGTGGGAGAACAAGTTGCCATAGTCTTTTCACCATGCAATGTTTAAATGGAGAGCTCCATTGCTCCTAAGTCGAAGGCAAGTAAGGGGAAAAATCCATCTCGGATTGAATTTTGCAAAAATAAGTAATTATTTGAATGCCAAATTTTGGAAGCAATCTCACAATGGAGGAATAAATGTTTTATATCTTGACCTCTTATTGAGCATACATTGACAACATCTATTAGGCATGATGAATCCCTTCTTAATGAGGTTATCATTAGTTAGGATCTTGCCATTAATAACTAGCCACCGAAAGAAGTTCACTCTAGGGGTTAGCTATCATCCACAACTTGTGCCAATACTCCATAATTTAACTCTTAATAGTTGTCACTCATAAAAGATGGAGATACTTTCAACACAAGGCTAAGGTTATGAAGACATTAAGAAATCCTAATTGTACGCATATTTTAGTAAGTAGATTTTCTTCCTTTGTTGATACATAGGGAAAATAGGGGTAGTTCAGGGTGGATTCATGGTTTTTGAATAATTTTAGTGGGAGATGAAGTAGGATAAAGTTGATTATACCAGATCTTGAAGATACTTCACACAACAATGAACAACTCAAAAATATAAATCTTCACAACAGTTAAGGCATTCCTTCAACTGAGAAGGTGTATTTCAATGGAGGCCCCAGATCAACACGTTTACACATAATCTTTGAGACTCTAACATGAAGTGTTGAATTAAAATTAAACACCAAAGTCTCCGATCAATCACGCCTAAGGTACACCTTTAAAGACTTACAGGCATAATTTTATCAAAAATGACAAAGTGAATTGATTTTAAATTTGTTTATCTCATCCAAGATGAAGGTCTTCTTGAAATGAAATTGCAAATACCATTAAATTGTCACAGGGATGAGATCCTGTGTGATTTCACAAAGATTTAAATGTAAGATTGCAATAGGAACAAAAGAAACTATTTACAGACATTCTAAAACAAAGAAGACACAAATTGCTAGAGATTGGACACAAATTAATTTCAAAATTTCTTAGATTCATCAGCAGGGGAAATCTTCTAGAGAAATCTTAGTTCTTGTCAATGGCTATACATCTGCAACCAAATTGACACGATAGAAAATCTAACACAAAAGAAAATAATATGTTATCTCGGCTTGGTCTCTCAGGAAGATGGATTTCTCAAATTTTCTCTTAAGAATTCAACCCCTAACCCTTTGCAAGAGTATTCTCATTGCATTTATACATTTCACTCACTCAAATTTTCCACCCAAAAGAGAATAATATTTTAGGTACCTTTTCTTGTAACTAATTTGTTTGAAATGGCATTTAACAAATTCAGATCCAAAATCTTGTGGATCAATTCAGAAATGATCACATTTGTTGGATTCTCGACTAATGAATAGGATGTCATGCCATAACTTTTTGGGATTCCTTCTCATCATTTTGATTCTATCATGTGAGAAATCCCCTTTTTAATCATTTTTAGAGGCTCTACATTTTGGATGCAATAGGTAATCCTTTTTTCTCTCGAGGAAACAACTTTTTCATCTTTTGTGCCTGCAACTTTCATCATTTCATCCTTTTCCCTTTTTTCCTCTAAAATTCTACCTTGCATCCATCTCCTCTGGTAATTCCTTTTTGCAAGTGCTTGAGAAATTACAACTTCAAAATATCATCCTTAAAAATCCTTGGACTCACAAATTAAGTTCTGAATCCATCAAATGGAACTTTACAGACAGAGATGACAAGGAATTTCATCAATGATTGATGAGAAATAGTGCGTATTCACATCTCTAGGAGTCTTGGAGCAAAAATGGTAGAAAAACAAATGCAATACACAACAACCATTGATTCTACACCTGACACCTTTTCCACTTTATATCATATTTTTCCACATGTTTACTTAAGAATCGCAAAGTAGAAACACATAGGAAAGTCCCAAACAAGCGCGGGCCTTCCATGTGCCCTGGGCCCAAGAAAAATGCATTTTGGCCTTTGAAAAGTCTCCATGTAAAAAGGAGCCGGTGGAAGCCTCCATGTGTCTCAATGGTGCATTTTGAGATGGTCCCCAAAGTCTCCGAGACCTCAAACAAGCATGGGCTCAACACATGTCTCATTCTAGCATAGTTTGTTTAAAAACTTGAAGGTTCAACAGAAGGCACCATGTGTCTAGGGTCCGAGACATTTTTCTTTCGCCATTGAAAATTCCAAGCAAAGGGAAGAGTTAGCGAAGCTTCCAAGTGTCCTCCTGGTGCTTCTTCAAAATAAAACTTAGGGCCATCCCCAAATAGGCATGGTCCCTCCACATGTCCCAAGCCTTTCAAAATTGCTTTGAAAATTTTTAAGTACAAAGGAGAGCCGGTGAAAGCCTCCCATTGTCTCCCTGTTGCAATTGTTAAGGTGGGACGATGAGGTAGATCCTCAAATGAGTTCCAACCCTCCATGTGTCCATGGTTTACCAATACTATACTACGGCTGCATGAAAAATTTATCTAAGTCTGGGCAAGGCAACAAAAATCTCCACGTGTCTCCCGGCGCAACTCCAAGGCCAAACCAAAAGGTGAAATTTCAAATGAGTGTCATTCCTCCACATGGACAAGTTTTGGGTTGAAGCGAGCCTTAGAGTTTTTAAAGTGCCCCACTAAGTCACATCTAACTAGAAGGGATACATTTCCATTGATCTTTGAGAAGTAAATTTGATCGAGAAAAATACACTAGTCAAATCGTAAAATGGAGAAAATCACCATTTGAGCCCAAAATGAATCTTTCTTCACGGAAAGAGAGTTTGGAAATGATATAAGGCCCAAATGTGATCCTCTAAGCCACATCTAATCACATTTCCATAGATATTTGGGACACAAAAGATAGGGACAACAAAATGTGATTGTGGAAAATGGAAGGAAAGGAAAACCCGAGTTTTACACCCAAGTTACAGACTCTTTCATATGGATAGAGGAATGAAAAACAAATTCTAGAATTTTAAGTGATCCTCGACCAAGGAAGGGACTAATCATGGAAACCAAATGGAGGATAGAGTCTTCAAGCATCAATACGGGGAGATAGAAAACATGATAGAGCCCACAAACTGAAGAATTTCAATGACAAATGGGGCAAGACTAATTTGAGCACCAACATCTACTCCGGCTGGGGTGGGCACTCCTGTGAGTGCCACAAGAACAAATAGTAGAACAAGTTCCAAAATAGACCATTGGGAAATTGATTCAAAGAATAAGCTTGCACAGAACAACCATAATCATCCCTAAAAATGAATCAAGAAACCAACAAAACCAGGTCACCAAGGACTAGAATGAACAAAAACACAAAAGAAAAATGAAAACAAAGAACTATACACTTTACAATGGAGTATACCTTGATTTTGAGAAATCAATCAAGGAAATGTTTCAAATGCCTGGCCATTAATAGGAAATCAAGTAGTTCCCTATCTAAGTCTTTTAGGAAGAAGGTATTTTCACAAATTTGAATATCAATTGAATAAGGGTCCATCCATAATGCATCAAATTTACCATGCTTTCCCTTATCTTCATGCTTGTTATCCCATAAAAGCACAAGATCCTCCATGCTAAAATCCCTTGGAGTCACCTTCTTGTCAAATAACTTCTTCACTTTTCTCTTAAATTCACATGCCACCGATGGGATGCCCTTCTTTCTTCATCTAACTTGATAATCAGATTGATTCGAGCATCATATGGACCAACTTATTGATCTTCAATTTGTTGAACAAACTAAAATGAAGACAATTGCAAATGAAGAGGCAGAAAATCTTGAGTTCCATATACCAACTCAAATGGGCTCTTACCAGTAGCTCTTTTGAAAGTGATTCTTTCAGCCCAAACAAAAACTTCAGTTTCTCACCCCACTTCCTTTTCTTTAGCTCCAAGGTTCTTCTAATGATCTTCAACAAGTTTTTATTGTTGGACTCATCTTTTCCATTTCCTTGGGGATTATAGTTATAAGCATATGTTAGATTGATTCCATACACTTTGCACATTACCACCAAAGGTTTCCTCTGAAACTCATGGCATTATCAGCAACAATTTTAGCTGGCACTCCAAATCTGAATATGATTTGATTCAACATGAAGTCCATGATAAATTGGTGTGTTACCTTCTTGGTGGGTATTTCTTCCACCCACTTAGTGAAATAATCAGTGGCTACAAGAATCCATTTATGACTAGCAATGGAAGGATCAGAAATTTGCCCAATGAAATCCATTACCCATTGTCCGAATGGGTCTTTAATTGACACATGTTGCAAAAGAAGGGAGCCTAAATATTTCATTCTTCCAGAAAAACACTAAGCAACTTTCACACTTCCTAACCAATAGAGTTGTATCCTTGAAGAGATTTGACCACCAATAACCAGCCCTCAAGATTTTATATGTTGTAAATCTTCTAGAAAAATTCCCCACAAACTCCTCCATGGAGATCAAAAATTATATTGGGGGTCTCATCTTCATTAATGCATCTCAAGAGCACTCCCTCGAGGTTCTTCCAAGCTAACCCAAAATTAGTAATGACATACTTTTGAGAGGTTAACTTAAGAGCTCTTTTATGATTTTTACTCAAATATTCAGGGCAGCATAGATGTCTGAGATAAAATATTATATCCTTGTACCATTCAGAACTTACCAAATTTTCAAGGACATCCACCCTTTCTCCTTCTACTTCATTCACCTCAATAGTTTGCAAGTTTCTCTCAGCCATAAGCTTAGCTAGGCCCAAACCTCTTACAAATTTCATGGTTTGGATATCCATGTCATACTCCTGTAACTTGTTCACCCATTTACATATTTTTCTTGAGAACTCCATCTCTTGATAAAATGTCTTTCACCATGGTGTGGGAACATAAGCAACAACTTTAAAGTTCAAGATGTAGGGTCTGAAAACCTTTTTTTTTCACCAAGCCAAATGCTTGCTTCTCTATGATGGTGTAGTTCAACTCAGCTCCCTGTAATGCCTTACTGAAAAAGGAAATTGGTCTCTCAGCCCCTTCATCATCCTTCTACAACAAAACAAATGCAATGGTGGTTTCTGAAGCAAAATAAAACACTTGAAAAGGCTTCTTGTAATTTGGGGCTGCCAAAAAGGGGCATGATTTAGTGTTTCCTTTGTTCCATTGAAAAGCTTGAATGGAATATTCTTCCCATTTGATAATTTTTCCTTCTTTAGCATGCTAGTAATGGGGATGGTCAACTTAGCAAAGTTAGACACAAATCTTCCGATAAAGTTTATTTTTCCAAAAAAGGATTAAATTCTCTTCTTATTTCTTGGAATTGGAACCTTGTTGATGGCTTCCACTCTCTTGGGATCAATCATGACCCCTTACTTTGATATAATGTGACCAAGAAACTTTTCATTTTACACTTCAAAGTGGAATTTCTTAGGATTCAATCATATGTCATACTCTACACCTTAACAAAATTCTTTCCAAGTGTTACAAGTGATCATTTATTTTTCTAGAAAACAAAGTTACATCATCTTGGTAAACAAAAATGAAATCATTGATATAACCAAAAATGCTACATCGATTGCTCTTTGGAAAGTTTCTCTAGCATTCATTAAGCCAAAAGGCATCCTGACATAGACATAGGTTCCTAAGGAGTAGTAAAGGAAGTCTTTCATTCTTTATGACTCCTTCACAACAACTTTATTATAGCTAGAGAAACCATCAGAGTGGATAACAATTCAGAACTAGTTACCAATTGTAGCATATTATCCATTTTTGGAATAGGGTAATTATCTTTCAATGATGCTTTATTCAGGGTCTTGAAGTCTATGCATAGCCTTATATCACCATTCTTTTTCCTTATAGGCACTAGGTTTGTAACCCAAGATGAGTACCTTGTGGGCTGAATGATCCCTCCATCCCTCAACTTCTTTAGTTCTTCTTGCATCTTCAAAAAATGAGTGGATTGATGGGCCTCTATTTTTACTCGAAAGGCTTGGCATTAGATTCAAGAGAGGAATCTCATGTTGGAACAAATATTCCTTGTATGCCTTCAAATCGAGTAAGACCAAGCTAGGAAATCTTGATATTTCTTCAGCAATTAAACATATGACTACATCTCTTCCTTGAGATTGCTTCCAAGAAGATTTTACGTGGTTTTTCCATTGTACCCAAAGGTTGTGCTCTTCCACATTTCTTAAAACTGACATATTTCTTTTAATAATGTAATAAACATTATCAAAGTTCAACTCAAGTGCCACCAAACCTCTGGGAATCATGTTTGTCTTAGATGGATGATGTCTCTTCCAAATAAAGATTCCTTTCCTTCAGCATTACACACCATTAGTTCCCAATCTATATTTTTGTTAGAAAACTCTCCTTAGTTCTACTGAACTCAAACTGTTTCACTGGGCATCATCATCAAACACTTGTCAATTTTTAACGTTATCGGGGGATAGATGGCCTTGTTAGTATTTCAACATCATACTCACAAAATGGAGACACTGTATAATTACCAAATATGGATCCTAGCACTACTAATTTTTCTATAACAACATTAAACTTCCTATCATGGTGCACAATATCATTAGAGTCAAACATTTCAATCAAATCCCAAACTGCATGCTTGTATTGCTTCATTATCGATTTTTAGTAACATACAAATTTCTAATTTGTTTGAAAATCAATTCTAAATCCCCTTTGACAATGATATCCTTTATACCATATTTCCATGAAATTCTCAAGCCTAATAATAGTGCTTCATATTCAACAATGTTGTTAGTGCATTTAAAGTTAAGTTTGAAAGAAAATACAAACTCTTCTTGGCCTGGAGAAATTAGAACAATGTCAACACCATTTCTAAACTTGGAATAGGATCCATCAAATAATAAGGTCCAAGGTAAACCCACTTGTTCAAGACATTTACAATGATCAATCGTGTGCTCCTTTCCATTAGCAAACCCCACAAATTTATTTGCATCTACATCAGCATACAACACTTCATAAGAAGCATTATTTGGATCTTTCAATGAGGTGCAACATCTTTTTCTCTCCATATAGCTTTACAAGGATGCCTTCAATTAGAATGGTGGAAAAAGACATATCCATCTGAACACTTCCACCAACACTTGCAGCCCACTTTCTTGATAACAACATGCCCCATTTGGCAGGGAAATCAATAATGAAAACATCAAGTTTCAAGTTCTTACCCAAATAAGTTGTAAGTTGTACTACCAAACCTTGTACACATCCTACGATAGAAACCCATATAGAATCAATTATAGTACACTTTCCATAGGCATTGTTGTCACCTTTAATGTTCAATTAATTCATGACTTTCAAAGGCATAACATTGTATGATGCTCGAGAATCAAACATACAATTGTGTAGTAGTTTGTCTTTAATAATCAGTGTTATAAAAAATGGATCAACATTTAATTGAGACTCAACTAAATATGTCCCCAAGTAAACTTCAGGTGGTTCACCTATATCCTCTAATGTTGGTGGTTTTTCTAGGTTTGCAATGGTTGGAGGAGGAGTATTTACATTATTTATATTTATTCCTTGGGTACTCCTATCTTCTTCCAATCCCAAATACTCAAAAACCCTATTCTTGTGCTCAAGACTCCTAAGAAGTTCCACAATTGGGACATAAATCTTGATCGACTCAAGACTTGGGCAATATCATAGGGAATGTATTTGGGCAAAGAAACATTTAGAGAAAGATTGACAAACTCATCAGATGGCACAATATTTTTCACATTTTGGGTATGGATGGGAACACTAGTACTAATTAAGACTACAAGGCCTTTGCGATGCATCTTTCTTTGGAGCTTCCTTTGGGACATTAGTGAGAACTAGGATCTTTGGTTTGGCTTGAGGGCCTACCTCTTTTGACAACTTTACTTCTTATGTTATACTCATTTTCTTGGGCAACAACAACATTCATTAATAGTTGTATATCCTCTTCGATGGGATTCCTCCATTGTACTTCATCATCATTAGAGCTCGAGGTACTCAAAATCATTATTAGGAAGTTCAAATGCGTACCATATCTATTTCTAAAGCATGAGAGGGAGGAAGAAGAGGTACTCGATGAATACAATCCCAAAAATTGCAGCAATTCTTGCACTTATTACCTCATTTGAAGTTGCTCCTTTGTGAGCTTGTAGAGCAATCCACCATGCATGCATCATCATCAGTGTTATCATCATCATCAGCTTCTTCAACTTGCTGATCTATTTCACATGGCGGGTGGGGTAAGAAGCATTTTTCACACCAATCCATTTGATTTGTATCTTTAACAACAACAACTCTGGCATTTAGAGGATCAGACGCTACTCTATTTTCCCTAGCTTGGGGTTGTCTAGCTCCCATGGGTCCTTTACCTCTGTCATTAGACCTTTGATCATTTCTAGGATGATTTGCAAGTCTGTCTTGTCCTTGTTACCTATGCGACGAATCTGAGAAACTTGTCCAATTCCTTTCTTTTCACTAGCCAGCTTATAAGAGATTTTTTGACAGCCCCAACCAAAGTCCTTACAAATTCCTCAAGATCAACAACCTTACTTGATTGAGGCTTCTCATGGTTGATCATTTTAACACCCTCCCTCTTAGGAGGTTTCCTAATTTATTTAATTTTGTTCTCAATTTGTAGAGCCATGGTAAAGGCCTACCTAAAATTCCCTAGGTTCTTATCCTCAAATAGTAAGCAACTTTCTTATCAAATGCATCGAATACTTTATCGGTGCATGATTCATCACATGTCCTCAAATTAATAGGAATTCTTCTCGGTATTTTGTTAAATCTAGTATTGAAATCATGCATCGATTCATTAGGATTCATTTTTATATTTTCAAACTCTGATAAAAGAAACCTAGGGTCTATTTTATCACCATACTACATTCTAAAAGAATTCTTCATCTCTATCCAGGAGTCAATGGAATTATCTAGTAGAGATTTATACTAGTCCCTTGCATCTTATTCTAGAGTATGGATAAATAATTTAATGTATACATCCTAAAATTCTATTTTGAAGTCCTCCATATTATTGATAAAGAGTTTCAAGTATTGATCACCATTGATTGCATTATTTCCTTGAAACTTAGGCAATTTTTTTCTTACATCTTTGCGGCACAACGTTTGGATAGCCATCTATACCTCTAAAATGATGGGACCAAAAGTATTAACAATAAATGCAGGTCTAAGTGGAGACTCGAGCCATATTATTTTGAGGAGGTGATCTCATAGGAGAAACAAAATGATGAGGAGTGAGGGGTATGTGTGGTATAGGGATACAATTTTCAGAATGACTACCCTCTAAAGGCTTTATTTCTTGGAAAACTCTATTAGATTTGGAAAATACTAGGGCAGATTGAGAGGAAAATGTTTCAAATACAAAAGAAGGACCCTCTATAGATGGAGAATTCAATTCAATAAAGAGGCTACTTGATTTAGAAGCACTTGAGGAAGTATTGCAATATTCAATCACAGGATGATCAACTTCACCAATGGAGATCTCTTTTCTTGATGCTTGATCTCCAACAACCTTCCAAATTCTTCTTCCTTCTGAATTAGACTTTCCCAACTCTTGAAACAACCTTCTACTAGGGTCCTTGGTGAAGAAAGATCTTCTTCCTTCCAGATTTGCAGATATTAATGACAAATCTTACTTGATATATGTTAAGACACTAGTATTTATAAATAATTTAAACAACACAGAGTTGCCACTAAGGATTTTCACCTTAGTTTGTGTAAATGCACTATGAAAGACCTATAAAATGTCTATCAATACCAGATTCATGCAAATCTTACAAGATCTACTCTTCTTTTACCCAAATTTATCAATGATGATACAAACTTTAGTGCAATAATTGTATAAGATGGAAATATTACACTCAAAACTCACAAATTTGAACAATTCTTACAGATCTGGAAAGATAATGATGTTTCAGTAATGTATTATCAATTAGATCATGTAAGAGATATTACCAGGGTCTGTGTGTGTACACCTTTGTTCAAATACTCCCAACAACAATGCCACGAGTGTTGGTATCCAAATTTGTTCTCCCTTTCAAGTTGAGTAGCAAAATGATTGGACATGGAGCTTAGAGATAGATCAATCATAGTGTCTATTGTTTTTAGTTGGGGATGATATCTAAATGGTCCTTTGTTAATCAGATTTCTAGAGAGATGGATATCACCTTTAAGAGGATTTGACTTGTCCTCACTACTTTATGTCGTGCCTCTTCGACTAGGGTGAGAGGACCCTTATTGTAATTGTTATCCAAAATGAGCCCCTTACTCATTTTGTGGATAACTCCCTTCATTCTTCCCTCTCTTGTGCCTTAGTCATAATTTTTCTTTTTAGGCACTCAAAACCTTCTAGAATGGAACCATTAGATAGATATTTTTTCAGCTTTCCAGAAAGGTAAAGTTTTCCTCCTAACTCCATGTATTTTTGAAGTTATGGCTCGGTGGAGTTTTTGTGGGAAATTTTCCCTAGAAAAGCCCGAGCCAATAAGATGACGCCACGTGTCCTCGGAGGAGGGGGAGGAGGAGGTAAACTTGGAAATTTTACCAAATGTTTGGCAAGGTTTTAGAAGGAATTTTGGCCCAATGGCCCGCATCCAATGGGAGCTCGCCACGTGTCCAAGGGGAAGGAATTAGGAAAATTTCCTAAGGGTTGACACAAACAAAATTTTGACGCCAGGCCCGCATCCAATCACATTGTGCCACGTGTCCTTAGGCCAAAGGAGTGGTAGAGGGCGGAGATAAAATTGAAAATTTGGTGAAGTGTTTTGGTGAGAGGAAAGGAGAAATTTTAGCGCGTAAGGCCCATGAGCGAATAAGATGACGCCACGTGTCTCAAGGGGTGTCGGAGCTTTGGCCGCTGGGGAGAAATTGGGAATTTTTCCCAAAGGTTAGCAAAGAGAAATGTTTTCCCCAAGGCCCACGTCCAATGGGAGCTCGCCACATGGCCAAAGGATGGCAGAACACGGAGGAAAGATTGGAAATTTTGTAAAGTGTTTGAAGGAGGTGCGAAGAGAAATTCCGGCCGAAGGCCCGCCAATCAGTCGAGATCGAGCCACGTGTCACCCTCGTGGTCGGGTTGGGGGCGCGAAAGGATTTTTTTCCTTTTTTCCCAAGTGTAAAAAATCAAAAGAAAAGTCCGCTCCCAAAGGCCGCAACCAGTTAGATCTTGCCACGTGTCCATGTGGCGACAAAATGGAGAAAGCAGGCCAGAGAGAATTTTGAAAGGAAAATCCCATAGTGAATAAGATGACACCACATGTCCAGCTCAAGGAAAGGTGGTCAAAAGTGATGGAACAGATAGAGGAAAATCCCATGGCAAATCACATCGTGCCACGTGTCCTCGGGTCATCCAAATTGGTGGAGAATTTTTGGAAAATTTTCCAATGGCCAAAATGGTGGAAAATGAAGCGCAGAAGGCCCTCGTCCAATCAGAATGTGCCACGTGGCACCAGGAGTGGTGGAGGGTATGGAGATTTTTGGGAAAATTTTCCCAAATGCAAAAAAGTGGGAAAATTTCAAATTTTCACCGCCATCCCGTTTTGGCCCTGTTTTGCCCTAAATTTTCAAACGAGCATAACTTTCGATCTAAAGCTCGGTTTTCACGTTCTTTATATCAAAATATGGTGAAATTATCTACATGATTCCGAGGATCAATTTTGTATTTTGATGGAGTTTGGAGAGAGAAAATTGGAAAACACCTCTGGCACAGGAAATCAACAGAAATGACGTTTCAACCACCATTTTTAATGAAGAATGGCTCGCATTCTCTCCCAGCATGGTGAAAAATGTTAGGGAATGGACCTTTAAGGATGCCCATGTTGTTTTATGGCATTTTTGGTCGGTGGTTGAAGCTCCTCTCATGTTTTCCCATGTTTCTCTCTCCTAGGCTCATTTTTGCATTGTAAAAGCCAAGATTTGGCTCATTTTTGAGTGGTTGGACATTTTTATGTATTACAGGCTCCCTCTTCCACCCAAAAAGTGATTTTGTGGAATACCAGACCTCTTTCAAGGCTGCAACACATTTTCTACCTTTCTTGTTGATGTAATGCCTGTATTTTGATATAAAAATTGACAATGCAAGCTCTGTGAATGAGTTTCAGTCCTCTTCTTGTGTTGTTTGATTTACCCATGATCTTTCATTACATTTTATTAGTCTGTGTATGATGTTTTGTTGCATTTCTATAATCTGTGTCAATCATAGAAGTAAAAATGCTCACCACTCCTTTGGTGCATCACCTTATTAGCATTAGTTTTAGTTCTTTTTGCATTCTCTATCTTTGTCCCCTTGGAATTTAGAGTAGGATTTTGAGTTTAAAACCTCTACAACTTGCAAGTAATACACTTGATCAGAGGAGTTGAGGAACTAGCCTCTAACCTAGAGATTCTTTTCCCATTTTTACAAGTCCCACACTTGGGGAAAAGATTCAATGTTGTGTAATCACACTGGATGTCCAAAATGTCAAACTAGAAATCTGATCAACATCCGGGGTGTTTGTGATTTGCACTAACATTTTTGGCATGCCTGGGTGGGACCTTAGAGGTCTTCATCTTCATTTGCAACAAATATATGTGCATTTTTGCAAAGTTTCTTGCTTAAAAGATCCCTAAATTGCACATGTAGTGACTCCAAGGAAGAAGAATCAGCTGGTTTTAGTAGTGCAGACCTGAAAACTCATGAGAAGAATCACCACAAGGTCAAGAGTTGGGGAAGAAGAGGTGTTGTTTGAGTATCGCAATTATCTCCAAGGAAAAGGCAAAGAGGGAGGAGAATTCAATGGTCTCCATCTCCACCAAACATAACTCTATGAACTCCTCCACCTGGTAGAGCTTTCATTCAATCAATAAGGGTTTTAAGGCCAATCGAATGGCACAACACAACCCCTATGTCAATTTCACCGCACAATAGAGCCCACTTTCTCTCAATGCACAAAATCCAATCCCGGTTGTAACATTAAAGAACATTCCATACTTTCTTGGAGAGAATCAAACCACTCCTGGTGATCATGTCAAGGATATTGCTAATATTTGTGCAATCCATGAGATTAATGAGATGCAAGTTGTTGTCAAACTGTTGGCATCTTCATTCAAAGGGAAGGCTTTGCAATGGTTCAGAGATTCTTGCCTTAGGTTCTATCCAAAATTGGAACCAGCTATGTATAGCCCTCCATGAGCAGTTTGGAGAAAAGGGAGATAACTTGTCCCTTTTGGAATAGTTGACAACCATCAAGAGAGCTCCCAATGAGCAGCTGACTGACTTCAACTTCAGGTTTCAAATGACTTGGGAGAGAATTCTAGTGGTAGTAAGGCCAACAACAGAAGGTGCTTTTCTATATTACCTTAAAGCTCTAAATTATTGATATTTCTATGTTAATTCAATCCATGGGGGCACAACTATCCCTATTGCTTATAGCATTTCCATTAGAGCTGAAAATTGTTTGATTCAAGCTGGAAAGCTAGCTCCTAGGCCTCCAATGCCATTGTATCCAAGTTTAGAGAACCTAAGTACTAGTCAAGTGCCTATTTTAGCTCCTATTCCCACTCCTAGAAATCAGAATTCAAGTGAAGCTTCTACTTCATCTTCTAGTGCCTCAAATGAACTTCAAGAAGTCATGAAGCAATTGCAAAATTTAGGTAATGAGCTGGTTACACTCAAGAGGTAGCAAGCCCAAGGTTTTAGACCTTCTTTCCAACCTCAAGCTCAACCTAACCTAACAGCCATACCAGCCTCAAAGACCACCCAATCAGTTACAAATCAAAATCAAGCAAGACCTCCTGCCAACAAACCATTTCAGCCCTATAATCCCAATGCTACATCTGCCTCTAAAGCAATAGTGCCAGTGCAAAACAACATAGCTCAAGAGTATGATTGGTGTTTCCCATGCAATGAACCTCACAACTAGTCTATGTGTTTCAACGGTGCCTTAAATCAAGCATTAATGGTGACAACTACTGGTGTGGAGGGTGAAGGGAGTCAAGGAAATAACCAACAACAAGAAACATTCCAGCAACAATCAGCTCCAAATGATACCACACTTGTAAATTGGTAGGCAGAAGATTTTTGTGGCATGAATCAAACAATCTCCCAAAGTGTTGCAGCCAACACGAGGTCAAAAAGGAGAAATTTGGGTGAAGAATAGCCATTGGCTCCAAGTAATTCACAACCTTCTACCACTCCACAAATTATTGGCAAACAAAATGCAGTTCCAAACACGCAAGGACTGCCTAAAATAGCTCCTAGGCCAACTCAGATGCCAATTGTTGCTGCCCATGTGCAAGGAATGAATGTGCAGGCCAAGGGACAGTAGAGAGATGCTTCATCTCCATTCAACATCATTGATCAGATGAAGAAGACAAATGTAAACATATCAATGTGGGAATCACTATCCATCCCAGGCCAAAGAGATTTGCTACAAGCTGCCATGAAGGACTGGTCAACTTCAAATCAGCAGGTCCAAATGCAAGAGAAGGTACTCACAAATGCTACCCAGCCTGAGAGGAATCATGGAGGACAACAAGGTAAAATGTTGAAGCCCCCTCCATTCTATGTTTCATTGATCATTGGAAACCAATTAGTACACAATTGCATGATTGATTCTAGGGCAAGTAGTTCAGTAATGCCCAAGAAAATAGCTGATCAGTTGGGGCTTCAATATGAAGTCATATCTAAAGGGGTAGTGCAATTGGATGGGACAAGTAACAACAACAGTTGGAGTGATTAAAAACTTGAGTCTTACTTTGCATGCATGCCCCAACATTGTTGTTTTGCAAGATGTCTCAGTAATAGACCTTCCACCACTCTTTGCCCTATGTTTGTCAAGGGATTTCACAGCCAAGATTGGAGGTTACTTATCTGCTGATTGGTCACACATGTTGTTCAGAACAAGATATGGAACCAAGGCCACAATCAGATCTAAACCTATTGCAAACTTTCACATTGAGCCTCACACTCCAAGCCAAATCAATACCAATTGTTCAGCGTTTGATCAAGAAGAGGATTATCCAAGCACTGATGAAGCTGACACCAAGGTTGGAAGTATCCCAGATCTGACTCTTGATGAATGGGCAAGCAAGGTGCATGCTTTTGATCCTTATCAAGAAATAGAAGAATCTGAGCTAGGAGTCTATTGCATGCATGAAGAAAATCAGCCTATTCCTAGCATCACCAAGCCAAACCACAAGGATGACAATGAGGTATGGTAGTTGTTCTTTGATGGATCAAGAAGTAGACAAGGTGTAGGGGGAGCTATGCTTGTTTCACCTCAAGGAGTTAGGTATTATTCAACTTTTAGATTTCAGTTTGCATGTTCTAATAACACTGCTGAATATGAAGCTTTGATACAAGGATTACATTGGTCAATCAAAAGAGGAATAAAGAACTTGCAAGTCTTTGGTGATAGTGAGTTGATTGTCAACCAAGTTAAGGGGTAGCATGCTACCAAGAATGATCTACTCAAGTGCTACAAAAATAGGGTGTGGGACCTCATCAAGATATTTGAGGGCCTTGGCATCAAATCCATTCCTAGAAAAGAGAACCAAGCTGCTGCCAGGCTTGCAGAAAGCTATTGGAGCAGCCTTTGATGTTGTTGAAAGCATCCAAAAAGACAAGGTACAACCAAACATCCATGTGATTGTGAGGCCTTTAGTGTCCAGACAACAATGTAAGTTGGCAAGTGTTTGAAAATGATCAACAAATCATCCATTTCTTACAAGAAGAGGCTGAGTTCTCAGCTAAAAATCAAGAAAAGTTGGAGCAGCAGTATGGTGACCAAGTGGTACAGCTGAGAACCAACAAACTACCAAAGGGACTTATTACTTTGGAGTCCATTTTCAATCCTAATGATCAATTTAGGAAGGAGAAAGCAAACATCCAAGTCAAGGGAGAAGATTTAAAGTGTCCATCTTGGTGGAAGAAGGAAAATCACTCCAAATTGGTAAGATGACAACTGAACAAGAAAGGTATGAGTTCATATAGCTTTGTCAAGAATTCCCTGATGTGTTTTCTTAGAGCTATGAAGATTTGAAAGGTTTCAATCCTGAGTTAGCTCAACACACTATTGAATTGGACCCAAGTGCTAAACCCATCAGGAAAAAATAAAGGCTAGTCAATCCACACATGGAGCCTCTCATGAGAAAATAATTGAATAAGTTGATAGAGTCAAGTATCATATTCCCTATCAAGCATTCTAGTTGGGTGGCCAACTTGGTTCCAGTTAGAAAGAAGAGTGGGGAAATCAGATTGTGTGTTGACTTCAGAGATTTGAATAGAGCATCTCTCAAGGATCATTATCCACTTCCTTCTATGGAGCAGATTTTACAAGTTGTTGCGGCTCTGAGAGGTTTTCATTACTTGATGGCTATTCAGGGTACAATCAGATTATGGTGAAAGAAGAGGATCAGTTCAAGACAACCTTTACAACCAAATGGGGAACTTATGCATACAAGAAAATGCCATTTGGGCTGTCCAACGCTGGAGCTACTTTCCAAAGGGCAATGGACATGGCGTTCAAGGATTTGATTAACAACATGGTGCTGATATATCTTGATGATATCACTATTTTTTCAAAAAATGCAGCAGACCATCTCTTTCATTTGAGACAAGTGTTCCAAAGGTGCAGAAGATTTGGAGTATCCTTGAATCCTAAAAAGTGTATTTTTCTAGCCCATGAAGGAAAGCTCCTTGGCCACATTGTCTCCAAAGAAGGATTAGCAATTGATCCAGAAATATTTGAAGCCATAAGAGCACTACCATTTCCAAGCCACAAGAAGGCCCTTCAAAGTTTCTTGGGGAGGATAAATTTTGTTGGAGGTTTGTCCCAAATTTTGCAGCCCTAGTCAAGCCTATCACCAAGATGTTAAAGAAAAGCATAGCTTTCAAATGGATAGCAGAAGGCAAGGAAAGTTTTGGAGCAATCAAAGAAGCCATCTCTCAAGCCCCAACTCTCATTAACCCATATTTCTCCAAGGATTTCATCCTCTATGCATTTGGGGGTGATGATACTATTTCTACAATTTTGGTACAGCAGAACAAAGAAAATGATGAGCAACCAATTGCTTTCTTCAGCCAAATCCTAGAGGACTATGAGGTGAGGTATTCTTTCATTGAGAAGCATGTTCTTGTAGTAATCTAGGAGCTTGAAGAAATTCAAGCATCTAGTTTCAAACAACAAGGTTCAATTGTTGGTTTCTCATGTGGGAGTTAAAGACTTCCTCCTCAACAAAGACCTGAATGAAAAAAGAGCAGGTTGGATTACTCATGTCATGGAGTATGACATTGAGATCAAAGTCACCAAGTTGGTCAGAGGAAAAGGATTGTGTGAGCAGCTGGTCTTGAATAAACACAAGGAAGCATGCAATGAGAAGGAGGTTGTTTTGGCGTTGCAAGACAACCATGAGTAAGGAAGCACTCAAGAAGAAAATGATGGTGTCCTCACTCCTTGCTGGACCCAAGACATAATGCACTTCCTAAAAACATACTCTATGCCCTCCAGAGATGAACAAGACCAAAAGAAGACACTTCAGATTGCAGTTGTCCCATATGCCCTTGTTGATGGTGTTTTGTTCAAAAGGATGTGAATGGAGTGTTCTTGAGATGCATTGGTACAAATCAGATTCACTTAGGGTGTTGGAAGAGTTCCATGGTGGATCAGCTGGTGGTCATTTTGCACCGAGAGTGATAGCTCTAAAGATCATGAGGGTTGGCTATTATTGGCCCAAGATTTTCAGTGATTGTTATGCGTGGATCAAGAGGTGCAAGAATTGTGCATTCTTCATGGGTAAGGAGAGACTAGCTGCCCTTCCATTGCATCCAATTTTAGTTGACCAGCCATTCATGCAATGGGGTTTAGACTTCATTGGAGTCATTAATCCAAATTCAAGCCAAGGGCACAAATGGATTCTAACAACAACAGATTATTTCACCAAGTGGACTGAAGCAGTAGCACTCAAGGAAGCAAATGAATCTAGCATCCTGGACTTCTATGAGGGAATAACAACCAGATTTGGCATACCTACTACAATAATATCAGATAATGCATTGGCATTCATTGGGTCCAAGGTAATTGAATGGGTGGTCAAGAATGGGATCTACCTAAGCACTTCATCAAATTATTACCCTCAGGGTAATGGCCAAGCTGAATCTACAAACAAGAACTTGTTAAGGATCATTAGGAGGACTCTTGATGAGAATCAGAGGTCTTGGCATACTAAGTTGAAATCAGCCTTATGGGCTGATAGGATAACTCCCAAGAGATCTATAGGTAACTCTCCATTCAAGCTTGTTTATGGAAGAGAGGAATTTTTCCCATGTCACTTGAGTTTCCAACATTGGAACTCATGAAACAGTTGGAGTTGTTGGAGTTTGGACCCATGGAGGTTAGATATGCAGAATTGATGGAGCTCCAAGAAATCAGAAATCAGGCATCCCAAGCAATGGAGAAGGATCATGCTTTGATCAAGAAGACCTTTGATAGAAAGGCCAAGGATAGATCTTTCCAAGTTGGAGATCTAGTGTTAAAATGGGATGCAGACAGAGAAAAACTAGGGAGGCATTCAAAATTTGATGCCATTTGGAGTGGCCCATACATGGTCACAAAGTGTAAGGACAACAATGCCTTCCAATTGTCTACATTGGATGGTGAAGAGTTACAGATTCCAGTCAATGGAATCCATCTGAAGCATTGCTACTAAAAGAAATTCTCCACCTTGTACATATTAGCTTAGGTTTTCATTCCTCCAAGTGCTTATGCACATTGTTTTGTTGTAGTTTATCTTTTCTTTCCCTAAGTGCTTTGGCACAAGCTTGTTGTTCAGGAAATGTGTTTTGCAGGCCTTGCTCCAATTAGATGGTGTTCTACCCTCCATCTTCCTCCTTGTAGTGTTCTAATCAGTTGGGGTACCAAATAGAGAATTTGATGACTCCATGCCCAATGGATTGCTTCAGGCAACTAGTAACTTCATCCAACAGGCAGATGACCCCTCTGAGTCACCAAAATTGTTATCCAAAATGAGCCCCTTGCTCATTTTGTGGCTAACTCCCTTCATTCTTCCCTCTCTTGTGCCTCAGTCATAATTTTTTTCTTTTAGGCACTCAAAACCTTCTAGAAATGGCACCATTAGATAGATCTTTTTCTCGGCTTTCAGAAAGGTATTTTTCCTCCTAACTCCATGTATTTTTGAAGTTATAGCTGGCAGAGGTTTTGTGGGAAATTTTCCCTAGAAAATCCCAAGCCAATAGGATGACGCCACGTGTCCTCGGAGGAGGGGGAGGAGGAGGTAAACTTGGAAATTTTACCAAATGTTTGGCAAGGTTTCAAAAGGAATTTTCAGCCCGATGGCCCCGTCCAATGGGAGCTCGCCACGTGTCCAAGGGGAAGGAATTAGGAAAATTTCCTAAGGGTTGACACAAACAAAATTTTCGATGCCAGGCCCACATCCAATCACATTGTGCCACGTGTCCTTAGGCCAAAGGAGTGGTGGAGGGTGGAGATAAAATTGAAAATTTGGTGAAGTGTTTTGGTGAGAGGAAAGGAGAAATTTTAGCGCGAGAAGGCCCGCGAGCGAATAAGATGATGCCACGTGTCTCAAGGGGCATCAGAGCTTTGGCCACCAAGGAGAAATTGGGAATTTTTCCCAAAGGTTAGCGCAAAGAGAAATGTTTTCCCCAAGGCCCACGTCCAATGGGAGCTCGCCACATGGCAAAGGACCGGCGGAACGTGCGGAGGAAAGATTGGAAATTTTGTAAAGTGTTTGAAGGAGGTGCGAAAGGGAAATTCCAGCCCGAAGGCCCACCAACCAGTTAGATCGAGCCACGTGTCACCTCGGCATCGGGGTCAAGGGCATGAAAGGATTTTTTCCTTTTTCCCAAGTGTAAAAAATCAAAAGAAAAGTCCACTCCCAAAGGCCGCAACCAGTTAGATCTTGCCACGTGTCCACGTGGTGACAAAATGGAGAAGGCAGCCCGAGAGAATTTTGAAAGGAAAATCCTGTAGGAATAAGATGATGCCACGTGTCCAGCTTAAGGAAAGGTGGTCAAAAGTGATGGAATAGACAGAGGAAAAATCCCATGGCAAATCACATCGTGCCACATGTGTCCTTGGGTCATCCAGCCGGCGGAGAATTTTGGAAAATTTTCCAATGGCCAAAACGGTGGAAAATGAAGCGCAGAAGGCCCGCATCCAATCAGAATGTGCCACATGGCACCAAGAGTGTGGAGGGTAGATATTTTGGGAAAATTTTCCCAAATGCAAAAAGTGGGAAAATTTCAAATTTTCGGCCCGCCATCCCATTTTGGCCCTGTTTTGCCCTAAATTTTCAAATGAGCATAACTTTCGATCCAGAGCTCGGTTTTTCACGTTCTTTATATCAACAGAAAGATGGTGAAATTATCTACATGATTCTAGGATAAATTTTGTATTTTTATGGATTTTGGAGAGATAAAATTGGAAAACACCTCTGGCACGTGGAAATCAATAGAAATGACATTTCAACCACCATTTTTAATGAAGAATGGCTCGCATTCTCTCCCAGCATGGTGAAAATGTCGGGAATGGACCTTTAAGGATGCCCATGCTATTTTATGGCATTTTTGGTTAGTGGTTGAAGCTCCTCTCATGTTTTCCCATGTTTCTCTCTCCTAGGCTCATTTTTACATTGTAAAAGCTAGATTTGGCTCATTTTTGAGTGGTTGGACATTTTTTATGTATTGCAGGCTCCCTCTTCCACCAAAAAAGTGATTTTGTGGAATACCAGACCTTTTTCAAGGATGCAACACATTTTCTACCTTTCTTTTGATGTAATGCCTGTATTTTGATATAAAAAAATTGACAATGCAAGCTCTGTGAATGAGTTCAGTCCTCTTCTTGTGTTGTTTGATTTACCCATGATCTTTCATTACATTTTATCAGTCTTTGTATGATGTTTTGTTGCATTTCTATAATTTGTGTCAATCTATGTGAAGTAAAAATGCTCACCACTCCTTTGGTGCATCACCTTATTAGCATTAGTTTTAGTTCTTTTTGCATTCTCTATCTTTATCCCCTTGGAATTTAGAGTAGGATTTTGAGTTTAAAACCTCTACAACTTGCAAGTAATACACCTGATCAAAGGAGTTGAGGAACCAACCTCTAACCTTGATATTCTTTTCCCATTTTTATAAGTCCCACACTTGGGGAAAAGATTCAATGTTGTGCAATCACACTAGATGTCCAAAATGTCAAACTAGAAATCGATCAACATCAGGGTGTTGCTTGATTTACACTAACAATAACCTCTGTTTGATGAAGGAGATGGATATATCCTTATTTTTCACAAATTTTATGAAGAAAACCTTGGGAAAATATGGTCAATACTCCATAATTTAACTCTTAAGAGTTAAATTACAAGTAATATTACATCCCAATTACTTATCCTTTTTGTTGGGAATTCGAGACTACGGAATAGTGATATGATTTAATAATAAACAAAATCATGCACACATGATCTAAAAAATTCCCCAAAATCTACAATAGTGGAAGTATAAATTAGAATAATCCAAATCAAAACAAAGTATACATACATAACACAACATGTACCATGGTTCACCCAGTGTGGGCTATGTCCACCAAAGATAGAGATCTCATATATATAATACAACAAGAGTACAAACAAACTCTTCAATACAAGAGTATAAAATATCTCTCCAAGAGTATCTCCTCTCCTCCAAATCTCTAAATAGATCTCCATGAGTGCACTACAACTATGCCTCCAAACACCACCAACAGATCTCACATAACTTGGAACTACTGCATCTCTGAAGTACTACCAAGTTCTTGTGGATCTGCAATCAAGACCTCTCGCATGGGTCTACCATATGTGCAACTATAACTATGCACCAAGAAGTAAGTATGTCTCTCCATCACTGCATAACCTATGCAAACATGAAGACAACCTCCTCTACAATATCTAGATCTACATGGATCAACAATACAATATGATCTCATGGATCTATAATACAAGACTAGATCTACATAGATCTATAATACAATATCTCACCAACATGTGGATCTACAAGAAGAAACTCTATGTGCTTTACATACTATGTAAGCCATTACAATGAGATAATAACTATACAAAGGAAATATAGTAGAAGATGTTACCCTCTTCTCACCATTCAGATGTACCTGTTATTTCCTTCTGTCCAGCTCCTTTCATGGAGACTTTGTCTTCATGTAACATGTTCTTTCTTTCTCTTCTTCTTCTTCTTTTTGTCTTCATCCTCTCAATCTAGGAGAATTAAGGATCTAATTCAATCCTTCTCTAAATTATCTTTCTAAACCCTAGCTTTTATGCTTATATAGTCATTTATAAACTTAGGGCACTTAGCCATGTAATTACATCCAATAAATCTACTTTAATGTTAAAAATAGATTTAATTCCCGAGAGTTAATTAAAATTTCACACACAGTGTAATCGACACGAGTTAACCTTGACCCAACATAGATTACTTTTCCTAACTTGACTCGACCGACACCGGTTAGCCCCGATCAAAGTTGGTTATCCTCGCCGACACCTGCCATTCATTCAGAACAGAAGTAACATGTAAAACATGTAATCTTTGAAGCAATTCAGCTCCACAACCTAACAATCTCCCACTTGGAGATAAATTTCTGAACCTTTGTACTGAACTGTACATGTACATCACCACCCTCTAACACCATGAAGACCATCTATTCTTTCCTTCAACAATTCTCTCAAAAAATAAAACCAGGAAGATCAAACCATCTTCTCAAACCAAGAAGATAAAAAAACATGACTTACCAAATACCTGCATGAAGCTACTACTGATTCATGATAACCGAGCTATCCATACATCAAGCTCCCACTGAATCATAACACCAAGCCTCTCATGCAGCCAAGCCATCATGACTAACACACCTGCAAGAGCTCCCACTCAAACTGAAGTATTGAGCTTTAACTGCAACCATATCCATACCTATAAAACCAACCATGTTCTCCATCCATCTATCCATGTCTCCATGTAACCACCAATGCAACTGTCCAAAGATAATTCAAACTGGAATATGTGAAAGCAAAACAAGATCCAGGTAAAAACAACCTTGAATGAGTTCTACATGCAACAAAGTGGGTGATCAATCCACAAACACCTACATAACTCAAAGAAATCCAAACACTGCAATCTGTAAATCCAACCTTGCATAAACAACTAACATGTCCAAGAAATTCAACTGTAGATAACATACCTATCAAGGAGTAACATAGTAATCAAGAGGAAATAAAAACATCCCCTACTCATGCTCAAGGCATCTAAACTATGCCCATAGGCATCCATGTGCAAACCAAACATCTGCATCATCATAGACTCACAAAACTAAATCTATCCACATGTATAAACTCACCTATACATCCATCCATATCATCAGGCTCTCCAGAAGTGCCAAGTCTCTCACCAACTAACTCCAAAGCCATATATGAATCCTATGCTCATCAATGTCAATAACAAACAACCATGCTAATCCATGCAACTAATACCAAGTGCAAATACCAGCAAACATGTCATCAACATATTGCACAAACCAAACCAAACCAAGATGAAAGCAAAACAAGGGCACCATCTAAAAAATGGTAAATAAACACTGCTGTCAAACCTATGACCAAACCGACCATGGTTTCCCCTAACCAACCCGATCACCTGTATGACCGACCACGAGTTACGGATGAGTGACCACGGTTAACACTAACCGACACCGGTCTCTGTAACACTCATATTTTCTCCTTTTCACCCTTTAAACTTTGAAAATTTATTCTATCATCTAAAATCAGCTGAATCGACCATGTTGCCATCCCTAAGGAATATCCAGGAACCATAAAATAATCTAGAAGTGACATCACAAAACAATAAAAATATACCTACAAATCTGTGATTGCCCTCCAAAACCAACTAGTGCCTCTGCCACTATGAATAGTAGCATTCTCCTCTCACTCTACATGTGCATCATGTATCCAATCCTGCAATGCCAAAACCATGACTTGCTCCCACTGAACACGAAATTCCTTGCACTTCTTGTAACACCAAGCTCAAAAGCTAATATGTCAGTGAGAAATAAAACTAGATGAAAGGAAATATAAACGGATTCCCTTCTTATTAAAGAATAATTCTACATCACATAAGTTTAGACTTCTTGTGAAGTAGGTGAATCAATTTTTTTCATCCTATTTACTCAACATCTTTCATTACCTGTAACTGTGTCTAACCACAAATTTTCATTGAGGATCTCATCCTTAGACTAGATATCCTTGTCCTCAAGATTCCACACAACTGGGAAATAAAAGTCAAACAACACCAAAAACATGGTGTAAATCTATGCACACTATCCAAACATAATATCAGCTACTCCAAAAGAAAGAAATAAAACATGAACCATATAGAGAAACCTGATGTAAAGTCTCACTAGACGAACCAATCCAACTCTGTCCTCTTTCTGATCCAAACATTGAAGTGATCTACACCATCTCTACCATATACACTATGTGCAAGAAACTTGATCCTCCAAAACAGGACACTGAACCATCCATGCCCTCTTCTACTGTAAGAAACCATGTGCAAACTCATTGTCACAGAGACCGACTATGGTTTGCTAACCAATACTGGTTACCTTCTGTGACCAATGTTGGTTCCCTGATCAACATCAATGCTGTTGGAACTAAAAACACCAAAAATTGGCATAGGTCACCAAACCAAGTGCCTACTCGACCAAAGCTGATAGTTGTGTTGAGCCAGTCATTTCAAGAAGCACCCAACCTTGCACAAAAACTTAACAGCAATAATACATGTAATAAAACTACACCAAGATGAAATACATCACCTTACTAGCACCAAGATACTCAACCACATCTTCAATTGAAGAACATGTTTCTCTGATGGAAACCCCATCTTTATTCTGTGCTACTGTATTCATCTTCTCTAATGAATCCCATGCATCTAACTACACCAAAGGATGCATAACTGCTCCTTTTCTCTCATTCTCAGATCTAGATCTGCAATCCTAAACATGCATGTGCAACCAAAATAATATAAGCACTACAATACCAAGATAAAACCATACCTCAATAACCGGATCTGCAATTTAACCAACATGCTTGTGCCTCCAAGAACTAAGGACACCTCAACAAACAAGATACATTCCATGCATCTTTCCATTTCTTCATATATGTGATTTTCTATTTAAAACTAGGCTGCCCAATAACTGACCACGATCACCTTCAGAATCGACCATGGTTACATCTGTAACCAATCACGGTCACCCTATCGATGTTGGTTGCCACTTAACCGATGCCGGTCACTGTAATTTCTAGAAACCTTACTCTTCCAACTCCCACTTGAGATTAAATCTCTTCCTATGATTTTCTCATAAGGAAAACAAACCTTCTCTCTCATCCATATCAGTAATAACCACTAACAAAACCATGAAGAAAACCCTTTCTCTAAAATAACCCAAGCTCGATACCGATGGTGCAGTTGTTGGGAATTTGAGATCATGGAATAGTGTTATGATTTAATAATTAAAAAAATCATACACACGAGGATCTAAAAAATTCCCAAAATCTCTAAATGTAGTGGAAGTATAAACTAGAATAATCCAAATCAAAACAAATTATACATACATAACACAACATGTACCGTGGTTCACCCAATGTGGGCTATGTCCACCAAAGATAGAGATCTCATATATATATTACAACAAGAGTACAAACCAACTCTTCAATACAAGAGTATAACATATCTCTCCAAGAGTATCTCCTCTCCTCCAGATCTCTAAATGGATCTCCATGAGTGCACTACAACTATGCCTCCAAACACCACCATGTGACCCGCACAGTGAGAAACGAACCACCTCTCACACAGATCTCACATAACTAGGAACTACTACATCTCCGAACTGCTTATATTACCAAGTTCTCTGTGGATCTGTAATCAAGACCGCTTACATGGGTCTACCATATGTGTAACTATAATTGTGCACCGAGTAAGTATGTCTCTCCATCACTGCATCCATTTTAACTTGCGGCTTACACCAAACATGAAAAACATCCTCTACAATATCTAGATCTACATGGATCAAAAATACAATATGATACCTCATGGATCTATAATACAAGACTAGATCTATATATATCTATAATACAAGATCTCACCAACATGTGGATCTACAAGAAGAAACTCTATGTGCTTTGCATACTAAGATGAAGCCATTACAATGAGACAATAACTATACAAAGGAAATATAGTAGAAGATGTTACCCTCTTCTCACCATTTGGATGTACTACTTTTGCTGGTATTTCCTTATGTGTCATGTAGGCTCCTTTCATGGAGACTCGTTTCTGTCATGTAACCTATTCTTTCTTTCTCTTCTTCTTCTTCTTTGTCTTCATCCTCTCCTCTCAATCTAAGAGAATTAAGGATCTAATTCAATCCTTCTCTTTAATTCTCTTTCTAAACCCTAGATTTTATGCTTATATAGTCTTTATAAACTTAGGGCACTTAGCCATGCAATTACATCAATAAATCTACTTTAATGTTAAAAATAGATTTAATTGCATACTATGCAAGCCATTACAATGAGAGTTAATTAAAAATTTCTCACATAGGTAGCCTTAACATCTTTGTCTTCATGTTAACCCTAACTTTGTCTTCATCCTCTCAATCTAGGAGAATTAAGGATATAATTTAATCTTTTTTTACTTTTAAACCCTATCTTATATAGTCATTTATAAACTTAGGGCACTTAGCCAGATCTACTTTAATGTTAAAAATAAATTTACGCTAGAGAGTTAATTAAAAATTTTACATAGGTAACCAACGAGTTAACCACGACCCGACACTGATTATCTGACCTAGACTAACCAACACGATAACATGTAAGACATGTAAGACATGTAATATTTGAAGAAATTCAACTCCACAACCTAACAAGATGACCCTTAGTGTAACCTCTATTTGATGAAGGAGATGGATATATCCTTCTTTTGAAATATTTTTATGAAGAAAACCTTGGGAAAATATGGTCAATACTCCATAATTTAACTCTTAAGAGTTGTCACTTCTAAAAGATGAAGATACATTGAACACAAGGCTAAGGTTCTTGAAGACATTAAGAAATCTTGATTATTTTGTATATTTTAGTAAGTAGATTTTTTTCCATTGTTGATATACAGGGAAAATAGGGGTATTTTAGGGTGGATTCATGGTTTTTGAATAATTTTGGTGGGAGATGAAGCAAGATAAATTTTATTATACCAAATCTTTGAAGGGACTTCACAACAATGAAAACTCAACAACAGAAATCTTCATAATAGTTAAGATGTTCCTTCAACCAGAAGGTGTTCTTTAATTTAGGCCTAGATCAACATATTTTCACATAATATTTGAGACTCTAACACAAAGGATCGAATTGAAAGACTCGATTAAACACCAAAGTCTCTAATCAATCATGCCTAGGTAAGTACCGAAGACTTACAAACAATCTTTATCAAAAATGAAAGTGAATTGCTTTTAAATTTGTTTATCTCATCCAAGATGAAGGTTCTTATTGAAATGAAATTAAAAATTCCATTAAACTATCACAGGGATGAGATATTTTGTGATTTCACAAATATTTCAATGTAAGATTGCAATAGGAATGAAAGAAACTATTTGCAGACATTCGAAAAAAGCAGAGACACAAATTAATTTCAAAATTTCTTAGATTCATCAAGTAGGGGAAAGCTTCTAGTGCAATATCGGTGCTTGTAAATGGCTATACATCTACAACCAACTTGACACAATAAAAAATCTAACACGAGAAGAAAATAACAAGTTATCTCGGCTTGGTCTCTCAGAAGATGGATTTCTCAAAAAATTTCTTAAGAATTCAACCCCGGCCATTTGAAAGAGTATTCTCACTACATTTATACATTTCACTCACTCAATTTTTCCCCTAAAAGATAATAATATTGAGGGAGCTTTGCTTGTTACCAATTTTTTGAGACATGTGACGTTTAACAAATTCAGATCCAAAAGCTTCAGGTGGACCAATTGTGAACTAATCACATTTCTTGGGCCCTCGACTAATGAATAGGATGTCATGCCACAACTTTTTGGGAGTCCTTCTAATCATTCTAATTATGTCATGCAATAAATCCCCTTTTTAATCATTTTTTGGAGGCTTTGCACAACTAGATCCGACAGGTAATCCTTTTTGCTCTCGAGGTAACACCTTTTTCATCTTTTACACCTGCAACTTTCATCATTTCATCCTTTTCCCTTTCTTTCCTTTGTAATTCTGCCCCGCATCCATCTCCTCTGGTAATTCCCATTTTTGTAAGTGCTTGAGCAATTCCAACTTCAAAATATTGACCTTAACAATCCTTGGACTCACAAATTAAGTTTCGAATCCATCAAATGGCACTTTATGACAGAGACGACAAGGAATTTCATCAAAGAACAATGAGAAATAGTGCATATTCGTGTCTCAGGAGTCTTGGAGTAAAAATGGTAGAAAAACATACGTAATAAACAACATTCATTGATTCTACCCCTTTTCCAATTTATATCATAGTCATCCACGTGTTTCCTTGGTGTAACTGCAAAGGAGAAACACAGAGGCAAGTCCCAAACAAGTGCGGGCCTTCCACGTGCCCTAGGCCCAAGAAAAATGCATTTTGGCCTTTGAAAAGTCTATCGATTAAAAGGAGCCAGCGGAAGCCTCCATGTGTCTCAATGGCACATTTTGAGATGGTCCCCAAAAGTAGAGACCCAAACAAGCATGGTTTTAACACGTGTCTCAATCCGGCGAGTTTGTTAAAAAATTTGAAGGTTCAGTGGAAGGTGCCATATGTCTAGGGTTTGAGACATTTTTCTTTGGCCATTGAAAATTCCAAGAAAAGGGAAGAGTCAGTGGAAGCCTCCAAGTGTCCTCCTAGAACTTATTCAAAATAAAATTTAGGGGTTGGTCCCCAAACAAGCGTAGTCCCTCCACATGTCCTAGGCCTTTGAAAATTTCTTTGAAAAAGTTTAAGTACAAAGCAGAGTCGTGGAAGCCTCCACATGTTTCCCTGTTGCAATTGTTAAGGTGGGACCTTGAGGTGGATCCTCAAATGAGCACCAGCCCTCCACATGTCCATGGTCCACAAAAACTATACTGGGTGCATGAAAAATTTGTCTAAGTCTGGGAAAGGTAGCGGAATTCTCCACGTGTCTCCCGGCGCAACTCCAAG
This sequence comes from Taxus wallichiana var. yunnanensis, assembly GCA_018340775.1. Classification (NCBI taxonomy): domain Eukaryota; kingdom Viridiplantae; phylum Streptophyta; class Pinopsida; order Cupressales; family Taxaceae; genus Taxus; species Taxus wallichiana. Next base: position 562,665,810 of record CM031237.1, read on the forward strand.
GCCAAACAAAAAGGTGAAATTTCAAATGAGCGTCATTCCTCGACATGGAAAATTTTTGGGTTGAAGTGAGCCTTAGAGTTCTTAAAGTGCCTCATCGAGCCGCATCCAACTAGAAAGGGCCATATTTCCATTGATGCCGAGAAGTAAATTTTGGTGGGAAAAATACACCGTCAAACCGTAAAATTTAGTAAGAATCACCATTTGAGTCGAGAAATGAATCTTTCTTCATGGAAAGAGAGTTTGGAAATGATATAAGGCCAAAATTTGATCCTCCAAGCTAGATGTAATCATGTTACCATAGATATTTTGGACACAAAAGATAGGGACAAAAAATGTGGACTGTAAAATGGAAGGAAAGGAAAAACATGAGTTTTACACCCAAGTTACGACTCTTTCATATGGAAAGTATCAAAAAACAAATTATGGACTTTTAAGTGATCCTCGACCAAGGTTGGGATTGATCATGGCAACCAAATGGAGGATAGAGTATTCAAGCATTAATACAGGAGATAGAAAACACGCAGAGCCACGTAAATAGAAGAATTTAAATGAAAATGAGGAGAGAATAATTTGAGCACCAATAACCCAAAAGGAAGGGAGTTTTTGTGGACAAATGTGGTGAGGATAGTTTTCAGTTCTTGAAGAAGAAGATGACAGAGGCACCCATTTTAGCACTACCATATTTTGATAAAGCATTCGAGGTTGATTATGATGCCTCACATGTGGGTATTGGTGTTGTTCTAAGTCAAGGTGGAAAGCTAATAGCTTTATTTAGTGAGAAATTGAATGAGGTAAGAAAGAACTACTCTACTTATGATGTGGAATTTTATGCAATTGTACAAGCATTGAGGCATTAGAGGCATTACTTAGTGCCTAAGGAGTTTGTGTTATTTACAGACCACATAGCCCTGAAGTATGTGAATACACAAAAGAAGTTAAATAGTAGGCATGCAAAGTGGGTATCATTTTTGTAGGGTTATAATTTTTCTCTAAAACATAAATAAGGAAAACAAAATCAAGTTGCAGATGCATTGAGTAGGCATGTGACTTTGTTTACCACTATGGAAAATGAGGTGGTGGGTTTTAAAGCAATAAAGGGTTTGTATTCTTCTGATTCTAATTTCAAGAATATTGTTGAAAGGTTAATTTATCCATTTTCAAATAATGCAAGAGATGTCCAAGATGATTACATTTTATAGGATGGCTATCTATTCAAGGGACATCAACTATGTATTCCATTTGGGTCTATGAGAGAGAGTATAGTGAAAGAGTTACATAGTGAAGGATTGGCTAGGAATTTTGGTAAAGATAAGACAATAGCCTTGGTAGCAGAGAAATACTATTGGCCAAAGATGAAAAGATATGTGGTAATATATGTGGAGAGGTGTCAAATTTTCCAAGTCTCGAAAGGCCATGCAAAAAATACAAGGTTGTATATGTCGTTTCCTATTCCTAAGGGGTTATGGGAGATCGAATATGGATTTTGTTTTGGGATTACCAAAACAACAATGAGGTAATGAATCAATTTTTTTGGTTTTTGATAGGTTTTCTAATATGGTTATTTTATTTCTGTAAGAAAATAAGTGATGTGACAGGCATAGTATATTTGTTTTTCAAAGAAGTTCATTTACATGGTGTTCCAAAACCATTACTTCAGATAGGGACACAAGGTTCTTAAGTCACTTTTGGAGGAATTTATGGAAGAATTTGGGAGCTCAACTATAGTTCAAAGTTCCTATCATCCTCAGACCAATGGGAAAATAGAGGTGGTAAATCGGAGTTTGGGAAACCTGTTAAGGTGCATAGTTGGGGAAAAACCAAAACAATGGGAGTTAGCATTACCACAAGCTAAGTTTGCATATAATGATTCCATAAATAGATCCAAAAGAAACTATCTATTTTTTATTATATATGGGAGTAATTTAAATTGGGTGTTTGGTACAACTACTGTTGATAGTAGAGTCGGTGATCATGCAGAATCATTTTCCGAACATATACAACAATTGCGGGAAGAAGTGCGAAAGAAGATGCAAAGTAGTAATGATAAATATAAGGAAATAGCAGATGTGCACAGAGATGGTAAAAAGGTATTTATAGTTGGTGATTTGGTTATGGTATACCTATGGAAGGAAAGGTTTCCAAAAGGAACCTATAATAAGTTGAAGTACAAGAAGATTGGTCCCTACAAAATCGTGAAAAAAATAAATGATAATGCTTATGAGGTAGAATTACCAGGGAATTTTTATATTTCTCCAATGTTTAATGTTTCAGATTTGTATTATTTTCATGGGGATGGTGTAGAAGGGGATTTTATTGATGAAGTAGTAGATTGGAGGCAGCAGGTTCTAGTGAAGAAGAAAGAAGAAGTGGATCAGATTCTAGATAAGAAAACAATGGACACACGACATGGAAAATACAACAAATATTTAGTACATTGGAAAGGAATGGAACAAGAGGAAAATAATTGGGTCATATATTTGGAGATTAATAAGTTGGATGTAGATAAATGGAAGTATTTTGAAGAAGACAACTTGCGGGAGCTATGTTTTTTTCAAGCGAGGAGAATGATATGCCAAAATTAGCAGCAGAACTTAAAACGGTCATAACTTGTGCTCCGGGTGTCTATTTGAGTCCAATTTTTTTCAAACGACATGTTTATATGAGAGGAATGAATTATTCAACCCATCCTACTAATTGGAGAAAGTTTCAGCACATTTTCAAGCCTAAAATCCGCCATCTTGAGGCCAAAAATTAGGATTTAAGTTATAGTTTGGTTTTTTCCTATTTTAGGGCATTAGTTAATTTTAGTCTATTAGTCATATTATGAGTTTAAAAGTTGTAAATTCCTCTAATTTATGCATGTATAATATGCATGGAAATTTATGTGCCCATATGAATAAGCATGTGAACTTACTAAGAATAGCAGGTTCTAAAAACTGATAAAAATAGTACTTTTGCCACCTAGAGTAGAGTTAGTGGGTTAGGTAGAGTTTTCTTGGCAACTTGAGTTGGGAGTTATTTTCCTATTTAGGAAACATTGTAATTCATGATTCATTAACAAATAAGTATATCTATTTTCTTTTGGAGTTCATATTATTTTGCAATATATTGAGTTTGTTTAGAATTTGGTGCATTACTATCTATGTTGTAGTGTATAAATACCATTATGTTTCTACAATGTAAGAATTTATGATTTTTATAATAATGGTGAACTTTAGGGTTTTATGAAAATGGAAAGAAGATAATATTCACCAAAGAAGCTTTGGCGAGAAGAGTATCTCTAAACATGGCCAACATGTTGTGCAATTTTATTCACGAATGCGATTTTATTCATGAATTTGAATGATTTTTTTCACTTTGAAATTGGTGATTTTCATGATTTTAGTTTTGCAAATGCGGTGAATAAATGGCCCATAGTCTCCCATTTATATTAGCCATGTCTCGATCGGGCATTCCCGGGAAAACAACTTCTACTTTTGGGTCTATATTTTTAACAATGAATGAATTACGAAATATTTGTATCCATGAAAAATGGGTTAATAGAAAATATGTGTGCTTCTAAATATTATATTTCAATTGAGACAACTAATGAAAATGTGTTTTATTTCCACTCAAATATGGTGGATGTTGATATACCTTAAGATATGTTTATGTTAATGTTTTGTAATCACTTGAGTCAAACGTGTAATAACCTTTTGAAATAAATATGTCAATGCTTATTTTTGGAATGTTACTTAAATTTTTGATCTCAATATGTAAAAATTCATTCATGTGAAACGTTTACTCTTAAAACTAGGCTCGGTGAATTGAAATCAATTTGACATGCTTACCTTTGCTTTAATTTTCAAACTTTATAATACTTGTTTTATCATTTCTTGAAGTTCTGTATTGGTACAAATAATAGGTGTAACCTATGGTGTGGGTTAATCAAATATATTTTGAATGAATGTAAATGTTTGTAGTCTAGTACATGTAATCATAGGTCATAGTTGTGATATCATGGGAAATACACATGTTCAATAAGATGTAATACATTGAAGTGAAAGGCTATAAGATGTAATAATGCCATCGTAGTAGTTGTGTGATCTATGCTACTATTTTGTTTTCTATTGTCTCCACTTTTGTAATGTCCAATATTTGTGCCATTAATGTCATCTACCTTACAACTAATGGTTTGTCAACCTTCGAGAGGACAAGTTTGAATTTTACACCTCTTTACATTTTGAATCCTTAGATAAAATTGTATTTTTATTCATGTAAAAATACATTTAAGATTGTATCCAATTTGTTAACTAAGGAATGTTATCTTACAAGGTTTTTTAAAATCTTGGCAATCTCTAAACTAGTTTTTGGTGATGTGTTAAGATACGGTAAATGTCATGGAAAATATTGGGACAATTGAAAACATTATAATACGGTGTAGATTACAACAACTAAGGGCATAAGTTTTAAGCCTTTTGTTATAGATTTTAGTGTAACCTCATGAAAAAAATTGAAATGTTACACACATTTAGAAACCTTTGGTTTTCATTTTATTGAAATTCTAAAAGACTCATTTTTCTATTTGTACTCTCATATGCCATTAGTAGTTTTTATTTCCTTCGAGAGTTGTCTTTGTAGTATATAATGATTCTTTATTAAACTAATATGAGTATTATTCCCAACAATTGAAGAAGTTATAAATCAAAAGTACTTTCTTAAAAACTTGTTTATTTGTTAAAATTTTATGTTAAAAATTGCAGCATGTATGAATTTGTTTTCAACTATTGAAGTTTTTATATTGTTGAAAATTGTTGTAAAATGAGCTAATCTAGTGGATTATTTGTAAAATATGGGGCTTGGGTTATCATAGAAATTTTTTTAATACATTTGTGTTATACAATATCTACCTTCCTAAGAAATGGCCATTGAATGCACACATCTTAATGAGTGAAGCTATGTTATTCAATTATAGTTTCCCATAACTACTCTCTTAATAAATAGTCATTGAACATGCACAACTTGATGTGTAAAGTTGTGTTATTCAATTACAACTACCCATAACCGCCCTATTAAAAAGACCATTGACCATACACAACCTAATAATTAAAGTTGTGTTATTCAATTTCAGCCACCCAAAAAAAGGGTATTGAATATATACACAAAATCTAATAAATACGATTTGCATTATCCAATTACAACTACTAACTAAAAAATGGTCATTTACTAGTGGTTGATCCCTGAGTGGAGCAAGTCTATGCTAGAAGTGGGCTTGGCATGGGGTATTTTGGTAGATGGGAGGTTGTGGGTGTGTGGTGCTAGTGTTAAAGTGTGATATAGGTAACCGGTGAAAGGGTACATAAAAGTACAATAATATTAACCACGTTGGTATTAACACTATTAGGTTTTATTGGAAGTAGAACATTGGGTATAACCGGGAAAATGGTAAGCCTTTAAAATCATGTAGTAGTAAGTGTTTTTATTGGGGTGAAGGTAGTGGTGGATAGAATATTTCCAAAAGTTTGAACTTGTAGGTTGCAACTAGTTTTGGATTGCACAAGTGCATCGGGTTGTAGGTATTATATCGGACCAAACTTTATAGCATATAATTTGTGGAGTCACCGATCTATGAAAATAGTGTGAGGTGCGGTCTCATTAGTATCAAAAGTAGGGAATGCTACTGTAGTGTCTATAACCTAAGGACAAATGAAAGGAACATGTACTATAGATCGGAAGATATGAGGTTTGTGTGTCATTAAAATCTCCTATTTTATACTAAGTTGTAGGGGTGGACTAGTATGGAATTGGAATTATTTAAAAGGAGAAATAGTACTTGTTTGAATAGTTTGAGTAAGCGGAAAGTAAAACTCATAGATGACATATTGTCTAGGTAGGTTGGAATGCCAATGAGTTTAATTACTATTTTGTTTTGTGGGCGAGGATTGATTGTTAATTTAAAAGTTAAGGAAAAGTGAGATATAACTTAAATTTATTAAATTTATCATTTGTAGGTTCACATCTCTTGGGGCAAAGGTAAATAAGAATAATTATAGTGAAGGGTTTTTTAAAATAAATTGGTCTACGAGATAAAGATAGTTGTAGGAAAATAAATATAAGTATATATGGAATATTTCAAATGATTGTATTAGATAGAGATATGTATCAAATATTACAAGTAAATCCTAATAAAATCTTGAAGTAGCTATACTTTTTTTTTTTTTTTTCCAAAATCGGTTGTGTAGGACAAGTTGAAGCGAGTTGTTAGCATAGAACTATATTTTCCATGGACTTTCGAGATGCTAAAAAGAGAAGCATAAGTACATCTTTGATAGGGTTGAACTCATGTTTTAACCTTTGATACCTTTCTCGTAGATGGTTCTTTGTAAATGTTAAGAATATTTTCTTAGATGCTATGTAGTGTAGTTCCTAGGAGCCTTCGGAGGTAGGAAGTGAACACCTTTTCTATCGTATTTTTAGCACATCATTGTAGGCCTATTTTCTAGTTTGTACAATTTTTGCAGCAACGGTTGTTTGTTGTATCATTTATTGGGCCTCTTTAGTTTTTTTGTCAAGTACATGCCTACAATGGTAGCTACATCCACTATTTTATGCATCTCGTACTAGTCATCGATGTGCTTGTATAGTAAATACTCCGAGATAAATGGTATCATCGCTGGTCCAAGTAGCTATGGTGTAAAAGTTATCTTCCATTATTAGTATCCCCACATAGTAAATTATGATTTTAGATGAAGGAATAAATTTTAGATTGTGTACGGTAGAGTAGGATTAAAATAAAATTATGGCATAACTCACATAGATTGCATAATAAATATCAAATCAATAAATTAGTCACAAAACAAAGTGATATTTTGTAATAGTTAAGCCCACAATCTTCATTAATGATATATTCCATTATAGTCATCAAACTTTGTGGCAATTATAAAGTTGTATACAAGAATTACAAGTGTTAAAACAATAGATCTTGTAGGTGTTGATATGTGGTGAAACCTTGGTTGGGCGGTGTTGTAGAAGGGACTCTTCTTGGAGCCAAGTAGTAGTATGTCAGTCATCTTGTAGGTGCTTGTAGTGGTCGAATGAGAAACCCGGGAAAATGTGAATATCTACAAGGGTATGGACCTAGGAGAAGGTTGTGAAAGTGATCCCTTTGTGTTACTGTGACCTATTTCAATGCTTTCTTTACCAAGTGTGATCCCTTGTGCTTTGTGGATTGTTAGGGCCCATGTCATTTTTAGAGGTATCTGTCACGATTGCTTCTTTTTTATTAGTGGGACCGGTAGATATGTTTGGTGGGTGGGGTCCATGCTAGGCCACTATAGGCTAAGAAATCAATGACAACATATAGTGGCAAGCTTGGCGTGGTGGTGCCTTGCTCATATATGATAACACTAATTTTCCCTTGTGCACCATTGACAAGGTTGACTTTTACCCATAGGTTTACAACCAATATGGTATGTTCACCTTCATAGAGGAGGAGTGTGCTTTCTAGTTGTGCCTTATTACTTTCATCTTCTTTGTTCTACCAAGTTTTCTTAGCTTTGGCAAGTGCATTTGGCACATTGAGGCCACTTATCCTATTCTTGTTGTGTAAAGTTTCTAAATCAGTCGTAGATAAAGGTGGGTTACATTTTGGAAAATCTCTTGTTCTCAGTAGGGTCCATGCTTTAGGTGTGCATGACATTTGGAGGTTTCAGTATTATTATGTGGCTAATGAATTTTGTATGTTCAGAGAGTAGGTTCTGGAATGTGTGTTGGCTGGTGTTGGTGCCTTACTAGTTGAAGTTGGTGGTCAATGTGACTGTGTTTGTGAAATATTCCCATAACATGTGTCCATAAGTCCCGACAATGTACAAGGGTGTATCTCGATTAGAGGTAGGTGGGATATATCACTAATAAGGATGATTGAGTGCCCCCAAACAACTTGCACTTGTAGGTGGGGAATGTTTCTGTAGGTGAGTGTTGATATGGCTTAGCAAGTGTGGGTCGATGAAGCTCATTTTTCAATCAAAGTTTATTCCACGTGTTGCGTATGTCATGTTGAAAAGTAGCTAGACTCGACCTCAAACATGGGTGACTTCTAATATTGGAATATGTAGGGATGTATGTATTATGGTTCCGCTAATGTGGAATGTTGCAAGACCTATTGGGGTTAGTAGTAATAAGCAGCTAGTGTGTGGGTCGGTGAGCGGTTTGAGGGTGGTGGTAATTTGGCATATGAAATGTGATTTCCTAATACCTATTGTTCCTTGGATTATCATGTAGAGTGGGGAAACACATGTCACTATAGTTGCATGGGTTACAATTCTTTGGAGTTCTTTACTTTTTTCCGTTGATAAGTTGGGACATGTATCTATCGTAGAGTAGAGCATGGGTGTTTAATTTGTGGTGGTCACATGTGGAAATGTCTATATAGGTCACCACCTGTTTCATGTAGATGTTTTTCAGGTGTTTCTTGTGGCCAATCTTGGATGTAGTCAAAGTATCATTTTCCAAGTAGATCTAAATCATTGATGTTTAAAGTCCCTATAGGATATAGGTGCAGAATGTCTCCCATTTTTCTACATGTGCTACTTCTACTTCGGGTATGTCTTTGTTGGAGTTAATAGGTTATGAGTCTTCTATGGTGCTTACACATTCATGTTGAACATTCCATGGATGGGATGTGGGTGAGAAGGAAACAAAATAGGGGTTGAGTGTTTTTGGGTAGATGCCTATATATGTGCCAATGTTGCGAAAGGGCTTATAGAGTAAGAGCTCGGTGAAGAAAATTTTAATGGTAGAGTAAGGGCTTAGAGGTGTTGAATGGTTGTAGGTGTGGTATCTTATATATTTTTTTAGAAAAATAAATTATATGGCTTGTTTCCTATGACACATCACTAGGTTCAGTAAAAGTGTGAAGTGGGATGGTTGCCAAAGTGGTTTTCATGGTAGTGCATTAGGTGGAGAACATATTCACGCATTTGGATTTTAGTGGGGCATGGTTTGCCCCAAACCATAGAAATGCCCATCGGGAAAAGTGTTGGGAAAGCCAAAGAAAATAATCCCTTGATTGAATATTCATTGACATGGTCTATACTTATGTGGGGCCAATCAACTATAGATTGGGTGACATGCAGTATACCTTGTGTGTACAACCTAATTTGGTCAAGCTCTGTGTGAGTGGTTAGAAGTCATGCAAAAATGATGATGAAAATGTTTGGACAATGTTGTAGGGTCTAAGGGATGCGATTCAGAGGAAAACATACTTAAAGTAGGTGTTTATTTAATTATGCGGGGATAAGTTATGAAAAATATTTGTTACTGATTATGGGTAAGATTATAAGGCCAACCTTGTCTATAATTACATCACTGTAGTAAGGGTCATGTTGGATTTTGTAAACAAGTGCATTTTAGACGTGGTCTCTACTTACTATGCACTTGTATGATTTTCCTTCTACTCCAAGCCTCTTAATTATTAGGATATCTAGGTTTTTCAGGTGGTGGGGCAAGAAGCATAGTATTGATGTAATGTCTTGGGGAAGCTTACGGTATGCCCAATATACATGTATTCCCTCCAAGAGCATGGGTGACATGCAATAGTGGGGCAACTCTAGTGATTACATTTCGTAACACTGGGTTAAAATAGCCAGTACCTCAAGTTGTGGCCCAGGTCTATATTGTCCCAAGTTGAGAAGCGGTGGTGCTTTCTTTCACTATCACACTTGTAACAAATATGGCCACTAGGAATAAGTGTGGTTTGCATTCCTAGACATGATTCATTACATATGGAGCAAATTATAGTAGAGCGGGGGATTTTAGGTGGGCACGAAATAACAATGCACATTACAAAAATTGGGGGTGGATTACTTTGTGGTGGGGAAATAGCTAGTGAGAGGGGAATGACACTTGGCCCTTACCTAGTGGGTATGAGCTTTGTTGAGGTTGTCTTTGTGTTGCATAAAGTTGACTCCACTTTACTTTTAATGCACCTTTGATCTGGTTGTATTCTAACCGATGTTGCACATTTATCATTATTGTTCCACTTTTTTGTAGAGCTGCAACATCAATTACATAGGTTTCATAACATGAAGTTAAAGCACTAAATGTATTTTACTAGGAACATAAGTGATGTATAGAATCTGTATTGTAATATAAAAGAGCATCCACCAAAGACAAAAATTATGTACACTTATTTCCTGGATAACACATACGTTATAATGGGAAAGTTGTAATGTTTCATATTGGTTTTCATTGATGTCATTGGGTACAATATAAAGCCATGAGATATAGTGTATGCATGTATAGAATAACATGGGAAAAGTAGGTTAAACAAGAATCTAAGTAATAAGAAATACAAGATTTAAGATTTGATTTCAAATATATGGCCAATGCAAATATGAATGTAGTTTTCATTGAGTATGTGGTTCCTAAATTGAGGAACATTAAAAAAATTAAAAGTGAATAATAGTTTTTTTTTATTTTTAACTAGACCAAATGATAACTAATCATAACTAACAATTATTTGTAAACAAATATAAATAATAAATATGTAATAATTTTTTTAAAATTTTTGTATTCATAGGTCCAAAAATGGAAGAAAAGTTAGCCTAGAAAATATTGATGGCAGGATGAACCCAATTACTCTATATATAATCCTATGATCATAGTTGATGTAATGACTTATGTTAGCAACAATGGTGATTATCATCACACATAATTATTTGTTCACTTTTATAAACTAGGAGGGACGATAAGTTTTTTTAACTTTATTGATCTAATGTAATAATATCTAATTACTACTCTATATTTGAACTTCGACTTTGCATGTTGTCTTGGTTAGGTTATTGAGTTATGTTATTTTACAAATATTCTCAAACCAAAATATATTATAATTTATTTAACTCTACTATACATAAATTTAAAAATCACAAATTACCATATATTATCATTCATATTGTATATATAGAGTAGTTGATGTTGTCTTCGAACCCTAAGCGAAAAAATAAGGAAAGAAAATAAAAGATAGTAGTCACTCTTTTTCTCATCTTTTCCCACTCAAGTTGTTGGTATTCAGTTTGTAATGCTAGAAGCAACAAAATATTAAAGATGGCTGAGGTGATGGGTTTTTGTTTTTAATTGTATTTAGCATGAAGAAATTTGGTATAAAACATTTGAAAGAGGGAGTAATGACTAAGTGCCATATGTGGCACATTATCATTGGATTTTAAAAAGTATTAATTAAAACATGAAAAGTGTCATTAATTAAAAAGTGAACAATTGATTTGTTTTTCTACCAACCTATTACATGTTTTGGTGCATTCACAACTATGAGGTCCTTTCCTCTTGCAATATGAATTGTTAGGAAGAGAATAACAAATGAAACATTATGAGACTAAATGATAAAATATAACTTTGGTTATATTGTGAGGTTTCACATGAAGAATTAATAAATTCAATTTGTAAGTTTAAATTTAAAAACAATTATGTAGAAAAATAGAGGGTGATAATTCTTTGCAAAGTTTTTCAGTTGAAAAAAATTCTTTCTATATATCAATTGCAACAAGAAGAAGACATTAAAAACACACAACAATCTTCATGGAAAAAACTAATAAGAATGAATCCTTCTTGTAGACAAAAATATGTGTTAGTATGCAAATATAAGATGGTTATTAAACCAAATCAATCCTAAACTAACACAACCTATTATCTACCTCGATTAAAGCTGGATGGAAGGGGATACTTGAGCTTTATCTTTGGTACTTAACTACTATCTTAAATGATTTTCCCTTGTTACTTTGGATTTTTCAACATGTTTGTTGTAATGCTTATATTTTTAGGATGAATTGGTAATCACCTCCCCTTGATGATTGATGATTTTCTTGATAGAAGATCAATTGGATGGTTGATAGATGGATTGAAGGAATGGATTGATTGAGTGATTGAAGAAGATAAAATGGATGATGCTATGGATTTACCTAGGTCCTCCAAGATAGCACTCATGGAGGAAGAGAGCCAATTTATAGTTTTTAGGTGGAGGATTCAATGGCTAGGATGAAGCCAAGTTAGATTTGGATCAATGGTGAAGAGTACATGAGAAGAATGGAGAATTCTAGAAAGGATATTACTATAATTTGAGAGAATATTCAATGGAAAATGGAGGGTTTATTTGAATTTTTAAATATGAAAGATGGAAATTTAGAGGGCTTCTAGAAAGAGAAGCCTTTAGATTTAGAGGTGAGGATATGACTATGATTAGAATTAGATTAGGTTGATAAAACATGATTAGGAGTGAGGTTACATGAAGAGTCTAGGTGTAGGGATGTGTAGAGTAGATAGGTAGGTAGATTTAGGAATATTAAATTCTTAGAAAAATTTAATTAAATATTAAAATTGGATAATAGGATATATTAAGGAAATTAAAGTGATTAATGATGAAATGGGATAAAACAATGCATTTAAAGGATTAATGAAATGATAAGATAAATGAAAATGATAAAGGGTAAATAAGATAAAATGGATTAATAATAATAATTAATCTTGCGATGAAACAATCATTTCATGAAGAAATTAATTTTTCCATTAGGATAGCAATATCCTTGAACCATTAGAGGGGAGATGCAGCACAAGAGGAGCGAAAAATGTGACCTTCGTGAAAAGTGTGAAAATAGGTGTAAAGGGGTCGAGGGTTTGGGCCTGAAAATTTTCTCAGCCAAGGCTCAAACCACTCGAGTCCATGGAATCTTACTTCATTGAATTCATATTTTGCAGATTTGAGAGCCTTGTTGATTTCTATACAATCTATCCATCATGGTCTCTAGCATATCAATTCTATGGACCAAGTTTTCTTCCTCCTTATTTCCCAAATTCTTTGCTTCCATTTCTTTGTAGAAATGTTTGGATCACAAGGTAAGGCTTCTTCACCTTTAGACCTTGTCACTTTCAAACAAATCACAAAACGAATACCACAGTCATGGATACTTGTTAGCTTTAATACCAAAATGATCTGTAAAGTTTTGAATTTTGAATTTCACAAATCAAGAATTAATGTTATTGTTCTAATTTCAATTATAAAATGATATAATTAAGCTAGTGATTGATTCTTGTATGCTTTAGAACTAAAATTGCAGAGAGAGAAATAAAATTAAGAACACAACACAAAGATTTTTATCATAAAACCCCAGTGTGAGGGAAAACTAGTCAGTAAGGGAAACTACTCTTTCTTACCACTTATGTATTGGCCAATAGTTCAAGAATACAGATTATAATAAGTTTGAAAGGAAACAACAATGTAAACCTTCCTCCCAAATAATTTTTTTACTCTTCTCTCAACCCCTTGCTTCTACAAACTCAATTCCAGCACTAAATATCTCTTGCTCACTTACTCCCATGAATCCAAATTTCCTTCAATGGCCAATTCTCTCACTCCTCTATGTATTTATAGACTTTCTCATGTCCTCCCGTGCACTAGAGAATGATAAAGTTCATGAAAGGGAAGAGACATAGTTTGAATGATTCAAATAAAAGATTGTTCATGCTCCATTTTATTTTTCTGTCAAAATTTACAAGATTACTGCTATTTGTAGACAGATAGTTATAGGACCACCACTGCGGCAGCGGGCGGTTAAGAAACCGCCGCTCTACATGGGGGTGAAGGTTACGTAAAAATACGATCTGCTCCTTATTTTCTTCATTTTCTTCTTCTGGTACTAGATGATCTAATGATGTGGTGTTGTTTTAGATCCCTACTGAGATCAACCTCCTCCACTATTTTCATGCTTCCCAAATTGAGTCTATAACTATGTGCATAGAAGGTTCATAGATATCCATTAGAGAAATATAGGGTCCTTCACCTTAGCAATCATAGTCTTCTACCAAATCTCCATAGCTTCCTTAGCCATGATTCTTGTGCCCTTATCTAGTAAGCATCCCTCATTCATAAGCTACCACATTTTCGGACTATTCACCAACCCAAGGAAGAAATGGTGCACATCATTAATGGAGTACTGTGAACAATATTATCCTACAATTCATGAATCATATTTCTCATTGTCACCATTCCCTTGTTGGCCCTAGTATGCTTTTCCAACCTTATCACAAATTTCATGTGCTTCATTTCCCAAAAAAAAACCATGAGATCTTTGTAATAAAAAAACCAAATCCGAATGACTAGAACAATGGGTGGACAAAGCTTATAAATCCACTCACACATGCTGAAAAACTAATCTCCCAACATGATTAAATATGGAAATAATGAATTTGTGTAGGGAGAGATACATGTAAGTATTCTGTCACAAATGTGTGGATAACTATTTGAGTTATATGCCAATCAATTGATTTGATGTGGCGGGGCCATCTTGTTTAATTATTTCTCCTACTTTCCTACTTATATCCTTAGGTTTCATGATAATCATGTTTTCATTTTTAGAATTGAGATTGATTCCAAGATTAACCAGATAGTAAGAAACCTTATTAGTGCTTATGTAGATGTGAAATATATTTCAAGAATTATTAAGAGCAATTAAATCTTCCACAATGTGGATCAAATTCCGATGATTCATATTCTTCTTTTTACAACATTGATGATGATCTAAGAATCACCTCCAATAATGATATTTTCCCAAGATTTTTCCTTTGCAATTTTGAGGCCACAAAAAGGGCCTTGAATTCTTCGTGAGGTTATGGAATAGTGACCAAGAGCTTTAGCAAAGCCAATTATAGGATTTCCCAATGAGTTATGTATCCTTCCCATTTTAAAGCTTTAGAAACAAGGGAAAAAATAAATAAATTTGAATAACGTTCTTTGTTCTAAATTATCATAATTTAGAACACACATTTCAAGTTTTTAAATAATGTTCTCTATTCTAAATGATCATGATTTAGAACACACATTCCATGCCAATCAATCTCATAACAAATAACCATATGCAGCTGTAATGACTCGATGAATGAATTTCATGACTGAACTTTCGATCTCTCATTTCATGACTTGGTTTCTTACCGATCCTTCATGTTAATTCAATGTATTATATACTAAGTATACTTGGTTATTTTACCCTTTTAGGGTATTGAAGTGTTCCATTTAAGAGGCCTATCTGAATATTTGTTACCAATATTCATCTGAAATCCTACTTCTTAAACTAGGTGATATAGGACAACACAACCAAGCAGACTTACAATACTTTGGCAAAGATTTGCACATTTTTGCATAATCATATTCCTAGACAACATACTCATTAATGGAATACATCCTTCACACCCACTTCATCTATTATTTAGAATGGTCTTAACTGACTCTGTCAGTCCTCTTGTCCAAGGTTTAACCATAACTCAGGTTAGCAACATAGATTGGTATAGAGGGCCACTCGCAGTGACTAAGGGTACATAGACATACTCAATCAACCTAGGTCGATTGCATGTGTCTAGTTACCTTCAGTCATCGAGAGTCCTTCCCTATACCAAATCATGTCCCTAAACTGACCTAGAGTGTAACCAAGTCAAGTCTGAGTTTATGTAAACCTAGATGATCTGATTCGGAAGGGTGTTGCGACATGTTAGCTGCAACACTATGTCCTCATGAAGACTCGGATCTTCATGATGACACATTATTGTAGTTGGCATGTACCAACATCCCACAGAATCCCCTCGTCTAGAGGTACATATCCAGATAAGAGGTTAAATACTTTCTTATCTTCTTAATTTAAGATTTAGTTTCAGCAACCCTATTGATTTTCTAATCTCTTTGATCATTATGGTTACTAGTCATAAATGAATTATGGTTGTCATGTAGATTAATCTGTAACCAATCCTTCTTCTTGAAGGTTTGTATGTCATTCTTTAGTTTCTTAACTTTAATTTTCAAACTAACATTCCAAACCAACTTAACAGTAGTAAGACTAACTTACTTAACTTGACCAAATTTATCCATGGCTGAACTTAGATTCTAATTTCTTTATAATAGAATTCATTAAGATGAAGTCTATTTCATGTATATATATTTTCATTTTTAGTTACCTTATTTTAGGATTAAGGTTTACTAAGAAGAGGTATAGATTCCCTCTTTCCGAATATCCCTTGAGTATTATACCCAAAAGGATAGTAACAAATATTTAATTTCGAAGACTAATTGTCTTTCCCTTAACATATATTCGTTAGGGTCCATTGCAATAATTACTTATACAAAAACCATATGTAATTTACTTATCTATTATTGTCAATGAATAAACCATATTGACCTAGTTGAGTGTTCATCTATGCATGCCAACCTTAAAGTTGCAATTAAGAGTAGGATAGAGTATCAATACTCTTTTTCTCTATTTCATTTGAGTCCAACTGAAATAATCCAAAACATATATGTTTACAAGAGAATAAGAATAAGTTTACAATCCCCTTGCAGTAAGCCCAAAAGATAATGGCACATCAAAGATCAATAACACTCAATCCTTTCTCATTGATCAAACAAAATACATATTTTACAGAGTCTAAACATTTAAGACATTTTCATGTCATTCTTCATTGATAAAATCAAGTAAAATTTACAAATTTTTCCCTTTTTCAATTACATCTCAAAATAATAATAAATCCTCATTAAAAATGCAGCCTTTAAGTAAACACAGGAAGCATCATAAAGGAACATGTATTCTTTTGTTACTTACGAAATCCATCTGCAAAAAATTGCTAGCACGGGTTAGTTTGTTGAACTGAGCATGATAAGAACTAATCATTAAAGAGATGTGTTTTTGACTAACTATCTCATAAAAATAACTCTACTCTTATGAAACATTAAGCAATACAGACATATACCTAGTAAATAATTAAGTACCACTAAAAGAAGAACAGAGTGAGCAACCTTGTCACATTAAATAAGTATCAAGATTAAACAACAATCTTCATTCAACAATTTCATAAGAAAATCTACAACAAACAAGTAATATTACATCCCAATTACTTATCTGTTTCATACTATAGTGTCTTTGAATCATTCCAATTTAAGCCAACTCTAGCCTAACCTTTTTGTTCAACATCAACAAATTTTACAAGGTTTAAATTCCATGTACTTCTCCTGAAGATAGTCACACATCGATTCATTACCTTCTTAACAATCAATTGAGAAGGAAATAAAGTGATTCATCCAACTATCTACTCTGTAATCCCCTTCAGCTAACCTAACCAAAATAGTCAGCTTCAAGCAAGGTGTAATAATAATGAGAAATAAATAGTCAGAGAGAGATAACAATCAACTACCTTTTGAGAACAAGAGTAACAATAACAAAATCCACAACTCAGAAAGGAGAGAGAGAACGAGATGGAATTCAATAATCAAGATGAGAGAGATATTCTCATTATTTCTTCCCAATATTGAACCAAATTATATAAACTATAACATGTAAATCAGTTAATAGTAATGTACTTCCCTCAATGCAAAATAAGGATAGTTTCAGTAGCTTACTAGCTACCACTAAAGGAAATATTCAAAGAATTCATTCTACAACTATACCAGAAAGTATCAAGCAACAACTGATCTTCTAAATTCATCCATGTTGATAGCTTTGCACACTACAAACAAAGCTTATGCATCCCAAATAGAAAGTGATTAAGAGATTACAGTCAAGTAAAAACATGTTTCCTATTCCATAGGAAGGAAAGAAGTCATTTTCAGATACAATGAAAAGAAGTCCAACAGAATCAAATAAAATTTGGAACAAAAAATGATTTCAATCCCCTAGTACATTTGTTCATCATTGATCCTAAAAGGAGAAGGAGAAACTTTACGCTCCAACTGAATTTTGACTAAGATGAAAGCAATCAAAGGAAATGAAACCCCAAATTGGTTCCCAAAATCGAACAAAAGGGAGAAGAGTAAGACCGAACGTTCCAACTCTTTCCCCTTAGATAAATAAAATCAAACTAATCCCAAGATCCACTAAAATAGTCGACTTTCACAACAACATCTACATAAGTAAATCAAAAGGTTTTCCATAAACCATTTAATACATGCAGGTGAGAGAAATAGCAATATCCTCACACAGTCCCTGGAAAGGAGTTAAACCGAAAATTACTAGATTTCAAAAAAGGTAAAACCAAATGAAATCCCTTCTAACAATCCCACAAAAATTCATGGGTTTAAACGCATTAAACTCAAAGGGAGAAAATGTTTCATCATTGTCCTTTTAACAAGTCTAAATTCACACAATCCAAATTGCTCCAAATCTCAAACATAAATAGCTAGATTCAAGGTGACTTATTTTTCAAAGAAGATGAAGCAAACAGAAATAAAAAAAAAAACCCAATTAAAATATTTACCACATAATGATTTCCCTTAATCCCTTATGCACAAAAACCAGAAGCCCACATGACTTAAGCATCATTCCAGTTTCAAATATGATAAACATGATTTACTCAAACATGCATTCAAAAATACCCATATTGCATCCTTTCAAAACAAAAACTCAAATAGAAGATCACAACCAAAATACACCAAAACATTTCCACAAAGCCATTCATTTCAAAGAGCAGAGTTGTTCTAATGAAGATGCTTAATAAAAAGAAAAACTGTTTAATAAGAAGAGCCTATCATGCCTGATGAAATTTCTTGTTGATTTGTAGAAGATCTCTAGCCGAGATTCTCAAGAATATCTTCTTTTCAAACAATGTCAACAACCAAATCTCCCAACTGCCTCCATGTTTCCATGGTTCAGAAATAGTTTGGGGATGCTCAAGATCACAATGGATTGAAAAATAGACTTGTTGGTTCGAAGAACCAAAACCACATGCAGAGCAAAAACCAAAAAGACCAGAATGACCAACAACTTCCACAAAACACCCTTCTCCTCTTTCCTAGGTGGTCTCTTCACCGAAATCAATTCCATTGAATGCAAATTCCCTCTCTTTTCTTGTGCCACCACCACTTCAAATTTGGCAAAGTGGATTTCAAAATTTAACATGCATTTTAAATTTAGCAATGATGTCAGCTAGGCATCCTACCTACCTTCCTTGCCTCCACCAAACTTGGAAAATTAAGATGTAAGGACTGAGATTTAATTCTCATTAATACCTTAGAAACCACCACCACCAACCTTCCATTTCCATGTAACCCATAGGTCCTCTTTAGGCTTAGTGATAGTTTAGGTTACATTAGCATCAGTTAGGTTTCCATCTTAGTTCTTAGGTCTTTAGAATTTATCTTAGGTTAGTTCAAAAATCATAACCATATAATATACCTTCTTAGGTTAGGTCATAACCCCCTTAGGTTAGAATCCATATAGGGTAGGGCACTGCAACATAGTTTTAGGCGTCAACCCAAAATAGTTCAGTAATAGATCCTAGGTAAGTATTATCACCTTAGGTCAAAAATCCAATAGGGTAAACATTACAATTTGCAGCATGGTGCCGAGTAAGGACACCTGAACCCAGTTCCTTCACAATTTATGCCAAAACACTACTCGGTTCCATAACATGTTTCATTCAACATGTCAATTAACAAGATGATAACAAAGAAGAACAAAAGCATACCTTGGATCAATGGAATTGATTCAAGGTGTGTTGTTATCATATAGAAATGTGAAAACAATAGTACAAATTTATGACTTATTATTCACAAAATAGAATGGCCTTGCTTCCAAGTAAACAAAATTACAACAAGCACAAATTCCAAGCAGTAATAACTCATCCATTGCAAACATGATTTTCAATGTCAAAAGAATACACCTTCCTAAGACAAATCACATGTCAATGTTTGCAATGTCAAAGGTGGAAGTCATCATAGTAATAGTCGTAACCAAGACGTTACATACCTTCCTCCTTAAAAGGATCATCGTCCCGATGATTAACTTAATAAAACCATTATAGTTTAGGACAAAACTTAATTATAGTCCTTCCATTCATATGTTCATAACAGAACTAAATTTGAAAATTCAAGTTTTCAAAACAATATTAAAATACTTGTCAAATAGTTCAGTAACTGCCCAAGTTTGGTAGATTTAACATCAAAACATGAATAAATTTTTCATATTTTATCAATTTTCAAAATCAATTCTGATCAAACAAGTATGGAAAAGTAGATCTCATATCTTCAAGATTTTCCTAGGTTACACTTTCTTCATTAAAATGGTCCCACTGGACCTTACATTGACTTATTTCACAATTTCTTAAGTGCAACTGGTGATTTTCTAACACTCGAATGGGTTTAACCATGATTATTCCTAGGTCTTGGACCTGCAAGGAATTCCAATTCAACACGTGATAAATCCAAAATGTATTTCTTAAGAAAAGAAATATGGAAAACATCATGCATTCATGATAAAGCAAGAGGTGGAGTTAAACGATAAGATATAGGATTGATTACTTCAACAATTTTAAAGGGTCCCACTTAACAAGGTGATAACTTTGTGACCTTGCCAAAAGTTATAGAACTCATTTTAGAAAGCTTAACCCGAAGAAATATTTTCTCACTAAGTTAAAATTTCCTATCCACCTACTTTAAGTTTGCATAACTTTTATAACTATCTACAACTTCCTTCAATTGTTAACAAATCATTTTAGATTTTTGTTCCATTTCTATAAGGATTTCAGGCCCTATCACCTCTCTATCTTCAATGTTGTCCCAACTAACAGGGGTTCTGCATTTCCTTCCATATAGTGCTTCGAAAGGTGCCATTTTTAGAGAGGCATGATAAGTATTATTATAAGAAAACTCAACTAATGGAAGGTACTCCTCCCATTTATACTGCTGATCCATATAATACATTCTTAGCATATCCTCTAAAACTTGATTAACTCTTTTAGTCTGTCCATCCATTTTTGGGTGATACATAGAACTGAAATTCATTTTAGTTCCTAGAGCTGCATTAAGTGTCTCCAAAATCTTGATGTCATTCTCGGATCTCTATCTGATATGATTAATTTAGGTATTCCATGTAACCTAAAATCTCATGCAAAAATCTTCTTGCTAACACAGGTGAATCATCCTTTAGATTACCAACAATAAAGTGTGCTACTTTTGTTAGTTTATCAACAACAACCAAAATAACATCATGTTTATTCTTTGACATAGGAAACCTTGAACAAAATCCATGGTTATCACTTTCCATTTTTACTGCGGAATGTTGTGAGGGTATAGTAAATCTAGTTGGATGCATATGTTCCACTTTAACTCGTTGACATTCTAAACAGTGCGTCACAATTTCCATCACATCCTTTTTCATCCCTTTCCAGAAATATTGTTGTTTTATATCAGCCAACATCTTTGTAATGCCAGGGTGTCTAGAAAAAGGTGAGTTGTGAAATTCAACTAATAATTTCTTTCTTAAATCATTTGCCAAAGGTATGTATACCAGTTTTCAAACCACAAAATTCCTTCATTGTCAAAATGAAAACCCTTATATCTCACATCATTTGGATTTGCAGCAAGTGTTGTCCTTACTTGCTGAAAATAAGAATTAGATTCCATGACACTTTTCACCTCGTCTTTAAACTGAGTTCTTAATGTTATAAGAGCATAAATGTGCTTCCTATGACTTAGAGCATCAACTACTCTATTTTCCTTGCCTTTAATATAGCTTATATCAAAATCATACTGAGATAGAAATTCCAACCATCTTCGTTGTCTTGCATTCAGGTTTGGCTGAGTGAAAATATACTTCAACCCAAGATGGTCAGTTTTTAGTTCAAAAGGCCTACCGAGAAGATAATGCCTCCATATTTGAAGGGCATGAACAATGGAAGCAAGCTCTAGGTCATGTGGAGCATAATTCCGTTCATGTAACTTGAGTTTTCTACTTTCATAAGCTATGACATGGTCATCCTGCAACAGAATACCTCCGAGGCCCTCTCCAGATGCATCTGTTACAACAATAAAGTCCCCATTTGGATCAGGTATAGTCAGAATAGGTGTTGTAGTTAACTGATCCTTTAGAATCTTAAAAGTAGATTCATATTTTTCATTCCAAAAATATTCTTGTCTTTCTTTCGTAATGAGTTTATTGGTGCAACAATATTAGAAAAATATTTTAAAAACTTTCTATAGTAACCAGAAAGACCCATGAAGCTTCTAACTTCATGCACATTCTTGGGTACAGGCCACTCAGTTATAGCTATGATCTTCGAAGGATCTACAACTATTCCATTTTTTCTTATTACATGTCCCAAATAGTGTACTTCCATGTCATAGAAGGAACATTTAGACAACTTACCATACAAATTTCTCTTTCTTAAGATTTCCAAAACTATCTTCAAATGCTCATGATGTTCTTCAATGCTTTTAGAGTATATGAGAATATCATCCAAGAATACAAGCACAAACTTTTCCAAGTATTCTTGAAAAATATTATTCATCAAATTCATAAAAGCAGTAGGTGTATTTGTCAACCCAAAAGGTAAAAATGTGAATTCGTAATGCCCATACCTTGTTCTAAAATTGTTTATGTATGTCTTCATACTTTATTCTCAGCTGATGATATCCTGATTGAAGATCTATTTTAGAATACACCGATGCTCCACACATCTAATCAAATAGATCATCAATTCTAGGAAGCAAATATCAGTTCTTAATAGTTGCCTTGTTCAACATTCTGTAATCAATACACAATCTAAGTGTGTCATCCTTCTTTTCACAAAGATTACCAGTGCTCCCCAAGGTGAGACACTCGGTCTTATCAATCCTTTTGACAAAAGTTCCTGTAACTGAGCCTTAAGCTCTACCAATTCAATGGTAGTCATTCTATAAGGTGCCTTGGATATAGGCTTAGTTCCTAGTTTGATCTCTATTGTGAAGTCAAACTCCCATTTGGGTGGAAGACTCCAGTAACTCTTTTGAAAATACATCTCTGAAATTTTGTAACAAAGGATATTTTTCCATAAAATATTTACCTTCTTCTACAGTCTCAGAAATATTTACTGCATACAAGGTATAACCTTTGTTTTTGGCCTTTTTAAGTTGCATTGCTGACAACTTCCTAACTGAAATCTCGTGTTTTACACCCTGAATGACCACTGATTTTTGTAGATCATCTAAACAACTAATATGTTTTTCAAAACAATCAACCTTTGCTTTATGCTCAGCTAGCTAGTTAACACCTATGATTACGTCATAAGACCCCAAAGGAGCAACATAAAGGTCAACTTCTATGGAAAAACTAGGCAAGTCGAGGACTGCTCCAAAAAGACACATACTAACCGTATGAGTAGCATTATTTCCATAATGCACAGTCCATAATTTTTCCATTTTCTTAGCTTTTATTTTTAATTTTGAAGCTAACTTAGTAGAAATAAAACATTCAGTAGCTCCAGTATCAAAAATTATAGTCACATGTATATTGAATAACTTACCTAGAACTTCTATGGGTGTGACTTGCTTTTCGGCTTGCTTGTTAGCTACCACAGCGCATGTATCCTATGTTGTTGATTGCGGTCATCCTTCTTCAAAGGAAAGTGACTCACGTAATGGTCCTTGCCATAGTTAAAACAACCTCCAATAGGCCCCTTCCTAGGCTCAAATTTATTTCCATCCTTGAAGTTATCATTTTGGCTTCCGTAGGACTTCTGCCCATTGTTATTATTCTTGAAAAAGTTGTTCCGCATACTAGCAACATGTTTTTTATTACTGTTCTCTTATTATTATCAGTGGTAAATTTATTTTTCATGCCAAACCTCTTCTAGGGTCCCTTTTTAGGTGCAAGAGATGAAGAAGAGTTTGGAACCTTCTTTCTAATTTCCTCTCTATGAGTAGAGATTGCTCTTAATTTCTATTCTTGCCTTATGGATTTTTCAACAACCCCTTCCATAGTGGTTGGACTGTGAACATCCACCTCACCTCCTATAATGGGATTTAATCCCATAATAAATTTTGTATCTTGAACTTCTCGTCAGTTTGATACTAAGGCACATACTTAAGGAGTTTAGTAAACCTTTCCCAATACTCTATCACAGTTAACTTTCCTTGAGATAAGTTTTGAAATTCAGTCATTTTTTGATCATAGAAAAGTTGAGGCAACCACCATTTCCTAAAGTAACTTTTAAATTGATCCCAAGTTATGTCTGCTTTGACCATATTCAACTCATCCTTATGGTTGTCCCACCACAAAGATGCCTCATGAGAAAGCTGATATGCTCCCCATATTGCTTTTGTTTCCTCAGAGAAGTTTCTTATAGAAAAGTACTTCTCCATTTCACTGAGCCAGTGCTCAACCCCATCCCCAAGTGTAGTTCCATCAAACTTAGGAGGACTTATTATTTTTATATCATTGGTGAGTTCCACTACTAATCTTGCCTTTTTATTTTCAGGCTGATTAGGTATGTTTACATTACTATTATCAACACCTGAATTTCCCCATTGGTGTTGTCCACAGGAGGTGGCTGATCATCATTATCAACATCTTCTTCCTCCTCCTCATTTCCCATTACTTGTTGTTCTAATATAGCTAGGTGATCTCTCATGTCCAACAGGGGAAGCAAGGATCTCATCAAGTTTTGGGTAGTAGCTACTTCTCCACCCGGTGGTGGGTTGTTTGCAGCATTTCCTCTTGTTCTAACCATTTTCTGTTTACAAGAAAATTTAATTTTTTATTAGATTATGGACACAATAGGTCTAAGAGTTGCAACCTTCAGCTCTGATACCAAGATGTAACATTCCCATTTTAAAGCTTTAGAAACAAGGGAATTATTTTTTTGAATAACATTCTCTATTCTAAATTATCATAATTTAGAACACACGTTTCAAGTTTTTAAATAATGTTCTCTGTTCTAAATGATCATGATTTAGAACACACATTCCATGCCAATCAATCTCATAATACAGATAACCATATGCATTTATGTAATGACTCGATGAACTGCCAATCTCTCATTTCATGACTCAGAGTTTCATTGATCTCTCATTTCATGACTCGGTTTCTTACCGATCCTTCATGTTAATTCAATGTATTGTATACTAAGTATACTTGGTTCTTTTACCCTTTTTAGGGTATTGAAGTGTTTCGTTTAAGAGGCCTATCTGAATATTTTTTACCAATATTCATCTAAAATCCTACTTCTTAAACTAGGTGATATAGGACAATGTAACCAGCAACTTGCGATACTTTGGCCAAATATTTTCACATGCTTTGCATGATCATATTCCTAGATGGAATACTTGTCAATGGAATACGTCCTTCACCCCCACTTCATCTATTATCTAGAATGGTCTTCACTAACTCCTGTCAATCCTCTTGTCCAAGGTTTAACCATAACTCAAGTTAGCAACATAGATTGGTATAGAGGGCCACTCATGGTGACTAAGGGTACATAGACATACTCAATCGACCTAGGTTGATTGCATGTGTCTAGTTACCTTCATTCATCAAGAGTCCTTCCCTATACCAAATCATGTCCCTAAACTGACCTAGAGTGTAACCAAGTCAAGTCTAAGTTTATGTAAACCTATATGATCGATTCGGAAGGGTGTTGTGATATGTCAGCTATAACAATGTGTCTTCATGAAGACCCGGTCTTCATGATGACACATTATTGTAGTTGGTGTGTACCAACATCCCACGTAATCCCCTCATCTAGAGGTACATATCTAGATAAGAGGTTAAATACTTTCTTATCTTCTTAATTTAAGATTCAGTTTTAGCAACCTTGTTGATTTTCTAATCTCTTCGATCATTATGGTTGCTAGTCATAAATGACTTATGGTTGTCATGTAGATTAATCTACAACCAATCCTTCTTCTTGAAGGTTTGTATGTCATTCTTTAGTTTCTTAACTTTAAGTTTCAAACTAACATTCCAAACCAGCTTAATAGTAGCAAGACTAACTTACTTAACTTGACCAAATTTATCCATGGCTGAACTTAGATTATGATTTCTTTATAATAGACTTCATTAAGATGAATTCTATTTCATGTATATATATTTTCATTTTTAGTTACCTTATTTTAGGATTAAGGTTTACTAAGAAGAGGTATAGATTCCCTCTTTCTGAATATCCCTTGAGTATTATACCCAAAAAGGATAGTAACAAATATTTAATTTCAAAGACTAATTGTCTTTCCCTTAACATATATTCGTTAGGGTCCATTGCAAAAATTACTTATAAAAAAACCATATGTAATTTACTTATCTATTATTATCAATGAATAAACCATATTGACCTAGTTGTGTGTTCATCTATGCATGCCAACCTTAAAGTTGCAATTAAGAGTAAGATAGAGTATCAATACTATTTTTCTCTATTTCATTTGAGTCCAACTGAAATAATCCAAAACATATATGTTTACAAGAGAATAAGAATAATTTTACAATCCCCTTGTAGTAAGCCCAAAAGATAATGACACATCAAATATCAATAACACTCAATCCCTTCTCATTGATCAAACAAAATACATATTTTACAGGTCTAAACATTTCAAACATTTTTCATGTCATTCTTCATTGATAAAATCAAGTAAAATTTACAAATTTTTCCCTTTTTCAATTACATCTCAAAAAGAATAATAAATCCTCATTAAAAATGCAGCCTTTAAGTAAACATAGGAAGCATCATAAAGGAACTTGTCTTCTTTTGTCACTTACGGAATCCATCTGCAAAAATTGCTAGCATGGGTCAGTTCGTTGAACTAAGCATGATAAGCACTAATCATTAAAGCGATGTGCTTTTGACTAACTGTCTCATAAAAATAACTCTACTCTTATGAAACATTAAGCAATATAGACATACCTAGTAAAGAATTAAGTACCACTAAAAGAAGAACAGAGTGAGCAACCTTGTCACATTAAATAAGTATCAAGATTAAACAACAATCTTCGTTCAACAATTTCATAAGAAAAGCTACAATAGACAAGTAATATTACATCCCAATTACTTATCTGTTTCATACTATAGTGTCTTTGAATCATTCCAATTTAAGCCAACTCTAGCCTAACCTTTTTGTTCAACATCAATAGATTTTACAAGGTTTAAATTCCATGTACTTCTCCTAAAGATAGTCACACATCGATTCATTACCTTCTTAACAATCAATTGAGAAGGAAAGAAAGTGATTCATCCAACTATCTACTCTGCAATCCCCTTCAGCTAACCTAACCAAAATGGTTAACTTCAAGAAAGGTGTAATAATAATGAGAAATAAATAGTCAGAGAGAGATAACAATCAACTACCTTTTGAGCACAAGAGTAATAGTAACAAAATCCACAACTCAGAAAGGAGAGAGAGAATGAGATGGAAGTCAATAATCAAGATGAGAGAGAGATTCTCATTATTTCTTCCCAATACTGAACCAAATTATATAAACTGTAACATGCAAATTAGTTAACAGAAATGTACTTCCCTCAACACAAAACAGGGACAGTTTTAGTAGCTTACTAGCTACCACTAAAGGAAATATTCAAAGAATTCATTCTACAACTATACCAGAAGTATCAAGCAACAATTGATCTTCTAAATTCATCCACATTGATAGCTTTGCACACTACAAACAAATCTTATGCATCCCAAATAGAAAGTGATTAAGAGATTACAGTCAAGTAAAAACATGTTTCCTATTCCACAGGAAGGAAAGAAGTCATTTTTAGATACAATGAAAATAATTCCAACCAGATTCAAATACAATTGGGAACAGCGAAAGGATTGCAATCCCCCAATACATGTGTTCATCATCGAGCCTAAAAGGAGAAGGAGAAAATTTACGCTCCAACTGAATTTTGACTAAGATGAAAGCAATCAAAGGAAATGAAACCCCAAATTGGTTCCCAAAATCGAACAAAAGGGAGAAGAGTAAGACCGAATGTTCCAACTCTTTCCCCTTAGATAACCAAAACCAAACTAATCCCAAGATCCACTAAAATAGTCAAATTTCACAACAACATCTACATAAGTAAATCAAAAGGTTTTCCACAAACCATTTAATACATGCAGGTGAGAGAAACAACAATATCCTCACACAGTCCCTGGAAAGGAGTTAAACTGAAAAATTACCAGATTTTGAACAAGGAAGGTCAAAACCAAACAAAATCCCTTCTAACAATCCCACAAAAATTCATGGTTTTAAACGCATTAAACATTTTAAATGCATTAAACGCATTAAATTCACAATACATCGAATCCAAATAGTTGTTCCAACTTATCTCAAACAGAAACAACCAGATTCAAGGTGATTCATTTTTCTAGAGAAGACGAAGCACTTCATACTTCCCACAATTAAAAGAAAAACAAACCCAATTAAAATATTTACCACATAATGCTTTCCCTTAATCCCTTGTGCACAAAAAACTAGAAGCCCGCACGAATTAAGCATCATTCTAGTTTCAAATATGATAACACGATTTACTCAAACATGCATTCTAGAAAATACCCATATTGCATCCTTTCAAAACAAAAAAATCAAATAGAAGATCAAAACCAAAATACACCAAAACATTTCCACAAAGCCATTCATTTCAAAGAGCAGAGTTATTCTAATGAAGATGCTTAATAAAAAGAAAAATTGTTTAATAAGAAGAGCCTATCATGCCTGATGAAATTTCTTGTTGATTTGCAGAAGATCTCAGCCGAGATTCTCAAGAATCTCTTCTTTTCAAACAACGTCAACAACCAAATCTCCCAATGCCTCCATGTTTCCATGGTTCAAAAATAGTTTGGGGATGCTCAAGATCACAATGGATTGAAAAACAAACTTGCTGGTTCAAGAACCAAAACCACATGCGAGCAAAAACTAGAAAGACCGAATGACCAACAACTTCCACAAAACACCCTTCTCCTCTTTCTTAGGTGGTCTTTGTTAGCGCATTAGTTAATACTTCTTAATACATTGTTAGTTTCATTTGTTTTTGAATAGTTATTTAACTATTCCTCTCTTCCTCTCTCTCTACCGTAGCCTATATATGGCTCTTTGTTTTGTTGTCTATGCATTGAATAAATCAATTCCTTATCTCCCGTTATCATTGGTATAGAGATTTCTCCATTCCTCTACTGCGTGGAGAATAAAGCGACTGTAGAAGTTACATGTTTGGTGTTAAATAGTATCTTATCTCTACTGCGTGGAAGATTAGAGTGTCAGGTGTTGCTCATGGTTGAAGTGTATCTTTGGCATGGAATTGAGAGGAGCGACATGTTTTTCTATTGGGAGGACCGACACCTATTTGTATTTTGTTACGGTTTGTAAGTAGTAAAATGATCTCATCTTTTTCCTCTCCTCCATTCTATTCGTGTCAACTAACTTGTTATTGTGATTTCACATGAAAACACCAAAGCCAGTTGCTATTATAGAAAATCAATGGCTAGGAACTAGAAGGTGATAGTGAAATGAAATGGTTTGTTTTTTACCTTGTAAATTGGGGTGACTTGTGTGCAGAGTTTAAAACCCGAGAAAACGTGGTGGAGATTGGTGTGTAGACCTAATGCGTTGAAGGAGGTGAGCCAATTGGAAGGTAGCTGCTATGGAAGGAGGCCAAGCCTGCACCAAGGAGACAAGCCACCACCCCATAAGCCTGCGCGCCTCGTAAGAAAGCCCAAAGGAGAGGAGTTGTGACTGCTGCATGGAATGTACATGTCACACATTTCCGATGCCGAGAGTGTTACGAGCAACCCTTCTGATTAGGTCACCTTTGAGAACCCAAGAGGACACCACCGACATCTATTTTTCCTTGCTCAATGAATTGTTGAATACCGGTAACATATTATTTGACAAATTGGTGTGTCAAGGATTGTTCGACTATTTTTGGTTTGACGTGTGTTGTCAAGCATGCTGAATCCATGAAGAATTGGAGCGCGAATATGATGCAGATGATGAACGTGAAGTAGAACGCCCACAGAGCATCCACATCTCACTACACGAGCTTATAGAGCCCATCTTTGTGATAGGTTCCTTTAGTAAGCATTTGTAATCGTTTTTGAACAATCAATAAATAAAATACAATTTTGAGTTTTTGGAAATGTCTGCACCTCACATTTTTGTTGTCGAATGCCCAGTTGCTAAAAGGGCCAAATTTTTCCGCATGGAAAACCAATATGTGGAAAATTCTTCAGTTTGAAGATCTTTGGGAATCATTTCTAGCACGGACGCACCTCCACGAAGTTAATCTATTGGTTAAGTATGAAAAGGCTAATGCAAAATCATTAATGCTTATCACTCTGATCCTTTCTGATGAGGTTCAACCTCACATTCAGGAAGCAACCACTTCCTCTACGGCATGGGCTGCATTGTGTACCATCTATGAAGCCAAGAATTTGATGACGATGCTGCATCTTTAGACAAAGCTTCACACAATGAGTATGCATGATGGTGAATTAGTCAAAGCCTTCTTGCAGCATGTGGCTGAGTTACATGTAGAACTTTCTGCTCTCGGTGAACCGGTGGACGACAAGTTGCTAGTCCCACTCACCTTGCGAGCTCTTCCTTCCCAGTTTGACACTGATCACCACGTTGACCATCACTCAACAGGAGGTGAGTTTTTCCAAACTGGTGAATTATCTCTAGTAGGAAGAAGCCATTCAGAATGTTCAAGAATCCTTCGAAGACAAGGCTCTCATTATAAGGAAAATCCATAACAACAAGCCTCGAGAAAGTGTAGTCATTCGGCCCCAGAATCAGAATTAACATCCACAAAGAAGAACCTTCTTAGCAGCCACCATAAACCACCCCGAAACAACAAGATACAACAAGGTGGATCAATGGTGCCACAATTGCTCCATGAATATGCACACAATCTGCTGAAACTATTATTACAATGGTTGCAAGCATGGAAACTCTAGTGAAGAGAGAACTTCTAGCTAAGGATATTCTCAGAAATCCCAATGGCGTGCTTGTAATCAGAGGCAGAAGGGTCATATTGCTGCTTAGTAGGATGCCTCCTCCGATGAAGAGGTTCATGACACAACTCATCAGACATTTTCCTAGTCTTGCAAACTTCATAGCCATTAGAAAGTGTCTGGTTGATTGATTTGGGTGCCAGCAAACACATGACTGGAAATAAGAAGTTGTTCCATACCCTGAGTGACTAGCCCACTAGAGATCGGATCACCATTGTAGATAATCAGGAGTATATTATAGTGAAGATTGGTGATTTCATCATTCCTCTTGGGACACAAAGATGTACACTCACAAAGGTGCTATATGTTCTAGGTTTGACCTCAAATCTCTTGTCTGTGAGTCATCTTCTTAATCATCGAATGTGGGTTGAATTATTTGTTCAGAAAGGGGTCAAGTCCTACATCATTTCCCAGGGAGACTCGGTTATTTCTCAAGCATTTATGAAGGGCCGTCTATTTGCTTTGGATGCGTCATTTCATCTTACATTGCTCTCTCTGCTTCCACGGCGGAGTCCACTACACTATGGCACTTTTTATATGGTCATCTTTACGTCCGTCGGGTTTCGCATCGGCTCGGTGCCAAGGAAATGGTAAGAGGTCTTCTTCCACTCTCCCATTCCTTACCTATTTACTTAGGATGTCTTGCAGAAAAAAACACATAGGTCTGTTTAAACATAGCTCTTATCATTCTACGGAGCATCTTCGGGTTGTACACACCGATCTACGGACCCCCGCTCTACTAGCTTCCAAGGTTGTGAATACTTCAGCTCATCATTAATGATTACTCATCAGAAAATGTGGGTATATTTTCTCTGGAAGAAGAGTGAGGCATTTTCCAATTTCCAAACCTTTACCAAAGAAGCCACCGGGTAGTTTGGGAAGCCTCTCCTTATCCTCTGCTCAGATCGAGGGGGAATTTGTATCAAATAAGTTCTTAGCATACCTAAAGTAGCATGGCATTCAACAACATCTGACTACACCCTACACGCCCCAACAAAATGGGATTTCTAAGTGACACAACAAGACCTGTCATGAAGATGGATTGTTGTATGCTCTCCACCACCAAGTTGGAGGATCAGTTTTGGGTAGAAGTAGTCCAGATAGTAGTGTATCTACTCAACCAGGAACCCACAAAGATCTTGCGAACAGGACACTAGAAGAGGTATGGACTGGTCGTAAACCTTCTATCTATCATTTGAGTTTTTGTTATACTACATATATGCATGTTCCAGATAAGAAAAGGAAGAAGATTGATCCAAAGACAACGCCATGTCTTTTCTTGGGGTATAGTACTACCTAAAGGCATATCATCTCATGGATCCGAGATGAAGAAAATCTATGAGAGTTGAGATGTAATGTGTGATGAGTCATTCTTTGACTCCCGCCACACAATGGAGATCCAATACCGACCTCGTCACATAGATTGTTCACATATCCAGATGATGGGTAAGATGATTATTCTTAGAGAGAATAATAACTAAGTGGAGACTTATTTGTTGATATAGGCACACTTTGGAAAACACATCTTCACATCAACAGAAGTAGCACCAATGTCTGAAATGGGTCCAAAATACTATTGGGGATGCACACCTAAACTCACTTCCAAGTACTTCTATGGGAGTCAGAACATGAATTCAAGCTAGACATGAGGTAAATTTTACACTCATGAGTTCATTGTTGATAGCATATAACACGACACTCTTCATGAGGCATTAGACCAACCACAGTGGAAACAGGCTATGAATGCTGAATATGATTCCCTACTTTAGAATCGGATGTGGGAACTTGTCGATCTACCTCCAAGTAAGAAATCCATTGGCAAATGGATTTTCAAAACAAAAAATGGATTTTCAAAAACAAAAATCATGACTTGTTGTAAAGGGTTATGCTCAACAAGAAGTAATTGAATATGACGAGACCGTTGCACCCACTGCAAAGATCAAAACCATTGGAGTTGTTTGTGCACTGGCAGCACAAAATGGATAGAAACTTTAGCAGATGGATGTCAAGAGTGCTTTTCTAAACGGTGATATCAAAGAAGAAGTATACATGTCCCAACCTAAAGGGTTTGTAGATGAGCATCAACCACACAAGGTATATCATTTGATAAAGTCACTTTATGGACTCAAACAAGCACCTAGGGCATGGTATATAAAAATTGATGATCACCTATTGTAGCATGGATTCACTTGTAGCCCCTCGGATATAAAAGTGTATATCAAGAAGGTAGGAACAGAGATTGTTATTCTGGTTTTGTACGTAGATGATCTTGTGATCATAGGAAGTTCTGACAATCTTGTGGATGATGTAAAGAATGATATGAAGAAATCCTTGACATGGTGATTTGGGGATACTTCACTCTGTCTTGGCTTAGAGATATGGTAGAAAAAGAATGATATCTTCATCTCCCATATGAAATATGCCAAGAAACTCTAGAAAATTCCACATCTATGGAAAAAGGTTTGCAATTATCTAGATTCCAAGATTCACCACGGGTAGATGGCCCTCACTACAGGCAGCTTGTGAGGAGTCTCATTTACTTGACTTATACCAAGCTAGATCTTTGCTTTGTAGTGAGCTATCTCGCCAGATTTATGTAGGAGCTGAAGAAATGTCATTGGATAGCAGAAAATCATGTGTTGAGATATGTACAAGGTACAATTGACTTTGGTCTGAAGTATCAAAAGAATACTCAGTTCTTCTTACGGGGATATCTGAGACTCAGACTATGCAGGATCCATTGATGAAAGGAAATCTACATCAAGGTATGTTTTTCATCTCGAATCTAGACCTATCTCATGGATTAGCAAGAAGCAAATTCTTGTTCTCTCTCATCCACTGAGGATGAATACCGCACCACACGAGGAGCTATGTGTGAAGTGATTTGGTTACGTCACATTCTTGCAGATATAGGGATTCTTGAAGAGAAACCTCCCATCATTCATTGTGACAATCAGGGTGTGTTGAATCTTGTTAAGAATCCTATTTTCCATGAGTGTACAAAGCATATTGAGGTCGAATGTCACTTCATCCATGAACAAGTCTTGCACCACCACATCCAGCTCTAGTACTGCCCTACTGATTCTCAAAGTTCTTTGATATTCTCACCAAATCTCTTGGTAAGGTGAAGTTTGATTTGTTTGAAGGTACATTTGTAAGAGCAACATATTAAGGGGGAATGTTAGGACATTAGTTAATGTTGCTTAATACATTGTTAGTTTCATTTGTTTATGAACAATTATTTAATTGTTCCTCTCTTCCTCTCTCTCTACCGCATGACCTATATATGGCTCTTTTGTTTTGTTGTCTATGCATTGAATAAATCAATTCCTTATCTCCTGCTATCGGTCTCTTCACCGAAATCAATGCCATTGAATGCATTGAATGCAAATTCCCTCTCTTTTCTTGTACCACCGCCACTTCAAATTTGGTGAAGTGGATTTCAAAATTTAACATGTATTTTAAATTTAGCAATGATGCCAGCTAGGCATCCTACCTACCTTCCTTTCCTCTGCCAAACTTGGAAATTTAAGATGTAAGGACTGAGATTTAATTCTCATTAATACCTTAGAAACCACTACCACCAACCTTCCATTTTCCACGTAACCCATAGGTCCTCTTTAGGCTTAGTGATAGTTTAGGTTACATTAGCATCGAGTTAGGTTTCCATCTTAGTTATTAAGTCTTTAGAATTTATCTTAGGTTAGTTCAAAAATAGTAACCATATAATATACCTTATTATATTAGGTCATAACCCTCTTAGGTTAGAATCCATATAGGGTAGAGACGCTGCAAGATATTTTTAGGTGTCAACCCAAAATAGTTCAGTAA
This sequence comes from Taxus wallichiana var. yunnanensis, assembly GCA_018340775.1. Taxonomy (NCBI): domain Eukaryota; kingdom Viridiplantae; phylum Streptophyta; class Pinopsida; order Cupressales; family Taxaceae; genus Taxus; species Taxus wallichiana. Next base: position 562,700,398 of record CM031237.1, read on the forward strand.
TAGATCCTAGGTAAGTATTATCACCTTAGGTCAAAAATCCAATAGGGTAAACATTATAGTTTGTAGCATGGTGCGAGTAAGGACACATGAACCTGGTTCCTTCACAATTTATGCCAAAACACTGCTTGGTTCCATAACATGTTTCATTCAAAGCATGTCAATTAACAAGATGACAACAAAGAAGAACAAAAGCATACCTTGGATCAATGGAATTGATTCAAGGTGTGTTATTATCATATAGAAATGTGAAAACAACAGTACATATTTATGACTTATTATTCACAAAATAGAATGGCCTTGCTTCCAAGTAAACAAAATTACAACAAGCACAAATTCCAAGTAGTAATAACTCATCCATTACAAACATGATTTTCAACGTAAAAAAGGATACACATTCCTAATAAAAATCACATGTTGGCGTTTTTGCAATGTCAAAGGTGGAAGTCATCATAGTAATGTGATTCGGACCTGCACACATTAATTAACTTGGAAATGTTAAAATTTAGTATGTTGTATCATAAATGAATTTAAATTGACAAAGAAAACTTAAGAAAACAATTTTAACATTGCAAAATCGAATTCAATTCCTCTAACAGTCGTTTTTCTGTCACTTGTTGGAAAAAATTCAAACTTGAAGAAAATGAAAAATTTACTTCCCTAAAACATTCTAAATCCTTCCTAGAGAAATCCTCCATGTCTGCATTTAACATGTTGAGTGAAGGAGGAGATCAATTTAATCAAATTTAGAAGTTGGAAATTACAATTTGGTTTTTTAAAAATCTACGAGATAATTTTTGTAAAATTGAACCCCTAAAATTTATTGAAAAGTTAAATTTATGATTGTTATGCAAAGAGGGAATTGAGATATTTCCAAAAATTCCTCATTTTCCCAAAACTGAGCTTTCTAGCTCAAGTTATGGCACTTTGAAGTTTTTCTACGCCTTGGGGAAAATTTGGGAAAAATTTCACTGGTGGGCCGTGGTTCGAAAATTTTCTGTCGGAAAATCCTTAGAATTTTTTTGAAAATTTGTTGGTTTGAAAATCATCACTTGGGAAGATTTATGGATAGGCGAGCCAACGGTGTTCGGGGCATAGGCCCTCTTTGAGTCAAGCAAAGGCTGGTTTATTTCTATTCTACCAGCAGGAATCTATGCAAGTCTCACAATATTCTACCTTCGGGGGTTTGGGATCTCATCCCATTAGGGGTGTTTTCAACTGCGGAAAGAAAGGAATGAAAGAGAAGATGAAGAAAGTTCAGGTCGAAGGGAGAAAAGAAATGAATTCCAAAGCGAGAAAGGTCAGAGGGTTTATGTTTTGGGATTGGTAGTAAATAGAGCCAAACCTACTTGCATAAATGAATAAAGCAATACTGATGAATAAATGACAAAAAAGTAGAGATAGATTCAACAGAATAAACACATAGATCTGACATAAGAAAGATCAAATGCCCATAACACACATATTCAAAGCACAAATTTTTAATATTTGCATTAATATCTTCTTTTATACAAAAGTACAAAGCCTTTTCTTCTCACTTCTATTTTTCATCTAAAAGATATCCACTCTTTGAATATAACAAGTATTCAAGTATATATAGAAGGAGAGAAGAAAAGAAGACAAAAGAAAACAAACCACTTAATTACAAAAATATCTTACAATAGATTACAAAGTCATTTGTTGACTTTTGACAACTTTAGTGGATGACATCATCCCATGGTGCAACATGGATGATGTCATCATTTGTGTCAACACACTTTGGATATTTACAAGGAGAAAGATGGGAAGAAGGAAACTATTCGTCATCGTCCCACGGCTGAAAGGGGGTATCTTGCTTTTGCTGCTCGGGTGACGAGATGTGGAACTGGGCACGGTACTCCATGAACTTGCTAATCATGGGTTGAAGTTGATCCTCGGAAGGATCCTTGTGTCGATCGCTGATAGCTTCGCAGGTCTCCCGCTCGTCTGTGAGCTTTTCTAGGAGTTTTGAATAATCATTCTCTACCTCTATCAGGTACCCGATGAAGTCGTGACAAGCCAATAGGTTATTGATGGATTCGGTGTCGAACGTGACCTCTGGCCCTAACCCCCTGTGAAACGATCTCCTTGAAGATCTGAATAGTTTCCTCAACCTTTCTTAAGGTGAAAGAAGAAGTGAGCAACCCTAGAGACATTCTTAGGACAATCTGTTCCATTTGATGCATTACATCCAGGGCTTCCTCCTTTACTTTGTCGATCTTCTCAGGATGAACTCCAGCTGATCCACCCGATAATCCAGAGTAGAAAGGATTTTGTTGAGGGCTCTGGGGTGTCCAAAGACACCAAACTTGACCAGATATTCGCTGAAGCAGGTTGAGCATTTTTTGAAAGGTCTCATGTTGCATCTGGTATGATCTAGCTCTTCGGAGATGGGTCCGCCATCGCCAGAGTTCTTTGTTTGTTTGATTGATATTCAGTACAAACTGGTGAACTTAGCGATCACTCCTCGCTTTCTTTGAGGATTTGGCTCCTTGGTCGAAACCACCCTACCCTGCTCACCGATTTTAGCATACTCATTAATCTTATCCTAGCTCAAAGGATCGGGAGTTTCGGCGGTTGTAGGGGGTGCCTTGCCCATTTTACGCAAGGCATGGAGAAGATATTTATTTTTCTCCTTTAATGACCTTTTCTCTTCCTTTTCTTCTGGAGATTTTTGAAAAGGGCGTCAACTTGTAGATAGGACCTCTCCTTGTAGGATTTCGAAGATGTCCCCATTATGACTTGAGTCACTTTGTGTAATCTATCGAAGACAGATCCTTCTTATCCTTCAAAGGATTGGGGTATGAAATCTCCATCACTCTCTCCCCTGATGCACTCGAGAGAAGCGGGTTATGGGCTTATACGAAGAAATAATATATCAACACTTGAGTGCTTAGGAGGAAGTAACAATAGTTCATGGTGTTACACACCTTTGTGAGGGGAAAGGAGTTTCACCCTTCTTTCTCTTTAAATACTTTTCGTGGTATGTGATAAGGACTTGTGGGAGAAGGACTCAATAGGATCAACTTGGGGAAGGAAAAATATCTTGGGCGGTTTGGTTGGCTCCCCCAGAGAAGTTATTTGCCCTTAGATAAGTAAAGGTAGGGAATTGAGTGAACAAGGCCCCCATTTCTCTATGGCTGCGATGATACTCTTGGTCATACGACCATGAGTCATATTTGGCCTTAGAAGGCAGATGGTGCCATAGAAGAAGGCGTCGTTGATCTTTGTGAAGCTCGGGGATGCTATTTTCCATCTTGATTCCGGATAGTATTCATATATTTTAACTTGGGAAAAACCCGCACCGCATTAAAGTTGGATAGTCTCTTTCTAAAGTTGTAGCATAGACTACGTAGCAGTTCATATAGAACCTCCAAATTGTGGTAAGTTGTTGGAGTTGCTCGAGATATTGTCTTGCTTATGATCTCCGCCCACTCAAAGTGTTGATCGGGAACATTTTTGTTCATCGTTTCTAAGTATCGCAACATCCAATTGTGAAAGTAATGGGCATCGGGAAGCCCAAATACTCTTCTCGGGAGCGTGATTGTATCAATGGAGAGTTCCTCTAAAAATTCACTGCGATGAATGACTTGTCGTCATCGGGTCACCACCTTTTATTTCTTCAGTATACTACTTCATCATGTTGCATGCTTGATCCTCATTGTCATCCCATGCCTTGATGCAATCTTCCTAGCTTACGGCCACAAAGTGCGGTGGTGGGAATGCCGAGCATTATTTCAAAGTGTCGGAGTAGTGAGGTTGATTATGAACTCGCCCTTCTCATTATGGACACATCTTGTGTCTTTGTTGTAGCAAAGAGCTACTACCATCATGAACTCATTGTTTATGGCACTAAGGTGGGATCCCTCCAACGAAATACAACACAATGCCCATCAGTTTTCCATCCATGGAATTCTTGTGACCCTCTGGGTTCTGGCCTAGAAATCCTCCATATCAATGTGACCAAGTTCTCGAGTCTCGATGTCTAGGTCACACTCGCTTGGGATTCGGGCATCCGACCCTCCGATATTTGTACTTCATTTCTTCCTCTGTGAGCTTAGCCTTGCCCTTAGATTTGGTAGGTATCTTGCTTGATGTTGACATATGTAACACGAAAAAGGGCTGCTACTGAGGATAAATCAGGTGCAAAGGGCACATGGCGCATAGATATTGCAGGTTACATTTTTGTTGTTGTAAGCGAAGTGCGCTGCGCCATATGTATGTATGCATTTTATAAAGGCGCTGATATTTTTCATGTTACATGGGTATAGGATGCACCAAAGGGCGTAGGTTTAATGCATGTAACATCATTTTTTCATGCGCCATAGGAGAACTTGGCACTTTGCGCATGGAAGGTGCATAACATAATGTTGTTGTAATAATGGATGCGCCTGCGCCCTTTTAACAGTTTTGTACTTGGCGCATATAAAGTTGGTGTTACATTGATGTAGGGTGTGCCGGTGGTGTGAGTTTTAATAATGCAACACATGAGTTTGGCGCACCAAGAGGCGTAGGAAAAGTGGTTGTAACAAGCAAGGAAGTGCGCCTTGAGGGTGCACCTTCTGTTTATTATTTATGTAATGAGACATGGTATATGCGCCATTGGCGCGACTGTATATCATGTTGCAGGGGTGACAGATGTGCCAAAAGAGGAAATGACAGTGTCTTATTTTCAAGCCTTGATTCTTTCTCCTGAGGGGTTACATGCATTTAAACTTCTTTTGCAGGATGTCTTTGGGTGATGAAGAAGCTTAATCAAAGAGTTTCAAGAAATCTTTTCAAGACGAGTCCCCTCTACCCAGATCTAGAAAGAGGGGGAAATGCATGTGGAAGAATAGAAGAAACGATGTAAGGGGGAAGTTCATGGTTTCACAGCCTTATTTAACCCAATCCACACCAACAAGCAGCCAAAAACCAAAACACAAAGCACAAGAGCAATAGGGACCTCTTACCCGGATTATATAATGGAGAAGTGTGAAACTAGGTCCACGAAGTGATTCAAAACGACAGGGAAGGTGCGTGAGTGTACAAGAGGGAAGAGAAAATCACGTGAATCGATGATGAAAATGACAGTGCAGATGCGCCTATATATAGGTGAGATGGTAATAAATGCACCAACCACTTTTTCAAGTGGCACGTCAAAAGTCTTGTCGAAAATGGAAAGCATGCACCCTTTAGCGCATCAAAACACCTGCCAACACGAAGTTATGTGCACCTTTGGCTCACCGAAAGTGTTGTTGACACAAGAATATACGTGCCCTTGGCACACAAAAACTTCGGTGTAACAAAATTATTGCTTGACATGAAGTCGCATGCACCCTGGCGCATGCAAGAAAGGCACAACATAGTGAGGTGCACCAAAAACCTATTTGACACTTCAAACCATGTGCTAAAGGATTTAAAGGGGCGCACCAAAACTTGATGTTGCATAGACATTATGTGCGCCCGACCAAAAACACCAAAAATGGCTAAGTTCGAGAAAACTAGATTTCCTGGGAAGGGATTTTGCAACATCTCCGAATGCAAGGAGTCCCTGACGAGGGACCGGAACAAAATTTTGGTAGGGTTATCTATAAAATTTCCCTTGCCAATTTTACGGGATAACAATCGGCTCTTTAAGGGACTATCTCGAGTAAATCTCGGGGGTAGAGAATCCCAGATCTCACGTGCCTATCCATTGGGTATGATTCAAAAACAAGGGGGACCGGAAGGAAACACACAACCAACAAAAGCAAACACACGACAAAAGCAAAAAACAAAAGAAGAAGAGAGCAAGCTCTACTTCTGAAGATTTTCAGATCTTTGCCCGCTATAGGAAGCGGGAGATCGAGTTCCATCTAGATACAAGAGATAGAAACTATTCTCTCCGTTGAGTTGCTTGATCTTGAAAGGTCCTCTCCATGGGAATCAAATTTTCCATGCATGCCCTTTGGCTCTCTTCGTTTGTTCCACACAAGGACGAGGTCTCCCACGGAAATTTCTTTGCTTAGATTTTTATCGAACAATCTTTTGACTGATTCTAATGTTGGGTGATCTTGTCGACCACCCTTACTCTCTTTTCTTGAGCTCTGCTAGATACATGATCCTCTTTTCAAGGGAATTTTGAAAAGTTTCATCTTCGGTTTCCCGTGCCAAGCACAGAGCAGGGAGTTCAGCGGAAATGGGAAGCTCGACATCGGTGCCATATAACACTTGAAAAGGTGACATACCGAGAGATCTCTTGGGAGTAATGCGGTCTGCCCACAAAGCATCGTATAAGGACTTGTGCCACATTCGTTGGTTCTCATCCACTAGCTTTCGTATGATGGTCACCAAGTTTTTGTTACTGGATTCTGCCTGACCATTTCCCTAAGGGTAATAATCTAAGGCATGAGCTAAATTTATTCCGTATTCATAGCAAAAACTAATAACTTCCCGTGAAGAAAATTTAGAAGCATTATCAGCAACAATCTTGTTTGGAACACCAAACCTGACAATGATATTTTCTTTGATAAAACTACAAACAACCTCGGAAGTGGCATGTTTGACAGGTATGGCTTCCACCCACTTGGTGAAGTAATCTATTTGCTGTTAGGACATAACTGTGTCCGGCACTTGATTAGGGATTGAGTGCTGATAAAATCAATTCCCCACTTGCTTGAATGGTTCACCGATGATGACATGCGAGGGGAAAAGCAGCTAACTTGGGCTTGCCAACGAACTGCTAGCAAGGCTCACACTTTTCTACCCAGGTAGCTGTATCTTGGAAAAGCGTCGACCAATAGTACAGCCGAGATGATCTTGTGTCTTTGTCACGAGAAGAGGAGAAATGGCCTCCACGGGATGAATTATGAAAACTTTTAAGTAACTTCACTGCTTTGTGGCTTGTCACCACATCGCAAGAAAGACGCCATCTATCCCGCGTTTGTATAAATCATCATCCCGAGATGACATATTTGGCTGCTATGAGATTTATAGCGCGCTTCTCCTTTGTAGTTAGATGAGCTGGGCATTCACCGTAGGTGAGGAAGAAAGCAATATCGGAATACCACTCATCGCTGGTTGTGACAAATAGGACCATAGGCAGTGAATAGGGTTTCTGCAGCTGACTTTGTGCTTCATTGGTACAATCATCTTTTTCTCTAGAAACTTCTGACCCTTGGTTTTCGGCCATAAGTTGACATAGGCCTTTTCCTCTTACCAACTTGGTTGGTTTTATATCTAGATCGTACTCCTGGACCTTTGCAATCCAATTTCCTCACAAGCTTCCTAACTCCTGTTGAGTTAAAATTGACTTGATTTTCGTGTCAAGGACCAGCACCACTGTATGAGAATTTAAAATGTAATACCTGAAGTTTTTGACTGCTTTGATAATTGCGAAGGCATGCTTTTCAACTGAGACATTTTTAATTCATGAGGCTTGAGGGGAGAGCTCATGAACGTAATTGGGGATTCAACATTCTCATAATTCTTTTGCATCAAGATGGCAGATATAGTATGCTCAGATGCATAGCTATACATGATAAAATCCTTGGAGAAATCGGGACACACCAGGACTGGCGCATGAGCGATGGAAGCTTTTATTTCATCGAACGATCTCTTCCCTTCTTCACTCCATCGGAAAGTTGGTGACCCTTTCATCATGTCTAATATATGACGAGTCTTTTCAGCAAAGTTGGGAACAAAGCACCTGAGAAAGTTCACCTTTCCGAAGAAAGAATGGATGCCGGTCTTACTTGTAGGAAAAGTAAGGCTCTGAATAGCCTTAACTCTTTTGGTATCTATCTTCGTTCCTTCTTTGCTAACAACATGTCCTAGCAACTTTCCTTCTGTGACTCCAAAAACAGACTTTTTGGGTTCAGGGAAATCCCATGCTCTCGGCATCTAGCCAATACTTGCTCCAAATGATCACAATGATCATTTCGTTGTTTAGAGAACACAGTTAAGTCATCCAGATAAACCACAATGACCTTCCCCATCATACCTTTGAATGCAAGGTCCATGGCCCGCTGAAAAGTGGCACCAGCATTGGTCAGGCCAAAAGGCATCCTGCTGTAGGCAAACATGCCCCAGGGAGTAGTGAATGCTGTTTTAAATTGGTCTTCAGGTGAAACTTCAATCTAATTGTAGCTTGAAAAACCATCAAGCATGGACAACATTTTGATCTAGTTACTGCTTGTAGAACTTGATCCATTATAGGAAGTGGGTAGTTGTCCTTTAAGGAAGCCTAATTCAGTTTCAAAATCTACGCATATGTGTATTTCACGTTTTCTTGCGCACTGGCACAATGTTTGCCACCCAAGTACTGTGATGGATAGGAAAAATGATTCTCACATCCAGCTTTTCGAATTTCATCCTGGATAGTACACGAGATCTTAGGGTTATAATGCCTCTCAACGGCGAAAGGGTTAAAAAGACGTCCTATTTGAAGAAAAACTTCCACTTATCTTCTTGGTGTGCAAAATTTTCTGATGTTCACAAGCGTGGATGTTCTGCAATCCTAAATTAACCGGTTCGGTTTCTAGGGAGGAGCCAGTATCATCTCACCTTTTATTTTTTACAAAATGATCATGCCTGTCGAACAACTGCTCTAAAGAAACCAGGCCCTTCAGAATTTTATTTCCTTTGAGCTGACATATGCCGTCATTCCCTTTAGATTCCTCATCTTGACCGGTGGCGATTCACGGCACGTAGAAGTGGATCCTTCAAAGTGAAGTTCCTTAAAATTTTCCACCTTTTCTAGAAAGGCAATGAGTTGATTGTCATCGTTGAATACTTGCCAATGTTGAGAATTGTCTGGCACACTTGGGCGGAAAACCACCTCAATGGTGTATTTGTCTGTTTTCAAACCTGGGTGAGGGAGCATGAGGGATGCTTTGAAGCTTGATCAATGAATCGGCCATGATTTTGAGCTCTTGGAATGGATTCTATTGAAAAGCGTCAAATTCTTGATTCCATCCCACACCGCATTGTGGTAATGCTGAGCCTCTCATTCTTTACTTGATATATCCTCTTAACTTGATTCACGACTAGCTCTGCATCACCTTGTACTTTTAGATTTTTGATCCCTCTTTCCTTTGCGGCTTGCATGCCAAGTAGCAGAGATTCATACTCAGCAGTATTATTTGTGTTGAAAAACTGCAACTTGAAAGAGAGAGGAATAATCTCCCCTTCGGGAGATATTAGCACGGTTCAGCGCCACATCCACTAGTCACACAACTGCCATCAAACTGCAAAGTACAAATCTTGTTAAGATCTTCTTCTTGGACAAGAAAAACCATTTTGTCAGACTCGGTAGACAAGAAATAGTTCCCCATTCCTGATGATTGAAAAGAATTTGGACTTTGGAGTCCTCGAGTTAGTAACCAAGTACTTCTTTTGTGATTCTGGCTCCAGTGTTTGCATGACACCTTTGACGGGGATTCTAGCCTTAGACCAGTCCATATCAATCTCCCCACCAACTTCACTGCAAAAACTTCTTCCCAGCAAAATTCCATAGGCTACTGGAATATCGGCAACAAGGACGGTCATCTTTACTCTTTTCTCTGGGAATGCCACAAATGTGAACTATGCGTCTTTGATTTGACCAATCAACGGAACTTGCTTGGTTTCCAAGGAATAACATCTGCCAAAAGGCTTGGTAAGGGTGAGGCCCAAAGCATGGGCAACTTTTTTCCGGCATGACGTTGTCAAAAGCTCTAGAATCAATTATGCAGTTACTTAATTTGTGGCCATTGATTAGGAGGGAGAGATAGAAAGATTCTATCGTGCACGATGCGAGATGTTTAGGCAAAATTTATACGGGACGGGGAGGAGTGGAAAGGATTCCTTTTAGGGAGATTGGGGAGATATGACAGCTTGACTTTGAATATACTTGGTCAACCTTACAAGCTGTTCGGGGTTTGACTGAAGATACTTGGCTTCAGACATTTGGATCTTAGTCTTCTTAGCATGATCTATGATGTCAAACACGGCTAAGGGTTGCGCTGGTGAAGGAATGAGTCCCTCACTTCACGATGGTAAAGTAGGATTACTGGTCTTTATGGAAATAGAAGAAGGCTGATTTGGAGGAGAGATGGGGGGAAAAGATTTCTTTGTAAAAGACTTAACAGGGGGTTGAGTAGGAAGAGGATTACCTCTTTTAGCAATGGTTGGAGGCATGTTTGACATGGCCTTCTCTTTTTGCACATGGGCAGCGACCTCTGCTTCTTTTCCTTGTGAGCGGGTAAAAACAACATATGATTGTCCACTTGCATACCCCTGTGTACCCTCTTCTTCATCAGACTCTTCCTCATCAAATTCCATATACCCGATAGTAGAGTCACCAGTCGGTTCACCAACATCTTGATCATCTTCACCTTGAGATGAAGGTTCTTCGTAATTTTGCTCCTCTTCTTCGATTTTGGCTAAAGTGTTGACTGGAGGAGCCTCAAGCGCCAACCGTGGAACAAATGCAGGCAAGCGCGACCTTTGTGGAACATTGTTGGGAACGAAATTCCTTCGTGGAATATCCTAGTATGAGGAACTGGGGGAAGCTTGAGCTAACTGCTTCTTTAATGCAAGTAAGTCATTCACCATCTTTTGAAATGCCGGATCAGACGAAGTAGCGAGAGAAGGGCCCAAAGATTTAGGCTTGGATGATTCCCTTTTTAATTCACCAGATATTAGCAAATTATCTTCAATTTGGATGGCAGCGGCCTGGGCGAGAATCAAGGTAGCTACTTGTTCTTGCAGGAGTAAGAAACTTACTTTTGAGCTCATAGCGTTCACGAAGAAACACTTACGATTTTACGGTGTTGGAAGCATGGCAACGAGGACATGGTTGATTAATGCATTGAACCTGGTGATAAAATCATGCATGGTCTCATTGGCCTCCTTCTTTAGGTGATTGATCTAAGATAGCAATGCAAATGCATGTTAGAAGGCTTGTACATGTCTTCAAAAGCATCCCGTAAGGTGGCCCAATCTGGTAATAGATCCGGCCACAAAATGCTGAAACCATTCTCAATTGCCGGCCCTTGTAGAGTTTCCAGAAAAAGGTGAACCGACACATCTTCATGGGTCACATCCAGGATACTACATGACATGATGAATGCAAATATGTGTGAATCTGTGCTTTGGTTCCCACTCCCATCATATTTGGGAAAATTCTTTTGGTTTCCATGTGGAAGCGCGTGAAGCAGGATGTGGCAAAGCCGGGGGACCCATAGCATTTCCCAAGGTACCACCATCTGGGACGGGTGGAAAAAGAACGTGGTGGAAGTACGGTTCAGCGAGTAGAAAAGGAACTACAAAGGGATGTGGAGGCTCCTTGTGAAAACCGGTTCTTTCGTGGAGGTGAGGCACTTCTGGCTGACCGATCAGCTGAACTTAGTGATGAAAAGCACGCTGGTGTTATACTAAAGTTGTTCCTTTGAAGCAGATCGAAAGTAGGATTGACTTCTCCATGAGCTCTCCCGCTTACAAGTAAATGGTTCACGGTTGTACTTGCTGATTTTACATTCCTCGACCTTCAGCAAAGATGTACTTTTCTCAATATTTAATTTTATCCTTTTACGAGAACCGATTGCTATTTAATGACAAAGAACAATGAGGATAAAATGATGGTGAAGCTTAGTAAGCTGATTTTCAGATCTAGAGTTGACTTTTCAAAGAGTTTGAAAATTTTGGTAAAGCTGTCAAAAACTCGAGATCTATGGAAAAATATAGATTTTTATAAAAGTCAATGAACTAAAGATCTTCAACTAGGTCGAGATCTATGGATCTCGAGAAGAAAATTTTCAATTTGGGTCACTTTTGCAAAAAAATTGGATTTTGAACAAAAGTTAAAATTTGTAAACAGAGTAGTGATTTTCTGATTTTTACTTGATTTTTATCGTACCACCATCATAGATCCGATAGATCATTCGTTCCCAGTGAGTCACTAAAAGCTGTTGGTTTGAAAATCGTCGCTTGGGTAGATTTATGGATAGACGAGCCAGCGGTGTGCGAGGCATAGCCCCTCTTTGAGTCAAAGCAAAGTGAAAGCGGTTTATTGCTATTCTACCGGCGGGAATGCATGCAAGTCTCACAATATTACGCCTTCGGGGGTTTGGGATCTCATCCCAGTAGGGGGTGTTTCAATCTGTGGAAAGAAAGGAATGAAAGAGAAGATGAAGAAATATCGGTCCGAAGGGAGAAAAGAAATGAATTCCAAAGCGAAAGGTTAGAGGGTTTATGTTTTGGGATTGGTAGCAAATAGAGCCAAACCTACTTGCATAAACGAATAAAGCAATACTGATGAATAAATGACAAAAATGTAGAGATAGATTCAACAGAATAAACACATAGATCTGACATAAGAAAGATCAGATGCCCATAACACACATATTCAACACAAATTTTTAATATTTGCATTAATATCTTCTTCTCTACAAAAAGTACAAAGCCTTTTCTTCTCACTTCTATTTTTCATGTAAAAGATATCCACTCTCTGAATATAACAAGTATTCAAGTATATATAGAAGGAGAGAAGAAAAGAAGACAAAAGCAAACCAACCACTTAATTACAAAAATATCTTACAATAGATTACAAAGTCATTTGTTGACTTTTGACAACTTTAGTGGATGACATCATCCCATGGTGCAACATGGATGATGTCATCATTTGTGTCAACACACTTTGGATATTTACAAGGAGAAAGATGGGAAGAAGGAAACTATTCATCATCATCCCGCGGCTGAAAGGGGGTATCTTGCTTTTGCTGCTTGGGCAACGAGATGTGGAACTGGGCACGGTACTCCATGAACTTGCTAATCATGGGTTGAAGTTGATCCTGGGAAGGATCCTTGTGTCGATCGCTGATAGCTTCACAGGTCTCCCGCTTGTCTGTGAGATTTTCTAGGAGTTTTGAATAATCATTCTCTACCTCTATCAGGTACCCGATGAAGTCGCGACACGCCAATAGGTTATTGATGGATTCGGTGTCAAACGTGACCTCTGGCCCCAGTCCCTGTGAAACGATCTCCTTGAAGATCTGAATAGTTTCCTCAACCTTTCTTAAGGCGAAAGAAGAAGTGAGAAATCCTAGAGACATTCTTAGGAAAATATATTCCATTTGATGCATTGCATCTAGGGCTTCCTCCTTTACTTTGTTGATCTTCTCAGGACGAACTCCAGCTGATCCACCCGATAATCTAGAGTAGAAAGGATTTTGTTGAGGGCTCTGGGGTGTCCAAAGATGCCGAACTTGACCAGATCTTTGACTGAATAGTCAAGCATTTTCTGAAAGGTCTCGTGTTGCATCCTGGCATGATCCAGCTCTTCGAGAGATGGGTCCTGCTATCGCCTGGAGTTCTCTGTTTGTCCGATTGATATTCTGGTACAAACTAGTGAACTTAGCGATCACTCCCTCACTTTCTTTGAGGATTTGGCTCCTCCAGGTGGAAACTGCCATGCCCTGCTCACCAATTTTAGCATATTCATTAATCTTATCCTTAGCTCAAAGGCTCAGGAGTTTCGGTGGCGGTTGTAGGAGGCGCACTTGCCCATTTTGCAAGGCGTGGAGAAGATATTTATTTTTCTCCTTTAATAGCCTTTTCTCTTCCTTTGCTTCCTGGAGATTTTTGTAAAGGGCTTCAACCGCAAATAAGGCCTCTCCTTACGAGGCTTTCTAAAGATGTCCCCATTGTGACTTGAGTCACTGTGTAATCTGTCGAAGACATATCCTTCTTATCCTTCAAAGTATTGGGGTATGAAATCTCCATCACTCTCCCCTGATGCACTCTAAGAGAAGCGGGTTATGGGATTTTTTTCTTCTTGGCCTATTTTTATGGGATTACGGAGAAGTCCATCGGTGCGATGGGAACTTTCCTCTTGTTGACTCAGTGCTTTAGGAGATTCAATTTGGACTTATGGGAGAAGGACCCAGGAAATAGAGAAGGGGAGCTGCAAAGTAGTAGAAGTGAAATACGTGGAGACACTTGGAGGCGGCATTGAGAGGGAAGCCGAGGAAGTGCTCACGAGAGGAAGAGATACTGCAGGGGAGGAAGACATAGGAATGGAAGGGAGCTCAGAGATGAGGGAAGAAATGGTGGAGGACAGCTCCACGAGAGAAGAGAAGATGGATGATGAAGAAGGGGGAAGAAGAAGAAGGGGGAGAGGACACGACCAAAGGAGCAGTTGCTTGGGTCACTCGAGGAGGGGAAGGAGGAGAGGGAGAAGGGACAAAAGGGACCTCAATAGTTATAGTAGTGGTGACATCCTGAGTGGATGTGCCTATCGGAACATCTTCCTCTGCTTCTTCTTCTAAGATTTCGGGATTACAACCCGTTCTTGTGAAGCGAGAAGGAGGACTTTCGAAGCTTCCTCTTGGGTGGAGTTGGATTCACCCTCTTTTCCTTCCCCTTGCCCTTTGGTAGCTATTTTGACCGAGGAGGTGCGTTTCCCAATGGAGATGTGATGAAATCAACTCCGAGGTAGATGAGACCATTCATTCAAAGCACCAATTCTCTATTCTTCATAGAGTTTCCTTGACCCTTTATTTTATTGTTTGAGGAGCTTTTTGCCAATCATCCCCATTTGTGTCAAGACTTGATCAACTTTGATCAGCGAGTTTGATAGACTTTTTGATCATCACTAGCGTATTGGATGATTTCAAAGGCAAGCGGGAATGATCCTTCCTCATCCCCATATTGTGTCATCCGAGATGTATCGGATCGAGTTTGATCTGGGAAACAATTATTTTAATACATTAGAACAAGAGATTTTTTTTTTTATTTTTGATAAGTGCTTCCTAGTTCTAAATACATAATTTAGAACTCACAAATCAAACAATCATTCTTATAATCAGATAACCATATGCAGCTGTAATGACTCGGTGTACCACCGATCTATTCATTCCATGACTCGGTGATCTACCAATCTATTCATGGGTATCATAGAGTTGGCATTTTTATCTTAACACTTCACTCTTGTGGTTCTCTTCCCTAATCTGGGATTTCAGAATGCTCTGTCCAAGGAACCTATCTGAATAATTGTTACCATTATTCATCGGCATCACGTCCCTAAACTAGGTGACATAGGACAACACAATCAGAAACTTGTGATACTTTGGCCAAATATTTGAAACATACTGTTCATGTCTCGTATTCCTTGATGGCATACTCGTCAATCTGGAATACATCCTTCACCCCACTCCGATGTTAAATAGAATGTCTTATACTAACTTCTGTCAGCCTCCTCTGTCCCAAGTCATTCACTCAGGAATGGATTAATAACATGACAACGTTATAAGGATGCTCTCGAGAACTAGGGATAAGCTGACATACTGGGTCAACCCTAGTTAACCCTATGTGTCAAGGTACCCCAAGTCTCCAAGGGCAGCCTCATAACATGACCATGTTCCTAACCAGTCCCAGAGTAAAAACTTGTTCGAGTTTAAGGTGTAAATCTTAACGATCAATGCAAAGGGTGTCGCCATAAGTCACCTGCATTGTTGTATCCTCGAGAAGATCCTAATCTTCTCGAAGGTACAACCCTATAGTTGACATGTGCCGACATCCTACAAAACCACCTCGGAAAGATCTACTTAACTTTAAGGTGTTACTTACGTTGAGTTGAAATTATACTTTAAGACTCTCCTTTCTGGGTAGTCTTTTCCCAACCCTGAGTTCCACACCCATGAGTTGCCTTACATAATTAAGTTCAATTTCACAGAGAGAAGTTTAATAAGATTTGAGATCACGTCTAGGAGTTCATTGGTTCCCAATAATCTTATTCTACATAATTGGGCAATAGCCCTAAGTTCTCTCATAAGGAAGATAACTAAACCCGAAAGGGTTTATATCAACTCCGAAGTCTAAAGTATATCATGCTTATTGTTATTAAGACATAGTGATTTAAGATCATCAGTTACGTTGTCTTTATTAGATCATGGATAGTGAGTAATAGATTACTCTTCCCGTTTTAGCTACCTATTAAGGTTTAGTTTAATCTTAACTTCTCGAAAGGCAGTGGACTAATTTCCAATTTAGCCTTATTTAGAACATAAAGAACTACTAATCATTCACGAAGTATTCAGTCACATAACCTTTACAAGGCCTACTTGGAGAAACCAAATAACTCCAAGGTATACAATAATAAAAATGCACTTAAAAACAATCGAACCGAAGAAGTTCAATCCATCAAAATACAAATGCAGCCACATAAGTAACAATCTCCCCATTTCATTTATTTCCAAGCCAAACAATTACAATTTATGCACTTCAGCATATTTGATACAATACTCAACAACAAAAGAACAACTTTCTTCATATAGTACAATTAGAGATATCAAATAGGAATTCATCAATAAACTAGATTAAACAATCTGAGCATCATATAGGATCTGCGTGTCTTTACCACTTATGATGACCATCTGCAAAAATTGCTAACATGGGTCAGTTTGAACTGAGCATGATAAGCTCTAATTCTTAAAACAATTGCATTCCACCAATTGTTTCCATTAGACAACCTGTTTAAATGAAATCATTTCATCAAACCTATAAACATGAATCACTCTAATTATCTTTCTACCATACAAGACTTTTTAACATAAATTCATAATATAACTATCATATTGACTCTTCTCGGATAATTCATCTTATGTTAGAGACTAAGAAGAACAAAATGAATCTAATATATCCATCCATCCGAAAACCAAGGACAGTATCAATCCTAATAAAATTACTCCATTCAGAAATGAATTCTTACCAGTACGTGTATCCAACAGCTGTGCATTTAATAATTCAAGCAAAGATGATTATAGCCTCTAGCAAGTTCAACTGATGGATTTCCTTTATACTCATTACATTATTTCAATGGTATTTACAAGTATACAAACTTATACTACAATACTATTTTTACCAGTCTCTCCATACAATTTAACAGTCTATTCTTCTTATGCCCGTACCGTAGAGTTCACATAAGGATACAAAAGAAGAAAGCACTCATAGTTTCTAGACAAGGAGAGAATATTTTCTTATTCCTACAGTTATATAGCAACATATACTTTACAACTTAAGAGACGAAACAGAGGCAATCAGATTTCCAATCCAATCATGTTCAGAACTGTACCAACTTCTCAAGAGTGACGCATATACATTCAATCTTGAATTCAATAAGGAAGAAGAAAGAGCAAGAAAATCAGCACCCATCCCTTCCAAATACAACCTGATTTCCATCCATGCAAACCCAGGATTACCCATATGATAATAAACATCAAAGTTCCTCAAGCAAGATTTCTCTCGGTCAGGCTGTGTTCCTACTAACCAAGCAAGGTCGTAAAGAAAACAATAATTACATTATTTTTTTCATCACGTACAGAATCTATAATCATAGACCATCCAAATTCCTTTCTCAGAGATGCAGGTTTAAATATATACATACATCATAAGCATGCGACTAATCAGTCGAGCTCAAAAGAAGGATCTACAGTTTCATCCCACTCAATTATATAATCACCTGAAACTGTCAAGCAATTAAAGAGCTCTCACGACCAAGCAATAATCAATAAACCTACCAAATTAAACTCAACAATTCTTTCCATATCATTCTTTAAACATGAAATTACCCAACGCCATCGCCTGACATGGCACAGTTAGGAATTCATTAACTCAATCATACTAGAGACTAGATAACATCATAAACATAATTCATTTCCATATGCAAACACACAAACATTTCAACTCGAGTCGAACCACATATAAAACAAGTGAACATTTCAAGTCGAGTGGATTCATATGTATACACAGCAACATTTTAACTGAGTCTAATCCCTACAAATATACAGCAAGAACTTTTAACAGAAGTCGAGCCAACATGCAAACACATCAAGGACTTCAACACAAGTCATATCCAACAAGTATTCACAGAAAAGGCTTCGACAGAAGTCGGAATCAAGAAAGATAATCACATAGCAAGGACTTCACAGAAGTCACCTCCTTAACATAAGTTTCAGCAAAGATTCAACTGAAGTAGAAATCAATACGAAAATACAGCAGGGACTCTAACAGAGTCGTGTTCATATGTAAACCCAGCACACACTTCCATAGAGTTGAACCAAATGTAAACACAAGCAAGCTTTTAAACAAAAACACTGCCATGACTTCAACAGAAGTCGTATCCACAAGTATTCATAGCAAAGACTTCAACAGTAAATGAATCCATATGTACACTCAGCAAGGATTCAACAGAAATCGAACCAGCATGTAAACACAGCAGGCATTCTAACAGAGATCGAATCCTTTTGAATACACAACAAATATTTCAACAGTAAACGAATCCATATGTACACTCAGCAAGGATTCAACAAAAATCGAACCAGCATGTAAACACAGTAGGCATTCCATACATTGCTACCATTTAAACCAACTGAACCAAAAATCATCTGAACAGAGTTGTTCTAATGAAAGCATTTAAAGGAAAGTAAGATTTTTAAAAGTTAGGGCCTATCATGCCTGATAGTGTCGCTTAAAAATCTGAAGAAGACCTCTGAATGTGCTCGCACCTTCTCTTCTTCTTCCACGATAGATTAAACAACAATAAATTGTTACCTTCATGCCTTA
The DNA here is from genome assembly GCA_018340775.1 of Taxus wallichiana var. yunnanensis. Taxonomy (NCBI): domain Eukaryota; kingdom Viridiplantae; phylum Streptophyta; class Pinopsida; order Cupressales; family Taxaceae; genus Taxus; species Taxus wallichiana. The sequence continues at coordinate 562,718,977 of CM031237.1, forward strand.
TAAACTTTCCCCGATAGAGAAAGGAGCTAGATATTCTCAAAGTTGCCATGCAACATAGAGTAGATGACTGGTTTGAAGAACCAGTGATCAAGGAGAGAGAAAAACGGAATGCATGGAAAACCAAACAACCAACCAATTTTCCATTTGCATGCCTTCCCAAGCAATCCGTGCTCGGGAACCGAAGTTCATTAATTGCATTAACTCCCATATTCCCCTATTCTCCATTTCCACCGACCGCCAAAGTTGGTGATTTCCAAATGAAAACAAACAACCATTCCCATATTTGGTGATACTGCCACATCAGGTCACAATAGCCGTTTGTAACCTCCACCAAATCCCAAGTCCTTCATCCTTATCCACCTCATAAATGCCATGGAAACCACCACCCATGACTCGCGCCCCTTCATAGGTCCCCCTCCATCCATTATCATTAGTTAAGATAGGTTAGAAACATAGGTTAGATCATAAGGTAAGACATTAGTCTTACTTCCATAGTGCTAGGTGTAGCTAACCTTAGGAGCATTAAGCTTATAGTTTAGGGCTAGGTTAGATTAGCAATAATTTAACCAATAGGTTATAGTTTAGGTTAAGGTTATTAACCTTACCGAATCCAGTCTAGGTCTCCCAAGTAGGACCGATCAGTATTAGAACCAAACAGGGTAAAACATCCCTGTAAAGGATCCTATCCGGTATTGCTAATTAAGCTTACTGTATACCCAGGAACATCTTACCTGGCTTAAGGTCTAGGCCTTCCCGATGTTACGGTATTTGGAACCGAATTTCATTTAACATGATCAGCCTGAGTTAAACTCGGAATTGCTCATTCAACTCATTCAGACCTTGCAACTTTCGTAAGGTCAATAAATTTTGTTCATCCTGAATAAACTTAAAACATCTCTTGGATCAATGCAACTGATCCAAGGCTGAGTCATAAAGATGGATAAATCCACAATTCATCCCGAAATCAAATTGAACTCAGGTGCTAAAAATGAAAGAAATAAAAGAGTCCAAACATATTCTGACTCAGTCAAAGATCTTCAAGAGCAAAGAAGATACAATCCATATCAAGCATGACTTCACAATCAAAGGAACACGTCCTTATATAGAAGAAATCATATATCAACACTTGAGTGCTCAGGAGGAAGTAACAATAGTTCAGGGTGTTACATGCTTCCCTCCTAAAAGATTCATCGTCCCGATGATTACATATTTTGATTTACCTTCAGGTCAACCAATTTATTAGTTCACAATACAAGAGACCAATTCCAACATGAATTATTTTCTTAGATCAATGTCATGATATAATTTATTCAACCTGAATAGTGTTTGCCTCAAAGCTGGCTTACATAAAGACATGAAAAAGATAAGTTCATAATCATTTTTTTGTCAACAGATTCCATTCTGTTCAAAAAGAAAGGGAAAAGAAATTTTCATCTCTTCCAGATTTTCCCAAGTTGCACTCTCTTCGTTAAACTGGTCCCACTGGACCTTACATTACTGTATTTCATGATTTCTCAAATGCAATTGGTGAGTTTCCAGCACTCGTGTGGGTTTAACCATGATTATTCCTGGGTCTTGGACCTGTAAGGAATTCTAATTTAAAACATGTGACAAGTCTGAAACGTATTTCTTAAGCAAAGAAATATGGAAAACATCATGCATGCGAGACAAAGCAGGTGGTAATGCTAATCGGTAAGCTATAGGATTGATTATTTCGATAATTTCGAAAGGTCCCACATAACGAGGTGACAACTTGGCAGCCTTGCCAAAAGTTATAGAACTCTTTCTGGGTTTAACATGAAGAAAAACCTTTTCACCAAGTTCAAACCTTCGATCAACCCGCTTAAGGTCAGCATAGCTCTTCTACCTATCTGCTGCTTCCTTCAATCGTTCACGAATCATCTTTACTTGTTGTTCCATTTCAGTGAGGATTTCTGGTCCAATTACCACTCTATCCTCAATACTATCCCAACTAACAGGGGTTCTACACTTTCTTCCATAAAGTGCCTCAAAAGGTGACATTTTAAGAGATGAGTGATAAGTGTTGTTGTATGCGAACTCAACTAATGGAAGATACTCTTCCCATTTATATTGTTGATCCATGCAATACATTCGCAACATATCTTCCAACACTTGATTTACTCTCTTAGTTTGTCCATCCATTTTTGGATGATATGCAGAACTGAAGTTTAGTTTTGTTCCAAGAGCTGCATTAAGCATTTTCCAAAATCTTGAGGTCATTCTAGGATCCCTGTCAGATATAATCAATTCAGGTACTCCATGCAACCTGAAAATTTCATGCACGAATCTTTTGGCTAACACTGGTGAATCATCCTTTAGATTTCCAGTGATGAAATGAGCTACCTTAGTTAGTTTATCTACAACTACCAGGATAACATCATGTTTATTCCTAGACATAGGTAACCCTTGTACAAAGTCCATGCTTATTACTTGCCATTTATACTACGGTATGCTATGGGGATATAATAGTCCAGCAGGGTGCATGTGTTCTGCCTTAACCCGCTGACATTCCAGACAATGTGTCATGAATTCAATAACATCCTTTTTCATACCTTTCCAAAAGTATTGTTGTTTTAGATCAGCAAGCATTTTTGTGATACTCGGGTGTCCAGAAAAAGGAGAATTATGAAATTAAACTAATAATTTATTTCTCAAATCATTTAGCAAAGGTATGTATACTTTGTTTTCATAACGTAAGATTCCTTCATTATCAAAATGAAAACCTTTATACCTTTCATCTTTTGGTTTCTAGAAGCAAGCTGCTTTTACTTGCTAAAAGTATATATCGATTCGAGGCACTTTTTACCTCATCTTTAAGCGAGTTCTTAATGTTATAAGAGTGGAAATGTGCTTCCTACGACTTAGAGCATCCGTTACTCTATTCTCTTTCCCTTTGATGTAGCTAATATCAAAATCATATTGAGATAAAAACTCTAACCACCTTCGTTGTCTTGCATTTAGATTAGGCTGAGTGAAAATATACTTCAGCCCTAAATGATCAGTTTTCAACTCAAAAGGTTTCCCAAGTAAATAATGTCTCCCATACTTGAAGCGCATGAACAATTGCAGCAAGCTCTAAATCATGAGGGGCATAATTCAGATCATGTAACTTAAGCTTTCTAATTTCATATGCTATGACATGATCATTTTGTAACAAAACACCTCCAAGGCCTTCCCCAGAAGCATCCGTTACAACAATAAAGTTCCCATTAAGTAGTGTCAGTATAACTAATATAGGTCGTTGAAGTCAGCTGGCTTTTCAAACTTTTAAAAGTAGTTTCACACTTATCATTCCAAATAAATTTCTTATCCTTCTTCTGCAATGAAGTTATTGGTGCAGCCACTTTAGAAAAATCCTTAACAAATTTTCTATAATAACCAGCAAGACCCATGAAGCTTCTTACTTCATGTACATTCTTGGGTGCAGGCCACTCGGTTATTGCCACTATTTTTGAAGGATCCACTGCAATTCCTTCTTTACTAATGACATGACCCAAATAGTGAACTTCAGTATCAAAGAAAGAACATTTGGATAACTTACCGTATAACTTTCTTTTTCTCAAAATTTCCAAAACTACCTTCAATTGCTCATTGTGCTCTTCAACGCTTTTAGAATATATGAGAATATCATCCAAGAATACAAGCACAAACTTGTCCAAATATTCTTGAAAGATATTATTCATTAAGTTCATAAAATTTGCGGGTGCATTAGTTAATCCAAAGGGTAGAACCGTGAATTCATAATGTCCGTACCTGGTTCGGAAAGCTATTTTATGAATATCTTCATCTTTAATCCTTAATTGATGATAACCAGATCGAAGATCTATCTTGGAATAAACCGCTGCTCCACGCATCTGATCAAATAGATCGTCAATCCTTGGAAGTGGGTATCTGTTCTTAATTTTGCTTTTTTAACATCCGATAGTCGATACACGACCTAAGTGTTCCATCTTTCTTTTTACAAATATTCTTGGCACTCCCAAGGTGAAACACTTGGTCTAATCAAACCCTTAGACAAAAGTTCTTGCAATTTTGCCTTAAGCTTGACTAACTCGTAGTAGTCATCCGATAAGGTGCCTTGGAAATAGGTTCCGTTCTGGTTTGATTTCAATAGTGAAGTCAAATTCCCTTTTATGTGGTAAACCTAGTAATTCCTCCGAAATACATCCTTGAAATTCTGCGCACAGTGGGTAACATTTCATGGAATCACCATATTCTTTAAAAATTTAGATATCTTTATGGCATATAAGGTACATCCTTTGTTTTTAGCCTTTTTAAGCTGCATAGCTGATAGTTTCCTAACTGAAATTTCCCGTTTCACACCTTGAATCTCTGTTGTTTTCAGCCGATCATCTAAACATCTTATATTCTTTTCAAAGTAGTCTACTTTTGCTTTATGGTCAGCTAACCAATTGACGCCGATGACAACGTCATAGGATCCCAAAGGTGCAACATAGAGGTCAACTTCCGTGGAAAAGTTAGGTAAGTCAAGGACTACCCCAAAAAGACACATACTCACTGTATGAACAGAGTTATTACCATACTGTACAGTCCAAGATTTATCCATTTTTCCAGCCTTTCTTTTAAGTTTAGAAGTAAGTTTACTAGAAATAAAACATTCAGTAGCTCCTGTATCAAAAAGAATAGTGACAGGTATGCCAAATAACTTACCCGGAACTTCTATAGGTGTCACTTGCTTTTCAGCTTGTTTATCTGCTACTGCAGACATGTATCTTATGCGTTGCTGATTACGATCATCCTTCTTCAAAGGGCACTGATTTGCGTAGTGGTCTTTGCCACAATTATAGAAACCTCCTATAGGTCCCTTTTTAGGCTCAAAATTATTTCCAGCCTTAAAATTATCACGTTGTCCTCCATAGGGCTTCTGCCCATTGTTATAATTTTTGGCAAAACTATCCCTTACATTTCTAGTAGGCTTATTCGTTATCATTTTCTTACTATTGTCCACTAGAAACTTACTTGTTTCCAAACTTTTTCCATGACCCCTTCTTGGGTGCAAGGAAGTTGAAGAAGGGTTTGCAATCTTCTTCCACACTTCCTCTTTATGAGTAAAAATAGCCTTTAATTTCTGTTCTTGCCTTATGGCCTTTTCAAAACTCCTTCCATAGTGGTTGGGTTGTGAACATCGACCTCTCCTCCTATCAAAGGATTGAGTCTCATGATAAATTTCCGTATTCTAAACTTCTCATCGGTTTGATACTACGGTGCGTACTTGAGGAGTTTGTAAACCGCTCCCAATATTCATTACTGATTAGCTTTCCTTGAGCTAAGTTCTAGAATTTTGTCATTTTCTGATCATAGAAAAGTTGTGGCAGCCAACGTTGCCTAAAATAGCCTTTAAATTGATCCCAAGTGATATTGGTCTCATCAATATTTAGCTAAGCTTTATGGTTGTCCCACCATGAAGATGCTTCATGGGAAAGCTGATAGGCTCCCCAAATAGCTTTGGTTTCCTTGGAGAAGTTTCTTATTGAAAAGTACTTATCCATCTCGTTACTTCTCCATCTCCTAATGTGGTGCCATCATATTTAGGTGGACTTATCCTTTTTATATCATTAGTGAGTTCCGCTGCCAACCTGGCCCTTTTGTTTTCTAGTTGGACAGGTACATTTTCAGTGTTATTACCAACACCCACATTGGGGTTGTCCTCAGGAGGTAGCTGATTGTCGTTACCAGCTTCTTCATCCTCCTCATTTCCCATTACTTGTTGTTCAAGTACAGCCAAATGATCTCTTGTGTCCAATAGGGCAGCAAGGATCTCATCAAGTTTTTGGGTTGTTGCTGCCCCTTCCTTAGGTGGAGCATTATCCACAACGTTCCCCCTTGTTCTAACCATTTTTTGTTACAAGAAAATTTAGGTTTTTATCAGATTATGGACATAATAGGTCCAAGAGCTGCAAACTTGACTCACGATACCAAGATGTAGCATTCCCATTTTATTACATTAGAACAAGAGATTTTTTTATTTTTTTTTTTGATAAGTGCTTCCTAGTTCTAAATACATAATTTAGAACTCACAGATCAAACAATCATTCTTATAACAAATAACCATATGCAGCTGTAATGACTCGGTGTACCACCGATCTATTCATTCCATGACTCGTGATCTACCGATCTATTCATGGGTATAATAGAGGTTGTGTTTTTATCTTAACACTTCACTCTTGCGGTTCTCTTCCCTAATCTGGGATTTGAGAATGCTCTGTCAAGGAACCTAACTAAATAATTGTTACCATTATTCATTGGCATCATCCCTTAGACTAGGTGACATAAGACAACGCAATCAGTGACTGTGATACTTTGGCCAAAGATTTGAAACATATTGTTTATGTCTCGTATTCCTTGACAACATACTCGTCAACGGAATACATCCTTCACCCCACTCCGATGTTATATAGAATGTCTTATACTGACTTCTGTCAGCCTCCTCTGTCCCAAGTCATTCACTCAGGAATGGATTAATAACATGACAACGTTATAAGGATGCTCTCGAGAACTAGGGATAAGCTGACATACTAGGTCAACCCTAGTTAACCCTGTGTGTCAAGGTACCCCGAGTCTCCAAGGGAAGCCTCATAACATGACCATGTTCCTAACCAGTCCTAGAGTAAAAACTTGTTCGAGTTTAAGGTGTAAATCTTAACGATCAATGCAAAGGGTGTCACCATAAGTCACCTGCATTGTTGTATCCTCGAGAAGATCCTAATCTTCTCGAAGGTACAACCCTGCAGTTGACATGTGCCGACATCCTACAAAACCGCCTCGGAAAGATCTACTTAACTTTAAGGTGTTACTTACGTTGAGTTGAAATTATACTTTAAGACTCTCCTTTCTAGGTAGTCTTTTCCCAACCCCTGGGTTCCTCACCCATGAGTTGCCTTACATAATTAAGTTTAATTACACAGAGAGAAATTTAATAAGATTTGAGATCACGTCTAGAGTTCATTGGTTCCCAATAATCTTATTCTACATAATTGGGCAATAGCCCTAAGTTCTCTCATAAGGAAGATAACTAAACCCGAAAGGGTTTATATCAACTCGAAGTCTAAAGTATATCATGCTTATTGTTATTAAGACATAGTGATTTAAGATCATCAGTTACGTTGTCTTTATTAGATCATGGATAGTGAGTAATAGATTACTCTTCCCGTTTCAGCTACCTATTAAGGTTTAGTTTAATCTTAACTTCTCGAAAGGCAGTGGACTAATTTCCAATTTAGCCTTATTTAGAACATAACAGAACTACTAATCATTCACGAAGTATTCAGTCACATAACCTTTACAAGGCCTACTTGGAGAAACCAAATAACTCCAAGGTATACAATAATAAAAATGCACTTAAAAACAATGAACCCAAGAAGTTCAATCCATCAAAATACAAATGCACCACATAAGTAACAATCTCCCCATTTCATTTATTTCCAAGCCAAACAATTACAATTTATGCACTTGACATATTTGATACAATACTCAACAACAAAAGAAAAACTTTCTTCATATAGTACAATTAGAGATATCAAATAGAATTCATCAATAAACCGGATTAACAATCGAGCATCATATTGGATTTGCGTGTCTTTACCACTTATGATGACCATCTGCAAAAATTGCTAACACGGGTCAGTTTAATGAACTGAGCATGATAAGCTCTAATTCTTAAAACAATTGCATTCCACCAATTGTTTCCATTAGACAACCTATTTAAATGAAATCATTTCATCAAACCTACAAACATGAATCACTCTAATTATCTTTCTACCATACAAGAATTTTTAACATAAATTCATAATATACTATTATATTGACTCTTCTCGGATAATTCATCTTATGTTAGAGACTAAGAAGAACAAAATGGATCTAATATATCCATCCATCCGAAAACCAAGGACAATATCAATCCTAGTAAAATTACTCCATTCAGAAATGAATTCTTACTAGTACGTGTATCCAACAGATGTGCATTTAATAATTCAAGCAAAGACAAATTATAACCTCTAGCAAGTTCAACTGATGGATTTCCTTTATACTCATTACATTTTTCAATGGTATTTACAAGTATACAAACTTATACTGTAATACATTTTTACCAGTCCCTACATACAATTTAACAGTCTATTCTTCTTATGCCCGTACCATAGAGTTCACATAAAGATACAAAAGAAGAAAGCACTCATAGTTTCTAGATAAGGAGAGAATATTTTCTTATTCCTATAGTTATATAGCAACACATACTTTACAACTTAAGAGGAAGAAATAGAGGCAATGAGATTTCCAATCTATCTGTTCATGTACCAACTTCAAGAGTGACGCATATACATTCAACCTTGAACTTCTAAGGAAGAAGAAAGAGCAAGAAAATCAGCACCCATCCCTTCCAAATACAACCCTGATTTCCAATCGGGATTACCCATAGGATAATAAACATCAAAGTTCCTAAGCAAGAAGAAGACGGGAATGGTCGAGTTCCCGCTAATATGAATTAACACAAAAGACCTGCAAAATATCAATTAAATTTTTCGTTAAACTGGGTAGGGAAATTTGGTTTTCTCGGTTTTGATGACAGAACCGATGCCGGTTACTAATAACCGATACCGGTAGATTCTCGGGATCTTCTTGGTAGCTATGGTGTTTTGTAAGACTGGTTTATGGATGATATTAGGAAATGGGATGATTAGAAGCAAAAGAATGACAGTTAGATGCAATGGCACGTTGGGTAGTGGATTCAGAAACGGATTTAGGAGGACTGAGATTCAAGAAGCATAAGAAATGTTATAACAAAGGACATGCAAGATGTGACTTACTGGTTTTGACCAAGATGCAAGTTGATCTCCTTGGTTGTAAACACTTCTGGTTTCTTTACTCGTCTCTGCTCTGTCAAGTGAAGATCTGGACTCTGTTCCTCGCTCGCAATGCTCTCTGTTGATCTAGAAATCCTTTGACTGATCTCCAAAATGAAATTCCGATCCGTTGTTTTGGTTTGGGGAGCCCATTTACAGGGAACCGATGGCGGTTGCGTAACCGACGGCGGTCGAGTAGGAACCGGCATCGGTAAGGAAAAAGTAGGCTATTTTTAGTAAAATAGCCCACCTTCCCTGCTTTTCTCCCGAGAGATCAGTTGCGGGCTTGGTCAAGTGGCTAGAAGGTCGGCTTTGGGTGCGAGTAAGGAGGCATTAGTTATGGATGTGAGTCTAGACCAAGTCATGGGTCTTAATTAGGTTAGTTTAGGGTTAGGGCTAGGTCATGATGAGGTGGCAAAGTGAGGTGGTGGGTAAGGTGATGTGGATTTATCAATTACAAGGTAATTAATAAATAATTGTGTAAAGTTTAGGTAATGAGGTTAGGTTGCGAAATGGGATGCGGGTCACAAGGGGTCGTAAGACACGAATTTGGTGTCTACATTAGCCTTTTATTGTCGTGTAGCTTGTTCTGTAAAGGCATGCGGACAATAATATGAAGTGGTTTCTCATGTTAAGGATATAGGTAATCCCCCTCAAATCTATCACAGATTGAGTGAACGGGAAATCAGGGATAGGGTTGATAAAGGGTATATGTTGTAGAGAGGATGGTAAGGTGGTGGGGTAGGTCCAAGGAAGCAGACGCATGTTGAAATGTAATAGTACGACGAGGGTACATGATTTGACAAGCAAACCAGCAATGTGTAGGCAAAGGTCGATAGTTTATCTAAACAAGGGTGATATAATCCACTGGTATCAAGGCATAGGAAGTAGCTCCGAGGGTGTATACGGTGAGAGGCATGGAACGTTTAGGCATGTTCGGCAGTACCAAATGGTTGGTTTGGTTGAGATAAACGTCACGGTCTAGGTCTAGGCAAAGTTGGTCGACAGATCAAGTCAAGGACCCTAATCATGCTAAAACATGAACAGGTGAGCTCGATTGAACACAAGGTACATGATGGATGGATAAAATAAAACGTTGATTGTGGGTATGGTATTGAAGTGATACGGCCTTGGGTCAGGCCAAGTGGTTGGGCGGTGGCCCTGGGTCAGGTTAGATGGGTAGGTTGAGGCCTTGGGTCGGGCCGGATAGGTAGGTTGAGGCCTTGGGTCGGGCCTAATGGTTAGGGCGAGGCCTTGGGTTGGGCCGAATAGGTAGGGCGAGGCCTTGGGTCGGGCCAAATAGGTAGGTTGAGGCCTTGGGTCGGGCCAAATAGTTAGGGCGAGGCCTTAGGTCGGGCCAAATAGGTTAGGGCGAGGCCTTGGGTCGGGCCAATTGGTAGGTTGAGGCCTTAGGTCGGGCCGAATGGTAGGTTGAGGCCTTGGGTCGGGCCAAATAGGTAGGGTGAGGCCTTGGGTCGGGCCGAATAGGTAGGTTGAGGCCTTAGGTCAGGCCGAATGGTAGGTTGAGGCCTTAGGTCGAGCCGAATGGTAGGTTGAGGCCGTAGGTCAGGCTGGACAAGTGAACAAATGTTGTGCAGCAAAGGTGGATAGAGGCGATATTGGTGAAAAAGAGGCAAGGAGTAAATAAGGGCAAAGAATGGGGTGAAAGTTGGGTAGCGAACCGATGTCGATTCTACATGACCGATATCGGTTAAGGGACCGATACCGGTTCCTTAGGGCAAAATGAAACCGATATCGGTGAAAGCCGAAAAACCTATAAAAAGAAAAATACGGCTTGTCATTGTCACTTTTGTTATTTGCAATCCAAATCGACTTGTCTGACGTGGAGACTTGGGATTAGAGGCTTGATTGAGTGAGGTGGAGCTATTGTATTGGCGGAGAGAGTTGATAGTGGGCCCGATTAAGGAGGAGGCAGCAGTTGATTGGCCGGGGACCCAGCAGATCAGGATTGGAGCCATGGCACAGGCAGGAGGAGCTGGAGGGGCTGGACCAGCTGGACCGCCACCACCCATCCCACCACGATGACGTGTCGTCGTTCGGGTAGATTCGAAACTCTTTAATTTGGTGATTTGGTTGTATTATGCTAAATTGGGGGTTTGGGTAGGAATTAACCTTTTTTAGGAAATAATGAGAAAATGGAAATGATTTGAGAAAGGGAGAGGGTAGATAGGTTAGATAGGCTAAGGTGGGTAGGTGGGTAAGTTTTTAGGGTTTTTGGGTGGGTAGATGGGTAGAAATAGGTAAAAAATGGGTTTTGGGGGCCGCGCGGGGGTTCGGCTCCGGGAGAGGACAGTGACCGATGTCGGTCACTAAGCGACCGGCATCGGTCGCACAATTTTAGGGAAAGGGAGGGTTGTTGGTGACCGGCGTCGGTCATGTATCGGCCGGCGTCGGTTGTGGGTTTATGTAGGGGTTGGGTTGGGTTGGGGTGGGTGTGGGGTTGGGTTGGTTGTTTTGGGTTGTGGGTGGGAGTGGGAGTGGGGTTGGGTTGGTTGTTTTGGGTTGGGTTGCGGGTCGGTGTGGGGTTGGGTTGGTTGTTTTGGGTTGTTGGGTTGGGTTGTGGGTGGGAGTGGGGGTTGGGTTAGGGGTGGAGAAGGGTTAGGTGTGGGGTTAGGTTTTGGGTTTTTGGGTTGGGTTGGGTTTGGTGTGGGTGTGTGGGGGTGGTAGGTTGTTAGAGGGGGGCGGTAGAGAGTCAGGGTATGGTCGGGGGGATAAAAAGGGGTGTTTAGATGACAAAGTAGATGTTGTAATAAAGAGTAGGTCTAAGGATGTGGGTTGGTTTTGCAGGCACGTCAGCAGTTGACGATGCGGGATAGGATGCCCCCGCTGTTGGTGTGGATGAGGCCACACGTATCTGCGGCTCATTGGGCCATCATGCGTGAGGTGGGACTCGGCGGAGTCCAGAGGTACAGAGCGATAGAGAGAGATCACAGCCTGATGGTCGCCCTCATCGAGAGATGGGATCCGGCGACCAATGTGTTCCATCTCCCGACTGGGGAGATGACCGTCACATTGGAGGATGTGTATCGCATCCTTCGGTTACCTATCGAGGGAGAGGCAGTCTTCCAGGTAGATTCGAGAGATTGCGATGGGACAAAGATATCTGCAGAGTTTTGGGGATGCGGCCGCACCTGCTCGACCTACCATGCGCGAGTATCGAATGCAGTGACATGTACCGTGCGCATCGTCCACAAGACACACCGGCCCAGGTTGTGTTGATGATGGTTGGGATCACCTGCTTCACCCTCCGGACTCGAGAGGGAGGCCGCTTCCCACGAGCATTGATGGGAGTGCTGCTTTGGAGATGGTGGAGGAGCACACTGTTACGCACAGGCACCAGATATCCGTGCAATTATATAGGAGCTATGGGGCTATCCAGGAGGAGGCGATTTGGTATTTGTTCTACATTTTTGTTGCATTGTTGGGCATACGAGCACATCGTATGCATCAGGCCAGTAGGGTTACCCCAGCAGCCAGGGCCACAGGTCATATACCGATATGGCTTTCAGAGGTGGTTGGGGGTCGTGGGCCAGCCACGAGCAGTTATGGCAGGTCGGGATGTGGCATACTATAGACATCTGCTAGAGGGCCTTACAGCAGTAGACATTGTATGGAGACCCTACAGAGGTCACCATCCTGGCAGAGGAGCCCGCTTACAGTTGCGCCTAATCCAGTACACATTCTGGATAGCAGGACGGAGGCCAGGAGAGTACGAGCGGATACCCCTGGAGAGGGTACGCAGGCAGATGGGGCTGCGACAGGACGAGCCACCTCCCTTCCCTCAGTACAGGAGAGATGATGTAGAGGCCCCACTACCTGCACCACAGCCTTTGGATCCAGATTGGGTAGCAGAGAGGCCAGCAGGTGAGGGTGTAGATGATGCTGGGTGCACGGGAGCATACAGGGTGTGGTGGGTGGCAGAGAGCGGCCCGAGATAGTACGCTGCAGCCCGAGACTGGGCTGCTGCAGTGATAGGAGAGAGAGATCAGCTCAGGGGTCAGGTGCAGCTCTTACAGGGGCAGCTAGCTGCTGCGCAGGCATAGATAGGGGTCTTACGAGGCGGCTAGCCTGTGAGCTCGGGCATAGGCACGAGCAACACCACCACCAAAGCACCACGGCCACAGTGCGAGCAGTACTGTGCATGGCAAGAAGACAGTACAAAGACCACCACCAGCAGTGGTACAGCCACGGCCCGAGCACGCAGTACTGTGCCCACGCACCACAGCCTGCAAAGCACCAAAGACACGAGCATAGGGGCACTTTGGTAGTAGAGTGTCGTGGGGACCAGCCCCAGTACCTACGGTGGCTCGAGAGCGCTACATGGAGGCTAGAGCGGAGGCCCGATACTATCAGGATATTCTTGATGGTACCGGGGCTGATTATCAGCCCTATGCGGCACATAGAGCAGAGACCTCTCGGAGCCAGAGGTCTCAGGGAGGTGCAGCCACAGCTGGTGGGTCCGTCACAGGCAGGAGGCGAGAGGCACCACAGGGACCAGCGGGGAGAGGTGCCGAGGGCGGTGGGGAGAGCTGAGGGATCCCAGACATGACTTTTGTATTTAGAGATGGGCACCGGTCTGCGAACCGGGTGTATTGATAGAGGCCTGCGTGCCTATGTATTATTCATGTATTCATTTATTCATTTATTGTATACCGGCCTGCGAGCCGAGTAGGGGTTGTATAGTGGATACCGGCCTGCGAGCCGAGTATATATCTATTTTTGATACGAGGGACCGGCCTGCGAGCCGAGTCGAGATTTTTTGACAGTTATTGCGGCCTGCGTGCCGGCTTTGGTGGATTATGAGATCACAGAGGCCCCGATGTAGGGCACATTGTATTTTTGAAAATTTGTATATATATAGAGACGATGTTTTGATCCTCGTGCAGTGTTCAAAATGTGTTTAAATATTTTGTTAATGGTTGGTAATATGTAATGTATGATAAGTTTTAGTTGACATGTTGATAGATGGATGATGTTGATGTTTTTGTTTTTGCACGTATATATGAATGTCAGGTTATGTGATGAATTGGTGGTTTTGTGACATTGTGATATATGTAACTGATGAGTTGGATCCAAATGATGTATAGATTGATAGTTTCTTGATATCCGTAGTTGATGGTTTGTGTATTTGTATAAAATAAATGATGTTAATGAAATTGTAATGCTATGTGTGGTGGATGAACAAATGTGGTAAATTGTGTTGTTTATGCAGGAAAAGAGGCGGGCGCGACAAAAATTTAGGTGAGAAATGAAGAAAAGAACGCTGTTGAGAAAAGATAGGTGTGTAACCGATATCGGTTAAGGAACCGATATCGGTAGCTGATAGACCGATATCGGTTAAGTAACCGATACCGGTTATTTAGGTATGAGCTTTTCTAAAAATAGAAAAGCTAGGGTGGCAACTTAAGTTTTAATTTTAGAGCCATGCAAGAGGTTAAATACGTGAACGCGACGCTTTTTGACGACTGAGACAGGTATTTGCATGAGAGATTTGAGTGATAAGGAGAAGAGAGACAGGAATTTGTATGAGAGATTTGGGTGATAAGAAAAGAGACTGGGAAGGTGAATGCGATCGGAGATTCAGAAAGTAGAAAGGCGAATTTGAAAAGAGTGGTGATAATGGCAGGATGAGGAGAAACATCCAGCAGGCAGGGACAAGAGGGAAGACAAGGGCCACCTCAAGCTCTACCTGACCCAGAGAGGTAAATGTTTTGGTTGTGATTTGATTTTTGCATGTGTTATGAATAAGAGATTAAGTGGGTAGATATGAAGAAGAAAACATGATAGCAAGGGTTATAAGTGAGGTAAGTGTTACGTGGTAGGTAATCACGGGTTTCGGGTATGTCTGTGTATACAGAGAGGAATAAACGAGCAATTTATTGTCGTAGGTGGTTGTTTTAGGCAAGATGTATGTAATTGACAGTGACCGGTAGCGGTTAGGGAGAACCGGTATCGGTTACTCAACCGATATCGGTTATGTATAACCGATACCGGTTACTGGAGGAATTTCCAGAATGTTTGAAAAACCCTGACGGATTGAATGGTTGTTTGTTGTTTTGGTGTATGCAGGTAGAGGCAGGATTGAGGATGAATGATAGTGTGCCAGCACTGTTGTCACGAATCCGAGCGGATGTAACACCAGCTGAATGGACATTGATAAATCGTTTGGGGTTAAGTGGAATCCGCTATTATTCACGAATTGCACGTAATCATGCTATGTTGCAGGCATTGATTGAGAGATGGAATCCCGAGACAAATACCTTTTATCTGCCAACAGGGGAGATGACAGTAACATTGGAAGATGTGTTTCAGATTTTGAGACTCCCTATTACAGGAGAACCAGTATATCAGGCACTACCTAGCGCGGCACGGGGAGCGATAACAGCAGTATTTGGTCCATACGCACGAGATTTGACACAGCGGGGTTTATCTTTTACATATGGGGTAATGTATGCAGCACACCCTGAGGAGACAAGGTTAGCAGTGATATTAATGATAGCGGTAGGGTATTATGCGTTACCGAGGGCGGAAGGGGGAAGATTTCCAAAGGCATTGATGTGTGTTATTTGGGAGATGATAGAAAGGAACGTGACTTTTGCATGGGCACCTGCATATTTGGCGGAGCTATACAGGGGTTTATGGGCTTGTAGGTGAAATCACAGGACGACACTGGATAGTTCATACTTATTACACTGTTGGGCCTATGAGCACATTGTTTGTGTGCGACCAATAGGCCGACCCATCCAGTCGGGAGAAACCGGAGTGCAGAGGTTGGGATTCAGACGATGGGTCCAGACAGAACAAGAGGCCAGATCCCAGGCCGTGACGGGTGATATTGAGTATTACAGGCAGGTATGGGAGAGAGTGACGGTTGCGGATATCTGTTGGAGGCCATACGGAAACTATATGGTAACAGAGAACATAGGCCGAGAGTTGAGGGTGTAGAGCGATTGAGGTGGATCGCAGGGGCACAGGCCGGGTGAGTATGAGAGGATTCCTATAGATCACGTGCGGCGAAAATTTGGATTTGTGCAGGATATACCTGGCTTATAGACCATATATGAGGATCGACGCAGAGGCAGCATTCTCACCTCCCCAGCCAACACCTCCAGAAGGGCTGAAGAGGTAGCAGCCGATCGCAGGGTAATGGATGCAGGAATGACAGAGGCCTATAGATTATGGTGGGTAGCGAAACTGCGAGGTGTACGTGAGCGCCACGACATAGCGGTGATTACTGAGAAGAGAGGATCGAAATGCTGCAGCATTTGGTTCAGCAGCTCCAAACACAGGTGAATGAGACAAGAGGATTGTTAGTGGTTGCGGAGTCACGGGCGGGAGACTAGAGGCTGGAGTCCTCCATGCGAGAGGGCGTATTCATATGTTACAGGAGAGATTGGCAGATCAGTGGGCGGTACCAATAGCCGTGGTACCTTTGAGGACAGAGAGGCCCGGCGAGAGGGGTCGACGATCACGATCATCACCTAGTTCGGGATGAGGCATGAGGGTCTGAGTAAATGTTAGCAAGGTATAAGAATAAATAAGGATGCCGACCTGCGTGTCGATGATAGAGAAGATGTATTTGTTTAACATCTAAATAAAACTGAATATGTATGTTGATTTGAGTTACGATAATAATAAGATTGTTTGTGTTTTGATTTTCGGTGTTTTGCCAAAAAGGATAAAGAGAATTTGTGATTAAATAGAAATACACAAAAATATTTATATTCACCACACAGATAGGTTATGGTAGGGGATGGTCGAGCTAACCTTGGGAGACCCCATGTCTCCAAAGTGCTTGCCTACATAGCCCATTGCACAAAGCAAGGAGGGGCCTCGAGGCCGATGTAGTTCTCCTTAGGATCGGGAGAGGCGAATTCGAGCAATTGGAGTACGGTTTAGGTAATTGGTTGGTTGGTAAAAATATTAAGATTAGTAAAGGTAAGGTGGATGGGGTTGGTAATGAATTGGTGATCTTTGTAAAAGGTATGAGGGAAGCGAAAGTTAGCCTACCCAAGTAGTAGGGAATCGGGTCGATTAAGGTCAACACACAATCCTAGATGCGAGGCAAAGCGAGAAAAGAGTGCTCCGTAGATGAAGAGAGCTAAACAAACCACACCATGTAGAGCGAGCTTGGAGCCCTAGGTACCGTGCATGACGAGAAGTCAATAGGTGAAAAGAGTTGTGTAATCACAATATATCAAGTGTACATTACGTCCCTTGAGTTGAAGCAAATGGGGAGGTGAGGTGGATGATATAGCTGAGGTACGGAGAACTTATTACAAAGTGAGTGTTCTGACGGAAGAGAACCTACCCTAAATAGACAAGTCCATGACTCAAAAGTTCTTTTGAATGAGGCTTTTATTTTATTGAATGTAGACTGATCGATGCGGGAAGTCTACAAGGGATATTGATTGTATTATTCTTGAGGTCTTCACTGAAGTGATCAATGTGAGAAGCTTCGATAAAAGCTGATTTGTGTATAGCTGTCCTTCGAGGGAGTAGTCTATTTATAGTAGCAGATATGATTGTAATGCATAGCTGTCCTTCGGGAGAGCGATCATATATAATAGCAAGCAATAGTTCGGCATATAGCGTCCTTCGAGGAGCGATCTATATTTAATTTAGATGACTAGATGTTCATTTGGTGTGAAGCATCTAGTTTAGTAGGAAGTTTGACTCAAGAAAATCCCATAAGAATACGGCTTATTTTAATATTTTGAAGTCATGGACTAGACTAAAAAGGGGAAGGCATCATCAAGGGGAGGTGAGGATCAAACTATGTGAGCTGATTGTTATTATGAGGTGTAGGAAACAGAGTGTATGTAGTGGTAAGGAGCTCAAGGGACGAGCGAGGTAGATAAGAAGTGATATAACACTAATTTCAACATGAGAATGGTCGAAGATGCAAGGCATTAAGGGGTTGAGCTCGGGTTTACCATTAAGCGAAGCTAAATGATAAGTACAGATTCATAGGTATGAGTGATTATATAAGGCCTAATCAATTGGGAGCAAATTTTCACGTTTGCTCTTTTCTAGTTTGGTTACATGTTGATTCTCTTTGAGAAAAAGATCACCAACCTTAAAGGTACGCTCATGAAGTCGCTTATCATAAGCACGTTTAATGCGTTTTTGATAGATTTGAAGGTGATCAAGAGGCATGTAAGGCGGTGTTCGTCAAGAAGCTCCAATTGGGCTAACCGCTCTTGGTGGAAATCATCATTGGTGAGAATATCTGAAGAGATATTCTAAGGGAGGGTATTTGTATTTCGAGAGGCAAAACAGCCTCGATGTACCGTATACCAAAGAAAAGGTGTGGCATTAGTAGAGTACGAATGCTAGTACGATAAGCCCAAAGGGCAAAGGGAATGTGATCGTGCCAATTTCTTCCGGATTCATTGACAACTTTCATGAGGATTTTGGTTAGTGTTTTATTAGAGGAATCGGCTTGCCCATTGGCTTGTGGATAGTAAGGTGATGAGAAACTAAGTTTGATACCAAAGTTGTCACAAAGGTCTTGCAACAACTTTTTTTGAAAGATTTTCCATTATACATTATCGGGCGATGAGGAACACCAAAACGACAGATAATGTGGTGGTTAATGAACTCGACATTTTTTCTTTTTTGATTGAAATGAGTGGAATAGCCTCCACCCATTTTGTGTAATATTCGGTCACTGTGATTATCCAACGGTGACGTTGTGAAGAGGTTGGGTGAATCTCACCAATAAGGTCTAAACCCCATTGTGAGAAGGGCCAAAGATCTCGAGCGATCTGGAGCGGGTGGCTAGGAGTATGTTGAAGGTTGGCATGTTGCTGACACATAACACAACGCTTAACATATTCGTAGCAGTCGTTATTGAGAGTAGGCCAATAATAACCAAGGCGAAGGATTCGTTTGGCCACAGCAAGGCCGCTAAAATGTCCACCACAAATACCGTCATGGACCTGTTGGATGGTATGAGTGGCCTCCATGCCAGTTAGACAGCGAAGGAGGATGCCATCAAAGCCACGTTTATAGAGGAGTCCCCCCATGACAACATAATGCGAAACACTTTTAAGAAAAGCATGTTTGCCGTTACTAGTAAGGTCAGGTGGGAGGACAGAGATTGTAAGGTAGTCGTGAAATTGGTGGTACCAGGTATCCTGTGAATTAGTAGACACAGTATTTATCATACAAACTACCGGGGTTGAATAGGATGGGGCAAAAAGTTGTTGGACCATGACGAATAATTCGAGTCGGTTGGCGCGGCGGGAATTTGTGAGGCTAAGCAAGCCATAGTATCGCAAATTTGTTAGTGGAGCGGGAATGGTTTGTATAGAATAGTGGGTAAATAAGGCTAGAAGTGAATCCACGTAGTGTTTGTATTTTGAAGTTCCTCATTTTTGCATTGGTAGACGCCCATAACTTGATTGACTACCAATTGAGAGTCGCTAAAAATGTTGATAGATTTGATACCTAAGTGTAACGCAACTGGAGACCGAAGCAAGGGCCTCGTATTCCGCATTTGTATTATTAGTGCAAGGGAAATCAAGTCGGAATGAAAGAGGCATAGGTTCAGCGTTGAGAGGAATGAGAACAACGCCAGCTCCTCCGCCCGTGGCCGGCATTTAGATCCATCAAAGAAGAGGGTCATTGGAGTACGACTCCTCCGTGAGGGAAAGAGTAGCAATGAGTTCGTCGGGAAATGAGAAATTGGTAAATTGTTCCCCGGGTAAAGGAGCTTCCGCAAGTTGGTCTGCGATGGTTTGTCCTTTGATTGATTTCTGGTGGACAAACTCAAGGTCGAGGTCGGCGAGAAGCATGAGCCATCTAGCAATGCGTTGGTTCAGATGAGGTTTGGCATACATGTAATGGATGGGGTCTGTATTGGTGATGACGAAAGTCTTGTGATTTAGAAGGTAGTGTCGGAGTTTGGTGGCCACGAATGATAGGGCAAGGCACAATTTTTCTACATGTGTGTACCTAGTCTCATAGTCCACCAAAGTACGACTTATATAATAAACGGCTTGTTCGCGATTCTCAGAGTCACGATGTGCAAGCATGGCTCCTACAGCGTGGTCGGTGGCGGAAAGGTAAAGGTAGAAAGGGCGGTCGTCTTGGGGTGGGATAAGCACGGGTGGCTGCAAGAGATAGGATTTGAGAGCTTCGA
The DNA here is from genome assembly GCA_018340775.1 of Taxus wallichiana var. yunnanensis. NCBI lineage: Eukaryota > Viridiplantae > Streptophyta > Pinopsida > Cupressales > Taxaceae > Taxus > Taxus wallichiana. Next base: position 562,739,026 of record CM031237.1, read on the forward strand.
AGGCTTGGTGACATTCTTCGCTCCATTGGAATGCAATATCCTTTTTAAGGAGGTGATGGAAAGGTTGACACCGATCCGAGAGTTGGGAGATGAAACGTCGGATAGATTGAAGCTTACCTTGTAAACTACGCAATTGTTTGAGATTTTTGGGTGGGGGCATTTCTAGGATAGCTTTGACTTTAGATGGATCGACCTCAATGCCACGCAAAGAGACGATAAAGCCAAGAATTTTTCCGAAAGAACACCAAAGACACATTTCTTCGGTTGAAGGCGGACGAGAATATTGTAATGAGCGATCAAAAATAATGGTTAAAACATCGAGATGTTCACTACGATGTTTAGACTTGCCGAGAAGATCGTCGACATAGTCTTGAGGATAGTGTGCATAATGTCATGAAAAATGTAGGTCATAGCCCAGCGATAGGTAGCACCCGGCATTCTTAAGGCCAAATGGCATGACACGATAATGAAGGTTCCCAAGGAGTTATGAAGGCGGTTTGTGTTGATCGGCGAAGAACCAAAATTTGGTTGTATCCTAAAAAGCCATCCATGAGAGAGAGCATCTCATGACCTGCAGTTAGATCAACAAGTTGGTCAATGCTAGGTAAGGGGAAGTCATCCTTAGGGCAAGCGAGGTTAAGATCCTGGAAATCTGTGCATATCCGAAGTCCCCCTGTCGCTTTAGTGACAGGTACGATGTTAGAAATCCATTGAGGATAGTCAATAGGCAAGATGAAGGAAACAGAAAGGAGTCGTTGGAGCTCCTCTTTGACCAAGAGAGCAATGCGTGGATGTATTTTTCTCAATTTCTGTTTGACTGGTTTGGAATCGGGGTTTAGGGTGATGTTATGGACGGCGATGGTAGGATCAATTCCTGGCATGTCAGCGTAAGACCATGCGAAAGCTTGGTTGCGAGCACGGAGAAAGGTAGTAAAGGCGGCTTGTTCTGATGTGTTAAGGGATTGTCCAATCTTCACAATGTGAGGATCCTTCTCCGTGTGGATGTTGATTTCTATGGTAGATTCGTTCAGCATAGTTTGGGTTTCAGATGGTAAGGCTCGTTGAATATAAGAATCATCCGCGCTAAGGTAAGTGAGGATGGAGTCGTCATCCTGGCATTCAACAACATTAATCAAAGGTGAATCCTCTTCGATCATGTCTAGATAAAGAAGGGGCAAAGAAGATGGGTCGTCATTATCGCGTTGATAAGTGAGAGGACCTATGAAGATAGCATTTAAAAAAAAATTAGGAGGGATGGATTCAGGGTCTATAGATTCTGCGGGTGATGATGGAAAAGTGGGTGATGATGGTTTGGTAGGGCGCGTCTTCTTCTTCCGGGATACGGTGATGGAGAGGTGTCTCCTATGTAGGTGTTCGGGAAAACCGAGACCACTGCGATCATTGTGTTTACGGGTAGTCACGGGAATGAGTGTATGTCGGCCTTGTTCGTAAAGGCCAAAACCAAAGCCTTTCCATGCACAGCGAGTCAAGAAGGTGAGGGCGAAACAATGATTTGTCAAGTATTGAAAATCAGATTGGAAAGGAACCACACCAAGAGGAGGTTCAGGGGTAATGGAGGATGTGTCAACACCCCCATACGTTAGGTTAGTGCGGCAATGGGGTGGTCGTAAGAGATTATCTCCCCACGTGTGATCGTAGGTGGGATGTGCATGTAATTGTCCATACTCCTGCGGGGTAGGGAAAGAACTAACGTTATATAGGTGGTACTCCCCCAGCGTAAGGCGCTGAAAAACATCTACTAAGGGGTCGGAGGTTGGAATGTTAGCTGCGGGAAGGGAAGTGGTTTTTGCGATGGTGGTTTCATCAATTGAAGGCGTAGGCGCGGTTGAGGTGGATGGTTGAGGTACATTTGAGGAGGATGGTTGGGTTGAATGTATGGGTGTCTTGATTGGTATAAGCACATCGTTAGGGCGGTATAACATATTGCAGGTTTTAAAGGGGGGAGGGTCAGCTTTTACGGTGTAAGACTTCCCTTGTACTCAAATTTTATGCATCTATGTAATGTTGAGGAACGCATCCCATGGCTCGGATCCAAGGACGACCCAGCAATATATTATATTGGAACTCTCCCTCAAGGACATAGAAGAGTTCGGGTAAAGTACGTGGTCCTACGTGAATGTTGAGGATCACGGTGCCTAAGGTAGAAGTAATAGCGTCATTGAATGACCGCAACATGATGGGGTTGGCACACATGCAACTAGAAGGGATGTTCATCTGTTGGAAGGCTTTTGAAGAGATGATGTTTAGGCTAGCGCCCCCGTCAATCATAACCCGACGTACTCGAATGTCCCGGACGTAAGCGGAGATGAAAAGGCGAGTCGGGTCTTTCATGTACCAAAGTCGACAATTTCATCTTCAGAGAAACTGACTGCAGCAGCTTGTTGTACAGAGACAGAAGTGGTTGGGGCAGTGGGTTGTTTGGTGAGAGAAGCAACGTGATTGGGTGTTAGAATGGAGGCGACAGGCAGGGTTTCATTAGGTAAAACCTCTATCCCTTGAAGGATCTCAACGAGAGCTTGTCGATGAGATTCAGAAGTCTGAATGAGATCATACAGTGTCATTTTTACGGGCGATTGGTGAAGCTGTTTAATCATATTTCGGTGGGCAATGCCATTAGAGACGGGATAGGCGGGTCCGCGAATGACCACTTTAGGTGGTGGTGCAATCGGGATGTTTGACGGAGAAAGAGATGCCGCAGGTGTGTTTTCTTTTGCTTTCCCATTGTTTTTACGCCTCGAGTAGTGACACTAATCATATTAATCTCGTAGACCTGAGATGAGGAAGATGGTGGGGATAACTCATGGTCTTCAAGAGGTGGGGTTGTAATAATGATAGATTTTGGTGAGGCGGGGACAGATGGTATAGGAGAGGGAATGGAAGCTAAAGGTCTCTCCCTTCGTAAGTTGTCTTTCTTAATCTTTCTATCAGGAGAGAGTGTGCCCTGACGAAGGATGGTTTTAGAGCTTGGCATCCCTCCACATCATGTCTGGTGTGCGGTGATAAGCGCAGATTTTAGACTCATCGTAACCCATAGGTCAGGGGTTTAGACGGGTCATAAGGTCTAAGTGGAGGTAGGGAAATGGTCGCATTCTCCACCAACATAGCAAGGATTTTGGCGTAAGATCCTTTGAGTGGGTCAAAATCGGAAGAGGATGAGGGTATTGGTTGTGCGGGTTTTGGTAATGTTTGGGCATGATTGGTTCGTGGTGGTTTAGCCGAGGGGTGTTGATACATGGTTTTTACTAAACGTGATTTCTTTGGCGCAGAAGCTATGTTGGATGATGAGGCCGCAGATGATGTGGTATCAGAAAACAACCACGGGGAAATAGGAGTGACTGAAAACAAATCTTTTGATGATGGAATTTGTTTAGGGTTGATAGGTGGACAGGATACGCGGAGTGACGGTGTTGCTATACCCTGGAATTTCTGTATAGGTGCGGAAGGCGTAGGTTGTTTTGAAGAAAACGCAGGAGGTATGATATATTGATGTAAGGTAGAGGGATGGGGTCCCAATATGGAAGGTAGGTATGACGATGATGGTTTTGATTGTGATAGGGGCACGGATTGAGTTTGTCTCCTAGGTGGCGGAGCGGATTTATTTTTGGATAGATCGAGTCGCTTAGGTGGGTGCGTTAGGCCCAGGTGTTGGTGAGGTCCCAAGCGTAGGGGAAGATCTGGTTAAGTTGATAGAAGTGGACGGGGCATTTGGTAGAGGTGAGGGGGGTGAAGGTGAGAACAGGGGCATTTAACACTGTAAGCACTTCGGGTATATGGTGGAGACATCGGGATCGAGTCATTTGCATTTGAGTAGAAAAGGGGTACTCAAAGCGTTCCCATAGGGCACTGTCACATCTTACGTGGAATGACAATCTCAGTGTGATTTGTAATTTTTGTACGGAAGAAAGGTGGGTTGTAATTCCAGTCCACTGCGGGTGTGACACAGGAGGTAGATGAGGCACTGTATCAATAGATGTTAAGAGGTCAACCGGTCGTTGAAAAGATTTAGGCGATGAGGGACTAATAGGTAGGAGGGCGTGTTCGGGGATCGTCACGTTTAAAGAATGTGGTGATGTTAGTGTAAGAGATTTCTCATCTAAGGATGTCAAAAGGAGTGGCGAGCCTTCCTCTTGTGTAGCAAGAGTGGTAGAAGGGGACGTTTGGGAAATAGATAAATTAGATAGCATCCGCTCACAGTCTTGTAGGGATGTGGTGTAAGAAGACTCGTCGATGAGAAGAGAAGTCCAGGCAGTTAACTCTTCTATGGGTAAAGGAATGATTTCACTTTGGCTTGATGGTGGTGAAGGAGGTTCAAACTCCTGTGTTGGTGGAGAGGCTTGATTTAAAATTTTTTCAATAGAGGCTTTTGGCTGAGAATCGAAGACTGCATGGATCTCATGAACACTCTCCTCGGCTAAGATATCTTGGTTCACGTTACTGTTGGACGAGTGATTCGGGAATGGCTTGTTGAAAATTTTCAGATTTCGGTTAGCAGGGGCGTTAGGATTATCGAGGGTTATATCCCTAATCGACCATTTCTGCACTATGTTTTTCAACATCTTGCAGCTTTTATGACTATGTCCTTTACGCGGTGAAAGTTACAAAAGTCATTTTCTTTGTACTCAGGAAGGTATTACGCGGGTGGAGTCAAACCCAGTGAGGTTTAACAGGGGCAAGGTGATAGCCCCGGCTTTGAGCAATTTCTCCGGGATGACGCCATAAGTTTCTCCCGAGGAGTGTAATTGAGTGGGCTCGGATTTGTACTTATAAGTGGTTTTCGGCGGAGTATTGGACGGTGTTTGAGATTTGACCATTACCGCGTGGACAGCTCCTTTTGATTTAGAAGAAGTGGACGCGTGAGGAGTGGTGGTGTTTGGCTTGTTGGTAGAATCAGGAGTTCGGAAATTGGGGTTTTTGTTACGCAACCGTAATTTCTCTTCTTCTAAGGCTCGAATTTCTAGTTTCGAGCCATGGTAAAGGCCTCGTCGAATGTGCGGAAAGTTTGAATTTGGAGGGTAGGGGAGATGTGCTTAGCGCAGGCCCACGTAAATAGTTCGATGAGTTCGGTTTGAGGCAAGGCATACGTAAGTTGGTTGATAAGGCCCCGCCATCGTCCAACGAAATCTGTGATAGATTCATCTTCAAATTGTCGGATGGCATAGAGGTCGGTAATAGATACTTTCTTGGCAATGTTAATGGAGAAATGATCCAAGAAAGATTGGGCTAGTTGGTTAAAAGAGAAGATTGAGTGCTGGGTTAAAGCACTGTACCACTCCAAGGTAGGTCCTGATAAGGACATGGGAAAGGTGCGGAGTAACAAGGCATCATCATGGGCAATCAAATAACAAGCATGTCTAAATGATCGCAAGTGTTGTTGAGGATCCTCTTCTTGTTAAAGCGAGTAAACTTTGCAACTCCCATTGAGGAGGATATGAATGAAAGGGGAGACGAAGGGTGAATGGGCTCCCGACAAACTTTCTTGTATGTCAAGGCGCTACGACTTCCTGAAACGGAAGCCTCCAGGTTTTGCATTTTGTCCATCATTTGTTTGATGAAATCTATGGTTGGATGAGATGATGGTGCCACAGAATAGGGATGTCCCATATAAGGTGTTGAGGTTACTGGATACGTGTATGGGAATGAAAAGGTAGGCGGAGCTTGAGAAGGAAAGCTCGTGTGAATAGGTGGCAGAGAGTAAGTCATGAATGGAGTGGTCTGAAAGAGAGATGAGATAGGGGCAGTTGGTGGTAACGATACGTGGGGTCCAAGGTTAACCAAAGGAAAGCTAATCGGGGTCGTATGAACCTCTGAAGCCGTCGGATTGGGAGACGGGGCTAGAGATGCAGGAAGTAAGGTAGTGTTATCAGGAGGAGTGGGAGCTAAATGAGTAGCTATACTAATAGGCATGCCAATAAGGAGCTGACCATCAGGCGTACGGTCAGGGGCATGAGACAAATAGTATTGTACAAGTGCTGGGATTAGCATCTAGAAATTTGGCAAAGTCCTTGTCTCCTATAGGAATTTGGGGGATCTCACTGGTGTCCGTAGGGTTCCCTATAGAATGTGAAGGGGGTGATTCAGGAAAAGACACAGAGCAGGCATGTGAAACCATGGCGGCTTGCTTCCGAGTGATGACAACCATAGACAAGAACACAGGAAAGTTTCAATCTATCAAGAACAAAAACAACCTCGGAATGATGAATTTGGCAAGATTCTTTGGTTTGGTGGGTGATGAAGACACTAACCGACATATCGGTTTAGTAACGGTGTCGGTCCACATGAGAAAAGCGACGTCGGTCCCATAACCGATGCCGTGTCAAAAGTCTAGGATAAGAAGATATAAAAGGCTGCTAATTTGATTTTTAGCAACGTTGAGTATATTTATCAACTTATTGATCACAGAAGACAAAGTATGATAGAGAAAACAGAATTTGAAAACAAGCAAGAGGCACACGCAAATCTAGAGACTAATCCTAGGGTTAATTTTAGTTATCGTGGGCTTATGCCTTTAGACGTAAGATGATGTCAGAATCCTAAACAACAAGACCTAGGGAAATGTCAAGTTTGTTTTGGCTTATAAGGTTACCTCAATCGGGCGGAGGAATACCGCGGAAAAGGGGGGATGTTTGAGCTGTTGTGTTAATTGTGAAGTGATTCAAGTATGTGTTGTGCGGTGAAACTAAGGTTAATTTCTGTCAATACCGTGGATATCACCCCCATGTATGCGACACATTACTTAATCTATGTTCACTAGAATTGAAGAACAACAAGCGAGGAATGCAATGCACGTGTTTTAAACCCAAGTCGAAAATTATATTCGATGAAGCAAGAGAGATGACTTTCACTAATGTGAAACTAGGAAAGCAAGACAAATTCTTTACTGAAATATATAACAAAAGCAAAGAACAAGCAAATATGCTTCCTAAAATGAAAATAAGAAAGAGAAAGAAACCCAAAATGGGTCCCATACACCTAATGCGTGCCAAAATGTTTCGTTCGGAATGTTTCAGCTTCTGGGAATAGAGTTGCTTCTATCCTTTCATTCCTTTTAGAAACAGATGAGGTTAGGGTTAGGAGGAATACCTGTTAAATGTCAAGATGGTGTGCGCGTACCGTAGAGAAAGATCAGTTTGACTGCGGAGAACTCCTTTTTGTCTTAGAAGGACTACCTGCAAATAAGAACACAAGACCACAAGATTTTGATTAAACAATAAATGAGGAAAGCGCCTTGGGCCGGAAATATAAAACTTCCTTTCGAAGGTGGTGGTTCCTACTAATATGAATTAACACAAAAGACTGCAAAATATCAATTAAATTGTTTCGTTAAACTGGGTAGGGGAAAGGCTGGTTTTCTGGTTTTGATGACAGGAACCGATGCCGGTTACTGATAACCGATGCCGGTTACTAATAACCGATACCGGTAGGTTCTGGGATCTTCTTGGTAGCTATGGTGTTTTGTAAGGCTGGTTTATGGATGATATTAGGAAATGGGATGATTAGAAGCAAAAGAATGACAGTTAGATGCAATGGCACGTTGGGTAGTGGATTCAGAAACGGATTTAGGAGGACTGAGATTCAAGAAGCATAAGAAATGTTATAACAAAGGACATGCAAGATGTGACTTACTGGTTTTGACCAAGATGCAAGTTGATCTCCTTGGTTGTAAACACTTCTGGTTTCTTTACTCGTCTCTGCTCTGTCAAGTGAAGATCTGGACTCTGTTCCTCGCTCGCAATGCTCTCTGTTGATCCAGAAATCCTTTGACTGATCTCCAAAATGAAATTCCGATCCGTTGTTTTGGTTTGGGGAGCCCATTTACAGGGAACCGATGGCGGTTGCGTAACTGACGGCGGTCGAGTAGGAACCGGCATCGGTAAGGAAAAAGTAGGCTATTTTTAGTAAAATAGCCCACCTTCCCTGCTTTTCTCTCGAGAGATCAGTTGCGGGCTTGGTCAAGTGGCTAGAAGGTCGGCTTTGGGTGCGAGTAAGGAGGCATTAGTTATGGATGTGAGTCTAGACCAAGTCATGGGTCTTAATTAGGTTAGTTTAGGGTTAGGGCTAGGTCATGATGAGGTGGCAAAGTGAGGTGGCGGGTAAGGTGATGTGGATTTATCAATTACAAGGTAATTAATAAATAATTGTGTAAAGTTTAGGTAATGAGGTTAGGTTGCGAAATGGGATGCGGGTCACAAGGGGTCGTAAGACACGAATTTGGTGTCTCTGATTTCTCTTGGTGGGATATGTTCCTACTAACTAAGCAAGGTCGTAAAGAAAACAATAATTACATTATTTTTTTCATCACGCATGCATTCTATAATCATAGACCATCCAAATTCCTTTCTCGAGATGCAGGTTTAAATATATACATACATCATAAGCATGCGACTAATCAGTCGAGCTCAAAAGAAGGATCTACAGTTTCATCCCACTCAATTATATAATCACCTGAAACTGTCAAGCAATTAAAGAGCTCTCGCGACCAAGCAATAATCAATAAACCTACCAAATTAAACTCAACAATTCTTTCCATATCATTCTTTAAACATGAAATTACCCAACGCCATCGCCTGACATGGCACAGTTAGGAATTCATTAACTCAGTCATACTAGAGACTAGATAACATCATAAACAGAAGTCATTTCCATATGCAAACACAACAAACATTTCAACTGAGTCGAACCACATACAAACACAGCGAACATTTCAACTGAGTCGGATTCATATGTATACACAACAACATTTTAACTGAGTCTAATCCCTACAAATATACAACAAGAACTTTTAACAGAAGTTGAGCCAACACGCAAACACATCAAGGACTTCAACACAAGTCATATCCAACAAGTATTCACAAAGAAAGGCTTAGGCAAGTCGGAATTAATAAATATAATCACATAAAGGACTTCATGAAGTCGCCTCCTTAACATAAGCTCAGCAAAGATTCAACCGAAGTCGAACCAATACGAAAATACAGCAGGGACTCTAACAGAGTCGTGTTCGTATGTAAACCCAGCACACACTTCCACAGAGTCGAACCAAATGTAAACACAACAAGCATTTAAATGAAAACACTACGGGACTTCAAAGAATTCATATCCACAAGTATTCATAGCAAAGACTTCAACAAGAAGCGAATCCATATGTACACTCGGCAAAGGATTCAATGTAAATCGAACTAAACATGTAAACACAGCAGGCATTCTAACAGAGATCGAATCCTTTTGAATACACAACAAATATTTCAATAAGAAACGAATCCATATGTACACTTAGCAAGATTCAACAGTAAATCGAACCAGCATGAAAACACAGTAGGCATTCCATACATTGCTACCATTTAAACCAACTGAACCAAAAATCATTTGAACAGAGTTGTTCTAATGAAAGCATTTAAAGGAAAGTAAGATTTTTAAAATTTAGGGCCTATCATGCCTGATAGTGTCGCTTAAAAATCTGAAGAAGACCTCTGAATGTGCTCGCACCTTCTCTTCTTCTTCCACGATAGATTAAACAACAATAAATTGTTACCTTCATGCCTTATAAAATTTCCCCAATAGAGAAAGGAGCTAGATATTCTCAAAGTTGCCATGCAACACAGAGTAGATGACTGGTTCGAAGAACTAGTGATCAAGCAAAGAGAAAAATGGAATGCATGGAAAACCAAACAACCAACCAATTTTCCATTTGCATGCCTTCCCAAGAAATCCGCACTCAAGAACCGAAGTTCATTAATTGCATTAACTCCCATATTCCCACCTATTCTCCATTGCCACCGACCGCCAAAGTTGGTGATTTCCTAATGAAAACAAACAACCATTCCCATATTTGGTGATACTGCCACGTCAGGTCATAATAGCCATTTGCAACCTCCGCCAAATCCCAAGTCCTTCATCCTTATCCACCTCATAAATTCCATGGAAACCACCACCCATGACTCATGCCCTTCATAGGTCCCCTCCATCCATTATCATTAGTTAAGATAGGTTAGAAACATAGGTTAGATCATAAGGTAATACATTAGTCTTACTTCCATAGTGCTAGGTGTGTAGCTAACCTTAGGAGCATTAAGCTTATAGTTTAGGGCTAGGTTAGATTAGCAATAATCTAACCAATAGGTTATAGTTTAGGTTAAGGTTATTAACCTTACCGAATCCGATCTAGGTCTCCCAGTAGGACGGATCGTATTAGAACCAAACAGGTAAAACATCCTGTAAAGGATCCTATCCGGTATTGCTAATTAAACTTACTTGTATACCCGGGAGCATCTTACCTAGATTAAGGTCTAGGCCTTCTTGATGTTACGGTATTTGGAACCGAATTTCGTTTAACATGATCACCCTAAGTTAAACTCTGGAATTACTCATTCAACTCATTCAGACCTTGCAACTTTCGTAAGGTCAATAAATTTTGTTCATCCTGAATAAACTTAAAACATCTCTTGGATCAATGCAACTAATCCAAGGCTGAGTCATAAAGATGCATAAATCCACAATTCATTCCGAAATCAAATTGAACTCAAAGTAAAAATGAAAGAAATAAAAGAATCCAAACATATTCGACTCGTCAAAGATCTTCAAGAGCAAAGAAGATATAATCCATATCAAGCATGACTTCACAATCAAAGGAACACATCCTTATACAAAAGAAATCATATATAAACACTTGAGTGCTCAGAGGAGAATAACAACGATTGGTGTCTTCTCATTATGGACACATCTTGTGTCTTTGTTTAGAAAGCAGATGGCTACTACCATCATGAACTCATTGTTTATGGCACTAATCGGGATCCCTCCGGTGAAATGCAACCCTTGCCCATCATTTTTCCATCCATGGACTTCTTGTGACCCTTTGGGTTCTGGCCCATAAATCCTTCATATCAATGTGACTAAGTTCTAAGTCTCTGATGTCTAGGTCATACTCTGCTTGGGATTCGGGCATCCTGACCCTCTGATATTTGTACTTCATTTCTTCCTCTGTGAGCTTGGCCTTGCCCTTAGATTTGGTAGGTCTCTTGCTTGATGTTGACATATGTAACTCTGAACTCAATTGCTGATCTGCAAGAAGAAGAAGTGAAACCCAACGCAAGAAAGTCATATCAGTTGTTTGATCTTCCATTAAAGTGTTGACTGAAGGAAGAGTTAGTGATTTTAAGGCTTCAGGGCGCATGGCGCATGAATACTGCAGTTGCTACGAGGTTAAACAATATGGCTCACGAAAAAGGGCTGCTACTGAGGATAAATCAGTGCCAAAGGGCGCATGGCGCATAGATATTGCAGTTACATTTTTTTGTTGTTGTAAGCAGAAGTGCGCCTGCGCCATATGTATGCATTTTATAAAGGGCACTGATATTTTTCATGTTACATGGGTACAGGATGTGCCAAAGGGCATAGGTTTAATGTGTGTAACATCATTTTTTCATGCGCCATAGGGGAACTTGGTGCGGCGCATGGAAGGTCTGCATAACATAATGTTGTAACAATGGATGTGCCTGCGCCTTTTTAACAGTTTTGTACTTGGCGCATATAAAGTTGGTGTTACATGGATGCAAGGTGCACCAATGGTGTGATTTTTAATAATGCAACACATGAGTTTGGTGCACCAAGAGGGCGTAGGAAAAGTGGTTGTAACAAGCAAGGGAAGTGCACCTTGAGGGCACAGTTGTTCTTTATGTAACAAGCATGGTATATGCACCATTGGCGCGACTATATATCATGTTGCAGGGGTGGCAGATGCGCCAAAAGAGGAAATGACAGTGTCTTATTTTCAAGCCTTGATTCTTTCTCCTGAGGGGTTACATGCATTTAAACTTCTTTTGCAGGATGTCTTTGGGTGATGAAGAAGCTTAATCAAAGAGTTTCAAGCAATCTTTTCAAGACAGAGTCCCCTTTACCAGCAGATCTGGAAAGAGGGGGAAATGCATGTGGAAGAATAGAAGAAACAGCAAGGGGGGGAAGTTCATGGTTTCACAGCCTTATTTAACCCAATCCACACCAACAAGCAGCCAAAAACCAAAACACAAAGCACAAGAGCAATAGGGACCTCTTACCCAGATTATATAATGGAGAAGTGTGAAACCGGGTCCACAAAGTGATTCGAAAATGACAGGGCAGGTGCACTGACAGGTACAGAGGGAAGAGAAAATCACGTGATTCTGAGTAATGAAAATGATAGTGCAGATGTGCCTATATATAGGTGAGATGGTAATAAATGTGCCAACCACTTTTTCAAGTGGCGCGCCAAAATTGTTGTCGACAATGGAAAGCATGCGCCCTTTGGCGCATCAAAACACCTGCCAACATGAAGTTATGTGCGCATTGGCACACCAAAAGTGTTGTTGACACAAGAATATACACACCCTTGGCACACTAAAACTCGGCACAACAAAAGTATTGCTGACATAAAGGCACATGTGTTCTAAGGCGCATGCAAGAAAGGCACAACATAGTGAGGTGCACCAAAACGCTGTTTGACACTTCAAACCATGCACCTAACCAAAAACACCAAAAATGGCTAAGTTCGGAAAACTAGATTTCCGGGAAGGGATTTTGCAACGATTCGAAACGCTTGAGAGTCCCGACGAGGGACCGGAACAAAATTTTGGTAGGGTTATCAGCAAAATTACCCTTGCAATTTTACGGGATAACAACCTGGATATTTTGGGGACTATCTGCGAGCGAATCTCGGGGGTAGAGAATCCTAGATCTCACGTGCCTATCCATTTTGTAATAGAGTCAAAAACAAGGGGGACCGGAAAGGGAAACACACAACCAACAAAAGCAAGCACATGACAAAAGAAAACACACGACTAAAAAGCAAATCTGACAAAGAGAGAGGAATCTCTACTTCACGAATATTTTCGAGATGTTGCCCGCTATAGGAAGCGGGAGATCAGTTCCATCCGAGATACGAGAGATAGAAATTATTCTATCCATTGAGCTGCTTGATCTTGAAAGGTCCTCTCCATAGGGAATCAAATTTTCCATGCATGCCCTTTGGCTCTCTTCGTTTGTCCCACAAAAGGACGAGGTCTCCCACCTGGAAATTTCTTTGCTTAGCTTTTTTATCGAACAATCTTTTGACTGATTCTGATGTTGGGTGATCTTTTCGACCACCCTTACTCTCTTTTCTTCGAGCTCTGCTAGATACATGATCCTCTTTTGAGGGGATTTTGAAAATTTTCATCTTTGGTTGCCGTGCAAGCACAGAGCGAGGAGTTCAACGGAAATGGGAAGCTCGACATCGGTGCCATATAACACTTGAAAAGGTGACATACCGAGAGATCTCTTGGGAGTAATACGGTCTACCCAAAAGCATCGTATAAGGACTTGTGCCACATTCGTTGGTTCTCATCCACTAGCTTTCGTATGATGGTCACCAAGTTTTTGTTACTGGATTCTGCCTAACCATTTCCTTGAGGGTAATAATCCGAGGCGTGAGATAAATTTATTCCGTATTCATAGCAAAAACTAATAACTTCAGTGAAGAAAATTTAGAAGCATTATCGATAACAATCTTGTTTGGAACACCAAACGACAATGATATTTTCTTTGATAAAGCTGCAAACAACCTCGAAGTGGCATGTTTGATGATGTATGGCTTCCACCCACTTAGTGAAGTAATCTACATTCTTTGTTAGGACATAAGCGTATGCGGAACTTGATTGGGGATTAAGTGCACCGATAAAATCAATTCCCCCTTTGCTTGAATGGTTCGTCGATGATGACCGGTCGAGGGGAAAAGTAGCTAACTTGGGCTTGCCGACAAACTACTGGTAAGGCTAACACTTTGCTACCCAGGTAGCTGTATCTTGGAAAAGCGTCAGCCAATAGTACCTTGCCCAGATGATCTTGTGTGCATTGTCACAGAAGAGGAGAAATGGCCTCCACAGGCTGAATTATGAAAACTTTTATGTAACTTCACCTGCTGTGGCTTTTCGACACATCGCAAGAAGATGCCATCTATCCCGCGTTTGTATAAACCGTCATCCCAGATGACATATTTGGCTGCTCTGAGCTTTATAGCGCACTTCTCCTTGCGATTAGTTAAGTTGGGCATTCACCATAGGTGAGGAAGAAAGCAATATCAAAATACCACTCATCATTTAGTTCAGTTGCGAAAAATAGGACCATAGGCGGTGAATAGGGTTTCATGGTGACTTTGTGCTTCATTGGTACAATCATCTTTTCTCTGGAAACTTCTGACCCTTGGTTTTCAGCCATAAGTTGACATAGGCCTTTGCCTCTTACCAACTTGGTTGGTTTTATATCCAGATCGTACTCTGGACCTTTGCAATCCAATTTACTCGCATGCTTCCTAACTCTGTTGAGTTAAAATTCACTTGATTTGCCCTCGAGGACCAAAGCACCACCGTATGAGAATTTAAAATGTAATACTGAAGTTTTGATTTGCTTTGACAACGGTGAAGGCATGCTTTTCCAACTGAGACATTTTTAATTCGTGAGGCTTGAGGGGAGAGCTCATGAATGCAATTGGGGATTCAACATTCTCAGAATTCTTTTGCATCAAGATGGCAGATACAGTATGCTCAGATGCATAGCTATACATGATAAAATCCTTGGAGAAATTGTGACACACCAAGATTGCGCGTGAGAGCGAAGCTTTTATTTCATCGAATGATCTCTTCCCTTCCTCACTCCATCGGAAATTTGGTGAAACTTTCATCATGTCTAATATATGACAAGTATTTTTAGCAAAGTCGGGAACAAAGTGCACGAGAAAGTTCACCTTTCCGAAGAAAGAATGGACGCAGCGGTCTTGCTTGTAGGCAAAGTAAGGCTCAACGAATAGCCTTAAATTTTTGGTATCTATCTTCATTCCTTCTTTGCTAACAACATGTGCTAGCAACTTTCCTTCGTGATTCCAAAATAGACTTTTTTTGGGTTCAGGAAATCCCATGCTCTCGGCATCTGGCCAATACTTGCTCCAGATGATCACAATGATCATTTCGTTGTTTAGAGAACATAGTTAAGTCATCCAGATAAACCACAATGACCTTCCCCATCATACCTTTGAATGCAAGGTCCATGGCTCGCTAAAAAGTGGCGCCAGCATTGGTCAGGCCAAAAGGCATCCTGCTGTAAGAAAACGTGCCCCAGGGAGTAGTGAATGTTGTTTTAAATTGGTCTTCAGGTGAAACTTCAATCTGATTGTAGCCTGAAAAACCATCAAGCATGGACAACATTTCTGATCCAGTTACTGCTTGTAGAACTTGATCCATTATAGGAAGTGGGTAGTTGTCCTTTAAGGAAGCCTGATTCAAGTTTCGAAAATCTACGCATATGCATATTTCACCATTTTTCTTGTGCACTGGCACAATGTTTGCCACCCAAGTACTGTGATGGATAGGAAAAATGATTCTCGCATCCAGCATTTTCTGAATTTCAGCCTGGATAGTACCTGAGATCTTAGGGTTATAATGCCTCTACTTCTAGCGAAAGGGTTTGATGTCCTCTTTCAACGGAATGTCATGTTGGATGTCCTTTGGCTTAAAAGACTTTAGATCGGCGTAGGACCATGCCAATACATCCATGTATTTCTTCAGCAGTTTGACAAACTTCCACTTCTCTTCAGGTGTGCAACATTTTCCGATGTTCACAAACTACGGATGTTCTACCGATCCTAAATTAACCGGTTCGGTTTCTGGGGAGGATCCAGTATCATCTCACCTTTTCTTTTTTACAAAACGATCATGCCTGTCGAACAACCACTCTAAAGAAACCAGGCCCTTTGGAATTTTATTTCCTTTGAGCTGACATATGCCGTCATTCCCTTTGGATTCACCGTCTTAACCGGTGACTGATTCACGGCACGTAGAAGTGGATCCTTCAAAGTGAAGTTCCTTAAAAAATTTCACCTTTTCTAGAAAGGCAATGAGTTGATTGTCATCGTTGAATACTTGCCAATGCTAAGAATTGTCCGGCATGCTTGGGTGGAAAACCACCTCAATGGTGTATTTGTATGTTTTCAAACCTGGGTGAGGGAGCATGAGGGATCTTTGAACAATAAATGAATCGGCCATGTCATTTTGAGCTCTTGGAATGGATTCTATTGAAAAAGCGTCAAATTCTTCGATGCCATCCCACACCGCATTGTGGTAATGCCTGAGCCTCTCATTCTTTACTTGATATATCCTCTTAACTTGATTCACGACTAGCTCTGCATCACCTTGTACTTTCAGATTTTTGATCCCTCTTTCCTTTGCGGCTTGCATGCCAAGTAGCAGAGATTCATACTCAATAGTATTATTTGTGTTGAAAAACTACAACTTGAAAGAGAGAGGAATAATCTCCCCTTCGGGAGATATTAGCACGGTTACGCACCACATCTACTAGTCACACTGCTATTGCCATCAAGCTGCAAAGTCAGATCTTGTTAAGATCTTCTTCTTGAAGGCGAGAAAAACCATTTTGTCGGACTGGTAGACAAGAAATAGTTCCCCATTCTGATGATTCAAAAAGAATTTGGGCTTTGGGGTCCTCGAGTTAGTAACCAAGTACTTCTTTTGTGATTTTGGCTCCAGTGTTTGCATTACACCTTTGTGGGGATTCTAGCCTTAGACTAGTCCATATCAATCTCCCCACCAACTTCACTACAAAAACTTCTTCCCAACGAAATTCCATAGGAAGCTCCTGGAATATCAGCAACAAGGAAGGTCATCTTTACTCTTTTCTCTGGGAGAACGCCGCAAATGAGAAGCTGTGCGTCTTTGATTTGACCAATCAACGGAACTGCTTGGTTTCAAGGAATAACATTTGCCAAAAGGCTTGGTAAGGGTGAGGCCCAAAGCATGGGCAACTTTATCGGCATAGCGTTATCAAAACCTCGAGAATCAATTATGCGATTACTTAATTTGTGGCCATTGATTAGGAGGGAGAGATAGAAAGATTCTATCTTGCTCGATGCAGATGTTGAGGCAACATTTATGCGGGACGCGGGGAGGAGTGGAGAGGATTTTTTAGGGAGATGCGGGGAGATATGATGACTTGACTTTGAATATACTTAGTCAACCTTACAAGTTGTTTGGGGTTTGACCGAAGATACTCGGCTTCAGAGACATTTGGATCTTAGTATTCTTAGCATGATCTATGATGTCAAACGTGGGTAAGGGGTTGCCTTTGGTGAAGGAATGAGTCCCTCACTTCGCGATGGTAAAGTAGGATTACTGGTCTTTATGGAAATAGAAGAAGGCTGATTTGGAGGAGAGATGGGGGAAAATATTTCTTTGTAAAAGACTTAACAGGGGTTGAGTAGGAAGAGGATTACCTCTTTTAGCAATGGTTGGAGGCGTGTTTGACACGGCCTTCTCTTTGCACATGGGCAGTGACCTCTGCTTCTTTTCCTTGCGAGTGGGTAAAAACAACATATGATTGTCCACTTGCATACCCCTATGTACCCTCTTCTTCATCAGACTCTTCCTCATCAAATTCCATATACCCGATAGTAGAGTCACCAATCGGTTCACCGAAATCTTGATCATCTTCGCCTTGAGGCGAAGGTTCTTCATAATTTTCTCCTCTTCTTGATTTTGGCTAAGCCGTTGACCGGAGGAGCCTCAAGCGCCCGGCGCAAGCGGAACAAATGCGAGGCAAGCACGACCTTTGTGGAACATTATTGGGAACAAAATTCTTTCGTGGAATATCCCGGTATGAGGAACTGGGGGAAGCTTGAGCTAACTGCTTCTTTAATGCAAGTAAGTCATTCGCCATCTTTTGAAATGCCGGATCAGATGAAGTAGCGGGAGAAGGGCCCGAAGATTTAGGCTTGGATGATTCCCTTTTTAATTCACCAAATATTAGTAAATTATCTTCAATTCGGATGGCAGTGGCCTGGGTGAGAATCAAGGTAGCTACTTGTTCTTGTAGGAGTAAGAAACTTACTTTTGAGCTCATAGCGTTCCCGAAGAAACACTTCTGATTTTTAGTGTTGGAAGCATGGCAATAGGGACATGGTTGATTAATGCATTGAACCTGGCGATAAAATCACGCATGGTCTCATTGGCCTCCTTCTTTAGGTGAGTGATCTGTGATAGCAATGCAAATGCATCTTCCGAAGGCTTGTACCTATCTTCAAAAGCATCCCGCAAGGTGGCCCAACTGGTAATAGATCCGGCCGGTAAATGCTGAAACCATTCTGCTGCGGGCCCTTGTAGAGTTTCCAGAAAAAGGTGAACCGACACATCTTCATGGGTCACATCTAGGATACTGCATGACATGATGAATGCAGATATGTGTGAATCCGTGCTTTGGTTCCCGCTCCCATCAAATTTGGGAAAATTCTTTCGGTTTCCATGTGGGAGCGCATGAACAAGATGCGGCAAAGCCAGGGGACCCATAGCATTTCCCCATGGTACCGCCATCTGGATGGGTGGAAAAAGAACGTGGGCTGGAAGTACAGTTCCATTGAGTAGTAAGGCACTACAAAGGGATGTGGAGGCTCCTTGTGAAAACCAGTTCTTTCATGGAGGTGAGGCACTTCTGGTTGATCGATCAGCTGAACTTAGTGATGAAAAGCGCAGTTGGTGTTATACTGAAGTTGTGCCTTTGAAGCAGATCGAAAGTAGGATCGACTTCTCCATGAGCTCTCCTGCTACGAGTAAATGGTTCACCTGCCAGTGTACCTTCCCGATCTACAATATTGGGAGTAGATTTAAAAACTCTTTTTGGTTGTACTTGCTGATTTTCTGATTTTTTTGACAAAAATCAGCAGCATATACTTTTCTTAATATTTAATGTTATCCTTTACGAGAACCGATTGTGGTTTAATGACAAAGAACAATGAGGATAAAATGATGGTGAAGCTTAGTAAGTTGATTTTCAGATCTAGAGTTGACTTTTCAAAGAGTTTAAAATTTTGGTAAAGCGTCACAAAAACTCGGATCTATGGAAAAATACTGATTTTATAAAAAGTCAGCGAACTAAAGATCTCCAACTAGGCCAGATCTATGGATCTCAGAAGAAAATTTTCAATTTGGGTCACTTTTGCAAAAAATTTGGATTTTGAACAAAAGTTAAAATTTGCAAACAGGTAGTGATTTTTCTGATTTTTACTGATTTTTTATCATACCACCATCATAGATCTGATAGATCTGTTCGTTCCCCAGTGGAGTCACCAAAAACTGTTGGTTTGAAAATCTATCGCTTGGGCAGATTTATGGATAGACGAGCCAACAGTGTGCAGGGCATAGCCCCTCTTTGAGTCAGCAAAGTGAAACTGGTTTATTGCTATTCTACCAAAGCGGGGAATGCATGCAAGTCTCACAATATTCTCGCCTTCGGGGTTTGGGATCTCATCCCGGTGAGGGGTGTTTCAACTATGGAAAGAAAGGAATGAAAGAGAAGATGAAGAAATATCAGTCCGAAGGAGAAAAGAAATGAATTCCAAAGCGAGAAAGGTTAGAGGGTTTATGTTTTGGGATTGGTAGTAAACAGAGCCAAACCTACTTGCATAAACGAATAAAGCAATCTTGATGAATAAATGACAAAAAAGTAGAGATAGATTCAACAGAATAAACACATAGATCGACATAAGAAAGATCGGATGCCCATAACACACATATTCAACACAAAGTCTTAATATTTACATTAATATCTTCTTCTCACATTACAAAAGTACAAAGCCTTTTCTTCTCACTTCTATTTTTCATGTAAAAGATATCCACTCTCTGAATATAACAAGTATTCAAGTATATATAGAAGGAGAGAAGAAAAGAAGACAAAAGCAAACCAACCACTTAATTACAAAAATATCTTACAATAGATTACAAAGTCATTTGTTGACTTTTGACAACTTTAGTGGATGACATCATCCCATGGTGCAACATGGATGATGTCATCATTTAATGTCAACACACTTTGGATATTTATAAGGAGAAAGATGGGAAGAAGGAAACTATTCACCATCATCCCATGGTGAAAGGGGTATCTTGCTTTTTTTGCTTGGGTGACGAGATGTGGAACTAGGCACGGTACTCCATGAACTTGCTAATCATGGGTTGAAGTTGATCACGGGAAGGATCCTTGTGTCGATCGCTAATAGCTTCGTAGGTCTCCCACTCATCTATGAGATTTTCATGGGAGTTTTGAATAATCATTCTCTGCCTCTATCAGTACCCGATGAAGTCGCGACAAGCCAACAAGTTATTGATGGATTCGTCGTCGAACGTGACCTTGGCTGACCCACTGTGAAACGATCTCCTTGAAGATCTGAATAGTTTCCTCAACCTTTCTTAAGGTGAAAGAAGAAGTGAGCAAGCCTAGAGACATTCTTAGGACAATCTGTTCCATTTGATGCATTGCATCCAGGGCTTCCTCCTTTACTTTGTCGATCTTCTCCAGGACGAACTCCAGCTGATCCACCGATAATCCAGAGTAGAAAGGATTTTGTTGAGGGCTCTAGGGTGTCCAAAGATGCCGAACTTGACCAGATCTTTCTGAACAGTCGAGCATTTTCTGAAAGGTCTCGTGTTGCATCCTGGCATGATCAGCTCTTCGGAGATGGGTCCTGCTATCGCCTAGAGTTCTCTGTTCATCCGATTGATATTCTAGTACAAACCGGTGAACTTAGCGATCACTCCCTCACTTTCTTTGAGGATTTGGATCCTCAGGTGGAAACTACCATGCCTGCTCGCCGATTTTAGCATTCTCATTAATTTTATATCCGGCTCAAAGGCTCAAGAGTTTCGAGGCGGAAGTTGTAGGAGGCGCTTTGCCCATTTTTACGCAAGGCGTGGAGAAGATATTTATTTTCTCCTTTAACAGCCTTTTCTCTTCCTTTACTTCCTGGAGCTTTTTACAAAGGGCGTCAACTGCAGATAGGGCCTCTCCTTGCAGGCTTTCTGAAGATGTCCCCATTATGACTTGAGTCACTGTGTAATCTGTCGAAGACAGATCCTTCTTATCCTTCAAAGGTTGGGGTATGCAATCACTCTCTCCCTGATGCACTATGAGAGAAGCGGGTTATGGGATTTTTCTTCTTGGCCCCTTTTTATGGGATTACGGAGAAGTCCATCGGTGCGATTGGAAATTTCCTCTTCTTGTTGACTCGAGTCTTTGGAGATCCAGCTGGACTTATGGGAGAAGGACCGAGAAATAGAGAAAGGGAGGCTACGGTAGTAGAAGGAAATACGTGGAGACACTTGGAGGTGGCATTGAGAGGGAAACCGAGGAAGTGCTCGCGGGAGGAAGAGATCTGCGGGGGGAGGAAGACATAGGAATGGAAGGGAGCTCGAGAGATGAGGGAAGAAATGGTGGAGGATAGCTCCGCGAGAGAAGAGAAGATGGATGATGAAGAAGGGGAGCAGTAGAAGAAGGGGGAGAGGACATGACCAAAGGAATGGTCGCTTGGGTCACTCGAGGAGGGGAAGGAGGAGAGGGAGAAGGGACAAAAGGGACCTCAATAGTTATAGTAGTGGCGACATCCTGAGTGGATGTTCCTATCGGAACATCTTCCGCTACTTCTTCTTCTAAGCTTTCCAGGATTACAACCCGTTCTTGTGAAGTGGAAGGAGGACTTTCAGGAGCTTCCTCTTGGGTGGAGCTAGATTCACCCTCTTTTCCTTTCCCCTTGCCCTTTGGTAGCTATTTTGACCGAGGAGGTGCGTTGCCCAACGGAGATGTGATGAAATCAACTCGAGGTAGATGAGACCATTCATTCGGCACCAATGCTCTGTTCTTCATAGAGTTTCCTTGACCCTTTCCTCTATTGTTTGAGGAGATTTTTATATCGATCACCGCGAAAGGCCAATCATCCCCATTTGTGTCAAAATATACTTGATCAACTTCTTGATCAGTAGTTTGATAGCCTTTTGGGATGATGGCCACACCATACTGGATGATTTCAGCCAAGGCCAAGCGGGAATGATCCTTCCTCTGAGCTCGACCTCATGATATAAGTTGATGTAAATATCCTCGATCTGAGGGATGTGGATCGGATCAAGTTTAGCTCAGGAGATAATTTCTTGGGTCGAAATTGGTCATTGCTGGAATTTATGTTTTAGATTTAGTAGCTCCGATTCTGCAAACATATCTTTCACCTTGTGGTGAGAGAGACAAGTATACCTTGCCCACTTTGTGAGGGGAAAGGAGTTCCGCCCCTTCTTTCTCTTTAAACACTTTTTGTGGTAGGTGATAAGTGTCTCGATGACTCCAATAGGATCAACTTGGGGCCAAAGCATATCTCGACAATTTGGTTGGTTCCCCAAGAAGTTAGCTGCCCTTAGATAAGTAAAGGTAGGGAATTGAGTGAACAAGGCCCCCATTTCTCTTGTGGCTATGACGATACTCTTGGTTGGTATATGACCGTGAGTCATATTTGGCCTTAGAAGTACGAGATGATGCCATAGAAGAAGTGCATCGTTGATCTTTGTGAATGAGGGGATGCTATTTTCCAGCTTGATTCAGGATAGTATTCATATATTTTAACTTGGGGAAAAACCCAAACCGCATTAAAGCTGGATAATCTCTTTACGAAGGCTGCAACATAGACTACGTAGGATTTCATATAAAACCTCCCCATTGTGGTAAGTTGTTGGAGCTGCTTAGATATTGTGCTACTTATGATCTCCGCCCACTCAAAGCGTTGATCGGGCACATTTTTGTTCATCGTTTCTAAGTATCGCAGCATCCACTTGTGAAAGTAATGGGCATCAAGAAGCCCAAATACTCTACTCAGGAACGTGATTGTATCACTGAGTTCCTCTGAAAATTCACTGCGATGAATGACTTGTGGCCATCGGGTCACCACCTTTTTGTTCTTTAGGTATACTTCGTTCATCAGCTGCATACACTGATCCTCATTGTCATCCCAAGCCTTGATGCAATCTTCCTGGCTTACGGCCACAAAGTTTCGGTGGTGAGGAATGCCGAGCATTATTTCAAAGTGTCGGGCGGTGAGGTTGATTATGACCTCTCCCTTCTCATTATGGACACATCTTGTGTCTTTGTTATGTAGATGGGCTACTACCATCATGAACTCATTGTTTACGAAACTAACTAGGATCCCCTCCAAGTGAAATGCAACCCACTACCCATCAGTTTTCCATCAATGGATTTCTTGTGACCCTCGAGTTACGCCCGAGAAATCCTCCATATCAATGTGACCAAGTTACGAGTCTCGATGTCTAGGTCACACTGCTTGGGATTTGGGCATCCTAACCCTCTGATATTTGTACTTCATTTCTTCCTCTGTGAGCTTGGCCTTGCCCTTAGATTTGGTAGGTCTCTTGCTTGATGTTGACATATGTAACTCTGAACTCAGTTGCTGATCTGCAAGAAGAAGAAGTGAAACCCAACGCAAGAAAGTCATATCAGTTGTTTGATCTTCCATTAAAGTGTTGACAGAAGGAAGAGTTAGTGATTTTAAGGCTTCAGGGCGCATGGTGCATGAATACTGTAGGCTACAGGGTTAAACAATATGGCACACAGAAAAGGGCTGCTGCAAGGGATAAATCAGCACAAAGGGTGCATGGCGCATAGATATTGTAGGTTGCATTTTTGTTGTTGTAAGCAGAAGTGTGCCTGCACCATATGTATGCATTTTATAAAGGGTGCTGATATTTTTCATGTTACACGGGTACAGGATGCGCCAAAGGGCACAAGTTTAATGCGTGTAACATCATTTTTTCATGCGCCACAAGAGAACTTGGTGCGGCGCATGGAAGGTCTGCATAACATAATGTTGTTGTAACAATGGATGCACTGCGCCTTTTTAACAGTTTTGTACTTGGCGCATATAAAGTTGGTGTTACATGGATGCAGGGTGTGCCAATGGTGTGATTTTTAATAATCCAACACATGAGTTTGGTGCGCCAGAGAGGCGCAGGGAAAGCGGTTACAACAAGCAAGTGAAGTGCACCTTGAGGGCGTGCTGTTCTTTATGTTACATGCATGGTATATGCACCATTGGTGCGATGATTGTATATCATGTTGCGGGGGTGGAAGATGCACCAAAAGAGGAAATGATGTTGTCTTATTTTCAAGCCTTGATTCTTTCTCTGAGGGTTATATGCATTTAAACTTCTTTTGTAGGATGTCTTTGGGTGATGAAGAAGCTAATCAAAGAGTTTCAAGCAATCTTTTCAAGATAGAGTCCCCTCTACCGGTAGATCGGAAAGAGGGGGAAATGCATGTGGAAGAATAGAAGAAACAACAAGGGGGGGAAGTTCATGGTTTCATAGCCTTATTTAACCCAATCCACACCAACAAGCAGCCAAAAACCAAAACACAAAGCACAAGAGCAATAGGGACCTCTTACCTGGATTATATAATGGAGAAGTGTGAAACCGGGTCCACGAAGTGATTCGAAAACGACAGACGGGTGCTTGCTTTGCAGAGAGGGAAGAGAAAATCACGTGATTCTGACCGATGAAAATGATAGTGCAGATGCACCTATATATAGGCGAGATGGTAATAAATGTGCCAACCACTTTTTCAAGTGGCGTGCACAAAAGTGCTATTGACAATGGAAAGCTTTGGCGCATCAAAACCTTTGGCGCATCAAAAGTTACCTCGCCAACACAAAGTGTTCGTTGACACAAGAATATACGTGCCCTTGGCGCACCAAAACTCGGCGCAACAAAAGTATTGCTGACATGAAGGCGCATGCGCCTGGCGCATGCAAGAAAGGCACAACATAGTGAGGTGTACCAAAACACCTGTTTGACACTTCAAACCGTGCACCAAAGGATTTAAAGGGGGCACACCAAAACTTGATGTTGCATAGACATTATGTGCGCCCGACCAAAAAGACCAAAAATGGCTAAGTTCGGAAAACTAGATTTCCGGGAAGGGATTTTGCAACGTTCCAAACGCAAGGAGTCCTTAACGAGGGACCGGAACAAAATTTTGGTAGGGTTATTTGTAAAATTGCCTTGCCAATTTTACAGATAACAAAATTTTGGCTCAAGAAAATTTTCATCTTTTCCTCTCGCCAACGTGCACCAATCGTAGGGCACCATGTGGCCTCATGGGGTAATGACGGAGGTGTAGCATTTTCTTTTCCCCTTAGACCTTTTTAAAAATTTGGAAATATTTTCCATTTCACCCCACCGGCCCGCGACCTATCACAAGCTGCCACATGGTAGCTTTGGGTGCTTGCGGAGGGGGTAGAACCCTCGCGACCCCTTTCCCTTTTGAAATTTTTACTTGAATTTTTTTTTGTTTCCTCCCGCGGCCTCGCACTCCCACCCTCACCTTGGGAGATCCCTTCCGTAGGCACACGGACCTGCGCATCCAACTCTTCCCTTTTCTCCCTTTGGTGAAATTCGTCAAATAACTCCGTCACCCACCTCTCCCTCTCCCTTCTCCCCATAGCGAATCATGGAGTGCCACGTGCCCCTAGTAGACCCGCGGGCGCATGGGCGTTGTTTTGTTTTCTTCCCCTTTGGGTGAAATTCCCAAACTCTCTCGCCACCCCGCCCTTCCTTTCCTTGTTGCCGACGATGACTCAAAGGCCGCCATGTGTCCCTTGCGGGACCCACGGAGGTGCGGGCGTAATCGGGAAATTTCTCCCACACAAGGAAAAATCCCAAATGCCACCCGCGACCCACCAACCCGAAATTTTCCTTTCACCCTTGCTTGACACATGTCCCCTTGGGGAAAATTTGATCCATAAACTCCTTCATCCATAACTTGAGTTCCTGAAGGAGTTAGGAGGACTTTTTTATATCACTTTGAAATGTGAGAAAATTTCCTATCAAATGGGAATGATTTAGGGAAATTTTTAATACGATAAATATGAGGAAAATCAATTTGAAAATCTGAGCACTGTTAGGGAGTGGGCATGGGGGTAAATTTCTCCTTGAACCTAATTGAGACTTCTAACCCTAAAATTTGAACCATGTGAACTTGATATTTTTTAATGAAGGAAAAATATGATCTAGTAATTTTAGAATTTTTCCGAAACCTAATAGGGTCAACTATTGTCTTATTTCTCACCAAACCTCTCGGCAAAGTGAAGTTTGATTTGTTTATGGGGTATATTTGTAAGAGCAATGTATTAAGGGGGATGTTAGCATTAGTTTAGTTTCTAATACATTTGCATAGTTATAACTGTCACCTTCCTCTCCTTCTTCCGCAACCTTTATATTTGGGGCTTTGCTCTTTTGTTTGACACATTGAATACATTGAATATATAATTCTTTGTCTTCTGCTATCACCGAGAAAGATCGGGCCATTTCTGAGAGAGATCAGGCCTTTGCAGATGGGAATCAAATTGTGCTAGAGTGAAATCAGGCCAGGACATAGCAAGACCAGGTGATAGCAGAGATAGCCTACAACTACAGACAAAGTGATATCCAGCTATAACAGAGCAATACCGAGTGATAATAAATAACCTACAGCTACGGGAAGAGTGAGATATGGCTATACACGAGAGCGAGACTAAGTGAGTGAGTCGATAGCCTATAGTTATAGGAAGAATGAGATTTGGCTATAAAGAGAGCAAGATTGAGTGATAGTAGAGAGAGATCATACTATAGTAGATCGGTCACACTACGGGAAGAATGATATTGGGCTATATCAGAGCGATATTAGGCTATAGCACATCGATCACAATCTGTGGATAGATCTAGCTAGTATTAGAGGGGAGCATGATACATTATAGATAGACATGTCTTCAAGGATGTAGTTCATGATTGGGCACAATGTTACTATAGTAGGTGAGGCCACCTATTATAGGATGTAGTACTACATTTTTGTTCAAAGCTAAGTGGAGAGTTCTTGAGTATAGTCATATAACAGAAGCAAGTCACCATCCAGATCTAATGAGCCATCACGATCAGGTGCGATCCATAGAGGGTCCTTCATGACAAGAGTCTTTAGAGCAACATGGTTGGGCTCAACCCGGTTTAGTTCAACCCGATGCGATCAAGCATGATGCAACACCCTCTACCTGTGCAACACCTTGGCTACCCTCGTCTAGCCATATACTGGGACCAGAAGCCCTGACGTGGGTGAGAGTCATGGTTGACTCTCTTATTGATTTACCAGATGCACTAATTTATTTTGACGTACCGCCTCATGATGAAGGAATTTTTTTTGTATAGATGCCCATGATGACTTGTTATATCAGATGTATATGGACATTTATATTTTTGATGATATATGATGATAGATGGATTACTGATGTATCACATGTTGTATATGAGATATCATGCTTAATCTGTTTCTTTATGTTTATATCACATGCTAGATTATGAGATAACCTTAATGATAAAATACTTGTATGTTGGATGAGATACTTTGAGTAAAACATGTTTATATTTTTGATATTGGTGTGGGGGATAGATTTTTGATCATCCGCAACCCCTCTTGCCCCATTTTCGATACGATATTTGATGATTAAATTTTTTAGTATACATGAATGATGTAGACTTAGCATTTTTGATATATGATTTATAGATGTGATGGATATATGTGATATGATGGTGAAATGACAACACAACGTATAAATAAAATCAAACAAACACAAGTTTAAACAAATCTAATGCAAGAAACACATTTATTTACAAGCATGGAACATAATATGAACTCAAAGTAATGATCTATAGATTAAAGTAACATATAATCTAAGTAAACAAGTGAATTTAATTGAAATAATTCAACTTTGAAAAATAGATGCAACTAAAAACCCTACAAACCAACAACTAAAAGTAAGCAAACCACTACTTCATTTTTTTGTGACAATTTTGGGATGTTTTTCGCTATTTTCAGTATTTATTTCCAAGACAATTTTCTATTGATATTGATTAGTCCAAATTTCACAAAATATAAATTCAAAAATCCAAATTTATCTTACCATTGTGTAGTTTGTTCTATACCTTTGCAACGCAAAAAATGGAGACGTTTCGAGGTCGGGAGTAAAAGTTATGGCCTCTCAGTAATATAAGTAGTGCATTCAAAGTGTTGCATAGGCACCCATAATGCAGTCAAAAACTTCAAAATGAGCTAAACATTGCCAACACATGTGCACCTATGCACTCTTGTATCTTGCATATATGCCCAAGCACCCTCATGCGTTTCTCCTTTCCTCTCACGTGATCACCTTTTCTAACACGTGAGCAGAGACTAAATCTCTCCTCTTCGGGGTAAAGAATGTAATAAAGTGTGGTTGCTTTTGTCTCCTTATAGAAGGGGACTCATAGATCATAATTCATGCTATCAAAAATGGTAAATCCTCCCACCAGTCTTTGGACCATTTTATTGCAAATACTCTCTTTTGGTTAGAAAAGGTGGACTCTTGGAGGATTAATCATGTTTATAGAGAAGCAAATACAATATGCGGATTACCTCGCCAACTTCGGGGTATTGCAAAAAGAGGAGGCCATACTTGATAATGATTTAGAAAAATGGCCCAATATTGCCATCATTACGTAGGGTGAGGATATCGATGTTTCATTTAATTATTAGGATTTAGCTCATGTGAATTTTTCCTATATAAAAGCACTACTTTTCCCTCTTCTTTGGCATTTCATTTTAGTTTCTTCCTTTCAGAGGTAGGGTTCCCTATTTCTACTTGTATTGTCATGGCGGTTCATCCATTTCTTGGAATTTATCTTAGGGGTACTATAGGGAGATTGGCCTTCCACAATCCTATTTCCTCTACCAGATTTGTGCAAAGTTTTTAGAATTGGCTCGGCTTGGTGGAGAATGTTGTCGAGTAGATTCTTGGTGAGGAATATGTCTTGGGAAGTGGCATAGCCTGTGTAAACATAGATATAACCTCTATCTCTATTACCCACCTCTTATTTCTTGGGGGCAATAAGAAGGAAACCCTGTTGATTTCCCCAACACTCAATTTTTCCTCGACATTCAATGTGTCTAGTGGAACCTGTGGATAATTTGTGTCTACCTACGCCATACTTGTTGACCTCTTCTACGGGTGATGAAGATTTGGTGGCTCGTGCTTATGTCTCGAATTTGAAAAGAGGAACAATCTCCTATGGAATTTTTACATCACCGTCCACCAAAAACTTCAAATGAAAGATAAAGGACCAACCTACATTTATCCTCTTGGTCTAGAAGTACTTTCATCTCCTATTGGCCCTATTACAAACCGTATTGCCAAGCTTAAGGTTAAGGGAGAGCCTCCTACATCTTCCCGTGGAAGGAAACAAATGTCAAGGATCAAGGTCATCGCTCCAATTCTCATATGATGGTTCATGCTCCCGGGTTTCCTCGGTGGCATAGGTATAAGCGAAGCCATTGAAATATCAAAATAATCTTTCTCTAAATATATCTAGCTATATAGTAAAATAGTTAATATGGTTTTTTTATTTTTGTTTTGTCAAGGAAACTAAGCTTAGTTTTACTTCCTTCTGGTTCATGGGCTACCCTTCCCCATCAATATTATTTATATAATATTATGTAATGGAGGGGACCCATGAACCCTTTGGTTCAAACCCGTCAAAAGCGTTTACTTATAAAAAATAAAATAATTAATCTTGCGGTTAATTATTATAGGGATGATGTTTAACATGTCAACATTTTAGATGTCTACATTTTTCATCTCTTTGAAGTGTTATTGTGGAGCAATGACAATTCAAAGAAAATAAATTATGTTATGATGGTAGTATCATCCTAACATGCCTTGTCATCTTCCACACAACCAAGCATCATGCCCCAATGGAATTCTAAACAAACATTTTATGGTGCAAAGTACATTTGTTTCCCAAGAAACACCCGTAGATGAAAATAAATAGTAGCTAGTCACTCAAGAAACACCTCAAGTTACACTTCACTTGTAAATTGGCAAGCATAAGAATTATATGGAATGAATCATAATCTTCCTTGAGGTGTGGCTGTAAACACTAGATCTAAGAAGAGACCTATCAAGAAGGAAAGTCTGAAAATATAGGACCTTCTCAACCCTTCTTTGACACTCCAAGGGGTTAGCAATCCGAAAATAGTTCCAAATGCCCAAATCAAGCCTAAAGGACCTTTTGTATCAACTTAAGCACAAGTAAATGTTGTTACAAGCAAAGTGAGAAAAAAGATCATTAAAATCCTTCCAACATCCTTGGGGAGATGAAGAAAACCAATGTGAGAATATTTATGTGGGATTCATTAGCTATTCGTGACAAAGGGATATTTTTCAAGTTGTTATGGCCAACTTCCCTATTCCAAATGAGTCACCCAAGGAAAATAAAGGGTTCTTACCAATGCAATGCAACAAAAAGAGGGTCGAGCAAGAAAAAAGATGAATCCTCCACCTTTATATGTATCTTTGATCATAGGAGATAACTTGGTACACAATTGTATGATTTACTCTTGAGAAATTAGTTCAATGATGCCAAAACAAATTACAGATCAGCTGGGCCTTAAGTATGAGTGTCTTTCAAAAGATGTAGTGCAATTGGATGGGAAAATAGTGGGAACTATTGGATTTATTAGCGGTATAAGCCTCACAATACATGCATGTTCAAATGTATCATTTTCTCAAGACATATCCGTAATTGATCTACCTCCACTTTTTTCTCTATGTCCTGTCTAGGGATTTCAATACCAAAATTCGAGGGTACTTATCGCAGATTGGTCTCACATGGTATAGAACCAAGGATACCATCAAGTCTAAACAAATTTCTACATATCACATAGAACCTTATGTTCCTAACCCTATCAATGCCAATTGCACAATTTTTGATCAATAATATTGCCCAAATACCTGTGAAGTTGATACCAATATTGAAGACATTCCTGACTTGTTGCTTGATAAGTGGGCACATAAACATTATAACTATGATCCATATAAGGAGATCAAAGAAGTTGTCCTAGGTATTCACCGTCTACATGATGAAAATTCACCCCTTCCTAAGGTCACTCGTGATAAATGATAAAGAAGATGAGGTCATCGAAAAATCTTCTTTGACAAATCAAGAAGTAGACAAGGTGCAAGAGGAGGTGTACTGCTTGTATCTCCTAAAGGTATCAAGTATTACTCATCTTTCAGGTTGTAATTTAGATACTCCAACAACACAATATGTTATGTGTCCCTTATCTATGGCTTACAATGGGATAGGAATAACAATATCAGAAATTACGGACATTTGGGGATAGCGAGTTGATTGTGAACCAAGTGAGAGGAACAAATGTAGCCAAAAATGATCTATGTAAGGACTAAAAGCATAGGATATGGGATATCTTAGAATATTTTAAGCTTTTAACATCCATGTCATTTCAAGAAAAGAAAAATAAGTTTCGATAGGTTGGCTACGGTTGGGAAAAAGTTTGATGTTGTTGAGAATGTCAAGAGAGAGAAAGTTCAACCTCATATCAAGGTGATAGTGAGGCCTACTATACCGACATAATGACATAAGTTGGAAAGATTTGAAAATGATTGGAAGATCATTAATTTCCTAAAATAAAAGGCTGAGTTTTCTTCAAGGAATCATGACAAGTTAAAGAGGCAATATGGAGACCAAGTGGTTCAACTCAAATGAATAAGCTTCCCAAGGGCCCTGGTCACTTTGGAATCCATTTTCAACTCAATTACCAATTCAAATAAGAAAAAGTGAACATAAAAATCAAGGGGAGGATTTAGAGCCCATCTCATTTGGTGAGGTCAAATTCCTCAATGTTGGAAAGGTGAGCAATGCAAAGGATAAGCATGATTTTGTAAGACTTTTCCAAGAATTTTCTGATCCTTTTACATGGAGCTATTAGTACCTTAGGGATTTTGATCCTAGTTTACCTCAACATACCATTGATTTGGATCCAAATTGTCATACCATTTCGATAGAAATCAATGTATGTCAATCCTAAAACCAATAATGAATAAAGAGTCGAACAAATTAATAGAGGCAAAAATCATCTTTCCCATCAAGCACTCAAGATGGGTGGATAATCTAGTTCAAGTGCGAGAAGAAGAATGGAGAGATTAGGTGTGTGTTGGCTTTAGAGACTTGAAAAAGGATTCATTGAAAGACCATTACCCACTTCCCTCCATGGAATAAATTTTATAAATGGTAGCGGAGTGGTCCTGGAAGACTTTATCTTCTAGATGGATACTCAGGATATAATAGATTCAGTAAAGGAGGAAGATCAATTCAATACTTCCTTTACTACAAAATGGGGAACCTATGCTTATAGGAAGATGTCATTTGGCCTATCAAATTCAAGGGAAAATTCCAAAGAGCCATGGACGTGGCATTTGGGGGACCTGATTAACAAGATTGTTCTTATCTATCTTGATGATATCGTGTTATCCAAGAATGCAGTTGATCATCTTCTTCATCTCGGAAGTTTTTGAAAGGTGTAGGGAGTTTGGAGTTTCTCTTAATCCTAAGAAATGTATCTTCCTAGCTCATGAAGGTAAACTCCTTGGTCAAATTGTCTCTAAATAAGGATTAACCATTGATCCAAAAAGATTTGATGCTATCCTCGCATTGCCATTGCAAGCCACAAGAAAGAACTCCAAATATTCTTGGGGAGAATCAAATTTGTTAGAAGGTTTGTTCCAAATTTTGTTAACCTTGTCAAGCCATTGAAATTGATGCTGAAAAAGAGCATGGATTTCAAGTGGAATGTTGAAGGAAAATAAATCTTTGAAGCCATAAAGTAGGCTATTACATAGGCCCCAACTCTCATAAATCTAGATTTCTTAAAGGATTTTAATTTATATGCCTTTAGAGGTGTAGAAACAATATTAGACATACTTGGTGTTGTTGAATGGAGATGATTTGGAGCAACCCATTGAATTTTTCAGCTAGAATCTTTAAGATTATGAGGTAAGATACTCATTTATTGAAAATTATGTCCTTCGTTGTTGTAAGAAGCTTGAAGAATTTTAGAAATTTTATGTCCAACAACAAGATTCACCTGTTAGTTTTACATGCTGGTATAAAATATTTCCTCTTGAACAACAATCTAAATGAAAAGAGAGATGGTTGGATAACCAAAGTGATGGAATATGACATTGATATTAAGGTGACCAAGCTGTTCAAGGATAAAGTTTTTGTGAGAAACTGGTTTGAGACCAACATGTTGATGAAGAAACCATCCTTGTGCTTCAAGATGACCAAGATAATATAGCTGATGCCATGCCTAACCCTTGTTGGACTCAGTGTATAGTACACTTCCTCTAGACAGTCAATGCACTCATAGATTGAGAAAAGCTAAGAGAATGTGCTTCAAGCTTCAATCTATTCTAGATGTGCTTGTTGATGGAATTTTACTTAAGAAAGATGTAAATGGTGTTCTCTGAGATGTATCAAAGAAGATCAGATCGAGAAGGTACTAATAGGTTTCATGATGGAGAATCAAGAGGTCACTTTGCTCAGAGAGTCACAATCTCATGATCATGAAGACTGGGTATTATTGGCCTAATCTCTTCGGATGACTACTATTCACTAGTTAAGAAATGCAACAATTATGTTTTCTTTACATGTAAAGAAAGAATAAAAACTCTTCCACTCCACCCCATCTCTCGTATATCAACCTTTCATGTAATGGGTATTGTACTTCAATAGAGTAATCAACCCAAATTTAAGCATGGGCCACAAGTGGATTCTAATAGCCACAAACTATTTCACCAAGTAGACAGAGGTCGTCGCGATTAAGGAAGTAAATGATGTCAATATTCTAGACTTTTATGAAGGTATTGTGGCTATATTTGGTGTTCCTTCCAAAATCATCTCTGATAATGCTCTGGGAGTTTTTGGAATAAATATATTTAATTGGGTTATTAGAAATGAAAACTACTTAAGAACCTATTCAAACTATTACCCCCAGGGTAATGGTCAAGCTAATTCCAAAAACAAAAATCTCTTAAGGATTATAAGGAAGAGTTTGGATGAAAACTAGAGGACTTGGCATACTAGATTGAAATCAACCTTGTGGGCTGATAGGATTACTCCTAAGAAATAAACTGGTAGTTCTCCTTACAAGTTGGCTTATGGAAGAGAAAGAAGGTTTCCAATATTTCTCGAATTGCCAACATTGGAAATTATCAAGCAAATGGAGTTATTTGAGTTTGACGCCATGGAGGTCAAATATGCAGAATTCATGGAGCTATAGGAGCCGAGAAGTCGGGCTATGTAAACAATGGAGAAATACCAAGCTCAAATTAAGATGAGATTTGATAGGAAATCCAAAAATAGAAGCTTCCAAGAAGGATACTTAGTCCTAAAATGGGATGCAAACGTAAGAAAACTAGGTAGACACTCAAAATTTGATGTAGTATGGAGTGGTCCCTACATCAGTTTAGGCTATAAGTCAAATAATGATTTCCAATTGTCCAAATTGGATGGAGATGAGTTGTAGATTCAAGTTAATGGAATCTACCTAAAGCATTATTAATGAAGTAAAATTATTCCCTTGTACATAAGTAGATTAGTTTTTAAATTCCTCTAAGTGCTTTCAAAATGTTTTCTTGTTGGTAGAGTAATTTTAGCTTCCCTAAGTGCCTTGCACATTTTTATTGCTTTTGCATGGCATAGTTTCATTACTTTTGCTTCATGAGGATATTCAAAGTAGGTATGATTCAAAAGGTTGAGATTAGAAGAGTCCTAAGGTGTCAAGGATTAGTTAGAGTAATTCAAAAGTCGAAATGCAAAGAAACTAAAATCAAAATTGGGACAATTCTAGATTTTCTAATCATTGGCTCCAACATTAGTACAAGTCAGGATTTTATGGTGTGAATGGTCATTTTGAGTTTCAATAGAAGAGCAAGGAAGCTCCAATTTCAATTTGAGAAACGTAATGGTGGAATCAAATAAATGGAGTAGTCCTACAGATAATTTAGAGCTTCAAAATCATGCTAAGTTTATTTCAAACTTCATACGGATAAGGGTTAATCAAATTTAATGTTTTAGATCTCTTTTTCAAGTTTTAGGCTCGACTCCATGCCCAGTGGAATGCATAAAGGCCACCAATTTAATCTAGCAGAATATTACCCCGAGAGGATGCCAAATTGTTATCCAAAATTACACCCATATTATTTTGGCTTTAACAAAGTTTAAAAATGGACTTATCGATTCTTATAGGTCTCGTAATGGTTTAAAAGTCACCAAATTCTCTTTCCCAAATGCATTGGATGTTGGTATTAAAAAAACCCATGGGAGTATAGTTTAAAATAGTAATAGATTGTTTATAAAATCCACTTGACATTTGAATTCCCTTCATTTTCAGCATCATAAGGAGCACGGGGTGGTAGATCAATGATTGGAGGTGGGCTACGTGTCAACATTCTAACATTTCCTAAGGTGATAGGATATTCTAGACTTCAAATCCATGGAATAAGCCAAAATTCATATTTCTTCGGGTCCGGTTAAGTCATACAAGTTCAAAGGGATAGGTGGCAACCAAATTCAAGGCTAAAAGTTTCTAAGTCCCTTAAGATTCAAAATTGTGTTGCGAAGCCACATGGAGCCATTTCATTAGCTCTCCTTTCACATATCCGAAAATTGTGATGGATAAAGGAAAGTTTGAAAATTTTGAAAATGCAAAGTTATATGGGACTTTCCCATTGGAAAATGCTTCACAAATTTAGAGGGAGCTATCAAAAGATTGCCATTATGAAATGTGTGAAGCCTTCTCATTGGCTTACACTTTGCAATTGTCGATGAGACTTTCAAAATTATGACAACGCATAAAAGAAAAAACCTTCCTCATTGGTTAATCTATCATAAATGTCGAGGAGCTAGAGAAAAGATGGAAAAATTCAAAGGGTGTGGAATAATCCCAATCACAGATGGTTCATGATGATGTCGAGGCTGAAATAAATAGGATTGAAACTGAAAAGTGCACGAAGCCTTCTCATTGGCTCCTACTTTGTAATGGACACTCAAAGGGATTTTAAAAGGAAAAATGTGAAGTAACGTGGAACATCCTCATTAGTTGGTATTTCATAGTATGACAGGTCTTCTATATAGACGTGAATGAAGAAGGCACCGACATTATTTTATTGGCTCATAATTTTAAGGAGACTAACAAGGTCTAAGGATGGTTTGTCGGTGTAGACACAAAATCATGCACTTTGGGTATTATTTAGTCCTGGTCTCATACTACTATTCATATGGTTTTTGAGTGAAGAAAGTACTAATTAACCCATGTCCTTTAGTGATTTTACTTTGATTTTTATCGCCACTTCTAACCTTCTACATGTACTTTCCCAGCCTCGGCTTTTACATTTTTATTCATCCCGCTTTATAACCTCGGGTTCCCAACCAGACTAGGGTGCCCCAAGTGCCCTTATACCATTTGGGGTGCCCCAATCCTCTTTGCACTTTACTCTTTTGGGAATTTTCTAGTTGTTTGAGCTTTCCATATTTTAGTGGTTGGCATTTTCAAAATTAATTAAGAAATTATAACAAGAGAACCATATAAATATAAATTTATGAGACCATAATGAGGGACCAAAACTAAACACTTACTATCGCGCCTATGATTACATCCATCCAAAGTATCTAGAGCTCCATTTACATCCATCTAGCTCCATCACAAGGGACAAGGGTGGTTCATCTACATCACGTTGTATAGGAGGGGAGTTTATTCTATTCCATCCACCATCTATTTACATTTCTACATCTAGTTATTTCTCGTTACTTTACTCTACAAATTTTGGTTGACACAAGAGCACCTAGGGCATGATTTTCACACACACACACACACACACACACACACACACACACACACCTAGAGCTACATTTGGGTCTGAAATGTAGTGAAACACTTATTAGTAAGTCACCCATTATAGCCACCGAGGATAGTCTAAACCCTTCATATGATTCTTTATTTTTTAGGGTTTTTCTGGCTTGGGGTTTTACATGTACCTCCTTTATTTTTATTTGCGGTGAAATCCATCAAGTTAAGTGATATCAACGCGATAGGAAGTGAATATAGGAAATAAATTAGAGATACCTGGAGGAGGTTCCTGGTCATTTCTAAGGATGAGGGCACCCAAATCTCGAGAATAGGCACCCCAGTGTGCCCCCATCCATTTCTAGGTGTCCTAGTCTACTCGTAAAACTTGAATCTGAATTTTTTGAAGCTTCCGTGTGGCCATTTCTACATTTTGTTCATCCATACATCACCGTGACATAATCGCGATAATTCTACGAACCAACTAAGACCTTCCTAACCCACTTTTCTCATAAGGTTTTCACATTTCTACTTACTTAGTTGCTTGGGTCATTTATTTTATTTATTTAGTTATTATTTATTACTTTGCATATCATTAGATTAAACTAAATTAGGCCCTCATTTTCCATTTTAGTTTAATCATTTTTGTGAACCCATACTTGATATTCATGCTTAGGATCCTATTTTTCCCTATATCATGGCTCCTAAAGTTGCTCAAATTTCTTTATCTGATTTACTTAAGATGCATCCCAATTTTCAGCTACTCTACAAAAGTCCTTAGACACCACATATCTTCATAAAGATAATCCACCACACAAAATAAGTCTTATGTTTTATCATCTATCTAACAACCCTATTCCTTGTGATCCTCCATCTAATCAATATGTGTTGGAATCAATTCAAGATTTACATTATTTATTTCAAGACACGTTTAAGGATATGGAATCGACGATTACATCTCTCAAATTTGAAATCTAACAACTTAATAATACTTCTCAAGTGCATGTTTTTTCTCCTTCTAAATATCACCTTCATTCTATATCTTCTACATGTGTGATTATATGAGGGTCAAATAGAAAAAGATAGAAAATACCTTGACATCCCGGCAGATATAACGAAATAATCAAATAATATTCATTGATATTCTTCTCTATGCAGTCACAACGAATGGGGATAAATACAAAGTAGAGGCGGTTGTAAATAGTTACCACAACCGACAATGGAATAACAAATTACGCTAACATTCCCCTCTTATTACATTGTTCGAACAAACATACATTTCTTGATACTAGATGTCCCCCCCTTAATGAGAACACCGCAAAGAGGGTCTTCACACGAGCATGTGCCTACATGGTCTCGATACACATGGTTTTTCTAAGGTTGACCATAAACCTAGAGGGACAGGAGCACTTTCCAACTATTCACCCTGGTTTTCTGTGTCTACCATGAACCCAAGAGGGCGATACCTCGGTGGTTTTACAGATTACCATTAACCCAACTTTGAGTACCATGTAATGCTATCAATGATTTTCTGCTCCCATGATGCTCTTCGGTTTTAGAAGGTCCCAAACAGGAAACTATGCACCATCTGCACTTTATTGAACAACCAAACAACATAGGAAAAACAACAAACAATATTGACAAATATTCCACATTCACTTCTAAGAATCATAGAAATCATGTTCTTAGTTATAGCCACTGATGTCGATTTTCATTTAGCCAATCTTCAACAGCAAAGGAAACAAATCACTACCACTGAATGTTGCCCTTGACTAAGTCATTTTCACCCATAATGTGAAATGTGAATACTGAGAAAGAGACTGCATCAAGAAACATACTATTTACTGGATCTCGCCACTTAGACCTTGTTGCACATGGTTCATGTTGCAAGTGAACGTATTCACAAGTAAACCATCTTCTTTTCGAAGCATGACACTCAGAGGATCAATTCAAAATGAAGAACCATTGGCAAACAACTATGCTCTAGAGTAATCCATTTTCAGCATCCGATCACAAAACAATAGAACATGGAACAAAACAGAAACTAAAATAAACACAAACCAAAAATTGAGGAATTTGTCCTCAATACCTTATTCACCACAATATCTATCGGTGGCCTCGTCGCTTGTAGCTTACAAGAGGTCGCTAGATTTCCTCCAGCCTCCATTTTCCTCCGTCCTCCTATGTTTATGTTCTGCTACTTACTTCACTATGGTTATCGTGATAACCTCTTCTCCCTCATCATACATAGTTTTTACAAGATCCATTATTCCTGCTATTGAGTCTCTTTTGTAAACATCTTTCCAAGTACCATTCTCAACCTCAGTTGCATTAAGGCTTTTAACAATCTCGATTGAATGTGCATGTGCTAAATTAGAACAGTTTGATGCCGACTTAAAAAATGCATTTTCTTGATGAATGAGAATTTTTAGAGGGTTTAGTTCTGAGACCTCCCTAGACATCATACAAGCAATTTTCCTCACAAATCCTCCAATGGAAACCATCTTGATTCTGCCATGGGAATGATAAGTTCTTCTCCGTTGCTTTTGTTCTTGGTTCATATAGTGCATCAACATCAAGTCCGTTAACCTCTGCATTGCTTTCTTCCAATTTAAATCCATCTACTATTCTTCATAAAATTTGATTCATTCGAACACATAAAATCCTTCAACACATATTCACTATGCAACAAAGGCATATAAATAAATGAAAATAGTTATGAGTAATCAAAAGTGCGAAACAGCTTTATGCAAATAAATTCCTCTTGATGTGTGTTAGCCTTGTCCCTTTGTTTGTATTTATATCATTCCTTTTGCATTTAGAAAATGTTATTCTTCCTCTGCGAGTTTGATCCTTCAACCTACGTTAAGGTCCTCTATCTGAGAATGACTCTTTCAACAATTCTCCATGCTACATCACCTTCAATGTCTGAAGCCTCAAGCATCTGAAGCAACGTCAACCACCTCCAAGAACCTTCTCGCACTCCTCCCACAGCCTCCGCCCTCCCCGCTCTGATACCAATGATGGTATGAGGGTCAGATGGAACAAGACAAAAAATACCTTTACATCCTAGTAGATATAATGAAATAATCAAATAATATTCATTGATCTTCTACATTATGCAGTCACAGTGAATGGGGATAAATACAAAGCAGAGACGGTTGTAAACAGTTACCACAACCGACAATGGAATAAAAAATTATGCTAACAATGTGCTCATGATAGTGAACCTCAAATATTGCCACTCCCACACCTCTCAAGTTTGAAATCAATTCTCATCAACAAGATATTCTTCTAAAACTTATAAATCATCAATTAATTAGCTTGCCATCTACTCATTATTATCATTCTTATCAACTAGAAAAATATAAATGTCATCCATATTGAAATTATCATTAAATAAATGGACATAATGAAAATGATTGCTATGATTTGCAATGAGGAATCAAACATCTTGAGCGTCAAGGTTTTATCTCATTCACCACACAACGTTCTATTACATGGTCCTCTCCACTTGTTACATCTCAATGGGTTCTTAAATTTGATTCATCTAATAAGGAAATTCAAGAGCCACCTAAGCAACCACCTACGACATCACCAAGTCAACATAAAAACCTCCTTTAACAATCAGATCAAAACTCTTTCTCTCAAGTCATCCAAAACATTACCAAGTCAAATTATGCAAACTCCTCTTAAGGTTGAGCTCACTCCTCCTCCATTAAAGGTATCTACGACATCACCAAGTCATGCTCAACAACCACCTCCTATAGTTAAACTTGTAATTCCGCCTATCCGATATAGACCTAACCCATGTCGATGACTAAGACCCGATGAAGCTTCCTATGATGATGAACCATTTAATGGTCACACTTCTCTATCACCTTAGTGTCCCATCACTTTTGTTAAGGCAACTACTCCTTACATCGATTCACTTAGTGTATAAAAATATACAATAAACTAAAAATATTTAAAATACAATAATCAATTAATCTTTAAATATATAATTAAAAATAAATATTTTAAAAATTTATATATAGTAATTATAAAAACTAAATATTTTGTCAAAATTAATATTAAAACATAACACACAAATATATTATATATCTATATAAAACATCCTAAGGCTAAAATTATATAAAAATTGATATATATATATATATATATATATATATATATATATATATATATATATATATATAAAATTAAAAACTAGCACAAAATTTAATACATAATTAATATTAAAATGTATGATTTTAAAATTTATATATAATAAATTAAAAAATTAAATATGCTCCATCAAAAATACATATTATTAATATTTTATAAAGTATAACTCTTTTTTTTAATAACTATATAAAAGAACCTTAAGGCTAAAACTTATATATATATATATATATATATATATATATATATATATATATATATATATATATATATATATATATATATATATATATATATATATATATATATAACTAAAACCTAAGATATAAAATTTAAATAGGAGGTCAAACATATTCATAATCCTTAATTAGGGATGACACTTTAATTATCCCTAACTACTTCTACATTCTTTTCTTACAGAGTAATGATTCATGATCTTGCAAATCAAGTAACAATGGTTGTTGTGTGATATGCCAAAATTAGTAGGAACTTAAAATGGTCATAACTTGTGCTCTGGGTGTCCATTTTAGTCTATTTTTTTGAAACCACATGTTTTGATGATATGAATGCACTAGTTTGAGAAATTTTAGGGAAATTTTTGGGCACATTTTCAAGCCCGAAATATGTAATCTTGAGGCCAAAAATTAGGATTTAAGTTGTAGTTCGGTTTTTTCCTATTTTAGGGAATTAGTTAATTTTAGTCTATTAGTTGCATTATGAGTTGGAAATTTGGAAATTCCTCTAATTTAGGCATGTAGAAGATGCATGGAAATTTATGTTCCCATACGAATAAGCATGCGAACTTACTAAGAATAGCAAGTTCTAGTAAACTACTAAAAATAGTAATTTCGCCACCTAGAGTAGATTTAGTCAAAGTTAGTTAGAGTTTTCTTGGCAACTCGAGTTGGGAGTTATTTTCCTATTTAGGAAACATTGTAATTCATGATTCAATAATGAATAAGGATATCTATTTTCTTTTGGAGTTCATATTATTTTTTTGGAGTTCATATATTGAGTTTGTTTAGAATTTGGCTAAATTATCCGGTATCATAATGGGTTCGAGTCTTAAAACAAATGGCAAGAAGAGGAGGTCGTATTTCCCAGATGAATAGAAATATGCAATCTCGCAAAGGTAATTTATTGTGCTTGCTGCAATGATAACCTAGAGAGGAAATCAAGGTAGAGATGACACAGATGAAGAATAAGTTTGTGAAGAGGAGGAAATGCAAGTGCCACCATGAGATTTTGAAGAAATGATGCTTCGATCATTAGAAGGAAATAATGATGGGATAAGAGTTGATGTTTCAGAGTATTGAGGAAGTCTAAAACTAGAGGCAATGATAGACTGGTTGAATAGCATGGGGAAATGTTTTGAGTGGAAGGCTGTGTCAGAAGAAAAGAAGGTAAAATTTGTATGCACAAAATTGAAAGG
Organism: Taxus wallichiana var. yunnanensis; assembly: GCA_018340775.1. Lineage (NCBI taxonomy): Eukaryota > Viridiplantae > Streptophyta > Pinopsida > Cupressales > Taxaceae > Taxus > Taxus wallichiana. The sequence goes on from CM031237.1 coordinate 562,781,234, forward strand.
TCACGCTATGTTATGGTGGGATCACCTATAGAAAGAGTGGTCAAGAAAGGGGAAATAAAGAATTAGGATTTTGAGTAATATGGAGAACAAGATGAAAGATAAATTTCTCCCTATGGATTATGAACAAACCACTTATAGGAGGTTTCGAATCTTAGAAAGAACTTACAAATTATGTAAGAATACATAGATGAGTTCTACAAGCTATCCATTCATGTAGAGAATGAAGAAACTGAGGATAAAATGGCTGTAAGGTATGTAAATGGATTAAAATTTTCTAGTCAAGATGAGATAAGTATGCACATAATTAAGAGGATGGAGGATGCCTATCAATTAGCATTAAAGGTCGAGGAAAAACAAATTCATCAAGTTTTAGAAGATCACCCGGAATGAAGAAGGGGCCTCATCTTCTTTTTTTGGGGACGAGCTAGTTTTAGCCAAGGTATGAGAGAATCTCCTCGTGGATTGGAAAAGCAAGAAGACACGAGGCAAGATTTCAAGAATCATCAAAGGGGAAAAGGATTTTCTAGGGGTAGAGGAAATGCATGCGATAGAGGATGAGAGGATCCAAGAAGACCATTTATTTGTTACATATGTGGTGAAGAGGGGCATCGAGATTTTTAATGCCCGCATTCTTATACACATGAAACGAGGCAAGCAGATACTCCAAGAGTAAATATTGTTGAAGCTAATAAAGTAGAAGATGAACAAGACCTAGTAATTTTACTATATATTGAGAAAATATGATGATAAGGAGGATGATGATTTCTCCAAGAAAGGATATCAAGGGGATGAATGGTGCACATACAAATATTTTCAAAAAAAGATGCACTTCAGAGGAAATGTATGTAATGTTATTATTGATGGTGGTAGTTGTGAGAACATGGTTTCAAATGAGATGGTCGAGAAATTGGGTCTGCATTATGAGAAGAATCCTAACCCTTACCATATTGCATGGTTTAAGAAGGGTAATGAAGTTACTGTTGATAAGAGATGTTTAATAAGTTTTTCTATTGGGAAACAATTACAAGGATGAGATTTGGTGTGATGTTATTCCTATGGATGCATGTCATATGCTGCTAGGAAAACCATGGAAATTTAATAGAAAAGTTATTCATGATGGGGGAAAGAATACTTATACTTTCTGGAAGGATGGCATAAAAATAGTTTTGTTACCTCTTAAGAACAGGGAAGGTCAAACATATTCTTTCCACAAAGGAATTTTTGAGGAGGTGAAGGCAACTAGTTTTTACTATGCACTATTCATAAATAAGGATGAACTCGTAAGTGCACAAATACCAGAGAAACAACAGAATTAATCAAGAATTTTTTTGGTGTTATTTTGATGATCTAACAGATAGATTACCACCCAAAAAATATATTCAACACCATATTGATTTGATTTCGTGGTATTCAATCCCAAATCAAGTGGCTTATAGGATGATCCCGATATCGCATGTAGAGTTGAATAGGCAAGTGACAAAGCTCATGAGAAAGGGGGCCGTAAAGGAGAGCATGAGTCTTTGTGTAACCCTAACTTTATTAACACTAAAGAAGGATGGAACATGGAGAATGTGCACAGGAGATAATGTGAGCAATCAATAAAATTACAATCAAGTATAGGTTCCCAATACCTCGCCTTGATGATATGATGGATGTGTTTTCCGGATCTAGGTATTTCACCAAGATTGATCTTCAAAGTGGTTACCATCAGATTTAGATTAGAGAAGGAGACGAGTGGAAAACAACATTCAAGACAGAAAATGGATTATATGAGTGGTTAGTGATTCCATTCGGGTTATCCAATGCACCTTGTACTTTTATGAGACTGATGAACACCATACTACGGGAGTATAATGGTAAGTTTTTTGTGGTTTATTTTGATGATATATTGATCTTTAGTAAAACTAAAAAGAAAATCTAAGGCATCCGAGGGTTATATTTGAAGTTTAAAGGAAAGAGAAACTCTATGCAAATATGAAGAATTACACGTTTATGCAAGAGAGGTTGGTACTTTATTATTTCAATAGATGGGGTATAGATGGACTCAGAGAAGATAAAATCAATTATTGAATGGCCTACTCCACAGAAGTAGTATAATAGAGGAAAGAAAATTTCATGGTCTAGCAACATTTAACAGAAATTTTATCAAAAAAAATCAGCAATATTATAGCACCTATAATAGATTATACAAAAGGAAGGGAATTTTGTGGACAAAGGAAGCTAAGGATAGTTTTTAGTTCTTGAAGAAGAAGGTGATAGAGGTACCCATTTTGGAACTACCAGATTTTGATAAATTATTCGAGGTTAATTGTGATGCCTCACATGTGGGTATTGGTGCTATTCTAAGTCAAGGTGGAAAGCCGTAGATTTCTTTAGTGAGAAACTAAATGAGGTAAGAAATAACTACTCTACTTATGATGTGGAATTTTAGGCAATTGTACAAGAATTTGAGGTATTGGAGGAATTACTTAGTGCCTAAGGAGTTTGTGTTATTTACAAACCACATAGCCCTGAAGTATGTGAATAAACAAAAGAAGTTGCATATAAGGCATAAAAGTGGGTATCATTTTTGTAGGGTTATACTTTTTCTCTAAAACATAAATCAAGAAAACAAAATCAAGTTGCAGATGCATTAAGTAGGTGTGTGACTTTGTTTACCACTATGGAAAATGACGTGGTGGGTTTTGAAGCAATAAAGGGTTTGTATTCTTCTAATTTTGATTTTAATAATATTGTTGAAAGGTTAATTCATCCATTGTCATACAATGCAATAAATGTGTAGGATGAGTACATTTACGTGATGGCTATCTATTCAAGGACACTAACTATGTTTTCAATTGGGTCTATGAGAGAGAATATAGTGAAAGAGTTGCATAATGGAGGATTCACTAGGAATTTTTGTAAATATAAGATGAAATAATTGGTAGCAAAGAAATACTATTGGCCAAATCTAAAAAGAGATGTGGTAAGATATGTGGAGAGGTGTCAAATTTTCCAAGTCTCGAGAGGTCATGGATAGAATACGGGGTTGTATATGTCATTGCCTATTCCTAAAGGGTCGTGAACAAATATGAGTATGGATTTTGTTTGGGATTACCAAAACACAATGAGGTAATAAATCAATTTTTTTGGTTGTTGATAGGTTTTTAAGATGGTTCATTTTATCGTGCTGCAAGAAAACAAGTGATGCGATAGGCGTAGAAGATTTATTTTTTAGATAATTTGTTCATTTGCACAGTATTCCAAAAACCATTACTTCAGATAGGGACACAAGGTTCTTAAGTCACTTCTAGAGGAATTTATGGAATAATTTGGGAACTCAACTACAGTTCAAAAGTGCCTATCATTCTCAGACCGATGGGCAAACAGAGGTGGTAAATCAAATTTTGGGAAACCTGTTAAGGTGCATGGTTGGGGAAAAACTGAAATAATGGTACTTAGCACGACCACAACTTGAGTTTCATATAAAATTTCCATAAATAGATCCATAGGAAAGTATCCATTTTTTATTGGTTATGGGAGTAACCCAAATGGTGTGTTAGATTTGGTATAACTACTAGTTGATGGCAGAGAATCGGTGATGATGCAAAAGCATTTTCCGAATATATATAAAAATTCAGGAAGAAGTACGTAGAAGAAGTGCAGAGAAAGGTATTTATAGTTTTTGAGTTAGTCATGGTATACTTGTGGAAGGAAATGTTTCCAAAAGGACCTATAACAAGGTGAAGTACAAGAAGATTGGTCCCTGCAAAATCATGAAAAAATAAATGATAATGCTTATGAGGTAGAATTGCCAGGAATTTTGATATTTCTCCAGTGTTTAATGTTTTAGATTTGTATTATTTTCATGGGGATGGTGTAGAAGGGGATGTTATTGATGAAGTAGTATATTGGAGGTAGCAGGTTCCGGTGAAGAAGAAAGAAGAAGAGGACCAGATCCTAGATAAGAAAACAATGGAAACATGACATGGAAAATACAACAAATATTTAGTACATTGGAAAGGAATGGAACAAGAGGAAAATAATTGGGTCATAGAGTGGGAGATTAAGAAGTTGGATGTAGATAAATGGAAGTAGTTTGAAGAAGACAACTTGTTGGAGCTACGTTTTTTTCAAGCAGGGGAGAATGATGTGCCAAAATTAGCAGGAACTTAAAAAAGTCATAACTTGTGCTCCAGGTGTCCGTTTGATTCTTTTTTTTTTTGAAACCACATGTTTTGATGAGAATAATGCACCAGTTAAATCTTCCCTACTATTTGGAGAAATTTTAGGCACATTTTTAGGCCCTAAATCCGCCATCTTGAGGCTAAAAATTAGGATTTAAGTTGTAGTTTGGTTTTTTTCTATTTTAGGGCATTAGTTAATTTTAGTCTATTAGTTGCATTATGAGTTGGAAATTTAAAAATTCCTCTAATTTAGGCATGTAGAATATGCATGGAAATTTCTTTTCCCATATGAATAAGCATGTAAACTTACTAAGAATAGCAGGTTCTAGTAAACTATTAAAAATAGTAATTTCCACCACCTAGAGTAGAGTTAGACAAATTTAGTTAGAGTTTTCTTGGAAAATCGAGTTGGGAGTTATTTTCCTATTTAGGAAACATTTTAATTCATGATTCAATAACAAAAAAGGATATCTATTTTCTTTTGAAGTTCATATTATTTTGCAAAGATATTGAGTTTGTTTAGAATTTGGTTGCATTATTGTGTATGTCAGAGTGTATAAATACCATTATGTTTCTACAAAGTGTAAGCATTTATGATTTTTATACTAATGGTGAGATTTAGGGTTTTCTGAAAATGGCAAGTAGATAATATTCACCAAAGAAGCTTTGGCGAGCAGAGAATATCTCTAAACCATTTCCAACATGTTGTGCAATTTTATTCATGAATTTGAATGATTTTTTTCCCACTTTGAAATTTGGTGATATTAGAGTTTCATGATTTCATTTCCACAAATGCGGTGACTAAATGGCCCATAGTCTCCCATTTCTATTAGACATGTCTAATCGAGGCATTCCTGGAGCAAGCAACTTCTTCTTTTGGGTCTATATTTTTAACAATGAATGAATTACGAAGTATTTGTATCCATGAAAAAAATGGGTTAACAAAAAGATGTGTGTTTTCTACTACCTAAAAGAAATGAGAAGAAAATGCTGACTTACAAAAATATACAACATTTAACAAAAATTCAGCTGTTAAAAGAGGCTAAATGCAAGTTTGTTAATCTGTTTAATTGATTCTCTCCAAACAATTTATTTGAATCCCGATTCATGAACGAGTAAATAAAGTTTCCCACTTCTAATGTTCTTACAGCTTTAGTGGATGCAAAAAATAATGGTAAGGTGCTAGATGAACTTTAAGAGGTTATCCTTAATCGATATCAAAATTGATATCCCTAAGACACTAAAGAAGAAAGTTCGATTGAGGATATGGAGGTCAGTATATCCAAATTAGCTGCTAGATAATGATTGTTTTTTTAATCATCTAACAGAGGTTCAAAAGTGATGGGAGAACAGTTCATGGGGATGGAAATTAATTTTGTAAAAGCGAAGAGCTACATTGAGTGACTTTGATAGGTTTAAAGTTATGCTTTCCAAGATAAAGGTTATTTTTATAATGCTTTTAAAATATTGGCCTGAAAATTTTATACCTAGTACTTTTTCCTTCTATATTTTAATTCTAGTTAGTGGTTTGCTTATATTATGTACAAAAGGAGAATCTAGGTGCATTGAAATTAAGGAATATCGATTTCAACTCCATAATTAGTTCTTATGGTTGGCATTTGTTTATTCAATATATTATTTATCTAGATAGATATATATAGGAAGTAGATAAATGGGCATTAATGATTGTTGAATAAAAAAATAATCTATTTGAGAACCATAAAATTTTCTAGAGTTTCAAAATGTATTTAATGCACTTTTAAATCATGCTTGCTTTAAAGAAAATACTATTGCAAGTTTTATTCATTTCCAACTAATAAGCTTAATTTATGTCGAGGTGGAGTATGTGTATTTGTGGGATTATAATTACCCATGACATCTTTCAAATGTGTTTTAGAGATGGTTAGCTAAAATAGGTTCAAGGCCCCTTAGAGAAAATGAATATTTACCATGAACTTTAGTATCTAGTAAGGGAATATTTGACTGGTTGGGCTAGAAGATTATATGAAAATCTTGTATTGGTTAGATCCCCATCAATAGTATTATTGTTTTGTGCCATTTTTCTTGGATACTCTAAAGGCTTTAAGTAACATGTTAGCATAGAAAATCTTGATTTGACATAGATTTGATTCAGAATCTAGTTTATAATATATAGTGGACTATAAGCAAATTTTCTATACCATAATCCTTATAAAATATAAAATATTATCAATTATTAATTGGCAAAGTAAGAAAATCTTGCTTTTTATCATAAACTGAAATAATTTTTGGCACCACATGGATAAAGAATAAATATTAATTGATGATCAATGATCTTAAATGATCTTATAGATGGTACTAGTGTAGAGGTGGTCACAGGTAATTTAATGTTGGTGTGAACTTAAATCACATGTTGGGTATTGATAATCATCTCCTAATCCCGTCACTTTTTGCTAATGTTTTGGCCATATTGTTCTTTATCAACAAGCCTTCTTTTCCGACATGATAATTCTCAAGGTGGTCATATTTAATTTAATTTTGGTGCCAACCTTAAATCACATGTTGCCTATTGATAATCATGTTCTACTCACATAACTCATCCTCTTGTTTTGGCCATATTGTTTATCAACAAGCGTTCTATTCAGGCATGGTAGTTCTCAAAATGAACCGATTGATGATAGTTGTTTTGCTTGATTTTGACCACTTGTTGAAGGGACATCCTCATTATGCATATCCTTTAAATATTATCTTTCATTTGAGACAAATAATATAAAATGTGTTTTATTTTCACTTAGATATGTGGTTGTTGATATACCTTGAGATATGTTTATGTTAATGTTTTGTAATCACTAGATTCAAATGTGTAATAACCTTTTTAAATAAATATGTCAATGCTTATTTTTGGAATGTAACTTAAATTTTTGATCTTCAAAATGTACACATTCATTCATGTGAAACATTTGCTCTTAAAACTAGGCTTAGTGAATTGAAAGAAATATGACATGCTTAGCTTTGCTTTAATTTTCAAACTTTATAATACTCTTTTTATCATTTTACTAAAGCGCTTGCATTGGTGCAAATAATAAATTTAACCTATGGTGTGGGTTAATCAAATATATTTTTAATGAATGTCAATGTCTCGTAGTCTAGTACATGTTTGTGCCACTTATGTTTGTTGTATTTACAGTGAAGGTTTTTCATTGGTTTAATCTGCACGATCATGGTTGTGTTATCATGGGAAATACACATGTTCAATAAGTCTAGGAGTCATACATTACTAAAGGACGTTGAAGTGAAAGGCTATAAGATGTAATGATTCCATCTTAGTAGTTGTGTGATCTATGCTACTATTTTGTTTTATATTGTCTCCACTTTTTGTAATGTCCAATATTTGTGCCATCAATGTCAGCTACCTTACATACCTAATGGTTTATCAACCTTCGAGAGGACAAGTTTGACTTGTACACCTCTTTTCGCTCTAAATCCTCAGATCAAATTGTATTTTTATTCATGTAAAAATACATTTAAGATTTATATCCAATTTTTTAACTAAGGAATGTTATCTTACAAGGATTTTTTAAATCTTGGCAATCTCTTAACTAGTTTTTGGTGATGTGTTAACATACAATAAATATCATGGAAAAGATTGGAAAATTGTAACGATTATAATATTGTGTAGATTAAAACAACTAAGGGCATAATTATTAAGCCTTTTCTTTATAGATTGTTAGTGCAACCTCATGAAAAACAATTGAAATGTTACACACATTTAGAAACCTTTGGTCGTCATTTTATTGAAATTCTAAAAGACTCTATTTTTTATGTGTACTCTCATGTGCCATTGGTAGTTTTTATTTCCTTTGAGAGCTGTACTATAGTATATAATGATTCTCTATTGAACTAATATGAGTATTCTTCCCAACAATTAAAGAAGTTATAAATCAAAAATACTTTCTTAAAAACATGTTTATTTGCTAATATTTTATGTTAAAAATTGCAACGTGTGTGAATTTGTTTTCAACTATTCAAGTTTTTATATTGTTGAATTTTTTTAAAAATGAGCTAATCTAGTGGATTAACTATAGAATATGGGGCTTGGGTTATCATAGAAAGAAAATTTAATATAGTTGTGTTATAAAATATCTACCTTCCTAAGAAATGGCCATTGAACGTACACATCTTAATGAGTGAAGTTATGTTATTCAATTATAGTTACCCATAACTACTCTCTTAATAAATAGCCATTGAACATGGACAACTTGATGTGTAAAGTTGTGTTATTCAATTACAGCTACCCATAACTTCCCTTTTAAAAATACCATTGACCATACACAACCTAATAAGTAAAGTTGTCTTATTCAATTTCAGCCACCTGAAAAAATGGGTATTGAATATATACACAAAGTCTAATAAATACCATTACATTATCCAATTACAACTATCCTAACAAATGGTGATTAACTAGTGGTTTCTCCTAGGTGGAGCAAGTATATGCCAGCAATGGGATTGGTGTGGGGTATTAATGTAGATGGGTGATTGTGGGTGTGTGGTGCTGGTGTTGAAGTGTGATATAGGTAACCGGTGAAAGGGTATAGAAAAGTATAGGAATATAAACCACATTGGTATCAACACTATTAGGTTTTATTGGAAGAAGAATTATTGGTATACCTAGGGAAAATGGTAAGCCCCTCGAAAGCATGTAGTAGTTAGTGTTTTCATTTGGGTGAAAGCGGTGGTGGTTATAATATTTCCATAAGTTTGAACTTGTAGGTTACAACTCTTTTGGATTGCACAAGTAAATCAGGTTGTAGATATTATATCATCTCAAACTTTATAGCATATAATTTGTGGAGTCATTGGTCTATGGATATAGTTGTGAGGTGCACTATCATTACTATCAAAAGTAGGGAGTGCTACCGTAGTGTCTATAACTTGAGGAAAAATGTAAGGAACATGTACTATAGATCGAAGATGTGAGGTTAGTGTGTCATTAAAATCTCCTATTTTCTACTAAGATGTAGGGGTTCTTGGTATGGTTTTGGAATTATTTAAAAGGAGAAATAATACTTGTTTGAAGAGTTTGAGTAGTGAGAAAGTAAATCTCATAGATGACATATTGTCTAGGTAGCTTGGAATGCCAATGAATTTCTCTATTTTTTTGTTTGGTGGGAGAGGGATTGAATGTTAATTTAAAAGTTAAGGAAAAATGAGATGTAACATAATTTTATTAAATTTATCATTTGTAGGTTCGTATCTCTTGGGGTAGAGGTAAAGAAGAATAGTTATAGTTAAGTTTTTTTTACAAGAAATTGGTGTACAAGTGTGAGCCCTTGTGCTTTGTGGATCGTTAGGGCCCATGCCATTTTAGAGGTATATGTTAGTGATTGCTTCTTGTTATTAGTGAACTAGTAGATATTATGGATGGGTGGGGTCCCATGCTAGTCTCTTTGAGGGTCGGGAAATTAATGACAACATATAGTGTCAAGCTTGGTAGGGTGATGTCTTGCTCATATATGATAAAAATGATTTTCCCTTGTGCACCATTGACAAGGTCGACTTGTACCCATAGGTTTACAACCAACATGGTGTGTTCACCTTTGCAGCAAAAGTGTGCTTTCTAGTTGTGCCTTGTTACTTTTGTCTACTTTGTTCTTTCGATTTTTCTCGGCTTTGGTGAGTGCGGTTGGCACATTGAGGCCACACATCATGTGCTTGTTGTGTAAGGTTGTAAAATCATTCATAGCATTAAGGTGGGTTGCATTTTTGAAAATATCTTGCTCCTCGGGGTCCATGCATGGAGGTGTGCATGACATTAGGAGCTGTTAGTCTTGTTCTCATGGTCAATGCATTCTCTATGTTCAAGAGTAGTTTCTAGTAATGTGTTTTGGCTGGTGTTGGTGGCTTGCTAGTCAAAGTTGGTGGTCAACGTGGTGTGTTTGTGAAATGTGCCCATAACATATGTCCATAAGTATCGATAATATAGAAGGGATTATCTTAGATTGGATTTATGTGAGCTAGATCACCAACAAGGATGATTGAGCCGCCCCAAAAAAATTGCACTTATATGTGGGGAATGATTCCTATAGGTGAGTTTGATATAGATTAGTAGGTGTGGGTCGATGAATCTTGTTTCATCAATCAAAATGTATTCCACATGTTACATGTCGTGTAGGCATGGGTGACTTATGATATTGGAATATGTAGGGCTGCATGTATTGTGGTTACGCTGATGTGGAATGTTGCGAGACGTGTTGGGGCTAGAAGTAACAAGCGGCAGTGTGTGGGTCAACGAGCGGTTAAATGGTGGTGGTAATTTTGCGTATCAAATGTGATTTCCTAGTACCTATTGTTCCTTAGATTATCATGTAGAGTGGAAGCACATGGCACTATAGTTGCATGAGTTAGCTTCTTTGAGTGTCTTCATTCTAGTGATAAGTTAGACGCATCTCTAAGAGTAGAGCATGGGTGTAACGTCTATAAAGCCATCCCAATGTTTCATGTAGATGTTTTTATGGTAGAGACAAGAATGTTTTTATTCAATGCATTTGTAAAACAAAAAAATAGAGCCATATAAAGGCTACGTGAGGAGGGAGGAAAGTTACGAGAGGAAGGAGGATAGTTATAACTATCCATTAACCGTCTATCACATATGTACCCCCTAAACAAATCAAACTTCACCTTGCCGAGAGGCTTGGTGAGAATATCTACAACCTAAAAATCAGTAGGGTAGTACTGGAGCTGAATTTGGTGGTTCAAGACCTATTCATGAATGTAGTGACATTCGACCTCAATATGCTTTGTTCATTCATGAAAAATAGGATTCTTCACAAGCTTCAACACACCTTGATTATTCGCAGTGAATGATGGGAGGTTTCTCTTCAGGAATCCCTATATCTACAAGAATGCGACGTAACCAAATCACTTCACACACAGCTCCTCGTGTGGCATGGTATTCAGCCTCAGTGGATGAGAGAGCAACAATAGTTTGCTTCTTGCTAATCCCATGAGATAGGTCAGATCGAGATGAAAAACATATCCTGAAGTGGATTTCCTGTCATCAACGGATCCTGCATAGTCGAGTCTGTATATCCCTGTAAGAAGAACTGAGTGTTCTTCTGATACTCCAGACCAAAGTCAATTGTACCTCGGACATATCTCAACACATGCTTTGCTGTTATCAATGACATTTCTTTGGCTCTTGCATAAATCTGGTGAGATAGCTCACTGCAAAGCAAAGATCTGGCCTGGTATAAGTCAAGTAAATGAGACTCCCCACAAGCTACCTGTAGTGAGTGCCATCTACCTGTGGTGAATCCTAGAATCTAGATAATTGCAAACCTTTTTCCATAGGTGTGGACATTGGTTTACAATCTGACATTCCATACTTCTCAGGAGTGTCTTGGCATATTTCATCTGGGAGACAAAGATATGATTCTTCTTCTACCATATCTCTAAGCCAAGATAGTAGTGAAGTAGCCCCAAATCGGTCATGTCGAAGGATTTCTTCAGATCATTCTTTACATCATCCACAAGATTGTCAGAACTTCCTGTGATCACAAGATCATCTACGTACAAAACTAGAATAACAATCTCTTATTCCTACCTTCTTGATATACAAATTTGTATATGAGGGGCTATGAGTGAATCCATGTTGTAATAGGTGATCATCAATTTTTATATACCATGCCCTAGGTGCTTGTTTGAGTCCATAAAGTGACTTTATCAGATGACATACCTTGTGTGGTTGATGCTCATCTACAAACCCTTCAGGTTGGGCCATGTATACTTCTTCTTTGAGATCACCATTTAGAAAAGCACTCTTGACATCCATCTGTTGAAGTTTCCATCCATTTTTTCTTTCCAGTGCATAGACAACTCTGATGGTTTTGATCTTTGTAGTGGGTGCAAAGGTCTCGTCATAGTCAATTCCTTCTTGTTGAGCATAACCCTTTGCAACAAGTCATGCTTTGTGTTTGTCGATTGAACCATCTGCCTTATATTTTGTTTTGAAAATCCATTTGCAGCCAATGGATTTCTTACCTGGAGGTAGATCGACAAGTTCCCACATCTGATTCTAAAGTAGGGAATCATATTCAACATTCATAGCTTGTTTCCACTGTGGTTGGTCTAATGCCTCACGAATAGTGTCAGGTTCGGTGCTATCAACAACTGAACTCATGAGTGAAAAATTTACCTCATGTCTAGCTTGACTTTGTGTTCTGACTCCCGTAGAAGTGCCTGGAAGTGAGTTCAGGTGTGCATCCCTAATAGTATTCTGGACCCATTTCGGACATGTTGGTGTTGCTACTGCTGATGTGAAGATGTGTTTTCAGTGTGCCTAGATCAATGAATAAGTCTCCACTCAGCTCTTCTTCTCTCTGAGAAGAATCATCTTGCCCATCATCTGGATGTGTGAGCAATCTATGTGATGAGGTCGGTACTGGATCTCCATTGTGTGGTAGGGAGTCAAAGGATGACTCATCACACACCACATCTCGACTCTCGTAGATTTTCTTCATCTCAGGATCCATGAGACGATATGCCTTTGAGGTAGTACTATACCCCAAGAAAAGACATGGCAGTGTCTTTGGATCGATCTTCTTCCTTTTCTCATCTGGAACATGCATATATGCAGTATAACCAAAAAACTCTCAAATGATAGATAGAAGGTTTATGACCAGTCCATACCTCTTTGGTGTCTTTCTACAAGATCTTCATGGGTGCCGGTTGAGTAGATACACTACTTATCTGGACTACTTTATGCCCAAAACTGATCCTCCAACTTGGCGGTGGAGAGCATAATGAGCCATCTCCATGACAGTCTTGTTGTGTCACTTAGAAATCCCATTCTGTTGGGGAGTGTAGGGTGCAGTCAGATGTTGTTGAATGCCATGCTTTGCTTTAGTATGCTAAGAACTTCTTCGATACAAATTCCCCCTCGATCGAGTGGAGGAGAAGGAGAGGCTTCCCGAGACTACCTGGTGGCTTCTTTGGTAAAAGGTTTGGAAATTGGCAAATGCCTCACTCTTCTTCAGAGGAAATATACCCACATTTTCCATGAGTAATCATCAATGATGAGTTGAAGTATTCAAAACCTTGGAAGCTAGCTGGTAGGGGTCCGCACAGAGATGGTGTGTACAACTGAAGATGCTCCATAGAATGATAAGAGCTCTGTTTGAATGGACCTCTGTGTTGTTTTCCTATAAGACATCCGAGAAAATAGGTAAGGAATGGGAGAGTGGAGGAAGCCCTCTTACCATTTCCTTGGCACTGAGCTGATGTAGAGCCCGGTAGAAAGATGACCATATCGAAAGTGCCATAGTGTAGTGGACTCCACCGTTGAAGCAGAGAGAGCAATGTTAGATGAAGTGACCGCATCTAGTGTAAATAGATGGCCCTTCATAAATGCTCGAGCAATAATTGAGTCTCCCTAGGAAATGATAGGACTTGACCCCTTTCTCAACAAAGAATTTGACCTGCATTCGATGATTAAGAAGTTGACTCATAGACAAGAGATTTGAGGTCAAACCTGGAACATATAGCACCTTCGTGAGTGTACATCTTTGTGTCCCAAGAGGAATGATGACATCACCAATCCCCACCGTAATATACTCCTGATTATCTGCGATGGTGATCCGATCTCCAGTGGGCTGGTCACTCAGGGTATGGAACAACTTCTTATTGCCAGTCATGTGTTTGTTGGCACCCGAATCAATCAACCAGACACTTTTTGATGGCTGCAAAGTCTGTGAGACTAGGACAATGTCCGGATGAGTTGTGTCTGGAACCTCTTCATCGGAGGAGGCATCTCACTTGAGCAGCAATATGACCCTTCTGCCTCTGATTACGAGCATGCCATTGGGATTTCTTGGAATATCCTTGGCAGAAGTGCTCTCTTCACTAGAGTTTCCATACTTGCGACCATTGTAATAATAGTTCGCAGTCGTGTGTGTATTCATGGAGAAAATGTGGCACCATCGATCCACCTTGTTGTTCTGCTACTTTTAGGGTGGCATTGTGGTGGCGGCTTGAGAAGGTTCTTCTTATGGATGTTGCTTCGATTACAGGGGATGACTACCCTTTCGAAGGGCTTATGCTTTTCCTCGTGATGAGAGCCTTGTCTTTGAAGGCTTCTTGAACATTCTGAATGGCTTCTTCTGCTGGAGATAATTCACTAGTTTGGAAAAACTCACCTCCTGTTGAGTGATGGTCAACGTGGTGATCAATGTGTCGAAAAACTGGGAAGGAAGAGCTCACAAGGTGAGTGGGACTAGCAACTTGTCATCCACCGGTTCACCGAGAGTAGAAAGTTCTACGCGTAACTTCGGCCACACGCCACAAGAAGGCTTTGATTCACCATCATGCATACTCATTGTGTGAAGCTTTTTTGAAGATGTAGCATCGTCGTTAGATTCTTGGCTTCATAGATGGTACACAATGCGGCCCATGTTGTAGAGGAAGTGGTTGCTTCCCGAATGTGAGGTTGAACCTCATCAGAAAGGCTCAGAGTGATAAGCATTAATGCTTTTGCATCGGCCTTTTCATACTTAGCCAACAAGATCAGTGTTTGTGGGAGGGGTGTCCATGCAGAAATGATCCCCAAAGATCTTCAAACTGAAGAATCATGTCGCATCTTGGTTTTCCATGCGGTGAAATTTGGCCCTTTTAGCAACTGGGCATCTGACAACAAAATGCGAGGTGTCAGACATTTCCAAAAACTCAAAATTGTATTTTATTTATTTATTGATTGTTCAAAAATGGTTACAAATGCTTACTGAAGGAACCTATCATGAAGATGGGCTCTATAAGCTCGTGCAGTGAGACACGGATGCTCTGTGGGCATTCTACTTCGTGTTCATCATCTGCATCATATCCGCACTCCAATTCTTCATGGATTTGGCACGCTTGACAACACACGTCGAACCAGAAATAGTCAAACAATCCTTGATGCACCAATTTGTCAAATAATACGTTTTTGGTATTCAGCAATTCATTGAGAAAGGAAAAATAGATGCCGGTGGTGTCCTCTTGGGCTCTGTCTAGATTAGCCTCTCGTCAAGCTCTTCACGCTACAGGGGAAAGAGAAATGCTCAGAATTCTCTTACACACCAAGGCTTTCAAATGCAGATTTCTTTCTAGTCCTGCAACTTTCTAAGCAGGTTGGATCTGACCCTCCATGCTAGCATGGAGTACAAAATACTAGATAACTCTTATGTTGACCACTTTTATTTTGTTTGTCTTTTCCTCCACAAGTCACTATTCACATTTTACTGTTCACGAACCACGATTTTGTTGTTTGCAAGATTGCCCTTCGAGTTGCTTTCACGCCCACGTCTTTCTCTCGCACAACATTTTTGTGATTACGCCAACAACAAAGTGCCAACGATGCCCACGTTTTCTCGAAATGGAAGTTTTCTTGGATCTCACATGTATTCCTTCAATGCATTGGACTTGTAGGAGTTCCATGCAAACTACATATCAATTTTCAATGTTGGAACAACAGAATAGGTCATCAAACCTCCACACACAGCACAGACCTTTACGGGCTTTGATACCAATGATGGTAGAGACAAGAATGTTTTTATTCAATGTGTTTGTAAAACAAAAAACAGAGTCATATAAAGGCTGCATGAGGAGGGAGGAAAGTTACGGGAGGAAGGAGGACAGCTTATAACTATCCATTAACTATCCATCAATAACAACGTATTAAACTAATGCTAAAAGTTTTCCAGTGCTTCTTGTGGCCAACCATGGATGTAGCTAAAGTTACGTTTACTAAGTAGCTCTAAGTCACTGATGTTTAAAGTCCCTATAGGATGTAGGCACGAGAATGTCTCCCATTCTTCCGCATGTGCTACTTTTTCTTTAGGTATGTCTTTATTGGATCTAGTAGGTTCGACTCTTCGTGGTGTTTACACATTCACGTTGAACATGCCATGGCTGTGATGTGGGCGAGAAGGCAATCAATAGGGGTTGAGTGTTTTTGAGTAGATGCCTATGTTAGTGTCAATGTTACGAAAGGGATTGTATAAGTAAGATCTCAAAGTAAAGAAAAAGTTGTTGTATGATGGGAGCCAACAAAAGGAGTGACTAAAATACGAAGGAACACTTCCACAATTGCATTCTTTGTTCTTTCTTTCCATGGTTGAAGTTTCTAGCGCTTATCATGGACCACGAGCTTGCTGATTCTATTAAACAATGGGTATTCATGGGGGTTGGCTATGTATGCATCAATGAATGTTGATGTTCCTTCTTGTAGGGGGTGATTCTCGTGAGATGTTCATGTAAATTGTTTTCCCAAGAATAGGGTCATGAAAGTTCAACTACATATAATTAGTGACACTTTGAGTAGCATGTGGCGGGTTTCTTATGCACCGATGTCTTGGTCAACAATGATCTTTGAAAGCAATTTGCTATACACCGAGTGTACAAGTTTTTAGGTGTTGTGCTCTCTATAATCCTCACTAACATGTGGTATCTTTTTGATTTGTGCTCAATTTGTAGATGCATATTTTTCTATGTATTTGATAACAACATGTCGGGAAACCAATGGATGATAGTCAATATTGGCATGCCAAGTTATTAGCATGGCTTTGTTGTGAATGTTTAGCTTGTCATCATTGCAAGTTGGAGTATAACCTAGCTTCCTCGCATACATCAAGGTACAATGTGGAGGTGGCTGAATTGGCAGCGACACTTGTATCTACACAGTAATTGGGTACCTTTCCTCCATAAGCATGTAGTCATAGTGTATTTGGTGTGTCGTTGCACATAATTAACTAAGGTTGCATAGTCATAATCATTATTGGAAACGATTATAGCTGGGGAGACCAACAAACATGGATCATCAATTGGGGTGCATGCCATGTGGGTAAGAACAACAAAGTATGTGGTGGGGTTCCAAGTCATGTGACTGGCTATCAAAGTACACCTTAGCAGCATGAACGATGGGGCCATTTTTTCCAGTCTAACGTGTCCATTTTGGGGGTGTTTTCCAACCATATAAATCTATGAATATGAGTAGACCCTCTATGTTGCCATTTGAATCTGTGACAATGTGAAAAGTTAGGGATCATAAAGATATTTCGAGTGACTTCAAAATTCAAGATATATTGAATTGTAAGAGTGCATAGTTTTACCTATACCGAAGTCTTTAGTGTGCATATGCTTTTCCAATATTTCTTCCCGGAAGATTGCAAATCTAGCTTGCCATATAAGTGTTATCAAATGTGGGTATGTTATGATGTTATGAATTCTCCATTTCTCGTGTAGCAAAAGGTTCAGTGACGGTGGCCAAGCATGCGGCTATGCAAGTCGGGCCATTTAGTATCAACAATACCGAGGGTGAAAAATAAGATTGGGGTGCCTAGCTAGATAATAATATCTAAAAGTTCCTTTTTGCATTGCCTCCGAAAAGAGCGTGTACCTTTAAGGTTTGACCCAAACCACATGAGTTTGTTTTCTATTTGTTCATCCGGCACGATCTGCAATAGTTTTGGAGGTGTTGAATGGTTGTAGGTGTGGTATCTTCTATATTTTGTTTAGCAAAAACAAAATATATGGTTTGTTTCTATGGCGCATCATTAGGTTCAAGTAAAAAGTAATGTAGAAGTGGGGATGGCTACTAAAGTGGTTGTCATGGTAGCACATTAGGTGGAGAGCATATTCATGCATTTGGATTTCAGTGGGGGGTGGTTTCCAAAACATAACCATGCCCATGGGAAAAGAGTTGGGAAAGCTGAGAGAAAATAAGCCCTATGTTGCATATTCATTAATAGGGTCTCAGACTTATGTGGGGCCAATCAATTGTAGATTGGGTGACATGCGGTGTACCTCGCGTACATAACCTAATTTGGTCAATCTCTATGCAAGTGGTTAGGAGGCATGTAACAAATGATGATGAAAATGTTTGGACAATGGTTGTAGGGTCCAAGGGATGTAATTAAGAGGACAACACAATTAAGGTAGGTGTTTATTCAATTATGTAGGGTAAGTTATATTAAAGATATTTGTTGGAGTTATGGGTAAGCTTGTAAGGGCGACCTTTCTATGATTACATCATTGTAGTAATGGTCATGTTGGATTTTGTAGACAAGTGCATTTTTGATGTGGTCTCTACTTACAATGCACTCATATGATTTTCCTTCTACTCCAATCCTATTAAGTATTAGGATATTTAGGTTTTTCGGGCGATGGGGCAAGAACCGTGGTATGAATGTAATGTCCCGAGGGAAGCTTATGATGTGCCCCAAAGATACATGTATTTCCCTCCACGAGCATGGATGATCTTCAATAGTGGGGAAACTCTAGCGATTAACATTTCATCAACTCGGTTAAAATAGCCAAAGACCTCAAAGTTGCGGCCCACGGTCTATATTGCTCCAAGTCGAGAAGCGATGGCCCTTTCTTTCACCTGGAACACTTCAGTAATAAATATGCCCACCATGCCCGGGGTGTGGTTTGCATTCTCGGGCATGATTCATTACATATGGAGCAAATTGCAACAACAAGTAGGAATTCTAGGTAGGCATGGAAATAACATTGCACATTACAAAAATTAGGGGGTGGATTACTTTGCGGTGGGGAAATAGTTGGTGGGAGGGGAACGACACTTGACTCTTGCTTGGTGGGAGGAGTTGCATTGAGGTTGTCTTTGCGTTGCGCATAAAGTTGGGGCCAACATCAAGTACACGGGTTTCATAATGTGAAGTTAAAGCATCCACCAAAGACACAAACCTGTGTACACTTATTTCCTTGGATAACACATACGTTATAATGGGACATATGTTACAAATATGTACATCATATTACAAGGGAAAGTTTTAATGTTTCCATACTTGGTTTTCATTGGTAAAATATAAAGCCAAGAGCTACGGTGTATGCACATATAGAATGACATGGGAAAAGTAGGTTAAACAAGAATATAAGTAACAAAAATACGAGCATTAAGATTCGATTTCAAATGTATGGCCAACGCAAATACGAATGTAGTTTTCATTGAGTCCGTGGTTCCTAAATTGAGGAACATTAAAAATAATTAAAAGTGAATAATAGTTTGTTTTTGAGTTTTAACCGGATCATACAATAATTAATCATAACTAACAATTATTTGTAAATAAATATAAATAATAAATATGGAATAAAAAAGTTTAAATCTTTGTATTCATAGGTCAAAAAATGGAAGACAAAGTTAGCCTAAAAAAATTAATGAGGGACAACCCCAATTACGCTATGTATAATCCTATGATCACAGTTGATGTAATGACTTATGTTAGCAATAATGGTGATTATCAACACACATAATTGTTTGTTCACTTTTATAATCTATGAGGGACGATAATGTTTTTTAACTTTGTTGACCTAATGTAATAATATCTAATTACTACTATATATTTGAACTTGGAATTTACATGTTTTCTTGGTTAGGTTATTGAGTTATGTTATTTTACAAACATTCTCAAACCAAAATTTATTATAATTTATTTAATTATACTATACATAAATATAAAAATCACAAATTACCATATATTATCATTCATATTGTAGATATAGAGTAGTTGATGTTGTCTTCCGAACCCTAAGCGAAAAAAACTAAGGAATGCAAATAAAATTCAGGCAGTCACTCTCTTTCTAGTCTTTTCCCACTCAAGTTTTAAGTATTCGGTGTGCAATGCTAGAAGCAACAACATATTAATATAGAAATATGTTACGATGGTTACCCATTCGACGTTATCATTCCTAAGATGGCTGAGGTGATGGCTTTTTGTTTTTGTGGCCTGGTTTGATGATGAAATACAATGGTTTTGGTTTTCCAACACCAATTGTATTCATTCTTATAGCGTATCATAAGAAATTGCTTTGGTGCACGCTTAATATACAATTCTCTATACAAATTGATCGGGAACCTGTAAATTTAAACATATAAGATGAAACTAAACCCTTGTTATTACTGTATGTAAGGTCTATTATTTTCTGCTGTCAAATGGAGATCAGCTTTTTGTTGGCTAGTATTTCCATAGGGAAAAAGGTAATTTGTTGAAGTGAAGACCTAAATCAGCTATACAGCCTACAAAATCTGCCTAAAATCCGTTCGCGATGTGACTGCAGATCTATGACAGGGGTAGGGAATTGGCCTATCAGTGTGTAGACATAAGAAAAGAAGACTATGTTACTCAAGTAAAACCCAAAATAGAGGAAACAATGCAAAGCTTGGTTGCACAGGAAAGAGGAAAGAGGAAAAGCAATGAGAGAATAAAATGAAGTAGGGAAAACACAAGTGAATATAAAGAGGTTTGGAGTCATGACACGCATGCAATGAAGGATAGGTGCCCAAGAGCAAGCTGTAATACCAGTGAAAGGAAAGAGAATAAAACAAAGCACAGGAAAACATAAGCAAATATGGAGTCATGGCATGCATGCAATGAAGGATAGGTGCCCAAACCAAAGATGAAAAATACCTCAAGCATGCCTGGTATCATGTCTCTCCCGTAATTATACCCAAAGTCAAATAAGTACATTGGTGTTGTTGTTCTAGGGTGAAGTTAGCCAAGGAGAAAGGATTAACACATCTTGAAGTGGAAGGGGACTCTTTATATATCATTTCATGTTTGAAAGGAAATTCTCAACCTTCTATTTCTATTGAGGACTTCATAAATAAAACTAAACTTCTTGATCCTCTTTTGAGGCCATTTCCTTTCATCATGTGTACCGTGAAGGAAACTCTCTCATGGATTGCATGGCCAATTTGGGGGTGAATGCTAGGGGTCTAAAGGTGGTAGAGGATCCCAATGTGATGCAAGCCAAATTTATTGAAATCATGAAAAGGGAAGGTTTAACTTATAACACTCCTACAAATGAGGAGGAAAAATTTATTCAGACTCGTGACACCCCTCTTTCATGATTACTGAACTCATGCCAAATTTATTTTCTTCTCCTCGAAGGGGCAGGCTGGATATTTTTTTTTCTATAAGTGTGAAGATAGGATTGGGGAAGTTAATGTTTTATAGAATAGAAGGAAGAACAAAGCTAGTAGCATGGGGGAGACTTAGTTCAAACTAAACCTGCAAGAGGCAGGAGATGTCTGTTGAGGTGGAAAATCTACTCAAAAAGGTGGGTATGCTACCCTTTTTCAATATTTTTGATGGCCACGATGAGAAGCTAAGTGAAGCTATGGTAAAAACATGGAATGAGGGCCATGTCCGGTTGGAAATTTCTCCTTTACCATTTCCCTAAGCTTATTTCCAAAGTCTCGGGTTTATCTCTAAAGGCGAGATGCATCTACAATCCCAAGTAGACTACAGTCTGGAGATTGAATGTTTCATGCAAGGTAAGGGTATGCTTGTCTCTCTTCACAATGGGTATGCTTGGGGAAATCTGCCCCACCCTTTTGATGAAATTGCTTAGTTTTTTATGTCATACATCACCTTAGAAGGTCGAGTATAAAATGATTTATGGGTACCATTTTCCCATGTTGAACCATGTGTGTAACGCAAAGGCCTATGATTTCCCTTTCTTTCTGTATACCTCCCTAGTGAAATCTATTGGTATGGTTGAGAAAGGGACCTTCTCCCTTCCTCTAGCATCCGGGCCTCATTAAATCCTTGCTCAAGATGGGTACTCCCCTTTTGGGGAAAAATGAAAAATTTGGGGCCTCTGTCGCTGATGGATCGGTGCCCAAGGAGGAAAGTCTTAGTGAAGACCCATTTGGAAAACCTATGGCTAAGTGTACCAGATCCAATCTAGGTCTTGGTGTTATCTACAAATGTTGTAGGGTTGAGGAGGATCCAAAATAGGTTGAGGAAGTGGAGATTTTAGATTGGGAAAACAAAGATGGGAATCCAGACTTTTCAGTTTCCAGTTTGGACAAGGCTACTGCTGATGGGGATAATAGTGATGAGGGGGAGAGTGAGAAAGCTCTAGATTCTACAGATGATAAGCGCTCCAAGAATTCGGAGGATGCCATTGAGAGCTTGCATGCTCTGAAAACTACCCAATCTAAATTGTTTACTGCTCAAGACTCTATTGTCAAGTCTCACTCTTTCATGTGGGAATTCGAGCATTGTAGGCTTGATACCAACATTAACAGACACATGATTAGTATGGTCTCCATGGACTTGAAGGATCTAACTGATAAAGTGGAAAATTTATCCTCGTTGGTCTTTAGTGAGCAGCTCAAGAATGCTAATGAGAGAAACCTGGAAATGGCTAAGGATGTGCTGAAGATGAAAGAAGATGTATTCTAAATTCATGATGTCCATCTCCTCAACATTAAAATCACCATCCACCATCTCAAGTTTTTAGCTGAGATGATTCATTCCATGGAGCTTGCTAAGGAAAGGAAAAATATGGTAAAGGCCCCAAAGTGGAGATCCTAGAGCCAAACTACAAGTTTTGGAAAGCTACCATTGATTCCCTTGTCAAAGAATGGAACAGATGCATGAACTCAGTGGGGGACTTGATAAAAGAGTGACTGCATATATGGGATATTGTCTTGTTGTTGTTAGTTCTAAGTTATTTTTTGTTAGTTTCTTGGTTATGCTACTGTTAGTTAGTTTATTTGCTGTTTGGATACTTTCTTTTATGTTTGTATTTCCTTATTGTTGGTCTTGTGTTGCTTTGGTTTTGTGGTAGGGATTCAATGGTATATCCCTTGGCCTTTTTGTAAGGAACTGGTAACATTTTGTATGGGGTAGGGTCCCCTCAACCCTTTTTACCTCTAATAAAAAAAAATCTTAATTAGTTTTTTATTATTTGAAATTAATTAGATTTAATTATATTAAATCTAGTTTTATTAATTTCAAATCTAACCTTCTTTTTCGATTAGTCAATTTTTTTAAAATCATCTTTTAAATTAACGTTTGTTTATTGTTTTTTAAAAAAAAAATCTAAAATTAGCTAAACTGGACATTTCTAAATGATAATTTTTAAGCGTTATTGTCAATTTTTTTACTAATCGTGCGCTCAAGTGTGCAGTAACACTCCGAGATCCTATTTATCTTCCACATGATTTTTTTCATTCTAAAGATCTTTGGGACTCATCTTGATTTCAAAACATTATATTTTATCCTTATTATTGCTTACGACTAGTGAGCACATCTCGCCACAGTTTGTAGCAAGGGGTATCCTTTGCGACGTGAGACGTTTTTTCTCACAACTAGGATTTGATTTCACCTCCTTCCTAGTTTTTTACAATTGTGCTTGTGTATGGTGTCACTTTACTTGCACTCCATGAAACATGATTTTGGTCTCCTCTCTTGTGTGTTATTATGTTGATTGCAAGGCAAGTTACCAAGTGTTTCAAGACGCACACTCGGACCCAATTGTATTCAACGCACTAAACTATAAAGTGCCGAAAGTAGGGGGTTATTATATTGTCCTGGGTGGTTGTGATTCTTGTGTTTCTTTTCTGCATTCTTTCTCTCTCTTCACTATGGATGCACTTTCAATTCCTTTTCTTACGCCGTTCAACTTATTTGAATGGAGATCAAAAATAATTATGAAACTAAGGGGTAAAGGGTTATTCCACATCACCATGGGAACGATATCGAATGAGATGATGACCTTGAAAAATCTAAGTGGTTAAACTGTACTCATGAAGCTTTAGGTCTTCTTTGTATGTCCATTTCTCCTGACTTTCTCTTCCACATTGAGTCATCTAAAACACCTAATTCTACATGGAAAACATTAGATGGAATGTTTGGACAACAAGATGACATGAGAGCGCATGAGTTGGAAAATGAACTACTAGGGTTAAATCCTAGTGATTTTGAAAACCTATAAATAGTCTTCTCTAAGTTTTCTCACACTAGATTATTATTAAAGGAATTTCAAGTAGAGAAGAAATATTCTCAATTGATTTTGTTGATTCTCTCTAAGTTAGGTCCTAAATATTATGTCTTTGTGTCAACTTTTTATGCTACAAAAGCTACCTTGGGCAAGGATTGGAATATGCCCTCCTTTGACTGTTTTTCATCCCAACTCATTCGAGAATAGGACAAAATCATTCAAATGGGGTCTCTCAAGTCCAAGTCACAAGCCCTCAGAAAGCAAGTACTAGTAAGGAAAAGAAGACTGAAAAGAAGAAATAAAAAAAGGATCAACCTAAGAAGGAAACCAAGACCAAAACTAAATTTAACACGAACACTTCAAATTTTGAGCCTAGAGCATAGAAAGACAAGTATTTGTGTTCCTATTGCAAGAATCCTAGTCATAAAGAGCATATGTGTATGAGAAAACAAATTGATCACCTTACTCATTTACTTGAGAAAAATAAAATAGGTGTTCCTGAGTCTATCAAACAAAATGCTCCAAAGGTCAAGTCTTCTACTACAAAAGGTTCTAAATATGATAAGAAGAAAGGAAAGGCCCTTGTAGCCAAATTTTCTCCTTCATCGATGTGGATTATAGATTCCGTGCCTCACACCATATGGCTTCTTCACATGTTGAGTTCTCCAACATCGAGCCTTGTGGTATGTCCCAAATCATGATGGGTAATGACACGATAGTGTCAGTTTCTAGTAGTGGATCGGTAGAGATGGATGGGGGAACATTCAACCAAGTGTTGAGTGTTCCGATCTCTACTAATATCCTATCGGTTTACCAAATTACTCTTATTGGTGAAGGAATGTGAGTGAAATTTGGTCTTAACTTGGTGATTATTCATGAGCTTAACAATGACACTACAGTGGCTGAGGGAAAGGTGGATCACCATTCAAGGTTGTATACCCTTTCCCACTTCACTTCGATTCTACGCCCATTGTCTTTCTCACTAATGAAAATGAGGTTAGTAAGCTATGACATGAGGATTTGGGACATTTAAATTATCACTTCCTTTAAAAATTGATCCAAAATAAAATGGTCAATGGGTTACCTCGTGTCAAGTTTTCAAGGGTCTTTATGAGTGTTGTACCCTTGGAAAGTATCCTAAAAAGAACTTTGACAAAGGAAAATCATGGAGAGCTACTCATCCTTTGGATCTTGTTCACAATGATATTTCTGGTCCATTTATGTCTCCTTCATTTACTAGAGCTCTTTATGTGATGACCTTCATTGAGATATAATTGGGTATATTTTCTTAAGCTAAAGTTTGAAGTCTTTGAACATTTTTAGTACTTTAAGGATCTTCTTGAGAAATAGGTGAAATGGTCTATTAGGGTTCTTTAAAACTAAAATGGAGGTGAATATGTAAACAATAGGTTCATGGATTTCTATACTTCTAAAGGGATCTCCTTGCAGCATATAGTTGCTTACATCCCTTCGCATAATGGAGTAGTAGAAAGAAAGAACCATAATCTTAAAGAGATGGCCACTTGTATGATTCACTCAAAGTCTCTTCCTCCGTAGTATTGGGCTGAAGTAATGAATTTTGCTAATTACATTTAGAACCGTGTTCCACATAAGGTAGTAAGAGGGATGACACCCTTTGAAGCCTAGTTTGGATGCAAGCCTGATGTTGAGCACTTTCGAGTCTTTAGATCCAAGGCTATGGCTCAGATTCCCAAGAAGAAACACAAGGAATTGGAACCACAATCCAAACCTTGTATCTTTGTAGGGTATCCTGATGGTGTGAAGGGATATCGATTGTTGAATCCTACTTCTCATGAGCTTTATATTGAGAGAAGTGTTAAGTTTGATGAGTCTTCTTTGAATTCTACTTCTCTACCTATTGAGGTTCTTCAGCTTGCTGATTTGGATTCTAACTCATCAGATGATGATGTTGTTGAGCATGCTCCTCTTCCTGATCCTCCCGACCATCAAACCCTTGAGTCTTTTGATTCTAATAGTAGTGATGATGAGGACTATGTCCCTTCTCACTTGAGTGATGAATCTTCTAACTCAGAGCTTGATCCTCCTGGTCCTCTTTGGGATAGGAAAACTTTACAAAGTGCTGGAGATTTAGTTGAAGATATTTGGATATGATATTTACTCACTCAGATTTCATTGGACCCACTCTTTCTTTGCCTCTACCTCTGATCCACAGTATTTCTAGGAGGCTTCTATTATTCCGAGTGGGATTCTGCCATGGATGAGGAGTATTCCTCTCTCATGAAGAATGATACTTGGGATCTCACCCCTCTTCGAAAGGAAGAAAAATCATTCGGTGTAAGTGGGTGTTCCAAAAAAGTATGGAGTAGATGGAGATGTCGAAAAGTTTAAAGTGTGATTAGTAGCTAAGGGTTTCTCCCAGATAGCTGGGGTTGATTATACTGAAACCTTTTCTCCGGTTGTGAAGATGACTTCTATTCGACTGACCCTAGCCATTGCCACAACAAATAGATGGAAAGTCCATCAAATGGATGTTAAGAGTTCCTTCCTTCATGGTGACCTAGAGGAAGAGATCTACATGGAACAACCTCGGGTTATGTCCATGATCCCTCCCTCGTTTGTAAGTTAAAGAAGTCTCTTTATGGCCTTAAACAAGCCCCTCGGGCTTGGTATGCCAAGATGGACTCCTTTTTACTTACATCAGGGTTTACTAGGTGTCACTCTAATCTAAATGTTTATATTCTATGGTAAGATGACTCCATAATCATTCTTGTTCTCTATGTTGATGACTTGTTGATCACAGGAAGCTCTTCCTCTATCATTGATTATGTGAAGATCACTTTGGCCAACATGTTTTCCATGAATGACTTAGGTCTGCTTTATTACTTTCTTGGGATCCATATTTCACAATCTAACTCAGGAATTTTTATTTCACAACCCAAGTATTCTTTTGACTTTCTTGCTCACTTTTATATGTCCGATTGCAAGTCTTCTCCTATTCCTTTTATTTCCAGGGTTAATTTGGTTTCTGATTGCTCTACTCCCTTGGTTGATGGTACCCTTTATCGATAGTTGGTGGGGAGCTTGATTTACTTAACTCACACTCAACCATATTTATCTTATGTTGTTGGGATTGTGTCTAGATTCATGTAGGAGCCACATGAGTTGCATTGGAAAGTAGCTAAGAGGATCCTTCATTATGTTTGTGGCACCTATACTAATGGCATTCACTATTTTGGAGGGGTGGATATTGACTTGATTGGGTTCATAGATTCTAACTGGGACGGTGACTTAGATCATCAAAAATCTACCTCTGGCTATAGTTTCTCTCTTGGTTCGGGTCCTAGAAGTTGTCTGTAAGAAGCGTAATGCAATTGTGATATCTTCTACAGAGGAAAAATACATAGAGGAGCAGTTAACGACTGCTACAAAGGTTGTTTGGCTACAAGGTATTCTAACAGAGTTTGGCATCCACTTTTGGTGGCCTACCATTATCTATTGTGACAACACAAGCACTATCTCAATTTGTAAAAATCCAGTTTAGCATCAACGGATGAAGCAAATTGAGATCCATATGCACTTCATATGAGAGCTTATTCATGATGGTATCATCGACATTCAGTACATTCAAAAAGATGATCAGATTGTAGATATATTCACCAAGCCCTTCACTGAGGTGAAGTTTCTTCACTTGCGGTCTCTTCTTGGGGTGAGGTCTTATGTAGCTGCTCATCTTCTTCGGGCTATATATTCCTCTCTTCTTCTTCTTCTTTTTCTTCTTCTAGGAAGATGTTGTTTTTACATGGGCACCTTATTAGGCCTTTTGTTGTCGGGCCCCATCGACACATCTTTCTTAGTTGTTTAGGAGTGTCTTCTTATTCTGTCTGACTCATCATAGCTGCTACCCTAGCTTCAATGAAGGGGGTGTTGGTGTGTGGGATCCTATATGTCCTCCACACACATATGGAGGGTCATCTCACATGGGTTAGGTTTAGGGTTTGTTTGTGTTTCATGCACTAGGGTTACTCAACACCCTATATGTATCCCTTCATTTGACATTTATGAGTATGCCAAGACACTCCATTGTCTTTCTTTATGTGCAAGAGCTTTTTTGTTCTGCAAGTTCTTCCATTTATTGATTGATTCCTCCTTGTGATTACGCTTGAGCTATTACGTTTCCTTTGGAGTACAACTTCATCATGGTGCACCATTTTTGATATGATTCTCACCAACTATTTCATGCTCGGTGACCCGCCTCCATTTCTAACTTTTTATGTGGGCCCCTACAGAGTCACAACTCACTTTTATACCTTTAATTCATTTGAAAACAAAGCTTAAAACTACAAAATGCTTCATCGACCCACTTCCCTACTTTGAATTTTCAAAGATGAATCAAACATGTGACATTAATATGTCCCCATGGAGTTATGTATCATTTTATAACTTTGCCCCCTTTTCACAAAAAGGTAAAAATCTTCAAAATCCTCGGGTGACCCACCTCTCTCGCCTTTGCCTTGGAAAACATGCACATGTCCATCTTTGGGGTCAAGTAATACTTTTCCCTACCACTTCATATTTTTGAATAACCAATCGAAACTATCGGGACGCGGGGCCAATTTGATATTTTTACAAATGTGATAAAAGTGAGAAGTTTCACCAAAAAGATCCGCTGTGCCACATCCAATAGAAAGGACCATGTTTCCATGGATGTTGGGACAAAAATTGATAGGAAAACATGATAGTGAAAAAATAGAAGGAAGGAGAAACCCTGAATTCATGCCCAAATTACAAATTCTTTCTCATGGAAAGAGAAATGGAAAATAATATCTAGACTCAATATGATCCTCGACCAAAGTGAAGGAGTGACCATTGCAACCAAATGAAGGAAAAATATTTCACGCATCAATACAGGGAGACAAAGAAAACTTCAAGTCATGCAGACTGAGACGTTTTAAACAATTGGGGTGGGATTAAATTGAGCACCAACATCAGCTTTGACTCAGGGATGGGAACTCCCTACGAGTGCCACAAGAACAACAGACCAAACCATGTGCCAAAAATCCATTGGGCAATGGAGTCAAAAACAAGCTTGCAAAGTAGAAAGAAAATAACCAAATCCCCAAGATGAACTAAGAAACCAAAAAAATTGGTCACGGGGACCTAGGAAAACCGAAATAGAAAACACAAAAAATGTAAAAAAACAAAAGACTATACACTATACAATGGTGCGTGTATTGATTCTAAGAAATCAGTCAAGGAAATGTTTCAAGTGCTTGCCATTAATAGGAAACTCAAGCAATTCCCCATCTAAGTATTTTAGGAAAAAGGTGTGCTCTCCAATTTAAATGTCAATAGAATAAGGGCCCATCCATAATGCATCAAACTTTCCATTCTTTCCCTTATCATCATGTCGCTATCCAACAAGAAGCACTGTGTCTCCCACACTGAAAGCCCTTGGATTCACCTTTTTATCAAATAGCTTCTTCAATTTCTCCTTAAATTCACATGTCTTTGGTGGGACTCTCTTCTCTTCTCATCCAATTCCACAATTTGATTTATACGAGCATCATAGGGATTGACCTCTTGGTCCTCTAATTGTTGGATAAATTGGTAAGAAGATAATTTCATATGCAGGGGAAGTAGAGCTTGAGTTCCATATACCAATTCAAATGGGATTTTTCTAGTAGATCTCTTTTAACAGTGATTCTATCAGCCCAAACAAAAATTTCAATTTCTCACCCCACTTTCATTTGTTTAACTCCAAGGTTCTCCTGATTATCTTCAATGATTCTTATTACTTGATTCTACTTGTCCATTTCCTTGGGGATTGTAATTGGAAGCATATGCTAAATTGATCCCATATTCATGACACATGGCTACCAAAGGTTTAGCTTGAAATCTCATAGCATTGTCAGCAACTATCTTAGCAGGTACTCCAAACCTATAGATTATATGATTTAAAATGAAGTCCATGACAATTTGGTGAGTTGATTTCTTGTTGGGATTTCCTCCACCCACTTGGTGAAGTAATCAGTAGCCAATAATATCCACTTGTGGCCTGCACTTGAAGAATATGAAATCTCACCAATGAATTCCATCCCCACTACTTAAATGGGGTTTCAATTGATACAGGCTGCAAAGGGAGGGAGCATGAAGCTTTCAATCTTCCTGAAAAACACTGACAACTCTCACACTTTCTTACCAATAGAGTTGTGTCTTTAAAAAGAGTTGGCCACCAGTAACCAGCCCTTAAGATTTTATGAGTTGTGACTCTTCCTGCAAAATTTCCCCCATAAAATCCTATAAATAATCAATTATTTTTAGGGCTTCATCTTCAGTGATACATCTCAAAAGAACTCCCTTAGGGTTCTTCCAAGCTAACCCATAATCAGTGATGATGTATTTTTGGGAGGCTAACTTAAGTGCTCTTTTTTTATTCTTACTTAAATACTCAGGGCACTGTAGATGTTTGAGATAAAAATAATATCCTTGTACCATTCAAAATTTATCAATTTTTCAAGGATATTCAACCTTTCTTCTTCAACTTCATTTACCTCAACTATGTTTGTAGGTTGCTCTCTACCATAAGATTTTTAGGCCCTAACCAATTTTTTAGTTTGGATATCCATGTCATATTCTTGCAACTTATTTACCCATTGGCATCTTTTGCTTGAAATTTCCATTTCTGATAGGATATCCTTAACCATGGTATGGGGAACATAAGCAATGAATTTAGAACTCAAAATATAGGGCTTGAAGATTTTTGTGGCTCTGACCAAAGAAAAGTTTGTTTCTCCATGATAGTATACTTCAATTCTGCCCCTTGTAGTGCTTTACTAAAGAAATAAATTGTCCTTTCAGATCCTTCATCATCCTTTTGTAATAGGACAGATGCAATGGTATTCTCTGAAGAAAAGGAAAACATTTGGAAATCCTTCTTATAATCAAGAGCTGCTAAAATAGGGGCATTCTTCAATGATTCCTTAATCCCAATAAAGGCTTGAATAACTGCTTCTTCCCATTTGATACTCTGATCCTTCTTCAACATATTAGTGATTGGGATAGTCAATTCAGAAAATTTGGAAATAAACCTCCTAATAAAATTTATCTACCCAAAAAGGATTGAATTCCCTTTTTGGTTCTTGGAATAGGAACTTTGCTAATGGCTTCCACTCTCTCAGGATCAATCATGAATCCTTCTTTTGACACAATGTGTCCAAGAAACTTTTCCTTTTGAACCCCAAAATGACATTTCTTAGGGTTCAAGTGAGATACCATATTCCCTACATCTTATCAACATCTTTTCTAAATGTTGTAGGTGATCACTTCTCTTCCTAGAGAAAACTGTCACATCATCCTAATACACAACAATGAAGTCATTTATATATCCTAAGAATGCTACATCCATTGCTCTTTGAAAATTATCTCCAACATTCATCAGGCCAAATGACATCCTTACATACACATAAGTACCCCATGGGGTAGTGAAAGTAGTTTTGATTCTTTCTGATTGCTTCACAACTACCTGGTTATACCTAGAAAAACCATCCAAAGTAGATAACAATTTGAACCTGTAACTAACTGCAACATGTTATCCATATTTGGCAAGGGATAGTTATCCTTGATTGATGCCTTATTTAAGTTTCTAAAGTCCACACACAACCTTATGTCCCCATTCTTCTTTCTAATAGGTACCAGGTTTGCTACCCATGAGGAGTACCTTGTAGGTTGTATAATTCCTCCATCCCTTAACTTTTTCAATTCTTCTTGCATTTTTAGGAAAGGAGGGGATTAATTGGTCTTTTTATTTTCTTGAATGGATTTTCATTAGTTTCCAGGGGTATTTCATGTTGAAAAAGGTCTTCCCTGTATGCTTTAGTTCGAATATGACCAAGCCAAGTAGTCCTGGTACTTTTTTAGCAATTGGACATATGACTAATTTTCTTCTCTATTCAAGTTGTTACCTAGCCATATTCTCCTAGGTTTATCCTTTGTGCCCAGGTCATATTATTCAACATCTCTTGAGGATGACATGTGTCTATTGATAATGCAGTCAACATTATCAAAATTTGATTCTAGTGTAACCAACCCTCTGGGAATAGTATTAGTCTTCAACTGAATAATGTCCTTACCAAATAAAGTATCCTTTCCTTCAACTGCACAAACCATTGGTTCCCAATCTACACTTTGATTGGAAAATTCTCCTTTATTTTACAAAAACCTTTGGACCTGAGCATCATCTTCAAATACCTTCCAATTGCTTGATATTGTCAGGGGATGATGATGGCCTGGTCAATATTTCAACATCATATTCACAATAGGGAGACATTGTATAATTTTCAAACTTTGATCCCAATACTGCCAATTTGTCTACTATAGTATTATAGCTCCTATCATGATGTATTATATTGAAAGAGTCAAACATTTCAATGAAGTCCCAAACTGCATGCTTATATTGTTTCATTCTTTGATTCTTTGTAGCATACAACTTTCTGACTTGTTTGACTATCAACTCTGAATCTCCTTTAACAAAAATGTCTCTAAT
This sequence comes from Taxus wallichiana var. yunnanensis, assembly GCA_018340775.1. Taxonomy (NCBI): domain Eukaryota; kingdom Viridiplantae; phylum Streptophyta; class Pinopsida; order Cupressales; family Taxaceae; genus Taxus; species Taxus wallichiana. Next base: position 562,813,688 of record CM031237.1, read on the forward strand.
ACCATATTTCCATGCAATCCTTAGACCCAAGAGTAGTGCTTCATACTCAAAAATATTATTTGTGCACTCAAAATTGAGTTTAAAAGAAAAATTAAACTCCTCTTGGCTTAGAGATATCAAGACAATACTAGCACCATTACGATATCTAGAACATGCTCCATCAAACATTAAAGTCCAAGGAGAACCAACCTTCTCAGGATACTTGCACTCATCAATTTTATGCTCCTTACAATCAGCATATCCCACAAATTTATCAACATCAACATCTGTGTACAATACTTCATAAGAAGCATTGTTAGGGTCCTCAATGAGATGTAACATTTTCTTCTTACCATATAACTTCACAAGGCTTCCTTGAATTGGTATGGTGGCATAAAAAATTTCCATTTACAAACTTCCACCCACACTAGCTGCCCATTTTCTTGATAATAACATCCTCCATTTAGCAGGACAATCCACAATGACCACATTCAAGGTTAAGTACTTGCCTGGATACGTTGTCAATTTCACTACAAAACCCTTTCGACACATCCAACTATTGGCACCTCTCTTGAATCCATGGTAGTACATTTCCCATAAGTTGTTGTTACTTTGATATTTAACTCATTCATGACCTCAAGAGGCATTACATTACATGAGGCTCCTGAATCAAACATGCAGTTATGTAACAACCTATCCTTAATAATCAAAGTAGTGAAAAATGGATCCACATTCAGTTGAGAATCAACCAGAGAAGTTCCCAAATAAACCTCAGGTGGTTCACCCAATTCCTCCAATGTTTGTGGTTTTTCTAATTCTGCAATGGCAGGAGGAACCTCTACATTGTTTACATTTTTACCCTAGGTGACCTTTTCTTCCTTGAGCCCTAAATACTCAAACACCCTCTTATTATGCTCAGGATTCTAAGAAATTAAACAATAGGAACAATAATCTTGATCGACTCAAGATTTGGGCTATGTCACAAGGAACATATTTGGGTAAGGCATTATTAAGAGGAAGGTTTCCAAATTCATCGATATGGGATATTTTTCATAGTCTCGAGCATGGGGAAGAACACAAGTTTTATTTGGGGTGAAAAAGCCTTTACTAGATGCACATTTTATAGGGGTTTCCTTAGGGATACTGGTAAGAACTAGAATTTTGGTTTGGTCTGCATCCCCACCCCTTTGAAACCTTACTCCTGGTATTATATTATTTTTCTTGGGTAACTACTACATTCATTAATAGTTTCCTATCCTCTTATGAAGGAATTCCTCCATCATACTTTTTAATCATCAATGCCCTCAAGTATTAAAAATAATTATTGGGTAGTTCAAATGCTTGTACCATATCAATTTCAAAAGAATTAATGGGAGGAAGAGGCAATACCCGGTGGATGCAATCCCAGAATATTTCAATAGTTCTAGCACTTATCAGCTCAGTTGAGGTCACTCCTTGCTGTGAACTTGTATAGCACTCCATCATGCATGCATCATCATTTGTCTCATCATCATCAGCTTCCTCAATTATTTTTCTTCATCACATGGGAATGGGGCAAGAAACATCTATCACACCACTAGATATCATGGACCTATTCCACAAGAATAAACTCTGTACCTAAAGGATCAAGCACCAATCTGTTTTCCTAGGGTTGGGGCTATCTATTTCCTGATCTCACGGGCCCTTTACCCCGTCATCTGATCTATGATCACCTCTGGGATGATTTTCAAATATTTCTTGACCTTTTGTGGCGTTTGTGCTGACCTTGGGAACCTTATCCAATCCCCTTCTCTACTCTAGCCAGTTTATAAGATATTTCCTTAACATCTCGGCCAATGTTTTTACAACCTCTTCTAGATCAACAGACTTACTTGACTGAGGCTTCTCTAGATTGATTAGCTTGATACCTTCCCTCTTAGGAGGCTTACCAACTACTTTGATATTGTTTTCAATTTGCAAATCCATGGTGAAGGCCTGCCTCAATGTTCCTGGGTTCTTATCTCTCAAGTAATAAGAAACCTTCTTATCAAAAGCATCAGAATATTTTATCAGACAGGAAACATTGCTTGGCCTCAGGATTATAGGTAGCCTATTCAGGTCTTATTGAACCGAGTATTGAAGTCATGGATAGATTCATTAGGATTCTTCTTAATATTTTCAAATTCAGACAAAATAAACTTGGGATATGTCTTATCCCCATATTGCAATCTAAAATAATTTTTCATTTCTATGTCCATGAATCTATTGAGTTATCTGGAAAAGACTTATACTAGTCACATGCATCCTCCTCAAGAGTATGAATAAACAATTTTATATACACATCCTCAAATTCAATCTCAAAGTCTTCCATCATATTGACAAAAAGTTTTAAATGCTGATCACCAATGATAGAATTATTCCCTTGAAATTTAGGCAATCTATTTATAACATCTTGTGGCACTACATTTGGATATCCATCCATACCTCTAAAATTTATAGACCAAAAGTATTCACAAAAAGGAGGTCTGGGTGGAGACTGGGCCATATTGTTTTTTGAGGAGGTGATCTTATAGAGGTACAAAATGATGAGGGACAAGGGTATTTAGAACATAGGAGTATAATTTTAAAATGAATGTTCTCTAAAGACTTTGTTTCATGGAAAACCCTATCAACTTTGGAAAATACAGGACAGATCGAGAAACACACTTATCGCAAACACAAATGAAGGCCCCTTTCTTGTTGGAGAATTCAAATCTATATGAAGATTATCGATTTAGAATCACTTGAAGAAGAATGGTAATCCTCAACCACAAGGTTGATCACTTTTCAAAACTGATATCTCTTTTCTTGATTCTTGATCTCCAACAACTTTCCAGACTCTTTTTCCTTCTGAATTTGTCTTTCCTAGTTCTAGAAACAACTTTTTGGTAGGGTCTTTAGTGAAGAAAGATCTTCTTCCTTCTAGCTTTGTAAATATTAGTGATAGATTTCACTTAATATAGGTTAAGGCATTGGTATTTATCAAAATTTAAATCAACACGGAGTTGCCACTAAGGATTTTCACCTTAGTTGTGCAAATGCACTATAAATGACTTGTCAAATATCTATCAACACTTAATTCCTACAAAGCTTAGTAGATTTGACCTTCCTTTACCAGTATTTATCACTAATGATATAAATTTAGTGCAATAACAACTAGAAACTATAAGTATTGCACACAAAACTTGTAATATTGCACAAATGTTACTGATTCGATAAAGGATGATGTTTAAATAGTGTATTTGTACTTAAATCATGCAATAAAAATTACTAGGAAAAATATATAAGATGCCTTTGAAGATCCCCAACAATGGCACCAATTCGGTTTTTTGCTGCAAAATAAGTCCCGGAGTTCAAATAATCCTCGGAAACGATGCCACTCTAGGTGTTATTTCCACACAAATAAGTCCCAGTGTTCAAATAATTCCCGACAACACAAATAATCCTTGGAAATGCAAAATTTCAGAAACAACACCAATTTGGTGTGTTTTTCCACACAAATAAGTCCCAAAGTTCAAATAATCCCCTATAATGAAACCACTTTGGTGTTGGTATCCAAATTTATTCTCCCTTGGAATCTGAGAAGCATCACAGATTTAACAAGATACTTAGAGATAGAAAAATCATGGTATAAGTCATTTTGTGAAGTTGGGGATGGTAAAATTTTCAAGGGAACCTTGAGAAAATATGACCAATACACCACAATTTAACTCTCACGAGTCATTACTTCTAAAGAATGGATATATTTTCTAAATAAGGTTCAAAGTTACTAAAGACACTTAAAACCTACTTTCTTCTGTATATTTTGGTAGTAGAATTTGTTCATTTGTAGATACACAACACAAAGAGGGGTAATTCAAGAAGGATTCATGGTTATTTTAAATTTTTCGTGGGGAATTAAGTGAGATGAAGTTGATTTCACTAGATATTTGAGAACATTTACAACAATTGGAAAACTAACAAATAAAATGCTTCAGAATAGCCAAAATATTCCTTCAACTAGAAGGTGTGCATCAATGGAGGCCCAAATTTGCATGGTTTCACACAATATTTAAGAATTCAACATGAAGGCTCGAGCTAAAGACTTAATTAAACATTAACAACCCCTGGTTCATCACACCTAAGATACACTCATAGGCTTACAAACAATATTTATCAACATAGTGGAAGTAAAATGATTTTAAATTGTTTATTTCATTACAGGATGAAATATCTTCTCATAATGAAATTGCAAATGCCAAAATACTAACACATGGATGAGATCTTGTGTGATTCAAAGATATTTTAATATAATATTGCAACAGGAACATCAAAACCATTTGAAAACATTCTGAAATAAAAGAAGACACAATTTTTCCCAAGATCAACATAGATTAATTCGAGATCTATTAGATTTATCAGCAGGGGAAAGTTTCTTGAAAAATATCAGAGCTTGTCAATGGTTGTACACTTGCAACCATCTTGACGTGATCAAATCTAAAACACAAGAGATTAACAAGTTTCTCAGATGGTCTCTTAGGAAGATGGGATTTCTCAAATTTTCTCATAAAAATTTACACCCGAACATTTACAAGAGTATCCTCATTGCATTTATACAATTTCACTCACTCACTCATCCCAAATTTTCCCCAAAAAGAAGAATATTCAAGGAATCCTTTACTTATTACAAATTTGTCTCAAAAAGTGATGTTTAACAAATTTACACCCAAAGCTACCTAGGTGGAAAAATCATGAACTGATCATGTTTCTCAGACCCTCAACCATGACTGGGATGCCATGCCATAAATTTTTAACAATCCTTCTAATCATTCTTTTATTCTATCATGTGATAAATCCCATTTTTAATCATTTTTAGGTGGCTCCATATAGTTGGATCTGACAAGCAATCCTTTTCACCCTCGAGAATACACCTTGAGAAATGATTTCCCTGGATGGATGTCTACATTCATGCGCTGCAATTCTGATTTAGCCAAGTGAAAGAGGAGCTAGTGGAAATCTCCACATGTTTCCTTGGCACAAATACCAAGGTGAATTCAAGAGGTAGGTTCCCAAATGAGCGCGGGCCCTCCACATGTTCAAAACCCTAGAGAGTTGCACCGATTGCTAAAAAGTCAAAGTATGGGAAGGTCCAACGGAGGCTTCCACGTGTATTTTTGGTGCAAATTCAAAGATAAATTTTAGAGGAAGGACCTCAAATGAGTGTAAACTCTCCACGTTCCCTGGGCCCAAGAAAATTGCCTTGGCCTTTGAAAAATTCTTAGCATAGAAAGGAGCTAGCAAAAACCTCCATGTGTCTCTTCAGCACACATTTGATATGGTGCCCAAAAGTGGAGACCCTAAACAAGCACGGTCTTACCACATGTCTTAGCCTGAAAAATTTATTGAAAGAGTTTAAGGACCAATGGAAGGTACCACATGCCTAGGGTTCGAGAGATTCTCCTCGACCGTTGAAAATTCTAAATATGAGCAGGGTAATCGAATCTTCCACATGTCTCATCAGTGCATTTTTTGTATGAAGCTCAAAATAAGGACTCTCAAACAAGTGCGGGCCTTCCACATGTCTAGGGTCCACTAATGTCAGCACTAACACTTTGAAAAATTCTAAGTATGGGAATATCCAATGGAAACCTCCACATGTCCCTTCGGTGCTCTTTCAAAAGTAAATTTTAGGGCGAGTCCCTAAATAGGCATGGGCCCTCCATGTGTCCTAGGCCTTAGAAAGTTTCTTGAGAAGTTTAAGTATAGAGAAGAGCCAATGGAAGCCTCCATGTGTCTCCTCGTACAATCAGTAAAGGTAGAACCTAGAGGTGGATCCTCAAATGATCACAGGCCCTCGACATGGAAAATATTTAAGTTGAAGCAGACCAAAAAACTTCAAAATGCTATGGCAACCCGCCTCTCCACTTCCAACTTTCGATGTGGGACCCAACGGAGTTGCAACTCACTTTTATACCTTTACTTCATTTGAAAACAAAGCTTAAAAACTTCAAAGTGCTCCGCCGACCCGCTTCCCGCTTTTACTTTTCAAAGATGACTCAAACATGTAACATTAATTTGTCACCTACGAGTTGCGGATCATTTTATAACTTTTCCCTATTTTCAAAAAAGGAAAAAATATTCAAAATCCTTCGGTGACCCGCTTCCCTACATTTGTTGTAACACCTCGAACAGTTGTTACTTCCTCCTGAGCACTCAAGTGTTGATATATGATTTCTTCTATATAAGGACGTGTTCCTTTGATTGTGAAGTCATGCTTGATCTAGATTGTATCTTCTTTGCATTTGAAGATCTTTACCGAGTCGAATATGTTTGGACTCTTTTATTTATTTCATTTTTAAAGACTGAGTTCAATCGATTTCGGGATGAATTGTGGATTTACCCATCTTTATGACTCACCTTGGATTAGTGGCATTGATCCAAGAGATGTTTTAATTTTATTCATGATGAACAAAATTTATTGACCTTACGAAATTTGCAAGGTCCGAATGAGTTGAATGAGCAATTCAGAGTTAACTCAGCTGAACTTGTTAAATGAAAATCAGCCCAAATACCGTAACATTGGGAAGGCCTAGACCTTAAGCCGTAAGATGTTCCCCGGTATTCAAAGTGAGCTTATTTAGCAATACCTGATAGGATCTTGTATGTGGATGTTTTACCCTCGTTTGGTTCTAATACCGATCGGTCCTACTTGTGAGACCTAGACCTGGATTCGTTAAGATTAATAACTTTAACCTAAACTATAACTTATAGGTTGAATTATTGCTAATCTAACTTATCCCTAAAACTATAGGTTTAATGTTCCTAAGGTTAGCTACACCTAACACTATGGAAGTAAGACTAATGTCTTACCTTATGATCTAACCTATGTTTTAGCCTAACTAATGATAATGGATGGAGGGGACCTACGAAGGGGCGCGAGTCATGGGCAAAGTGGTTTCCATGGCATTAAATGAGGTGGATAAGCATGAAGAAAAAGGGATTTGGTGGAGGTTGCAAAAACAGCTATTGTGGCCTGACGTGGCAGGGTCGCCAAATATGGGAATGGTTGTTTGTTTTCATTTATCAATCACCAACTTGGCGGTCGGTGGCAATGGAGAATAGCAGAATGTGGGAGTTAATGCCATTGATGAACTTCGGTTCCAGCGCGGATTGCTTGGGAAGGCATGCAAATGGAAAACTAGTTGGTTGTTTGGTTTTCCATGCGTTCCATTTTTCTCTCTGTTTGATCACTGGTTCTTCAAACCAGTCAACTTTGTGTTGCATGGAAACTTTGGGAATATCTAGCTCCTTTCTCTGTCGGGGAGAGTTTATAAGGCATGAAGGTAATAGTTTATTGTTGTTTGATCTATCGTGGAAGAAGAAGAGAAGGTGCGAGCACATTCAGAGGTCTTCTTCAGATTTTTAAGCGACATTACCAGGCATGATAGGCCCTGACTTTTAAAAATCTTGCTTTACTCCAAATGCTTTCATTAAAACAACTCTGTTCAGGTGATTTTAGTACAGTTGGTTTGAAGCAATGTATGGGTTCTTCTTTTCCTGTGGAATTAGAAATCTCTGGTTATTCGAAAACCCTGTTGAAATGTTACTGTATTTATTTCTTCTTTTTGAAATCATTTTCGGCTGGAGACCCGGCTGTGCTTTTTATGTTATTGCATCCTGTTAAATCTCAGCTGGGTATATTTGAAGTTTCTTCTGTTTGGAATGCTTGCTGTGATTATACTACTTGAACGTGACTTCTGTTGAAGTCCTTACTATTTGCAATTTTGGGTTAGACTCCGTTGAAAGTTTGCAAGGATTATATATGAAAATGACTCAGTTGGAGTCCTTGAAATGTTTCATATGTTTTAGACTTCTGTAGAAGCCTTGTTGTGAATACTTGTTGGTATCGACTCAGTTGGAGTCCTTGAAATGTTTCGTATGTTTTAGACTTCTGTAGAAGCCTTGTTGTGAATACTTGTTGGTATTGACTCAGTTGGAGTCTTTGGGTTGTTGTCGTATGAATTCGACTTCAATCGAAACCCTGGTTGTGAGTACTGGTTGGTTATGACTCTGTTGGAGTCCTTGTTGTATTCCCATTTGAACACGACTTCTGATGAAGTCCATGATGTGTGCGTGTTGGCTCGATTTCTGATTTAAGTCCTCGCTGTGCATGCATATTGATTAGACTCTTTCTAAATATTGTTGTGTTTATATTCAGTTTGATTCTGTGGAATTAAGTGCTGGGTTTTCATTACAAACTTGACTCTGTTTGAGTCCCTGCTGTATTTTCGTATTAGCTCGACTTCGGATGAAACTTTGATGAAATATTGATATGGAATTCGGATTATGTAAAATCTTTGTTGTGGTTATTCTTTCTTGAATTCGGCTTCTGATATAAGTCCTTGTTGTATCATCGTAGAGATTAGACTCAGTTGAATGTTGCAGTGTATGTGTGTATTTCGACTCAGTGGAAATGTCACTGTGTTTGCATATGGAAACGTCCTTTGTTTATAGCGTTATCTAGTCTCGTATTTGACTGAGATAAAGAGTTCCTAGCTGTGCCATGTCAGGCGATGGCGTAGGGTATTTTCATGTTGATGAATGATATGGAAAGATTTGTTGAGTCTATTATGTTTGGATTATTTACTACTGCTTTGTCGCGAGAGCTCTTGTATTGCTTAATGGCTACAGGTGATTTTTATGGAATTTAGATGAAACTGTAGTTTCTTCTAGTAATCTCGACTGTTTAGTCGCATGCGTATATGTAATTGCGTTATTCTAGAGGAGTCGGTACAGTCCAGAACATGATTGATAAGGGAATCTGATTGTCTCTGTTTCTTTTCCTATGCTGTAAAGTATATGTTGATGTATAATAGGAGGAATAAGAAAATACTCTCTCTTAGTCTGGAAACTTTGTTTGCTTTCTTCTTGTATCCTTATGTGATCTCTACGGTAAGGGCATAACAAGAATAGACTGTGGTATTGTATGGAGAGGCTGGTATAAAATGTGTGTTGCTGTATAAGTAGGTATACTTGTCAATACCATTGAAATATGTTATGATTATAAAAGAATCCCGTCAGTTGAGCTTGGAATGTTATAAACTGCCTTTGTGGAATGGGTAAAAACATATTTGTTGGACACACGAACTGTTAGGAAATTCATTTGTGTTGTTGAATGGAATAATTTGTTGGATTACTGTTGTCCTAGTGATTCAGATGGATGGTTGTTCTGGATACATTTGTTCTTCTTAGTCTCTAATATATATGATGAATCATCTGAAAAGTATTTAGGATTAATTGGTATCTATAATATGAGTTCTGCATTAAAATTCATGTTTGAATTACAGAAAGAGCATTAGTCTGATTTATGTTTAGAATTTGAGAAATGATTTCATTTAAACAGGTTGTTTAATGAGAACAATTGGTGGATTGCAATTGTTTTAAGATTTAGTGCTTATCATGCTCAGTTCACCGAACTGACCCGTGTTGACAATTTTTGCAGATGGTTGTCGTAAGTGGTAAAGGCACGTAGATCTGATATGATGTTCAGATTGTTTAATTTGGTTTTATGATGAATTCCAACTTGATTCTCTAAATGTACTATATGAAGAAAGTCATTCTTTGGCTATTGAGTATTGTATCAAATATGCTGAATGCATAAATTGTAATTGATTAGCTTAGAAATGAATGAAATGAGGGAATTGTTACTTATGTGGCTGCGTTTGTATCTTGATGGATCGAACTTCTTCGGTTCGAATGTTTTTAAGTGCATTTTTATTATTTTATACCTTGGAGATATTTGGGATTCTCTAAGTAAGCCTTGTAAAGATTATGTGACTGGATACTTGTAAATGATTGGTAGTTCTGTTATGTTCTATATAAGGCTAAATTTGACATTAGCCCACTGTTCTTCGAGAAGCTAAGGTTAAAATAAACCTTAACAGGAAGCTGAACGGGAAGAGTAATTTATTACTTCCTAACCTTGATCTAAGTCAAGACAACATATTAAATGATTTAAAAACACTATATCTTAATACTAATAAGAAAGATATATTTCAGCTTTGAGAACTGATATAAACCTAAAAGGGTATGGTTAACAACCTTATGAGAAGACTTAGGGCTACTGTCCAATTTCGTTGATTAAGATAATTGTGAATCAATGAACTCCTAGATGAGATCTCAAATCTTATTAATCTTCTCTCTGTGAAATGGGTCTTAAATAGGAAAGGCAACTCAAAGGTGAGGAACCCAGGGGTTGGGAAAAGACTACCCAAAAAGGAGTGTCTTAAAGTATAACTTTAACTCAACGTATGTAACACCTTTGGATAAGTAGATCTTTCCGAGGTGGTTTTGTAGGATGTCGGCACATGCCGATCGCAGTAGGTTGTACCCTCAAGAAGATTAGGATCTTCTCGAGGATACAACAATGCAGTGGCTTATGGCTACACCCTTTGCATTGATTGTTAATATTTACACCTTAAAATCGAACAAGTTTTTATTCGGGATCTCGGTTAGGAACATGGTCATGTTATGAGGGTTGTCACGTACCTCAAAATTTTAAGGTACCGCATCATGAACGATGTAATAAATGCCCCAATGATGATATAGGTCTCTTCGCAAGGTGTTCGGGATCCAGAAAGAGCTCCTCAAACATGCGTTAACATCCCGCATACCCCGCCTTGTCCCCGCGTGCTTTGTTTTCCCCTATTTCTTCTTTCCTTGCCCCTTTGATCTTCAAAGGATTTAAACCGCCGCCTTTATAGGGCGGCGGTCCTCAGAATGCCGCCCGCTCGTAGCGGCGGTCCCGTGCACATTTTCCAGAATGTTCTTTGATGTAACTCGCGTGAAATATCATGTTTCACCAGCTTTTCTTGCCGACTTGAGCATGCATTTATGTTTTTGGTCCCCTAGAATAGTGTTTTTCCTTTGTTTATTGTTTAGGAGTTCAGTTTGATTTTGATTTGGGGGGTGATTGAATTCTTATAAATGCATGGCTTGTGCTCAAGCAAATGGCCACCTTTCTTACTCCAATCTTCTCATTTTCAAAGGTCTTTGTGGTCTGTTAGTTTGCTTTAATTCCTTAGTTTAGTTCATTACATGCTTAGTTTGCATTGACTAGCTGTTGGTAAGCCACATATCCAACTTGTGCAAACAGTGTTGTTGTTTTATCTAATCCATTAGAGTAGAATAGCTTAGGAAGCCATTAAAGTTGCAGGTTTTTCTCTTCGTACAGGATAGTTTCAGGTTCTGGACACATTTTGTTGCACGATTCGCAGTAGATCCCGCTAGGAATTGCATAAGCCAAGCTCTGTACTCTTGCGCTATCCCTCTCCTATCCGCGTTCTATTATGTCTACATTCTAAAGGTTGTCGCTTGTCCCAAACACCTATTCCGTTGATTCAAGCATTACACGCTTTTCTGGATCTACGTGAATACAAAGAACGAAGAGATCATACTGAGGGGACAAGATCACACACACCATCGGATTCGCCACTGTTCTGCGGAATCCAGGTTTTAACTTTCAAAGTTCTAGTTAGAATCATATCAAACAGAGTAGTTAATCACTTTATTTCAGTTAATTTCATTCTCGATATTGCCAGGAAGCTGTGGGGATTGATAGTTTCTGAGAAACTATGATTCACTCCTCACTTCTGAGGTAGGATCGAGAATCTCACAAATAGATTAGTTATTTCATTGTTTAGAATAGATATACAAATTACACAAACAAATAGCTATACTCGGCTATTTTGTTTGTTTTAAATTATTAGTTTAGTTGTCAATTCTAAATATTTTAAATAGCTGCTTTCTTAAATTCATTTAAATCATCAGAAAATACAAAAAGAAGTCATATATGCTAGAAATATACTTAGATTTCACTTTATTATAGTTTGTTTTATTACTGCTTTTGCATGACAATTACGGGACCTAGGGAGCCCAGGGAATACATTTTCAAGCCAATCGTGCCTCAGCCCAATCTCATAGTGGCAATAACTGATATTGACCAGAACCTTAGGATACAAGTCTTCCAAACAACAACAGATTTCCAGCAAGTCAGATCTCAGTTAAGAGGATTAAACATAGAAGACGACCAAGCATATACATTTTGGTCAAGTCAGCCAAATTACAGGTTACACTAAGAAAAATATCCACATGACTGTAGAAGGATTTGAAAGAGAACAAACATTCGGGTGTGATCCTTTAATTCCACAACCAGACGCAGGAGACACCCTCACAGACATAGATACCGGTTTAAGAATCCAAGTTGCGAGAACACCCGTAGGATATTCTGAGAAAATCGCACAACTATTGATTCTAAATATAGAAGCTGAGAAAGTGTATGATTATTGGATACTAGGGATCAGGACTTGATCTCGCGTATGACCATAACAGGACCACAACAACCAAGAATCTATGGTTGTGACCCACAAATCCCGCAGCCTAACGAATCCATCAGAGAATTAGACATAGACACTGGCCTACGCACACTGGTATTCCAGTCTACCCCACTTCCACCTATCATTATCCAAAAATTATCCTTACTGGACACAACAGCTAACAAAGCTAGAGAATTCTGGACTAGGCAGAGAACCGTCCATAGAGTGACTGCTTTACCATTCACTATATGACCTTATCAGGAGAAATACATGAAACTATCCCAGGTCATTTCCCATGTATTCCATAACCCATAGATTGAATCACGCGAGCTCGATATTGATTGGAGCCTTCGAGTAGTCATCCTCGCTGATCGATCTATCACACCACCCAAGTTAGAAGGGCCTTCTTTGCCTTAGATTCACAAAATCCACTAGTGCATGTCAAATAAATTAGATCGCCTAACTAGTTTGTCTCGAATCCAAACGCATATTCTACCCCCACCGGTTGTCTCAAGCACGACCTTGGGAGGTCGGGCACGTGGAAGAGTCACTTGTAGATTCCCACGCCGCTTGTCACTTTTCCGGTGTACAAAATTGGTGAAGCTCCAACGTGAATCAAACGAAATTAGTGAAGCCGACATAAAGCTTCCTACTTTCTCATCGGAGTCATAATATCACGCTTCCTTTCACAAATCACCTTCACTCCTTCCCATTATTCTCAGCGTGGGTATTCATATACCCCCGAATATGTCGGGATTCGACGCATATGGCGGACCCTTCCGGGTCTTGAGGCATACTACACCCAATAGAATAGGTAATCATCACCTCGCTCTCGGTATGGGGTGACAACTATTCAACTAATCAGTTGTCAACACAAACCCCAAGAATTAGATATAGTTCATCTTTTCAAACAGAGGAGTTAGATCAACCCCTCGAACAAATCCTTCAAAGTTCAAACAATATGACATTTACCGAGAATCGGTTCATCTCCTCAAATGCTACTTAGACCACAAATTAGTAGGCAATCAGATCCATACCTGGTCTTAGATGATGGACAGCCAACACGTTATCCTAGGAGTGAACAACGCTCCGGGAATGTACCCATCTATAGGAGGTTTACAAATACAACCCGAAATCTCTTTTCAAGAAAATACCTCCGTACCACTACATACTGGGAAATATTCTAGGAGAAACTTGGTAAGATAGTGATCAGTTTATGACAGGATATCATGTACCTTTACAACACCAAGGTATACAACAAACGCCGCTCAGGAAAAATACCGTGACTTCACCAAATGAAGTCATTTCAACGTTAGTAGAAAGAGTGAGAGGGTTAGAACCGGCTCAAACAAGTCAAAATTCTCCGTTCATACAAACAGAAGTTCCAATCCTCCATACCACTGCGCCGGTAGATCTCCTTATGGGAGTAGGCACGTTAGGCATGCCTCCTCAATATCCACAACAAACGCCAACAAGGCCTATCATCTCCAACACTATTCCTCCCGGCCTAGTGTCGAGCAGATTCCGTTCCTTGACAATACCCCATCCTACTTAAACATATACTCTAAATTACCACAAGGAGATATGTTCTCCTCTCGACATGTTTTCTCAAACGCAGGACCTCCCTATGCCCCTACCAACGCGTACACTACACCGTATCAACAACCTATCCCACCACCACTCCCTCAGCAAACACCATCAATGGTCGAAAGCTATGTGATAGGGACTTATTCAAAATACCTAAAGGAACCCTTAGATTTCACCATACGAAGCGTCATGCTTCCAAGACCTCTCCCTGATTTGCCCAAGTTCAAGGGTGAGGGAGATCCAAATGCACATATCAAAGCTTACGCGCTGACCCATACGAGAATTACTCCTTGGGATGGGGTGGTTGCTGCTTAAAATATTTCCTAAAACCTTGGAAGACATCACTCTCGATTGGTATTATAGAATACATGAGGCTTCCATACATTCATTTAAACAACTCGTGTCAGAGTTCATCAAAGCCTTCGACATGAACAAACTGTTAAGAACAAGAATCAGGGAATTCTTACATATCAAACAAGAACACAACGAATCATCACCCATTTCATCCAGAGGTGGCGTACAGCTTCTTTATTCATCAACAAGCACTCCAAACATGGATCAGATGGAACTATGTGATTTATTCCTTCATTCTCTTAGTAGAGAAGTGAAGGAAGAAGTCCAGAAGTTCCCACTAAGGACTTATGATGAAGTACTTGAGAGCGCTCTGCGAATAGATCAAGCAGCGATAGATAGTGGTCGTAAGACATATGGAAAAAACGGGAGGTTAATCATCTCCACTCAAAACACTACAACTACCACAAATGTCAATCAAGGACCCAAAATCCTTAACAAAAATTGTGGGGTAAGAACGGATGGGGTAACCGACCAGCCCAAGAGGGTAAATGTTGTTAATGCCCCGTTACAAACAAACAACCAACGAAACAACAACTTTACCCCGACAATCAATACAAGGGATTTTAACCATCCACAACAACAACAACAACAACGGTGAAATCCCATACAAGGGCCAAGCCAAAACTCATTTGGTTACCAAAACCAAAGTCAAAACCAGAAACAACAATTCCAAAACTTTGGTCCTAATAGGCAACAGTTTGATCGGAATTTTAGGCCACAATACACACCAAACCAACAAAACGGGAATTACAACCCCAATTCTTATTGTGGTTTCCATAAAATTCGGGGTCACGATACTAGAACGTGCCGTGACTACAATAAATTTATGCAACGCTTGCCAGAAGAACAAAGACAGTTCTTCACAGACCTATTTTTGGCGGATCCCGTCTCATCATCACCAAATACTCTCGCAGGGGCAGTTTCTCCTCAGAATGCTCCCCTCAAGATCTTTAATGATCCACTCCCAAATCATGACAGCAATAGGCTGAATTCAACCAGAAAAAACAAAGGAGTAGTGACGGGAAACAATGATCATGAAGCCTCGAATTCATTAAATCCGTCGGTTGCACCACGATTGGGAGCTCAACCGAAACCCAATATAGTCAGTTTGGTAGAATTAGACGCTGAAATACCTATCGAAGCTATAACAAGAACACGAGAGTATTTCTCTCAACCGAGCCCAAGTCATTTGCCGAGACAGAGATAAGAGTCAAGAAATAGTTGAAAAACCCATTGGTGCCTATGATTTAATTAGTGACCTAACAAAGACCTTCTCACACATTTCATTTTTGAACTTACTAAAGAACTCTCCCCCTCACAAAGCTGCTCTTTTAGAAGCATTAGGTCTAGGCCATCTAATTAACATCACTCCACCTCCCGAAACACAAGTAAATCATGTAGATTTTGATATCCACTCCTCCGGGACAGCCGAACAAGGATGTCGAATTTATCTTCAAAATAAGTAAAATGCACATAGATGCCGAGATCACATGCCGAGGTGACCCATCCTTACACTTGCAAGTGTGGGTTTATAATAACTATGTAAAATAGGCAATGGTTGACGATGGGGCCGCAGTTAACATAGTCCCTTTCTCTTTCCTCCAAAAACTTGGATATGGAGAAACAAACTGCTTTCACTACACGAAATACCTTGAGAGGCTATGATAGCCTTAAAGCCACTTCGATAGGAACTATAATACCGCGGTCACCTTAGGGCCCAAAACCATCTTGACTAAGTTTTATATTATAGATCGGGAAACTAACTATAATATGATCCTCTACGACCTTAGATACATCGAATGAAGGCAATCCCTTCTACTTTATTTCAAGAAGTAAGATTTTGCATCTAGGAAAGGTTTTTGTAGCCAAAGGTGATCCAAAACCTTTTTATTTGCACCTAGCTGATTTAAAGAAAAGACCAGGGGTGCACTCTTAATTTGAACTTCCAACCAACCGACTCAATAAACCCTCCGACCCAAAGCCGAGGAAAATTTGGTACCTATGACGGATCTTGAAACTACCAAAGATATCCAAAACAATTCCAACCCCTAAAGGTAAAACTAAAGAAACAAGATCATTAGGGACTACTGCGAAAATCGTTGAGTTGATAGAACAAGATTCACCCATGTTCTTACCATTCGATTCAGTAGGCATGGGATTTTCCCTAGGTGTTGGTTCCTTGCCAGCAGAGGATCTCTGTATGGTAGAAGTAGAGTGCGCAAACGCAACAGATGCCCCAACATCTATACTCCCGGCTAAGTATTGGACTCTCCATTTTGATGGAGCTAAATGTCGTTATGGAGCGGGGCAGTATAATTTTTACTTCGCCCGAGGAGAAAATCCTCCCATTCACTTTTAAATTAAAATTTGAATGTACAAACAACGGTGCTGAGTACGAAGCCCTCCTCCTTGGCCTTACCTTAGCCAAAAGAATTGGTATTGATAACATCAGAGTCCTGGGAGACTCGCAATTAGTGACAAACCAAGTTTCTTAAGTATATGAAACTAAAGCCGAACATTTGCAACTCTACAAAAATGCTGTATTAGATTTAAGCAAGGCGTTTAACTTTATATCCATTGAGGCAATTCCCCGAGAGAAAAATATTCTCGCCGATTCAATAGAACCTCAAAGATCACGTTTTACTCCAAGCAATGAGTTAAAATATACTCACTTCACAAGATCCATTCGTGACAAACCCTTGGTAAAAACAATGACAAATCCTCTTTCAAGCAGAAGTGAATCTACCATCCTAGACCATGTTGGAAATGATGCGGTTACTTTGGATTACTTAAATGCCTATGCAGCACTACATCTCTCCTATCACATGCTAGATTTATCCTTGATTCTCGCATTCATCTTCCTACTTCAGAAATCCTGTAACGGATCTTCCTCACAAACGGAGCCTAGCATATATGCAATAAGAAACAGGATGATCTAGATTTACCTCCAAAGACCACCCGAGTTCAAGAGGGTAACGCCTCTTTGATCGAAGAAACAATCGATGTCAACATCGGGAGAAGATGAGCCGAGAATTTTAAAATTAGGATCTTTGTTAACACCGTAAGAAGTGGAAATACATACAAGGATCCTCAAAGAGCATCGAGAAGGCGTTTGCATTTGATTACAAGGAGATGACGGAGTCGCACCCACACGCAGGTGCACAACCTCGTCACTAGATCGATGCAAAGCCAATTAAACAAAAATCAAGACCCATGAAGCCCAAAGTAGCTCTCATGGTAAAAGAGGAAGTAATAAAACTCCTTGGTAGGATTCATCAAGCCGTTGACTACTCCCAATGGGTATCTAACATCGCTCCCGTTCTCAAGAAGAACGGAAAGATACGCATTTGCATAGATTTCAAGACATCAACAAAGCGTGTCCTAAAGACGATTTCCCATTACCATCCATAGACGTTATCGTTGATGAAACAACTGGTTTTGAACTCTTGTCTCTCATGGATGGATTCTTGGGATACAACCAAATCAGAATATCCGAGCAAGATCAAGCTAAAACCACGCTCATAACTCCTCGGGAACCTATTGCTATGTGTTATGCCATTCGGTCTCAAGAATGCGGTGCATACCTACCAAATGGCTATGACATACATATTTCACGATCTAATTCATAAGATCATGGAATCTTATGTAGATGACTTATTGGCTAAAGCCAAGAAGCGTTGTGACCATCCCGAAGTACTCTGTGTCATTCTTTCATGTCTAATAGAATACGGAGTCACACTAAACCCAGAGAAATGCGTCTTTGGTGTAACGGGAGGGAAGCTCTTAGGTTATATCATATCGTCATGAGGAATAGATGTTGACCCAACCAAAATTCGGGCTGTCCTCGAAATGGTTCCACCTTCAAATGAATCTGGAATCAGTCATTTCTCGGAAAGCTAGGTGCAATCCAAAGATTCATCCCGGATTTAAGCTTCGCCATTCATCCAATCAACAATTTACTCAAGAAAGACTACAACATTGATTGGACCGAAGATTGCAATGAAGCTTTTGATGCAGTTAAGCATTTCCTGCTATCACCACCCACACTAATGCCACCTAAGCTAGATCGCCCATTAATTTTGTACTCACGGGCTACCGATGTCTCGTTAGCTTGCATGTTGGCCCAAGAAGACGATAACAAGAGAGAACGTGTGATTTATTTCATTAGCCGAACACTGCTCGACTATGAAACATGCTATACACAGGCATAACGAGAATGCCTTGCCATAGTCTTTGCTACTAAACACCTAAGACATTATATGCTGAATCAAGAAACGAAGGTCATGGTAAAAACAGACCATTTACGGACTTTTCTCACACAAGGTTCCTTGTCTAAAAAGGCTGGACGTTTTATAACCTTAATGGGAGAGTTTGAATTAACATTTGTAAATTAGAAATCGGTTAAAGGACAAATCATCATGGATTGGTTAGCTGACAACCCATTAGACGGAGGTGATCTAGTAGATTTAGACTTTCCAGATGAATGCGTATACTACATTGAAACACGACCCGCTATCTCTGAGTGTCCTTGGTACACTGACATCATTAATTATATCATGGACCATACATACCCGGAGGCAGTTACACCACAACAAAGAAGGTGGTTACGCATAATCGTAGCTAAATATGTCATTATAGAGCAGGTGCTCTATCGAAAAGCATTCGATGGAATGCTCTTAAGGTGTGTTGACACAGAAGAGTCCAAGAGGATTCTCCATGAATCCCACAGTGGTATATGTGGAGGCCACTTCGGTGGCCATGCCACCGCTCAAAAAATACATCGAATGGGCTATTTCTGGCCCACTCTAGAACGTGACGCGATAGAGTTTGCACGCACGCAAGTGTCATAAATGTAAGGAATTCTCCCATGAGATCCACATGTCGGCACAAGCTCTACAACCAATCGCAACTCCATGGCCCTTCTCTACATGGGGTCTAGACTTAATAGGGAAATTCTCTCCTCATCCATGAGATGGCCATAATTTTATAATCACGGCCACTGAATATTTTACCAAATGGGTGGAGGCCATGCCTCTTACTAGTGTACCTGGTTCTGTAATCGCTAAGTTCTTTTTAAACCAAATCATTTACAGGTAC
Organism: Taxus wallichiana var. yunnanensis; assembly: GCA_018340775.1. Taxonomy (NCBI): domain Eukaryota; kingdom Viridiplantae; phylum Streptophyta; class Pinopsida; order Cupressales; family Taxaceae; genus Taxus; species Taxus wallichiana. Next base: position 562,833,076 of record CM031237.1, read on the forward strand.
GGTATCCCGCAAATCATTATCTCCGATAATGGAACTTATTTTAAGAATGAAGAGGTTCGTGAGCTATGCAATAAATTTAAGATAAGCCATCATACGGCTTCCTTGTATTATCCCCAAGCCAACGGACAGGCTGAAGCAACAAATAAAACACTGAAAGCCATTCTCCTTAAAACGGTAAAAGAAAACAAGTGAGATTGGCATTTAAAGTTATACCCGGCCTTATGGGCCCACCGAACCTCAATAAGAACACCAATGGGAGCAACTCCTTTCTCGCTGGTATTTGGGGCAGAAGCAGTTCTCCCACTCGAGGTTGAAATACCTAGTCTTCACATTTCATTACAAGGAGTTCTGGATGAAGACGCTTACAGAGAAGCGTGTCTTTCCCAACTAGAAAGCCTAGATGAAACCAGGTTAGATGCTGAACAGTGACATAGAGTCTACGCTGACCGGATGTGCCGGTAGTATAATAAGAAGGTCTATGAACGTGACATATACGAAGGTGATCTAGTTCTAAGACTAGATAGCCGGATCGATAAGAAGACCGGCGAAGGAAGGAAATTCCGCCCAAATGGTTGGGCCCATACCGAAGTCATGAAGGACTATGGAAATGGTGCATACCTCTTATGTACATTAGAAGGTGAGGAGTTTGGCAAAACAACCAATTCCTCGCACCTCAAATGTTTCTACACATGCATGCCTAACGCTACCTATATAGCTATCTACATTGCATTTTCATACAATTAGGATCATTTTGTCCATTCATTCCTTACATGATTGTGATCAAGGATCCTATTCTCAAAGCAATTCATTACAAACTCATGATGTTGTTGGCACAAAACTTTCTAATAATATCTCTCCATTTTCATGATATCATCAATCATCTCAGAATCTTTTATCAAATAAAATCAGACATGACGAAGTCCTAACGGTAACCATACCAAGATCTGCAAGTTTGTTCTCACTTTGATTTCTTCTTAGGATAGGTGTCTTGCCTATGGTCTGTTCTAGAAGCTTCATGGTGTCACATCTATCCCATATACACATCTCTTTGGAAATAAGCATATACTGACATTTTACTCAAAAAGACAAGTCAAAAAGTGATTAAAACAGTAAAATTTTATTTTTACACATTTCCTGCCCCACCAACCTTCGGTGATGAGCTTGCGTCTCTTACTAGTGACGTAGGGTTGGGAAAGGATGGAAATTCCCTTACTCGCCTATGCCTTTCCCACGGTGATAAACCCATGCCTCTTACAGGTAGCATGGGGCAAAGTGTGTGGGGGTCCTCTTGACAATGCAAACATTAAAAGGTCATAAATAAACTATTCAAACTTTGAGTCAAAAACGAATGAATCAGATGTTCAAAATTCCAAGAGAGTTAAAATCCTAAAAATCCAGATTTTGTCTACTATGTGGCCATCTACGGGTCTAAGTCTAGATAAACCGCAAAGCAAGTTGCATCCAAAACTATGAAGTCATTCGGGTAGAGTAAGCTTGTAGTTTTCAATTTGGTTCCACCAAAGCTTCGTCTGTCTTTCATCACTATCATTTCACCATATTTCATAACTTGCACCCTTCTTGGCTCTTGGTGATGAGCCCTCGCATCTTACTAGTTGCGTGGATTTAGGAGTGGGGCAAGTTAACTGCTCATCATACTGGTTATTTTCATCACTTTTCCAAAACAAACATGAGGTATCCAAATTGCTCACAGAAGCTAAGATTCAAGATCACAATATATCCATAGTATCACGTATCAGCATCATGAAACACAAAAAGAAAGCAAACATTTGCGTCATTTGTTCACCATTGCATACATTCTAAAAGGCATATAAACATACGTCGTAGTATACATAAAGCAGTTGGAAATAAAAAGTAAAACATAGGTGACAAGTTTTGATCCAAAACGAATGCATATATATAAATAATCAATGTTTATATACAATGCCATCATGCTCTAGGCATGGTCAAAATGCTCAAAGAGCCCTGTGATATGCAAAAGAATCTATAGTACAAAATACATAGGAGCCAAGTGGTCTCTCAACCCCTACGTGACCCTCCGAAGGTGCGTGCCCTCGCCAGGGCTCATTATGCGGCGCTCCGAATGCACGGAGGGCTCGTGGTCCCGAGGGGCAACCGCGGTCTCACAACGAGAATGACTCATCATAAGATGCTTGGTCTGTCCTATAGCCTGCCAACTCGTACAAAGAGTCGACACCATCTTGGCCATGTGCTAAACAGAGCGAAGATTCGGGTATGCCTACCGGCCGTTGAGGGCTCCTCGGCATCTACGGACAGCTCCGCACGGGTCCTATCCATAGGGATCATCAGGGAATCGGGCAGCATACCCTACGGATTAGATCCCGCCACTCACAAATGCCTCTCTGCAAAACAAAGAAGAAAAAATGAATTAGAAAATAGGCAAGAGACTAAAAGATACAAGATCAAAACACAAGGAGAAATAGCAATTAAAACAAATCCTAAACTAAACAAGCATTGAAAGGAAGAAAGGATAACTTACTCGGATCACCTGGGCCTCCAAGATGGGTCGCTAGGGCCAGCACCCGCCGCAGATGCTACGCTGACCGAGGGGCTGCTCCCTGTAGTAGGAGCAACATCACACCCCACAACGGACTCATCCTCTCCACCATGGCCCTGGGAGAGTGGCTCCTTTGAAGCTAGAGTCTCTCTCTCTCGCACTCGCTCGGCCCTCTCCGCTGCAGAAATATCCCGAGTGTCATGCCACTCGGGATTGCATTGTCATCTGCCTACTCCTCCGATCCTCCCTCCGTAAACTCCTAAGAATCGAGTCAATATCTATAGGGTCATCCTCGTTGTGAGTGGGACCCGTAGCAATCCAAGCAAAGGTGCCCGAGGCACACCAGCTCTCCTCTAGCCCGAACTATCCTCCTGGCTGCAATGGGAGTGCCAGGAGTAATCACTGTCCAACCACGGCCTCTAGGCCCCCCTCTAGCCTCATGAACTGATTTGTAAATTGGTGCCACTGGGGGAAGCATGCCCAAATACGGTAGGCCAAACTGCCGAGGAACTCGCAAAAGGATGCACCTCCACTCGCCCCACTCGATCAATGAGCTGCCCTGTGGTGGAGCAAGAGATCAAGGTAAGAGTCTCCTCTCCCCATATGCCGGCCATAAGCCGGTATGGTGTCACCTCCATGTCTGCAGTAGTAAGGGAGGAAACTAGCTAGTGAGGTTCTCTAAGACCGACATATCTATCCATCCGGATGCCCTCACGGCCCCGGATCTCGCCACCTCCACGCCTCGCCATAGGGGATAAAACACTCATACACCCAACTCATGACTAGAGTAGGGTGGCTCAAAGATTGTCCCTGTAGACGCAGGACCACCCTGTATAAATCATGGTAGGTGTTCCCGTAATATATGCGCCTGCATATATCCGGCCATGCCCTCTATTCGTGCAATGATGGGGGCCCAGCAGTATAGTAAAGTATCCCCTCCCTTGTCCCCGATCAGCCTCGAGGCAAGGATCCCCATGATAGCCTGTCGAAATACGGGGATGGGCAAAGAAGGAATGGATCGAACTCTCACTCCCTTCTTCGACCCCGTCGAGATAGCTGCATCTCCCATGTAGCCTGCCCACTGTGCAATCTGTGCTCGGGACCCTGCCGTCTCCAGTGTGAGTCTCCTCCCAATGATCGGGACCCCCAGGATATGGTAGGCATCCTCCAAAGTGATGGTCCACTCACCACGGACCCCTGGCAGTCGGAAAGTGTTCCGATCTACGTCCCAATATGAAAATAAGTCACAAAGTATGTGACTGGATGGTGTGACATGGGGCACGCGTGATATACGCAATATGCCGGCCCTCTGTAATGTATCCTCCTCATCCTGAGAAAGGGCATCCAATACCCCCGAAAGCCAATCACACTCTCTCTCTCGGCTCCATCTGATATACTCCTCCCTCGCCTGCATACACCCAAAAACACACAAAACAGGGCAAGTTAGTATCTGAATAATACCAAGAGAATCATAAAAACGCATAGAAGTGCAAGAAAATACAAGTGCAATCTCAAAAATAAGTTCTTTTGCATTCTGAAGTGAACCGCCACCCGAGCGAGGAGGCGGGAGCAGAACCGCCACCTCAAGGTGGCGGTCGTAACCGCCGCTTGATCAAGGCGGCGGTCGTGGTAACCGCCGCCCGGCAAGGCGGCGGTCGCGGTCCGAAAACCGCGGGTTTTTAACCTTAGAAAGCCTAAAACATGTAAAAATGACCATTTAACCTAAAAATGGAGCCTACCCGAAGAGCGCCCCCTAGTGGACCTTTTGAACTTAGCATTTTCAAAAATAACCCCCATTGCAAAGAATTTTCCATTTCAAATTTAACGAGGAAAAATACAAAATTGAAGAAAACCAACCTGTGATCTGGCAGGGCGGTGTTCCGCGCGTGGAGGCATGCTCACGATCTCACTGCGTATGTTTTGACTCTATTCATGTGAGAAACCGTCACCGTGGGTCCTAGAGCTCAAAATCAATCAAATCGACTCGCGCAAATGAATATGAAAATGTGCCCACTTTCATATATATAGCGCCCTAATTCATTTTAAATACCTTTTTCACAGGTTTGGAGCACTAATAGAGGTAATTTTCTATCCCCGCACGAATGGTACGTCCTCATTCCCTATTTCTTTAGCGTTTATTTTCCAAGTTATTATATCTATCTGCACTTGAGCTCTCTTTTCATTTTGCAGGTAGCGGGAATTTCGGATGGCGTCATCTCAACACACGGATGAGTAAGGTATAGCTTCTAACTCCCCATTTCGGGACTGCCATACTCGGACCCACCATTTTATGCCTCTTCATGGTTAAAATGCTTCTCCGAGGGGGCAATATGTATGTACCCAAAATTGTAAGGTACTGCACTGCGGAACGATGTAATAAATGCCCCAATGATGATATAGGTCTCTCCGCAAGGTGTTCGGGATCCAGAAAGAGCTCCTCAAACATGCGTTAACATCCCGCATACCCCACCTTGTCCCCGCGTGCTTTGTTTTCCCCCTTTTTCTTCTTTCCTTGCCCCTTTTGATCTTGATTTAAACCGCCGCCCTATAGGGCGGCAGTTGTCCAGAACCACCGCCCGCTCAGAGCGGCGGTCCTGTGCACATTTTCCAGAACGTTCTTTGACGTAACTCACGTGAAATATCATGTTTCACCAGCTTTTCTTGCCGACTTGAGCATGCATTTATGTTTTTGGTCCCCTGGAATAGTGTTTTTCCTTTGTTTATTGTTTAGGAGTTCAGTTTGATTTTGATTTGGGGGTGATTGAATTCTTATAAATGCATGGCTTGTGCTCAAGCAAATGGCCACCATTTTTACTCCAATCTTCTCATTTTCAGTGTTGTGGTCTGTTAGTTTGCTTTAATTCCTTAGTTTAGTTCATTACATGCTTAGTTTGCATTGACTAGCTGTTGGTAAGCCACATATCCAACTTGTGCAAACAGTGTTGCTGTTTTATCTAATCCATTAGAGTAGAATAGCTTAGGAAGCCATTAAAGTTGCAGGTTTTGCTCTTAAATGCACAGTGATAGTTTCGTGTTCTGGACACATTTTGTTGCACGATTCGGCAGAGATCCCGCTAGGAATTGCATAAGCCAAGCTCGTACTCTTCGCGCTATCCCTCTCCTATCCGCGTTCTATTATGTCCGCATTAAGAAGGTTGTCCCTTGTCCCAAACACCTATTCCCGTTGATGCATAAAGATAGGAGACAGAAAAATTCAAATCATGCAGACCGAGATGTTTTGAACAATCAAGGCGAGATTAAATTGAGCACCAACACATTTAATTACTAAGATTTATCTCGTATAAATTTTTCCTATATAAAAGTGTTCCCTTGCCCTCTTCTTTGGCATTTCATTTTATTTTCTTCCTTTAGAGATAGGATTCCCTATTTCTATTTGTATTGTCATGGTGGTTCATCCGTTTCTTAGAATTTATTATAGGGGGATTATAGGAGATTGGCCTTCTACAACCCTATTTCCTCTTCCAGCATTGTGCAAACTTTTTCAGAATTGGGTATGGCTTGGTAGAGAACACTTTGAGCAGATTCTTGGCGAAGACTATGTCTTGGGTAGTGGTAGAGCCCATGTAAACATAGAGAGAACCTATATCTTTGTTACCCACCGCTTATTTCTTTGGGGTAATAAGGAGGAAAAGATGTTGATTTACCAACACTTAATTTTTCCTCAACATTCAATGGATCTAGTGGAAGTGTGGAGAATTTGTGTCTACCTACAACATAGTTGCCAACCTCTTCTTTGGGTGATGAAGATTTGGTGGCTAGGGCTTACGCCCTTAATTGGAAAACATGAACAAGCTGCTATGGAATTTTTACATCACCGTCCACCAAAAATGTCAAATGAAAGATGAAGGAATAGCCTAAATTTATCCTCTCGATATAGAAGTACTCTCATCTCCTATCGCCCTACTCCAAACCATATTGCCAAGCTTAAGGTTAAGGGAGGGCCTCCTACATATTCCTGTTGAAGGCAATAAAGGAAAATGATCGGGGTCATCGCTCCAAAGGTGCTCATATGAAGGTTCATGCTCATGGGTTGCCCGACGGCATAGGTGTAAGAAGAATCCGTTGAAATATCAAAATAATCTTTCTCTAAATATATCTAGCTATATAGTAAAATAGTTAATATGTTTTTTTAATTTTTGTTTTTTCAGTGGGAAACTAATCTTAGTTTTAATCCCTTTCGGTTCATGGGCTACCCTTCCCCATCAATATTATTTATACAATATTATGTAAGGGAGTGGACCCAAGAACCCTTCGGTTCAAACCTCCGCTCACAAGTGTTTACTCATAAAAATAAAATAATTAATCTTTGTTAATTATTATATGGATGATGTTGAGCATGTCGACATTTTAGATGTCTACATTTTCCTCTCTTTGAAGTGTAATTGTGGAGCAATTAAAATTCAAAGAAAAAAAGATGTTATGATGGTAGTATCATCCCGACATGCCTTGTCATCTTCCACACAACCAAGCATCATGCCCCAATGGAATTCAAAACCAAGCTTTGATGGTGTAAAGTACATTTTTTTCCCAAGAAACACCCGTAGAGGAAAATTAATAGAAAGCTAGTCACTCAGAAACACCTCCAAGTTACACTTCGCTTATAATCCAGTAAAAAGAAGACTTATGTGGAATGAATCATAATCTTCCTCGGGGTATGGTTGTAAAAAATAGATCCAAGAAGAGACCTATGAAGAAGGAAAGTTTGAAAATTTAGGACCTTCTCAACCTTCTTTGACACTCCAAGGGTTAGCAATCGAACATAGTTCCATATGTCCAAATCCAGCCTAAAAGACCTTTTTTATATAAACTCAAGTGCAAGTAAATGTTGTTACAAGAAAAGTGCTACAAAAATATCATTAAAATCCTTTCAACATCCTTGGCTAGATGAAGAAAACCAATGTGAGCATATCGTGTGGGATTCATCGGCAATTCTAGGAAAAAGGGATATTTTGCAAGTTGCTATGGCCAACTTGCCTATTCCAAATGAGTCACCCAAGGAGAAAGAAAAGGTTCTTACCAATGCAATGCAACAAAAGGAGGGTCAAGCAAGCATAAACATGAATCCTCCACTTTTCTATGTATCTTTTATCATAGGATATATCTTGGTGCACAATTTTATGATTGACTTTGGAGTAAGCAATTCAAAGTGATGCCAAAACAAATTATAGATCAACTGGGCCTCAAGTATGAGCCTCTTTCAAAAGGTGTAGTGCAATTGGATGGGAAAATAGTGGGAACTATTGGAGTTATTATATTTCTAATCCTCACACTACATGCATGTTCCAATGTATCATTTTCTCAAGACATATCCGTAATTGATCTACCTCCACTTTTTTCTCTATGTCTTTCTAGGGATATCAAAGCCAAAATTGGAGGGTACTTATCATTAGATTGGTATCACATGCTATTCAAGACAAGGTAAGGCACCGAGGCTACTATCAATTCTAAACCAATTGCTACATATCACATACAACCTTATGTGCCTAACCCTATCAATGCCAATTGCACAATTTTTTATCAAGAAGATTGCCCAAATACCCAAGAAGTTGATACTAAGATTGAAGACATTCCTAGACTTGTTGCTTGATAAGTGGGAACATAAAAATTATAACTATGATCCATATAGGGAGATTGAAGAAGTTGGTCTAGGTATTTCTTTGTCTACTGGGAGGAAAATTCACCCCTTCCTAGGTCACTAAGACAAATGATAAAGAAGATGAAGGAATCTAGAAAATTTTCTTTGACAAATCAAGGAGTAGATAGGGTGAAAGAGGAGGTGTAGTACTTGTATCTCCTAAAGGTATCAAGTATTACTCATCTTTTAGGTTCTAATTCAGCTACTCCAACAACACAAGTAGGGTATGAGTCCCTTATCTATGGCTTGCAATGGGAAATGAATAAAAATAACAAGAAATTATAGACATTTGGGGATACTGAGTTGATTGTGAACCAAGTGAGTGGAAAAAATGTGGCTAAAAATGATATACGTAAGTACTATAAGCATAGGATATGGGATATGTTATAATATTTTGAATCTTTTAACATCCATACCATTCCAAGAAAATAAAACGAAGTTTATGATAGGTTGGCTATAGTTGGGGAAAAGTTTGATGTTGTTGAGAATGTCAAGAGAGATAAAGTTCAGCTTTGATATGAAGGTGATAGTGAGGTCTACTATACCAAACAATGACATAAATTAGAAAGCTTTGAAAATGATCGGAAGATAATTAATTTCCTGCAAGAAAAGGCTGAGTTTTCTTCAAGGAATCATGGCAAGTAGGAGAGGCAATATGGAGACCAACTGGTTTAACTCATAATGAATAAGCTTCCCAAGGGCTGGTCACTTTGTAATCCATTTTCAACTCTAATGACTAATTCAGAAAATAGAAGGTGAACATAACAATCAAGGGGAGGATTTAGAGCCCTCTCGGTTGGTGAGGGAAAATTCCTCAACATTGGAAAGGTGAGCAATGAAATGAAGAAGCATGATTTTTATGAATTTGTCAAGAATTTGTTGATGCTTTTACATGGAGCTATGATTACCTTAGGTATTTTGATCCTAGTTTAGCTTAACATACATTGATTTGTATCCAACTACCATACCTATCAGATAGAAACAAAGTTATGTCAATCCACATATAGAACCTCTGATGAAGAAAGAGCTGAACAAATTAATAGAGGAAAGTATCATCTTTCCCATCAAGCACTCATCATGGGTGGCTAATCTAGTTCCAGTGTAGAAGAAGAATGGAGAGATCAGGTTGTGTGTTGACTTTAGAGACTTGAACAAGGCTTCCTTGAAATACCATTACCCACTTCCTCCATGGAACAAATTTTACAAATGGTAGCAGGTTCTAGAAGATTTTATCTTCTAGATGGATACTCGTGGATATAATCGATTCTAGCAAAAGAGGAAGATCAATTCAATCATTTTTTTACTACCAAATGGGAGCCTATGCTTATAGGAAGATACCATTTGGCCTATCAAATTCTAGGAAACATTCCAAAGAGCCATGGACATGGCATTCAGAGGATTGATTAACAATATTTTTCTTATGTATCTTGATGATATCACAGTGTTATCCATGAATGCATTTGATCATCTTCTTCATCTCAGGTAGGTTTTTGAAAGGTGTAGGGAGTTTGGAGTTTCTCTTAATCATAAGAAATTTATCTTCCTAGCTCATGAAGGTAAACTCCTTGGTCAAATTATCTTTGAATAAGTATCAACCATTTATCTAGAAAGAGTTGATGCTCTCCCTCGCATTACCATTTCCAAGCCACAAGATAGCACTCCAAAACTTCTTCCGGAGAATCAATTTTTTAGAAGGTTTGTTGCAAATTTTGTTAACCTTGTACAGACATTGAAATTGACACTGAAAAAAGAGCATGGATTTTAAGTGTATCTGCTGAAGGAAAAGAAAGCTTTAAAGCCATAAAGTAGGCTATTACACAGGCCCCAACTCTCATAAATCTAGATTTCTCAAAGGATTTTAATTTGTATTCCTTTGGAGGTGTAGAAACAATATTGGACATATTGGTGCACCTGAATGGAGATGATTTGGAGCAACCCATTGCATTTTTCAGCTAGAATCTTAAATATTATGAGGTAAGATATTTATTGAAAAGTATGTCCTTGTTGTTGTAAGAATCTTGAAGAATTTTATAATTTTGGTGTCCAACAACAAGATTCACCTGTTAGTTTCACATGTTGGTATAAAATATTTCCTCTTGAACAAGAATTTAAATGAAAAGAGAGCTGGTTGGATAACCAAAGTGATGGAACATGAAATTGATATTAAGGTGACCAAGATAGTCAAGGATAAATGATTATGTGAGAAAGTGGTTTCAAACCAACACGTTAATGAAGAAGCCATCATTGTGCTTCAAGATGACCAAGATAATATAGATGATGCCATGCCTAACACTTTTGGACTGGGATATAATACACTTCCTCTAGACAAGTCAATACGCTCATAGATTGAGCAAAGCTAAGATAATGTGCTTCAGAATTCAATCTATTCTAGATGTGCTTGTTTATGGAATTTTATTTAAGAAAGATGTAAATGGCGTTCTTTTGAGATGTATCAAAGTAGATCAGATAAAGAAGGTACTAATGAGTTCCATGATGGAAAATCAAGAGGTCACTTTGCTCGAGAGTCACAACTCTCATGATCATGAAAACCGGGTATTATTGGCTTAATCTCTTCAATGATTGCTATTCAATGGTTAAGAAATGTAACAAATGTGATTTATTTATAGGTAAAAAAGACTAACTCTTCCACTCCACCACATCTCTGTAGATAAACCTTTCATGTAATGGGGATTGGATTTCAATAGAGTAATCAACCCAAATTCAAGCATGGTCCAGGGAAGTGGATTCTAAGAGCCACAAACTATTTCACCAAGTGGACAGAGGTAGTTGCACTAAAGGAAGTAAATGAGGCAAATATTCTAGATTTTTATGAAGGTATTGTGGATATATTTGGTGTTCCTTCCACAATCATCTATGATAATGCTTTGGATTTTTGGAATAAAGATATTTAATTGGGTTGTTAGAAATAAAATCTACTTAAGCACCTCTTCAAACTTTTACCCCCAAGGTAATGGTCAAGTTGAGTCCTAAAATAAATCTCTTAAGGATTATAAGGAAGAGTTTGGATGAAAACAAGATGACTTGGCATACTAGATTGAAATTAGCCTTGTGGGTTGATAGGATTACTCCTAAGAAATCAACTAGTATCTCTCCTTATAAGTTGGCTTATGGAAGAGAAGCAAGGTTCACAATATCTCTCAAATTTATAGCATTGGAAATTATCAATCAAATGGAGTTATTTGAGATTTAGGTCATGTAGGTCAGATATGAATAATTCATGGAGTTAGAGGAGCTGAGAAGCAAGGCTATGTAAACAATGAAGAAAGACAAGACTCAAATGAAGATGAGATTTGATAGTAAATCCAAAAACAAAAGCTTCCACGAAGGAGACTTAGTCCTAAAATGGGATGCAAACATAACCAAACTAGGTAGACACTTGAAATTTGATGTAGTATGGAGTGGTCCCTACATCATTTTAGGACTTAAGTCAAATAATGCTTTCAAGTTGTCCAAATTTGATATAGGTGAGTTGTAGATTCAAGTTAATGGAATCTACCTAAAGAATTGTTACTAAAGTAAAATTCTTCCCTTGTACATAAGTAGATTAGTTTTTAAATTCCTCTAAGTGCTTTCAACACATTTTCTTATTGGTAGAGTAATTTTAGTTTCCCTAAGTGCCTTGCACAATTTTATTGCTTTTGCATGGCACGGTTTCATTGCTTATGCTTCATGAGGATATTCGAAGGAGGTATGATTCAAAAGGTTGAGATTAGAAGAGTCCCAAGGTGTCAATGATCAATTACGATTACTTCAAAAATCTAAATACGAGAGAAACTAAAATAAAAATTGGGATAGTTCTAGATTTTCTATTCATTGGATCCAATGCATTAGTAGAAGTAGGATTTTATTGTGTGAATGGTAATTTCAAGCTTCAATAGAATACCAAGGCAGCTCTAGTTTCAATTTGAGAAATTTAATGGTGGAATCAGATAGATGGAGTAGTCCTACAGATAATTTAGAGCTTCACAAATCATGCTAAGTTCGTTTCAAGCTTCATATGGATCAGGGGTAAGAAAATTTAATGTTTCATATCAGTTTATCAAGTTTTAGGCTCGACTCCATGGCCAATGGTATGCATAAAGGAAACCAATTTAATCTAGCAGGAATATTACCATGAGAGGACATTATATTGTTATCCAAAATTACTCCCAGATTATTTTGGCTTTAACAAAGTTTAAAAATGGACTTAGTCATTCTTATAGGTCTATGATGGTTAAACATTCACCAAATTCCCTTTCCCAAATGCAATGGATGTTGGTATTCAAAAAACCCATGGGAGAACAATTTAAAATATTTATGAGTTGTTTATAAAATCCACTTGATGTTCGAATGCCCTTGATTTTCAACATCAACATCAACAAGAGCACGGGGTGGTAGATCAATGACTGGAGGTGGGCTACGTGTCAAAATTATGACATTTCCTAAGGTGATAGGATCTTCTAGACTTCAAATCTATGGAATAAGTCAGAATTCATATTTCTTTGGGTCCAGTTAAGTCATACAAGGTCAAAGGGATAGGTGGCAACCAACTTCAAGGCTAAAAGTGTCTAAGTCCCTTAAGGTTCAAAATTGTGTTGCAAAGCCACATGGAGCCATTTCATTAGCTCTCCTTTTGCAGATCTGAAAATTGTGAATGATAAAGGCAAGTTTGAAAATTTTGACAAATGCAAAGCTATGTGGGGATTTCCCATTGGTAGATGCTTCACAAATGTCGAGGGAGCTATCAAAATATTACCATTATGAAGTGCGTGAAGCCTTCTCATTGGCTTGCACTTTGCAAATTTCGGATGAGACTTTCAAAATTATGACAATGCATAAAAGAAAATACCTTCCTCATTGGTTAATCTATTGTAAATGTCATAGGAGCTAGAGAAAATATTGAAAAATGCAAAGGGCATGGAATAATCCCAATCGTAGATGTTTTGCGGATGTCGAAGCTGAAAAAAAGGACTGAAATTGTCAAAGTGCATGAAGCCTTATCATTGGCTCCCACTTGCAATGGTCACTCAAAGGGATTTGAAAAGAAAAAATGTGAAGCAACGTGAAACATCCTCATTAGTTGGTATTTTATAGTATGACGTGGTCTTATATATATGTGAATGGAAAAGGCACCGTGACAGTATTTTATTGGCTCACAATTCTAAAGAGATCGACAAGGTCTAAGGATGGTTTGTCAGTGTAGACACAAAATCATGCACTTTGGGTATTATTTATTCTGGTATCATACTACTATTCACATGGTTTTAAGTAAAGAAAGTACTAATTAACCCATGTCCTTTAGCCATTTTAATTTGATTTTTGTCATCACTTTTAGCCTTTCACATGTACTTTTCCTCAATTTTTACATTTTCATTCATCTTACTTATAATGGGGTGCCCCAAGCATCTTGGTACCATTTGGGGTGTCCTAATCCTCTTTGCACTTTACTCTTCTAGGAGGCGTGACTTGAAAAAAAATTGTTCTTGGAAAGTGTGTCATTTCTTGTGTTATTTGTGCGTGTGCAAGTATTCTTGAAGCTTTGGGGTTTTATAGCTAAATTTAGTTGTCTGTAGCTAAATTTGGAGATCAGTTAAAATAGAGGTTTATTTTCTAATTTTTTAATTTTTATTAAACTCAAAATTTTAGATCTCTGTTTTTGGTCTTCCTTCGTGTTTGCATGGTATTTTCGTGCAGATTCGAGTTTGAATCTTATGTTGAAATTTTTGTGGTGTTCTTCTCCACTAAGCTATACCTTCCTCCCAACCAAGCTCATCTAATCAGCTTGCCACGAGCTCTTTTCAAACCGAGCTCCTGCCTGCGTGCTCCTTGCAAGTCATTTTTGTGGCTTGAATTTTTTTGGCGAGTTTTCAAGATTCGCTTGAGTTGTCTTTGCTTCAAACCCCTTGGCGCCCATCGTATTCCTTCTCTAGCTCACATTTTCTTTGACCAAGTTCTATTTTCATCTAGCAAAGAAATTTTATAGAAAATTTTGAGCTCCTTGCTTCCTTCCCGTGAGCTCCACCTCACCCCGGAGTCTTTTCCACCTCGGGAACTTCCCCTTCTCGGTCCACCCGCTTCCAACGAACCCTCCTCTACTCAAAGTGGTATGTATCTTCCCCTCACCCTTGGCTTCCCCGCCTCATTGTGTCTTCCCTTACCTCTACGCATTCCATTGGAGCCCCTATCCCACTCCCATAATTTGGCAAGATCTCCAACAGATCAACCCGAGTACCTCTGCTTGAGCCCATCCACCTCGGCCCACTCTTTGTGATCCTTGTCTCCACCGTGATCCTCACCGAGATCCTCACCTGGTCCCTCCAACCACCGAGCCCTAAGCCCCTTCTTCCGAGTCTCCTCTTAAACCGCAATCTACACTAACACTCTCGATCCCACCCATCTTGGGATACACCACCATTTCCTCCAATGGTCAACCACACAACTCAAAGATTCTCCCGAGTTGGTGAGTTTTTTCTAAATAACATTTAGTTATATTTTGGTAAACCTTTTAAACTTTTAGGTGGATTTTTTTAAAAGGGACTATATTTAAAATAATTAATTAGGATTTAATTAAATCTTAATTAGTTTTTTATTATTTGAAATTAATTAGATTTAATTTAATTAAATCTAGTTTTATTAATTTCAGATTAAACTTCATTTATGTTTAGTATTTATTTAAAATCATATTTATCATCACGCCTTCTTTATCATTCCTTTTAAACTACAAATAGCTCTAAAATTAGCTAAACTGGATGTTTCTAAATGATAAATTTTAGGCATTATTGTCAAAATTTTTTACTAATCATGTGCTCAAGTGTGCAGTGACACTCTAAGCACTTTTTTATCTTCCGCATTCCTTTCTGGCATTTTTAAGATCATTGGAACTCATCTTGAGTTCGTTTAAAACATTGTATTTTACCCTTATTATTACTTGCGACTAGTGAGCGCATCTACCATAGTTTGCAACAAGGGGGTATCCATTGTGATGTGAGACATTTTTTCTCACAACCAGGATTTGATTTCACCTCCTTCCTAGTTTTTAGCAATTGTGCTTGTGTACGGTGTCACTTTGTTGTGCTTCCAAAACATGATTGTGGTCTCCTCTCTTGCACATTATTATGTTGATTACAAGGTGAGTTACCAAGTGTTTCAGATGCACGCTCGGACCCGATTGTATTCAACGCACTAAACTATAAAGTGCCAAAATCAGGGGGTTATTATATTATCCTGGGTGGTTGTGTTTCTTTTTTGCATTCCTTCTCTCTCCTTTCAC
Source organism: Taxus wallichiana var. yunnanensis (assembly GCA_018340775.1). Lineage (NCBI taxonomy): Eukaryota > Viridiplantae > Streptophyta > Pinopsida > Cupressales > Taxaceae > Taxus > Taxus wallichiana. The sequence continues at coordinate 562,848,538 of CM031237.1, forward strand.
TATGGATGCACTTTCAATTCCTTTGCTTACGCCGTTCAACTTTTTCAAATGGAGATTGAAAATAATTATGAAACTAAGGGGTAAAGGGTTATTCCGCATCACCATGGAAGGCGAGACTGAACCAAATGAAAACCTAAAAATTTAAGTGGTTAAATCGTAGTGATGAAGCTTTAGGTATTCTTTACATGTCCATTTCTCCTAAATTTCTCTTCCACATTGAGTCATCGATACACCTAATTCGTGTGGAAAACGTTGGATGGGATGTTTGGACAACAAGATGACATAAAAGCGCACGAGTTGGAAAATGAAATGCTAGGGTTAAATCCTAGTGATTTTGAAAACCTACAAGAATTCTTCTCTAAGTTTGTCCACAATAGATTATTGTTGAAGGAATGTCAAGTAGAGAAGAAATATTCTCAACTAATATTGTTGTTCTCTCTAATTTAGGTCCCGAATATTTTTTTTTGTGTCAACTTTTACGCTACAAAAAGTTGCCTTGGGCAACGCTTGGAATATGTCCTCTTTTGACTATTTTTCTTCCCAAATCAATCAAGAACATGAAAAACTCATTCAAATGGGGTCTCTCAAGTCCAAGTCTCATGCCCTTGTAGTAAGTACTAGTAAGGAAAAGAAGACCAATAATGAGATAGAGAAAAAGGATCAACCTCGAAGGAAACCAAGACCAAAACTAAAATTAACACGAACACTTCGATTCTCGAGCCTAGAGCATAGAAAGATAAGTATTTGTGTTCCTATTGCAAGAATCCTAGTCATAAAGAGAATACTTGTATGAGAAAACAAATTTATCACGTTACTCATTCACTTAAGAAAAATAAAATAGGTGTTCCTAAGTCTATTAAACAAAATTCTCCGAAGGCCGAGTCATCTACTGCAAAAGGTTCTAAATCTAATAAGAAGAAAGGAAAGGCCCTCGTAGCTCGAGTTACTCCTTCATTGACATGGATTATAGATTCTGGTGCCTCACACCACATGGCTTCTTTACATGTTGAGTTCTCCAACATCGAACCTTGTGATATGTCCCAAATCACATTGGGTGATAACACGAAAGTGTTGGTTTCAGTAGTGGATCGGTAGAGATAGATGGGGAACATTTAATTGAGTGTTGAGTGTTCCTAATCTCTCTACCAATATCCCATCGGTTTAAACAATTACTCACATTAGTGAAGGAATGTAAGTGGAATTTGGTCCTAACTCGGTGATTATTCGTGAGCTTAATGATGACACTACAGTGGATGAGGGAAAGGTAGATCACCATTCACGATTGTATACCTTTTCCCACTTTACTTCTGATTTGACACCCACTTCAGTGCTTGATATTGAGATAAGCATTAATTCCTATTTGAATTCTACTTTACCTACCGAGGTTCTTTAGCTCTCTGATTCGGACTCTGACTCCTCCGATGATGATGTTGTTGAGCGTGCTTCTCTTCATGACTCTCAGACTTTTGAGTCTTCATATTCTGAGAGTAGTGATGATGAGGACTATGTCCCTTCTCACTCGAGTGAAAATATTCGACTCGAGCTTGATTCTCTTGGTCCTCTTTGGGCTAGGATTACTTCGCAAAGTGCTAGAGATTCAATTAGAGATACTTAGATATGAGACATACTCACCCATATTTCATTGGTCCCCACTCCTTCTTCACCTCTACTTCTAATTTATTTGTATCCTCTATTTTTACATGTGATGATAGTTCCACGATACATACACACTTGGTTCTACTTTGATGACAAGGATTGTGCACCTAGTTCGATGTTGAGAGTACTATAGAGGAATCTTCTCCTCATTCTTTCACTATTCCAGAGAGTATTGACACATCCCACATCTCATCAAATATTGAGTAGTCTCCCTTATAGTACACTTGTGATGTACTATAGGTTCCTCTACCATCTACAGCTATTTCATAGGATTTCATCATCTCCGTTGTTGGGTGTGCCCCCTCTACGACTCTTGCCACTTCCACCTTTCCGAGATACTTTCATTGATCCACCCTTGTTTATGGATCCATTTTTTGTTGTGAGGATGTTGTGTTGCCTTCACATCAGTTAGACACCCTTTATATAGGTGTTCACTCTTCACATTTGATATTTTTGTAGTCATGACATTACCTTCGGCTCCCTCGAACTTTCTTTCTAGACCTATGTCACACTTTTGTGGACCGGACTCGAGTTCTTTATGCTACTACCTTCGGATTTCCTTTGTGGAGTGGGCAGATTTCTAGCACATATTTTCTATCCTTCCTAAGGGTAGACACACATTTGGTGTGGATGGCTCTTCTTCAATACATAGGCAGAGGAACTCATCATCAAAATTCTTCTACGAGACTTCTTAGGTTTATAGATTTCAGATCCTTCCACGGAATTCTCTGCATCCATCTTGTCTCCCTCTTCTTCTCTCTTTTCATCTTTCGAGAGATTTTCCGTTTATACATGGGTACCTTTACGGTGCTAGTCTATGGCTAGGATCCATCTTTGGTATCTTTATTAGATTAGACAGTATTTTGTTCTCTTGTGGTGGATTTTTTTCCACTAGGTTTTCCTTCACTACTTGGGACTTCCTTTTTGTGCATGGGTACCTCATCATGATTATGCCAGGGACCCATTTCTCTTCTTCTTATTCTTCTAGGAAGATGTTGTTTGTATATGGGCACCTTATCAGGCCTTTAGTTTCGGGCCCCATTGACACATATTTCTTAGTTGTTTAGGAGTGTCTTCTTTTTCTATTTGACTCATCATAGCTGTTACCCCAGCTTCGATGAAGGGGGGTGTTGGTGTGTGAGATCCTATATTTCCTCCACACACATATGGAGGGTCATCTCACATGGGTTAGGTTTAGGGTTTCTTGTGTTTCATGCACTAGGGTTACTCAACACCCTATATGTATCCCTTCATTTGACATTTATGAGTATGCCAAGACACTCCGTTGTCTTTTCCTGTATGTGCAAGCTTTGTTTGTTATGCAAGCTCTTCCATTAATTAATCGATTCTTCCTTGTGATTACGTCGCAGCTACTTCAATTCCATCAGAGTGTAACTTCATCATGGTGCATCATTTTTTATTTGATTCTCGCAAAATCTCACAAGAACTTTTAGTTGTTTGAGCTTTCCATATTTTTAGTGGTTGGCATTTTCAAGGTTAATTAAGAAATTATAACAAGAGAACCATATAAATATAAAGTTATGATACCATAATGAGGGACCAAAACTAACCACTTACTATCAACACCTACAATTGCATCCATCCAAAGTATCTAGAGATCCATTTACATCCGTTTAGCTCCATCAAAAGGGAAAAGGCTGGTTCATCTTCATCATGCTTTGCATAGGAGGGGAGTTTATTCTTTTCTATCCACCATCTATTTACATTTCTACATCTAGTTATTGCTCATTACTTTACAAAGTGTGATTGACACAAGAGCACCTAGGGCATGATTTTAATGACACACACACATCTAGAACTACATTTGGGTCTGAAATGTAGTGCAATGGTTAGTTAGTAAGTCACCCATTGTGGCCAATGAGGACAATTTGAACCCTTCATATGCTTCTTTATTTGGCTTGGGGTTTTGCAGGTACCTCCTTCATTTTTGATTTGTAGTGAAATCCAATGTAGTTAAGTGATATCAATGCTACAGAAGTGAACACAGAAACCCAGATCTCATACTAGGTGCCCTGTGCACCCCCATCCCTTTCCAAGTGCCCCATTATAATTTTGAAACTCAAATTTGAATTTTTGGAGCTCCCATGTGGTCATTTCTACATTTTGTTCATCTAGACATCAATGTGACATAGTCCTGACAAGTTTGTGAACCAACTAAGCCCTTCCTAACCCTCTTTTCTCATAAGGTTTTCACATTTTCTATTTACTTAGTTTCTTGGGTAATTTCTTTTATTTATTTAGCAATTATTTATTGGTTTGCATGTCATTATATTAAACTAAATTAGGCCCTCATTTTCCATTTTAGTTTAATCATTTTGGAAAACCTATACTTGTTATTCATTCTTAGGATCCTCATTTTCCCTCTATCATGGCTCCTAAAGTTTCTTAGGTTTCTTTATCTTATTTACTTAAGATGCATCCCAATTATTAGGCTACTCAGTGAAAATCCTTAGACACCACATATCTTCATAAAGATACTCCACCACACAAAATCAGTCCTATGTTTAATCATCTATCTGAAGACCCTAGTCCTCATGATCCTCCATCTAATCAATATGTTTTGGAATCAATTCAAGATTTACATTCTTTATTTCAAGACAAGTTTAAGCCTATGGAATCAATGATTACATCTCTCAAATTTGAAATCCAACAACTTAAGAATGTTTCTCAAGTGCATGTTTTTTATCCTTCTAAATCTCACCTTCATTCTATATCTTCTACATGTGCTCATGTTAGTGAACCTCAAATATTTCCACTCCCCACATCTCTCAAGTTTGCATTCAATGCTCATAAACAAGATATTATTCCAAAACTCATAACTCATCAATTAATCAGCTTGCCATCCACTCATTATTATCATCCTTATCAGATAGCAAAATATCAAGGTTGTCCATATTGAAATTATCATTAAATAAATGTACATAATGAAAAAAATTCTATGCTTTGCAGAACGAAGAATCAAACATCTTGAGTGTTAAGGTTTTATCTCATTCACCACACAACATTTTGTTACATGGCCCTCTTGACTTGTTACATCTCAATGGGTTATTAAATTTTATTCGTCTAATAAGGAAAGTCAAGAGCCACCTAAGCAACCACCTACGACATCACCACGTCAACATAAAAACCTCCGTTAAAAATCAACTCAATAACTCTTTTCTCAAGTCATTTGAAACATTACCAAGTAAAATTATGTAAACTCCTCTTAAGGATGAGCTCACTCCTCCTCCATTAAAGTTATATGTGACATCACCAAGTCATTCTCAATAACCACCTCCTATAGTTAAACTTGTAATTCCACCATCCGATATAGAACATAGCTATGTCGACATCGAGACCAGATGAAGCTTACTATGATGATGAACCATTTAATGGTCACACTCCTCTATCACCTCAATGTCCCATCACTTTTGTTAAGGAAACTACTCCTTACATCAATCCACTTAGTGTATAAAAATATACAATAAACTAAAATATTTAAAATATCATAATCAATTAATCTTAAAATATATAATTGAAAATAAATATTTTAATAATTTTTATATAGTAATTTTAAAAACTAAATATTTTATCAAAATTAATATTAAAACATAACACACAAATATAACTATATAAAACATCTTAAGGCCAAAATTATATAAAAATTTATATATATAAAATTATATAAAAATTTATATATAATAAATTTAAAAATTAAATATACTCATCAAAAATATATATTATTAATATTTTATAATGTATAACTCATTTTTTTAATAACTATATAAAAGAACCTTAAGGCTTATATATATAACTAAAACCTAAAATATAAAATTTAAATAGGAGGTCAAACATATTCGAATACTTACAGGATGGCACTTTCATTATTCATGACTACTTCTATATGCTTTTCTTACCGAGTAATGAGTCATGATCTTGCAAACCGAAGTAATAATGGTTGTTGTGTGTTCGCCAAAATTAGCAGGAACTTAAAATGGACATAACTTGTGCTCTGGGTGTCCATTTGAGTTCATTTTTCTTAAACCACATGTTTCAATGAGATGAATGCATTGGTCAACCCACCCTACTAATTGGAGCAATTTTTAGCACATTTTAAGGCCCTAAATCCATCATCTTGAGGCCAAAAATTAGGATTTAAGTTGTAGTTTGCCTTTTTTGCTACTTTAGGGCATTAATTAATTTTAGTCTATTAGTTGCATTATGAGTTGGAAATTTTGAAATTCCTCTAATTTAGGCATGTAGAAGATGCGTGGAAATTTTGTGCCTGTATGAATAAGAATTCGAACTTACTAAGAATAGCATGTTCTAGTAAACTGCTAAAAATAGTGATTTCTGCGCCACCTAGAGTAGAGTTAGTCAAAGTTAGCAATGATAACCCAAAGAGGAAATCAAGGTGGAGATGACATAGATGAAGAAGAAGTTTGTGAAGATAATGATTTATAAGTTCCACCCTTATATTTTTAAGAAAGGATTCTTCGAGCATTAGAAGGAAAGAATGATGGGATAAAAGTTGATGTTTTAGAGTATGGATCTAGTCTAAAACCAGAGGAGTTGATAGAATGGTTGAATAGAATGGGGAAATTTTTTGAGTGGAAGGCTATGTCAGAAGAAAAGAAGGTAAAAATTACATGCACAAAATTGAAAGGTCATGCTATGTTAGGGTGGGATCACCTACAGTAACGAATGGTCAAGAAAGGGGATAGAAAGAATTAAAATGTGGAGTAAGATGGAAAAGAAGTGAAAGATAAATTTCTCCTCGTGGATTATGCACAAACCCATTATAGGAGGTTTTAGAATCTGAGAAAGAACTTACAAACTATGCAAGAATACAAAGATGATTTCTTATTATATCATTATTTATCGTCTATTTGTGTAGAGCATGAAGAAACCGAGGAAAAATTGGTTACCATGTATGTAAATGGATTAAAATTTTCTATTCAAGATGAGATAAGTATGCATAGAATTAAGAGCATGGAGGATGCCTAACAATTAGCCTTAAAGGCCGAGGATAAACAAATTTGTCAAAGGTTTAGGAGATCACAACGGAATGAATAGGGGGCCTCATCTTACTTTCGGGGACAAGCTGGTTTCAGCCAAGGTAGGGGAGAATCTCCTTATGGAGTGGAAAATCAAGAAGATACAAGGCAATATTTCTAGAATCAAAAAAGAGGCAGAGGATTTTCTAGGGGTAGATGATATGTTGGTGATATAGGATGGGAGGCTCCAAGAAGACCATTTGTTTGTTATAGATGTGGTTAAGAGGGGCATCGGGATTTTGAATGCCCGCATTCTTATGCACATGAAAAGAGGCATGTAGATGCTCCAAGAGTAAATCTTGTTGAAGATGAACAAGTAGAAGATGAACAAGACCTAGAAATTCCACCAGATGTTGGAGAAAATATGATGATCAAGAGGACGATGATTTCTCCAAGAAAGGATATCAAGGGGGATGCATGGCTTCATACAAATATTTATAGAACAAGATGCACTTCAGGAGGAAATGTATGTAGTTTTATTGTTGATGGTGGTAGTTGTGAGAACATGATTTTAAATGAGATGGTTGAGAAATTAGGTCTACATTGTGAGAAGAATCCTAACCCTTGCCATATTGAATGGTTTAATAAGGGTAGTGAAGTTACTATTAATAAGATATGTTTAATAATTTTTTCTTTTGCAAATAGTTACAAGGATGAGATTTGGTGTGATATTATTCCTATGGATGCATGTCATATGATGTTAGGAAGACCATGGCAATTTGATAGAAAAGTTATTCATGATGGGTGAAAGAATACTTATAATTTCTAGAAGGATGGCAAAAAATAGTTTTTCTACCTCTTAAGGAAGAGGGGAAGGATGAAAATATGCTTTCTACAAAGGAATTTTTGAAGGAGGCAAAGGAAACTAGTTTTTATGCACTAGTCACAAATAAGGATGAACCTACAAGTGCACAAATACCAGTAGAAACAACATAATTAATAGAAGAATTTTATGATGTTATTCTGATGAGCTACCAGATGGATTACCACCCAAAAGAGATATTCAACACCATATTGATTTGATTCCAGGGTATTCACTCCCAAATCAAGTGGCTTATAGGATGAGCCTGACATTGCATGTAGAGTTGAATAGGCAAGTGGCAAAGCTCATGAGAAAGGGGGTCGTAAGGGAGAGCATGAGTCTGTGTGCAACCCCAACTTTATTAACACTAAAGAAGGATGGAACATGGAGAATGTGCACGAGATAACAAAGCAATCAATAAAATTACAATCAAGTATAGGTTCCCAATACCTCACCTTGATGATATGATGGATGTGTTTTCTGGATCTAGGTATTTCACCAAGATTGATCTTCAAAGTGGTTACCATCAGATTTAGATTAGAGAAGGAGATGAGTGGAAAACAACATTCAAGACAGGAAATGGATTATATGAGTGGTTAGTGATGCCATTCGGGTTATCCAATGCACCTAGTACTTTTATGAGACTGATGAACACGTGACTCACGGGAGTATAATGGTAAGTTTGTTGTGGTTTATTTTGATGATATATTGATCTTTAGTAAAACTAAAGAAGAACATATGAGGCATCTTAGGGTTATATTTAAAGTGTTAAGGAAAGAGAAATATATTGAAATATGAAGAAGTGCACATTTATGCAAGAGAGTTTGGTATTCTTGGGATTTATTATTTCAGTAGATGGAGTACAGATGGACTAAAAGAAGATAAAATCAATTATTGAATGGCCTACTCCATGGAGTATAACAGAGGTAAGAAGATTTCATGGTCTAGCAACATTTTATAGAAAGTTTATTTAAAAATTAGTATTATTGTAGCACCTATAATAGATTGTGCAAAAGGAAGGGTTTTTGTGGACAAAGGTGGCTGAGGATAGTTTTCATTTCTTGAAGAAGAAGGTGACAGAGGCACCCATTTTAGCATTACCAGATTTTGATAAAGTGTTCAAGGTTGATTATGATGCCTCACATGTGGGTATTGGTGCTATTCTAAGTCAAGGTGGAAAGCCAATAGCTTTCTTTAGTGAGAAACTAAATGAGGTAAGAAATAACTACTCTATTTATGATGTGGAATTTTATACTATTGTATAAGCATTGAGGAATTAGAGGCATTATTTAGTGCCTAAGGAGTTTGTGTTATTTATAAAATACATAGCCCGAAGTATGTGAATATACAAAAGAAACCGAATAGTAGGCATGAAAAGTGGGTATCATTTTTGGAGGGTTGTACTTTTTCTCTAAAACATAAATTAGGAAACAAAATCAAGTTCTAGATGCACCGAGTAGGCGTGTGACTTTTTTACCACTATGGAAAATGAGGTGGTGAGTTTTGAACCAATAAAGGGATTTATATTTTCTGATTCTAATTTCAAGAATATTGTTGAAAGGTTAATTCATCCATTGTCATACAATGCATGAGATGTCCAGGATGAGTATATTTTACAAGATGGATATCTATTCAAGGGACACCAACTATGTATTCCAGTTGGGTCATTATGAGAGAGAATATAGTGAAAGAGTTGCATAAAAAGAGGTTTGGCTAGGCAGTTTGGTAAAGATAAGATGATAGCCTTGGTAGAGAGAAATACTATTAGCCAAAGCTGAAAAGAGATGTGGTAAGATATGTGGAGAGGTGTCGAATTTTCCATGTTTTGAAAGGCCATGCATATAATACATGGTTATATATGCCCTTGCCTATTCCTAAAGGGTCGTGGACAAATCTAAGTAAGGATTTTGTTTTGGGATCACCAAAAACACAACGAGGTAATGACTCAATTTTTTTCTTTTATTGATAGGTTTTCTAAGATGGTTCATTTTGTTTCTCGTAAGAAAACAAGTGATGCGACAGGTGTAGTAGATTTGTTTTTCAGAGAAGTTGTTTGTTTGCATGGTGTTCCAAAAACCATTACTTTAGATAGTGGGACACAAGGTTCTTAAGTCACTGGAGGACTTTATGGAAGAATTTGGGAACTCAAATATAGTTCAGCAGTTCCTATCATCCTCAAACCAATAGGAAAATAGAGGTGGTAAATCGGAGTTTGGGAAACCTGTTAAGGTGCATAGTTAGGGAAAACCGAAACAATGGGACTTAACATTACTTTTGTTTCGTGAAGTTTCTTCAAAATTTTGTACGAGGTATGCAGGAATATAATAGTTCCATAAATAGATCCACATTGATCACTGTTGTTTTTGAAGAAATCAAAGAAAAATTCTCCATTTTTATTTTGTATGGGAGTAATCCAAATGGGGTGTTAGATTTGGATACAACTACCAATTGATGGCAGAGTCAGTGATGATGCAGAAGCATTTGTTAAACATATACAACAATTACAGGAAGAAGTGTGGAAGAAGATACGTGAGAATAGTAATGATAAGTATAATGAAATAGCATATGTGTATAGACAGAGAAAGATATTTAGTTATTGGTAATTTGACCAAGAATAATACTTACATGGTATACCTACAGAAGGAAAGGTTTCCAAAAGGAACCTATAACAAGCTAAAGTACAAGAAGATTGCTCCCTACAAAATTGTGAAAATAAATAAATCATAATGCTTATAAGGTAGAATTGCATCCAAGGAATTTTGATATTTCTCCATTGTTTAATGTTTTAGATTTGTATTATTTTCATGGGGATGGTTTAGAAGGGGATGTAATTGAATAATAAAACAAAGTAGTAGATTGGGTGAGTATATGAAGTTGTGAGTTCCGAGTGAAGAAGAAAGAGGAAGTGGACCATGGATCTAGATAAGAAAACAATGGACACATGACGTGGAAAATACAACAAATATTTGGTACATTAGAAAGGATTGGAACAAGAGGAAAATACTTAGGTCATAGATTGGGAGATTAAGAATTTAGATGCGAGATAAATGGAAGAAGTTTGAAGAAGATAACTTGCAGGAGATGCATTTTTTTCAAGAAGGGGAGAATGATGTGCCAAAATTAGTAGGAACTTAAAACGGTCATAACTTGTGATTTGGTTGTTTGTTTGAGTCCTTTTTTTTGAAACCACATGTTTAGATGATAATAATGCACCAGTTAACCCACCCTACCATTTGTAGCAATATTTGGCACATTTTTGGGCCCAAAATCTGCCATCTTGAGGCCAAAAATTAGGATTTAAGTTGTAATTCAATTTTTTTCCTATTTTAGGGCATTAGTTAATTTTATTCCATTAGTTGCATTATGAGTTGGAAAGTTGGAAATTCCTATAATTTAGGCATGTATAAGATGGATGGAAATTTTGTGCCCATATGAATATGCATGCAAACTTACTAAGAATAACATGTTCTAGTAAACTGTTAAAAATAGTAATTTCCACCACCTAGAGTAGATTTAGTCAAAGTTAGTTAGAGTTTTCTTGGCAACTCGAGTTGGGAGTTTTTTTCCTATTTAGGAAACATTGTAATTCATGATTCAATAACTAAGAAGGATATCTATTTTCTTTTAGAGTTCATTTTATTTTGCAAGTATATTAAGTTTGTTTAGAATTTGGCTGCATTCTTTGTATATGATGTAGTGTATAAATACCATTATGTTTCGTAGTGTAAGCATTTATGATTTTTTATACTAATGGTGAGCTTTAGGGTTTTTGAAAATGGAAAGAAAATAATATTCACCAAAGAAGATTTGGCGAGAAGAGTATCTCTAAACCATTGCCAACATGTTATGCAATTTTATTCATGATTTTGAATGATATTTTTTTCCACTTTGAAATTTGGTGATATTCAAGTTTCATGATTTTATTTCAACAAATGCGGTGACTAAATGGCCCATATTCTCCCATTTCTATCAGCCATGTTTGATCAAGCATTCCTAGGAGTAAGTAACTTTTTCTTTTGGGTCTATATTTTTAGCAATGAATGAATTACAAAATATTTATATCCATGAAAATATGGGTTAATAGAAAAGATGTGTGTTTTATACTACTGAAAGAATTGAGAAGAAAATACTTACAAAAATATACAACATTTTAAAAAAACGGCTATTAAAGGAGGCTAAATGAAATTATTTGAATATGTTTAATTGATTCTCTCCAAACAATTTATTTGAATCCGATTCATGATCGAGTAAATAAAGTTTCCCACTTCCAATGTTCTTGCAGGATTTTGTGGATGCACCAAAAATGGTAAGGTGTCGATGAAATTTAAGAGGTTATCCTTAACTGATATCAATATTGATATCCCTAAGACACAAAAGAAGAAAGTTTTGATTGAGGCTATGGAGGAGGTGCATGTATTGAATTTTAACTTTATTGAGGTTGTTGTCCAAGTTAGCTTTTGGATAATGATTTTTATTTTTATCATCTAACATAGGTTCGAAGTGACAGGAGAATAGTTCATGGGGATGGAAATTAATTGTGCAAAAGGTAAGATCTGCATTGAGTGACTTGGATAGGTTTAAAGTTATGCTTACCAAGATCAAGGTTTTTTTATAATGCTTTTAAAATATTGGCTTGAATATTTTATACCGGTACTTTTTCCTTCTATATTTTAATTCTTGTTAGTTATTTCCTACTATTATGTACAAAAAGGAGAATCTAGGTGCATTGAAATTAAGGAATATCTTATTAAAACTCCATAATTAGTTGTTATGGTTAGCGTAATAAAATGAAAGATTGCATCTCTATGAAAATCCTTCTCATTGAATGATGGTATATTTTATGCGAGAACTTTACAAGTTGAAAAAGGAGAATTCTACTTGAACTATTTATGGTTAAATTTTTATAGCTGGACGATATTTGTAGCTTCCTACAGCTTCCTTGAGGAAATGAACAATTACACAAAGAAATGTTTTATTTTTTGAGTTTTCAAAGACTAGCTAGTTCAAGATGGTTGGTACATTCCTTTGTGTTCTTTGCTTGTTAATCTTAAACCGATATTGGCATTTTTTATTTAATATATATATATATATATATATATATATATATATATATATATATATATATATATAGGAAGTAGATAAATGGGCATTAATGATTTTTGAATGCAAAAATAATCTATTTGAGAACCCTAAAATTTTATAGAGTTTTAAAATTTATTTAATGTAGTTTTTAATCAAGCTTGCTTTCTATAAATACTATTGTAAGTTTTATGCATTTCTATCTAATAAGCTTAATTTATGGCAAGGTGGATTATGTGTATTTTTGGGATTATAATTACCCATGACATATTTCAAAAGGTTTTAGATATGGTTAACTAACATAGGTTGAAGACCCTCAGAGAAAATGAATATTTACCATGAACTTCAAGATTCTAGTAAGGGAATATTTGACTAGGTTGGGCTCTAAGATTATATGAAAATCTTGTCTTGGTTAGATCCCCATCAATATTATTATTGTTTTGTGACATTTCTCTTGGATACTCTATAGGATTTACTGAAAATGTTAGCATAAAAATCTTGATTGGACACAGATGTGATTCAAAATCTAGTTTATAATATATAGTGGAATGTAAGCCAATTTCCTATACCATAATCCTTATAAAATATTAAATATTATCAATTATTAATTGGAAGTGGCAGAAAATCTTGCCTTTTATCATAAAATGAAATATTTTTGGCACCACGTGGATAAAGACTAAATATTAATTGATGATCAATGATCTTAAATGATCTTGTAGATGGTACTAATGTAGAGGTGGTCACAAGTAATTTAATTTTGGTGTAAACTTAAATCACATGTTGGGTATTGATAATCATCTGCTGCTCACATAACTCATCCTCTTTTTTGGCCATATTGTTTATCAACAACGTTCTTTTTAGGCATGGTAGTTCTCAAAATGAACTTATTGATGAGAAGCTGCTTACTTGCTTTTGACCACTTGTTGAAGGGACATCCTCTATATGCATATCCTTTAAATATTATCTTTTAATTGAGATAACTAATGCAAAATGTGTTTTATTTCCACTCGAGATATGGTGGATGCTGATATACCTTGAGATATGTTTATGTTAATGTTTTGTAATCACCGGATTCAAACGTGTAATAAATTTTTTAAATATATATGTCAATGCTTATTTTTTGGAATGTTACTTAAATTTTTATCTTCAATATGTACACATTCATTCATGTGAAACGTTTACTCTTAAAACTAGGCTTAGTGAATTGAAAGCAATTTGACATGCTTAGCTTTGCTTAAATTTTCAAACTTTATAATACTTGGTTTATCATTTTCTTGAAGTGCATGCATTGGTGCAAATAAAAGGTGTAACCTATGTTGTGGGTTAATCAAATATATTTTGAATGAATGTCAATGTTTGTAGTCTAGTACATGTTTGTGCAACTTATGTTTGTTGTTTTTATAGGAGAAGGTTTTCATTGGTGTAATCACGGATCATGGTTGTGTTATCATGGGAAATACACATGTTCAATAAGTCTAGGATTCATAAATTACATAAGGACATTAAAGTGAAAGGCTATAAGATGTAATAATTCCATCTTAGTAGTTGTGTGATCTATGTTGCTATTTTGTTTTCTATTGTCTCCACTTTTTGTAATGCCCAATATTTGTGCCATTAATGTAAACTTCCTTACACTAATGGTTTATCAACCTTCAGAGGACAAGTTTGACTTGTACACCTCTTTGCATTCTGAATCCTCGAGATCAAATTGTATTTTTATTCAAGTAAAAATAAATTTAATATTTGTATCTAATTTGATAACTAAGGAATGTTATCTTACAAGTATTTTTAAATATTCACAATCTCTAAACTAGTTTTTGGTGATGTGTTAAGATACAATAAATGTCATGGAAAAGATTGGGACAATTGAAAACATTATAATATAGTGTATATTATAACAAGTAAGGGAATAATTTTTAAGTATTTTCTATAGAGTTTTAGTGCAACATCATGAAAAAAATTGAAATGTTACACATATTTAGAAACCTTTGGTCATCATTTTATTGAAATTCTAAAGACTCATTTTTCTATTTGTACTCTCATGTGCCATTGGTAGTTTTTATTTCCTTGAGATTTATACTGTAGTATATAATGATTCTCTATTAACTAATATGAGTATTATTCCCAACAATTGAAGAAGTTATAAATCAAAAGTATTGTCTTAAAAAAATTATTTGCTAAAGTTTTATGTAAAAAAATTGCGGTGTGTGTGAATTTGTGTTCAACTATTAAAGTTTTAATATTGTTGAAAATTGTTGTAAAAAAATAAGCTAATCTAGTGGATTAGCTATAAAATATGGGGTTTGGGTTATCATAGAAAGAAAAATTAATACAGTTGTGTTATACAATATCTATCTTCCTAAGAAATGGCCATTGAACATACACATCTTAATGAGTGAAGATTTCTTATTCAATTATAGTTTCCCATTCCTACTCTCTTAATAAATATCCATTGAATATGCACAACTTGATGTGTAAAGTTGTGTTATTCAATTACATCTACCCATAACATCCCTTCTTAAAAATACCATTGACCATACACAACCTAATAAGTAAAGTTGTGTTATTCAATTTCAGCCACCGAAAAAAATGGGCATTGAACATATGCACAAAGTCTAATAAATGCCATTGCATTATCCAATTATAACTACCCTAACAAATGGTCATTAACTAGTGGTTGTTCTTGGGTGGAGAAATTATATTTTGGTAGTGGGCTTGGCGAGGGGTATTACGGTAGATGGGCAATTGTGGGTGTGTGGTGCCGTGTTGAACTTTGATATAGGTAATCGGTGAAAGGGTACAAAAAGTACAGGAATATTAACCACATTGGTATTAAAATTATTAGGTTTTATTGGAAGTAGAGCATTGGGTATACCCAGGGAAAATGGTAAGCCTTTGAAAGTATGTAGTAGTTAGTGTTTTGATTAGGGTGAAGGAAGTGGTGGATAGAATATTTCTAGACGTTTGAACTTGTAGGGTGCAATTGTTTTTGGATTGCACAAGTGCATTAGGTTGTAGGTATTATATCAGCTCAAACTTTATAGCATATGATTTGTGGAGTCACCGGTGTATGGAAATAGTTGTGAGGTGCGGTCTCATTAGTATCAAAAGTAGGGAATGCTACTATAGTGTCTATAACACGAGGACAAATGTAAGGAATAGGTACTATAGATAAGAATATGTGACGTTAGTGTGTCACCTGAAATCTCCTATTTTCTACAAAGCTATATGGGTGACTAGTATGGTTTTGGAAGTATTTAAAAGGAGAAGTAGTACTTGTTTGAAGAGTTTGAGTAGGGGAAAGTAAAAATCGTAGATGACATATTGTCCAGGTAGTTTGGAATGCCAATGACTTTCATTCTTTGTTTTGTTTTGTGGGAGAGGGATGGAATGTTAATTTAAAAGTTAAGGAAAAGCAAGATATAACTTAATTTTATTAAATTTATTATTTGGAGGTTCGTATCTCTTGGGGAAGAGGTAAAGAAGAACATTTATAGTGAAGGATTTTTTAAAGAAATTGGTGTACAAATAAAGATTAAAGTTGGTGGTCATAGTGAATTTGTTTGTGAAATGTGCCCATATCATGTGTCCATAAGTCACTAGAATGTAAAGGGAATATATTTGATTGAGGTAGGTGGGATAGGTTTCTAACAAGGATGATTGAGTGGCCTCTAAACAACTTGCACTTATAGGTGGGAAATGCATCTTATAGGTGAGTGTTTATATGGCTTAGCAGGGTGTGGGTCGATGAAGCTCATTTCATTGATCGAGAATGTATTGCACGTGTTGCATTTCATGTTAAAAATTAGCTAGGCTCTAGCCTCATACATGGGTGAATTTTGATATTGGAATATGTAGGGCTGCATGTATTGTGGTTCCGTTGATGTTGAATCTTTGCGAGACCTAGTGTGTGGGTCGATGAGCGGTTGGAGGGCGGTGGTAATTCGGCGTATCAAATTTGATTTCCCAAAGTACCTTTTATTCCTTAGATTATCATGTAGAGTGGGGACAATGCATGACATTGTAATTACATGAGTTACAATTATTCGGAGTGCTTCACTTTGTTCTACTGATAAGTTGGACATATATATTGTAGAGTAGAGCATGGGCATACGATTTTGGTGGTCACATGAGTAGCATTTATAAATGTCGTTGTTGTTTCATGTAGATGGTTTCTAGGTGCTACTTGTGGCCAATCATGGATGTGGTCAAAGTCACATTTGTTAAAAAATCTAAGTCACGATTTTTAAATTCCCTATAGGATGTAGGTACGATAATGTCTTGCATTCTCCTACATGTGCTACTTCTATTTTGGGTATGTCTTCATTGGAGCTATTAGGTTCCGAGTCTTCTACATGGTGCTTACACATTCACGTTAAATATGTCATGGCTAGGATGTGGATGAGAAGGCAACCCAATGGGGGTTGATTTTTTCTAGGTAGATGCCTATGTCAGTGTCAATGCTATGAAAGGGCTTATACAATAAGAGATAAGTGAAGCAAAAGTTGTTATACGATGGGGAGACAACAAAATTAGTGATGGAAATGTGGGGGAACACTCCAAAAATTTACTTCATTTTTCTTTCTTTCCATGGTTGGAGTTTACGATGCTTATCATAGGACCAAGAGATTGCTGATTCTATTAAACAATGGGTATCCATGGGGGTGTTGACTATGTATGCATCAATGAATGTTTATGTTCATGCTTGTAGGGTGTGCTTCGTGAGATGTTCCTATCAATTTTTTTCCCATGGATAGGGTCATGAAAGTTTGGCTACATACATCCGTAGAAATTTGAGTAACATGTGGTAGGTTTCTATGCACCAATGTCTCGGTCAACAAAGTGATCTCTAAAAGCAATTTGTTGTACGCTGAGTGTACAAGTTTTTAGGTGTTGTGCTCTTTGTAATCCTCACTAACATATGGTGGTTTGTTTATGATTTGTGCTTGGCCTTAGATGCATATTTTTCTATGTATTTGACAACAACAAGTCGGGAAACCACCGATGCGATAGTAAATATTGGCACACAAAGTTGTTAGCTTGACTTTGTTGTGAATTTTTAGCATGTCATCATTACGAGATGGAGTATAAACTAGATTCATGTGTACATCAACGAACAATGTGGAGATGGCTTGAATTGGCTAGGGAACTTGTATCTTCATAGTAATTGGGAAACTTTCTCTCTGTAAGCACGTAGTTAGGCATTTTGTGTGTCGTTGTAGAAAAAACCAAGGTTTTATAGTCATAATCAATGTTCACAAAAATTATAGCTGGGAGACCAGAAAACATGGATCATCATTTGGGGCATGCACCATATGGGTAACAATAACAAATTCTATGGTGGGGTTCTAAGTCATGACTGGATATCAAAGTACACCTTAGCAACATGAATTACGGGGTTGTTTGTCCATTCTAATGTGTCCATGTTGGGGGTGTTGTCCAACCATATAAATCCATGAATGTGGGTAGAGCCTCTATGTTACCATTCAAATCTGCAGTAAAGGTGTGACAAGTTAGGGCTCATAAAGATATTTCAGAGCGACTTCAAAATTAAAGATATATTGACTTGTAAGAGTGCATAGTTTTATCTATACCAGAAGTTTTTTGTGTGCAAATGATTTTCCAAGATTTCTTCCTGGAAGATTACAAATATAATCGACATATAAGTGGGTGTCAAATGCGATTATGTTATGATGTTATGAATTATCTATTTCTCGTCCAATAGAAGGTGGGGGTGACAAAGGTGGCAGGGGATGAGGCTATGCAAGTCGGGCCATTTAGTATCAGTTGTACTCATGGTGAAAAATAAGGTTGGGGTGCCTTATTTGGACAATCATATATGAGATTTGAGTTTTCATTGCATCTAGAAAGAGTGTGTACCTCTAAGGTTTGACCCGAACCACATGAGTTGGTTTGTTATTTATTTATCTAGCAAGGTCTACAATAATTTGCGAGAGGTGTTGAATGGTTATAGGTGTTGTATCTTCTATATTTTGTTTAGAAAAAATAGAGGATGTGGCTTAGGTCTTATAGCACATCATTAGGTTTAGTAAAATTTAAGGGAAGTGGGTATAGATACCAAAGCGGGTGTCATGGTAGCACATTAGGTGGAGAGCATATTCACGCATTTGGATTTTAGTGGGGTGTGGTTGCCAAAACATAGCCACGCCCATCAGAAAAGAGTTGGGAAAACCATAGAAAATAAGCCCTCTGTTGAATATTCATTAACAAGATATGTACTTATGTGGGGCCAATCAACTATAGATTAGGTGACATGCATTGTGCCTTGTATGTACAACCTAATTTGGTCAAGATTTGTGTAAGTGGTTGGAAGGCATGCAAAAATGATGATGAAAATGTTTGGACAATGATTGTTGCAAGGTCCGAGGGATGTAATTAAGAGGATGACATGGTTAAGGTAGGTGTTTGTTCAATTATGCATGGTAAGTTATTAAAAATATTTGTTGCGATTACGGGTAAGCTTGTAAGGGTAACCTTGTATATGATTAAATCTTTGTAGTAAGGGTCATGTTAGATTTTGTAGAAAAGTGCATTTCAGATGTGGTCTCTACTTATGATGCACTCGTATGATTTTCTTTCTACTTCAAGCCTCTTAAGTATTAGGATATTTAGGTTTTAAGTGGTGGAGCAAGAAGTGTAGTATGGATGTAATGTCCTAAGGGAAGCTTATGGTATGCCCAGTATACATGTATTTCCCTCCACGAGCATGGGTGACCTACAATAAAGTGGGGAAAATCTAGCGATTAACATTTCTTCAACACAGGTTAAAATATTCAGCACCCTGTGTTGTGGCCTAGGTCTATATTGTTCCAATTCGAGAAGAAGTGGCCCTTTCTTTCTTGGCACATTTGTAACAAATATGGCCACAAGGCCTTGGTGTGATTTGCATTCTTGGGTATGATTCATTAAATATGGATCAAATTGCAGCAATAAGCGGGGATTCTAGGTGGGAATGGAAATAGCATTGCACATCACAAAAATTAGGGGGTGGATTATTTTATGATGGGGAAATAGTTGGTGGGAGGGGAATGACACTAGGCCCTTTCCTCTGGTGTAAAAATTTGCATTAAGGATATCTTTACATTATGCATAAATTTGGTACCACTTTACATTTAATATACCTTTATTTTGGTTGTACTCTAATAGGCATTGCACGTTTATCATTGTTGTTCCACTTTTGTTGTAACTTCAGCATCAAGTACACTGTTTCATAATGTGAAGTTAAAGAAGTAAATGCATTTTTACAGGAAACTAAGTGATGTTTAAAGCTCTATTGTAATATAAAATAGCATCCACCAAAGACACAAACTATGTACACTTATTTCCTAGATAGCACATATGTTATAATGGGAAAAATGTTACAAATATGTACATCATATTACAAGGGAAAGTTGTAATGTTTCCATATTGGTTTTCATTGATGTCGGTGGGTACAATATAATGCCATAAGCTACAAGTGTGTGGAAATATAGAATCACACGGAAAAAGTAGGTTAAAAAATAATAGAAGTAACAAGAAATATGAGAATTAAGATTCAATTCAAACGTATGGCCAATGCAAATACGAATGTAGTTTTCATTGATTTTGTGGTTCCTAAATTGAGGAACATTAAAAACAATTAAAAGTGAATAATAGTGTTTATTATTTTTAACTAGACCATTAGATAATTAATCATAACTAACAATTATTTGTAAACAAATATAAATAATAAATATGGAATAAAAAAGTTTAAATATTTGTATTCATGGGTCTAAATATGGAAGACAAAGTTAGCCTAGAAAATATTGATGAGGGAATGACCCCATTACTTGATGTATAATCCTATGATCACAGTTTATGTAATGACTTGCGTTAGTAGCAATTGTGATTATCAACACACATAATTGTTTGTTCACTTTTATAATCTAGGAGGGACGGTAATTTTTTTAACTTTGTTGACCTAATGTAATAATATATAATTACTACTATATATTTGATTTTTAATTTGCATGTTGTCTTGGTTAGGTTATTGAGTTATGGTATTTTACTAACATTATCAAACAAAAATATATTATAATTTATTTAATTCTACTTTACATAAATATAAAATCACAAATTACCATATATTATCATTCATAGTGTAGATATAGACTAGTTGATGTTATCAGGAAGTCAATCTCTTTCTTGTCTTTTCCCACTCAAGTTGTTGGTATTCAATCTACAATGCTAGAAGAAACAACATATTAATATAGAAATATGGGGCATTAGATATTAAAGTTGGTTGAGGTGATGACCTTTTTTTTTTCTCTAATGGTTACTATTGGTTGCTCAAATGTGCACCCACATCTTGGATCTCTTAAGGGCTGAGGTGTTTGAGACCACAATGGAACCGCCCCAAGTTATGGGACCTTGCGCACTTGGGATGGATCTCTGGAGAAGGCCGGTTACTCTACCTACCTCTAACACTACTGCTACTCCTAATGATGAATGCAAATACTAGAATAAACATGCTAAGGGACAAGGGATAGAAGGATGTGCAGAAAGGGGAAATCCTAAGCTAAGGAAGGTGATAGTTAAAAGGAAAGGGTCGATCTCTCTCCATGAGCGGTGAAGGAAACAGAGAAGGCACGGGGGGAGAAGAGGGCAGACGGCGCATGCCATAGATCAACACACGAGATCTACCTTCTAATGCATGAAATAACTAAACGTGGGTAATGCAAGCATAGGATTACGCAAAACATGCAAAAAAATGCAAACAGAGAGGTGAGATGCAATGAAAATGAGAGAGGGAAGACAAGATTTCCAAAAAAAAAAATTATTGCTTAATGGATGCAAAGTCATTTACATTCATGAAAGGAGGTAAGAATACATTATAGAGACCATGCCAAGGTCTGAGACCCATGGGAATTTGGCCACCATTTTGGCATGGTGCCATTACAACAAGGAGAGATCATTTTACAAAGAAGAAATCTACTATTTATAGAAGAAGAAAGAGAGAAGAGAAGGAGAAAGGGAGGGAAACTCATATTCAAATCTTTAACCACCAACAACCAGTGATAAATTCCTATAAATCCACCTATAAGGTCATAGATGTACTTCCCCATGTCTGTTTGGTGTGTGGAAGAAGGAAGAAGGCAAGATCTGATGAAATATGGTAGTTGAGGTCGATTGGATGTGCATTGATGAGATGAGAGACATTTCCCTATTTTTGCCTAACAAATCCCACCTAAATTTGAATTTGAATAGTCTAATGTGTAGCTTGTGTTAGAATCTCTCTGAAAAGTCTAAGCATGTGCCGATATGAGCTCTATAGCAAAATGTATGGTTGAACATTAGAGTCATCGGTGCACATAAAACATGTGGTGTGTGCAAAGTTAGCTGAAATGATGGCCAACTATTCATTTTTTTGTATTTTCTACCATGTGTCATGCACTGGTTGGTTGTCTAGATTTGGTGCCCTATTGGTGTACTTTGATTGGTCATGCATGGCACACTCAAGTCTGACAGAAGATGACTTGGCATAGAAGGGCACAAAGGATAAGGTGAAATTATGCATGCGGAAGAAAGAGGCATGGGAGGAAAGTAGAAAGAGGAAAATGAAATCACGTGTGACATGTGGGAGTGAGAAGAAAGTGTACAAAAGGGAAACAAAGTGGAGGCATAGGGGGCACACATGATGCATGCGGGGAGATGAGGAAAACTAGTGAGCAGAGAATGTATGGTTAAGGTACAACTATTACAAAGTAATGGCATGAAATGTGAAGGGCCAAGGACTTAGCTGATAGAAGTAAGTGCGAGGTGCGTGGGAAGGGAAAAATGGAAGGAGATAGAAGAATGCAAAGGGGAGAAAGAAGGTGCACAAGGGTGCGTAGAGGAACTGCAATTATGCCAAGGTGTCAAAAGAACAATCTTGAGTGTGCGCAACCTGAAATGTGAAACACCAGAGTTAGGATGAAAATATAAGTTATCCAGATAACTAGGAGAGTTATTTGGATAACATTTTGGTGACTTTTGAGGGCCATCTTCCGATAGATGAAGAGACCAAGTAGCCTTAGAAGTCCATTGGGCATGGAGTCAGGTGTTAATCTTGAAGATCTGATCTGTAACTTTGAAGAACATTCCTGAAGTCACTTAAAGCTCTGTTTGAACTCTGAATTGAATTATTGCTCTCATATGAATATATTCTAAATTAGATTGTTATGAGTGAAAGCTATGCACTGACCATTAGAACTACCTCTACCAAAATTGAACTATCATCCCAAGAAGTAACAAAAGGGGTGCGTAACCACAACAAGAAAGGAAAGGCATCAGAGGGAGCATGCCAAAAGAGAAGCACAACACTATATAAAAGTTGAAAATCATACATGTCCCAACTAGAACATGCAGAGTGTGCACAAGAACTTGTGTTACTGAAATCAAACCTAAACTAACCTAAACTAACTAGAGGTAAGGGCACTCAAGTAAAACCTGCAACAGGTAGGGAGAAGTAGCTTCCCTTCCTCACAAATTGTGACCATGTAGTTTATTTGGCACTTGAACATGGCCGGAAATAAGAGTGAAAAACTTCCCTTACAGATGGTGTTTCATTATCCTCAAAGTAACAACAAATAGAATATAGAACTCCTAGATTTGTTTTATACTTGGATCTAGGGATGTTCTTTCATCGACCTTTAGCACACTCTGAAGCTCTACCTCATGCTCTGAAATGAGTATGATTGGTGGAAATTCTATTTTTGGCTCTAGGATAGCTAGATATCTTATTGGGAATGGTCTGATCCTTGTGGTTTTCCCATTACTTTGAAGCTCAATCCCACAGATGGGATTTTCTTGCAGACTTTCCTCTTAAAGGGGAGCACTTGTAGGTTGGGATGCAAAATTTGGGGTGCACATGGTTCTGCCTCTACAAGTAACTCGGTATCCTCTAGAACTGCACCCTGGAGCTAAATAATTCTTCTTTGGAACAGGCACACCTATGATTTCCTCTTCCCATCTAATTTGCATGAGTCATGCCATTCTTTAACTATCCTGCATTAGTCAAACATGATGACGTTGGTTGGGAAAGGAGTGTGGTAGGGGCTATTCATTTATGGTATAGCTAGGCAGAGGGGACTTGGAAGAAAATGGGAGGATGGATGCAGAAGGGATGGAAGGCACACATGCAAGAGGATCAAAGGCACACCTAGAAGGGGATGAAAGAGAAATGAAGGTAATATGGAGGGGGTTCTCAATGGGGGTAGCGTGCAAGAAGCTTGGGACATGCGCAGTAGGATGAGATGATGTAAGTTGACGTGGAGGAGTGGGAGGGTTGTAGGATGGTAGTGCAAGGTTTCCCCATTGACAGGGTTTCTGCGCACTAGATTTTTGAGCCTCCATTTCTTCCACCTAGTCTGTAATCTAGGGCAAGCATCTTAATGATGAAGTACAACTTCTGTTGGGTGCTAAACCAGCCTGGTACAGGGCCAACCCATGGACAAGGGACCTTGTAGCCAACTTTATCTACCTTTATAGAGAACTTGACTCTGAGCTGCATCATGTCCATCTCCGTCTCTTGCACTTGCCTCTCAAAATCAGCTTCGGCCAAAGAGTTGCCACCATCATCTACATAAACTTATTCTTCATAAACATTTTGGTTAGAAAAAGGTGGGTTATATGCATTTTCGGGATAATGGGGCTTATAAAAATAATTTGGAGGAGGATTTTGAAACTATGGGGATGGAGGGAAATAGTTCTGCTGCTGCAAATGAGAATTCCATGGTGGGAAAGAAGTCATGATTGCAAAACTTCAAAAGAGGAATGTGGAATGGTGAAAAAGGAGAAATGAATGGAGGAATGAGGGGGCTGGTCTATAAATGAGATAATGGGTTCATTGAATTAGTGGATTCACCTGATGTGTTGAAAAATACCTCTAAAGGATAGATCTTAGCAATAACACATCGAACCTACTGAGATAAAGATGTAAAGCTCTTCACTCTGGTCCCATTGGGTGTGCCAGAAACTATTGGTTTCTCAAACGTGTCCCCACATCTTAGATCTCTTAAGCACCGAGGTGTTTGAGACCATAAAGGAACCTCCCAAGTTGTCAGGACCTTGCACGCTTGGGACGGATATTCAAAGAAGACTGGTTCCTCTACCTACCTCTAATGTTACTACTACTCCTAATGCTTAATACAAATCCTAGACTAAACATTCCAAGGAAAAGGGATAGAAGGATGTGCAGAAAGGGGAAATCCTAAGCTAAGGAAGGTGATGGTGCCAGAAGGAAAGCATCAATCTCTCTCCACGAGTGGTGAAGGAAACAAAGAGGGCACGTGAGAAGAGGGTGGAAAATGTGCACCACATATCAACACACAGCCTGACCTCTTCCCTTCTAGTTTCATGAAACACATGAACGTGGGGAATGTAAGCATAGGAGTATGCATAGCATGCCATAAAATGCAAACAGAGAGGCGAGATGCAATGAAAATGATAAAGAGAAGAAAAGAGTTCCACAAAACAAGATTTTATTGCTTAAGGGATGCACAATCATTTACATTCACAACAAGAGGTGAGAATACATTATAGAGACCACACCAAGGTCTAAGACCCATGGGAAGTCAGCCACCATTTTGGCATGGTGCCATTACAACAAGGAGAGATCATTTTACAAAGCAGAACTTTGTTATTTATAGAAGAAGGAGAGAAGAGAAGGAGAAAGGGAGGGAAACTTGGATTCAAATCTTCAACCACCAACAACCAGCAATAAATTCTTGCAAATATGCCTGTAAGGCTATCAGATGTACTTCCCCATGTCTGTTTTGCATGTGGAAGAAGGAAGAAGGAAAGATCTAATGAAATATGGTAGTTGAGGTCGATTAGATGTGCATTGATGAGCTGAGAGATGTTTCCCTATTTTCACCTAATAAATCCCACCTAAATTTGAATTTGAATAGTCCAATGTGTAGCTTATGTCAACAATTCTCTGACAAGTCTAGGTGTGTGCCAATCTAAGATATCGTAGCAAAAGATACGGATGTTATAAGATGTCAAAGTCGTCGACACACGAAAAACACATGGCATGTGCGGGTTGGCTGAAATGATGGCCAACTGTTCATTTGTTTTGTCTTTTCTACCATGTGTCATACACTTTGGTTGGTTTCTAGATTCGGTGCCCTATTGGCATGCTTTGATTGGTCATGTGTGACACACTCAAGTCTAATAGAAGATGACTTGGCATAGAAGGGCACAAAGGAGAAGGCGCAAGGGCGTGCGTGGAAGAAAGAGGCATAGGAGGAAAGTAGAAAGAGGTGAATGAAAGTGTGTATTATGCATGAAGTGAGAAGAAAGCACACTAAAGGTCAATAGAGAGGAGGTGTAGAGGGTTGCATGTGATGCGCGTGGGGAGGCAAGGAAAGCGGTGAGCAGAGAACATATGGTTAAGGTGCAACTATTACAAAGTAATGGGCATGGCACGCGAAGGGCCAAGGAATTAGCTGATAGAAGTAAGTGTGAGGTGTGTGGGAAGGGAAAAATGGAAGGATATAGAAGAATGCAAAGGGGAGCAAGAAGTTCACAAAAGAACAATATTGAGTGCGCACAACTGAAAATGTGAAATGCCGAGTTAGGATGAATATATAAGTTATCCAGATAACTAGGTGATTTATTTGGATAACATTTACCCATTCGACGATATCATTCTACTTTGGGGTAGGAAATGACAAATTGGTTTTTGTGGCCTAGTTTGATGATGAAATATAATTGTTTTGGTTTTCCTAACGCCAATTTTATTCATTCTCACGATGTATCGAAGAAATTGCTTTGGTGTATGCTTAATATATAATTCTCTATACAAATTGATCGGAACCTATAAATTTAAACATATCAGATGAAACTAAACCCTTTTATTACTATATTTAAGGTATTTTATATTCTACTATCAAATGGAGATTAGGTTTCGGCTGGCTAGTATCTTCATAGGGGAAAAAGGTAATTAGTTTAAGTGAAGACCTAAATCAATCTGTACAACTGCAAAATCTGCCTCAAATAATCCATTCACAACGTGACTCGCATATCTATGAGAGGGGAAGGGAATTGGCTTATCGGGTGTGTAGAAAACTAGGTACAAACATAACAAAATTAGGTTGTGTTACTCAAGTAAAACACACAAATAGAGGAAACAATGCTAGAAAAAAAAGTAAAATAAAAACCTTGGTTACACTCACGGGAGTGATTCACAAGAAAATCCGAGAGAGCAGATGCAAGATAGTTGATAGGAAGTTGAAAAGACCAACAAGAGAAGAAAATAAAGAAAGGAAAACACAAGTGAATATAAATAGATTTGGAGTCATGTCAAACATGCAATGAAGGACATGTGCCCAAGGGCAGCCGTAAGACAGGTAATAGGAAAGAGGAAAAACCAACGAGAGAAGAAAATGAAGTAGGAAAAGACAAACAAATATAAATAGGTTTGAAGTCATGGAACACATGAAATGAAGGACAAGTTCCCAAGAGTAGCTATAAGATAGGTGACAGGAAAGAAAAAACCAACGAGAGAAGAAAATGAAGAAGGGAAAACACAAGCGAATATGAATAGGGTTGGAGTCATGGCATGCATGCAATGAAGGACAGTACCCAAACGTGGAGGAAGGTATTGATAATGAATACTTGAAAACAATATTTGACAAAATCTTTGCACAGAAACAAGATGATGCTTGTATATTTTATTAATATCAAAATCAAGCATTACAAACAAATGAGAGAGCTGCAATATTTATAGATATTGGACAACTTCTATCTCATCCACAATATATGGAAGCAAATCAACTAATCTAAGAAAATATGTAGAAATAGCATATTTCCCCTAAGCGCCCCTATTTCCCTCGTGGAAATCCTCCAGAACAAAATATGCAAGATAGAGCACGATTCCACAAACATAGGGATGAGAACAATATTACTTAGTTAACTAAGGATGACTAATACCTATTAATATAAGTTTAAAGTATTTAAATTAAATACTTTAACTTATTACATTTATTCAAATATAAACTAATTATGAATTAAGCTAAGTTTTATTCCTAACATCCCCCCTTAATTCAGCATGGTCTCGCCAAGTGAACAGGGAGAGAAATTATCTTAAACCCTCAAATTTACCTTGAGAAAATGAATTTGTGAAGACATCTACATCTTTGCATATCTGTTAGGCAATATTGGAGTTGGATGTTGTTATTCGAACATGTTTGCTAATGAAATGTACCTATAACTCAATGTGTTTAGTGCACTCATGAAAAAATGGATTCGAACAAGTTTTACTACTCATTCGTTATCAACATGTAGGATAGTTGGATCTTTCTATGGTATTCCCAATCCTTCAAGTATATTAGAGCCATATCGCTTCATAGAAAGCTCCACCTACTACACGATATTTTGATTTTGTGGAGGATCTTGAAACAAAAGTATGCTTCTTACTCACCCATGATATGGCCCTGATCCCAAAAAGAATACAAATCTGAAGTGGATTTCCTATCATCTATGTTTCCTGGATGATCTTAATTTGAATATCCCTGTTGAGAAGAAGTTATTATTATTCTTCTATTCTAGGCCATAGTCCATAGTTCCTCTAATGTATCTCAAGATATCTGCTTTGTTTCTTTCCAGTGAGAAATGCGATTCGTTCTTGCATGAACCGTGAAAGATAGCTAACTGTATAGCTGATATTCAGCCTAGTGTAAGTAAAGTAGATGACACTCCCGATCAACTACCGATAGAGAGTTGCATTTACTTGTAGTGATGGATCTGTTTGAGATAGTTGAATTCTTGTCTCCATAGGTGTGGAAAATGGCTTACAATCCATCATATTGAATTTCTTGAGTGTTGTCTTGGTGTATTTCAATTGTGACATAAAGATATGATTTTCTCTTTGCCAAACTTCAAGTCCAAGATAATAATGCGAAGCCGAGATCGGTCATGTTGAATGATCATGTTATATATTTCTTTGTTGACTCAATCATCCTCACTGATCCTCTAGTGATGACTATATCATCAACATATACTATAATGATCACTATCTCCCCCTTTTCTTTTGATATAGAGATTAGGATCGTATGGACTCCTATTGAATCCATGTTGAATGAGATGCTCATCAATTTTTATGTACCATGCCCTAGGAGACTGCTTTAGACCATATAGTGATTTTATGAGTTTACATACCTTTTCTTCTTTACTTGGTATGAAAAAACCTTCTGGTTGAGTCATGTAAACTTCTTCTTATAAATCACCATTAAGAAAGGAACTTTTCACATCCATTTGGTGTATTTTCCAACCAAATTGTGCAACTAGAGCAAATATTAACCTAAATTTTTTTATCTTAGCTATGGGAGAAAAAGTCTCCTCATAATCAATGTCTTCTTTTTGAGCATATCCCTTAGAAACTAGTCTATCCTTATGTTTATCAATTTTTCCATCTAATTTATACTTCATTTTGAAGATCCATCTGCATCTAATCAAATTTTTCCCTGGTGGAAGATTTGTAAGTTGCCATGTATTATTTTTCATAAGTGACTTATATTTTGCATCCATAACATCTTTCCAAGGTTTAGACTATAGGGCTTCTAAAAATGTGGATGGCTTAGTATCTTCAATAAATTTACCTATTAAGGTCAAATTGACCTCATTTCAAGCCATACTGGGAGTTCTCATTCCAGTGGTAGATGTGTTAGGACACTATCCAATTTTGCATCTCTAATCATACTTGTATACCATTTAGGCATACTTTTGTGGTTCCTATGGGAGGTTGAATTTCACCATCTTCCCCATCATCACTATCATCATCAAAGTGATTACCATCCTTTGTTTTCACTATAGGGATGATTTTTTCATCATGTGAGTATATGGAAGGAGCATCTGCTTCTTTCTTCTCAAAGAACTCAACATCCCGACTAGTGTATACCCTCCTTGTTTTTGGATCCATAAGTCTGTAGCCAAGTGCTTCATCACTATATCCCAAGAAGATAAGTTTTTCTGATTTCATATCAAGCTTAGTTCTTTGTTTCTTAGGAATGTGCATACTCGCTTTACATCCAAAAACTCTAAGGTGTGAAATAGATGGCTTATGCTCTGACCATGCTTCTTGAGGTGTTATTCCATCAAGAGCTATAGTGGGAACTCTATTTAGTAAATAGACTGTCATTTTAGTTGCTTCAACCCAAAATATTTTTGATAAACCTGCATCATCAATCATACATTACACCATATCCATGATAGTATGATTTATCCTTTCAACAAAACCATTTTGTTGCGGTGTGTGAGGAGGATCCATTTGATGACGAATTCCATGTGTTTTCAAAAAATTATTGAACTCATTGCTGGTGTATTCTCCCCTTGATCTAAGTGAAGTGTTTTATTCTACTACGGACTTTATTTCAACAAAGGATTTGAACTTATTGAAAGTTTCAAAAGCTTGGTATTTTATAGAAAGACAAGTATATCCACATTTTTCTTGAAAAATCATCAACAAAGAGCATGAAATATTGAAACCTAGAGTGGTTAGGTCTCATTGGTCCACATAGATTAGTATGCACCAAGTCAAGTTTTCCTTAGCTCAAAATGTACTATGTTTGAATGGTGCTCTATGTTGTTTTCTTTCCAAAAAATGCTGACATATATTTGTACCCTTTTTTAGAGGTGGTAAACCCCTAACCATGTCGTATCGATGAAGTGTGTCAAGATAGCCAAAACTCACATGTCCAAGTCTTCTATGCAAGAGTTGAGCTAATGATGTATCCTTGGCTACAAATGCTTGATGATTTCATTGAACAAAATGAAGTGAAACATTCTTCCCAAATTGAAGCTTTTGCAAAAAATTTGAGCTTCGTGACTTATCTCAAACTGGGCACATCTTTTTACTACCTTTATAATCAAAGTCAATTTTGATATTGTGATCTAATAATTAACTCATGGATAATTTTTTTGTTAAACCGGGGACATAAAGAACATCCGTAATTTTACAATTATGATGCCCTAGTGGTAGTGAAATGGAACTAATTCCTTCAACAATATATGATGTATCATCACCCAAAGAGACATGATTTTTGGTGGGTTTTTACTCATTACGCAAAGAACCAATCTTTCTTTCCTATCATTTGTCAAGTTACACCTAAGTTGACATACCAGATTTGATTTGTAGAATTGGATACTTCATTTGGTGTAGAATATAAGTCATCATCATCAAATTGATCTTCTGTTAGGCTACATTTCCTTGTTGAGTTGGTTTCTTCTTCCACTTTTGATTATTTTGTCCCTATTTACTTTGATGTTGGCAATATTTTTTTGTTGGTAATTAATATTTTTACCACTGATGATCTTTATTGGAATGTGTTATACCAACAATTATTTAACTCATGTCCTTTTTACCACAAATAAGACATTTTTGTTGGTACTTTTGGCCTTGTTGAGTATTACCTTACTTCGAGGTTATTTATTAGACTCAGCCCCCTCTTTTCCTTTTTGATTAGAAGCAAGTTCTTGCTCTTCAGTTTTAATAGTTGAGTGAATAGCTTCCTCTTATTGTAGCATATTCACTAACTCTTCAAAAGTTGTTGTTTGACCAGTTATGTTTAACATGGTCACAAAAATCCTATAAGAATGAGGAAGAGATCTCAATACTATAGGCATGAGTGATTTTTAGTTACTTCTTCTTCCAAATCTTGAAGCGATGCACAGCAAATTTTCCCCTCTTCTCAAAAAAATTTCAACTTTCTCAGTTGATTGCATGTTCAAGTTTAATCGTTAACTCTAGAGGTGAGGTATTATGTTCTTATTTTTGGACTCATATACTATTTTCAACTCATCCCAAATTATTTTGTTGTTGTGGTCTCACGAATATGAGGTTGCAGACTCATCTCGAAACACTAAACAAGATTATTAACTTTTCTTTTTGATTTGTACGATCAAATGTAGCTTGTTGTGTAACATCTGTTGTAGATCTTGTTAATGTACCAGAAAAAACAAACCATATATTTTCAAAATCAAGTTGTGCGCAAATTTTTATTTTCCATGTTGGATAATTATCAGAACGTAAAAGTTGAGAATTTGGAAAAAATAATTTTGGTGCCGTAATTGTAGCCATTGTGAAAAGTGATAAATAGTAGAAGAAAAAAATTAAACACTTTTCCCCCCTTAAAGCATGCACACCCCCAAAAATATTATTTTATTTATTTTGGGCTCCTTTTCAGCCATGTACAATGAATTTTTGGCACTATTGGCCATGTTACAATTTTTCTCTATGGCTGATTTGCAAAAATAAAATGGTTCTCTTGGCCGATTTGAAAAAAATTGGACTCTTTAGCCTCTTTTCAAATACAAAAATTATAATTTTTACAATTTTTACAAAACAAATCTTATTAAAAACTGGACCAATATGTAGAGCTCACAAAAACACACACTTTCAAAAAAATGACACCTCAATCCGAGGTACCAGTTGAAAGTTATGCCTTTTTAAATTGTAATTTTAATATCTTTCGGTTTTAATATATTTCAGGACCCTTTCCAAAAATTAAAAGACAAATCATAGATAACAAGAATGGGAATTTATGTGGGAGCTTGAAAATCTTGGGTCCCCACAATACAAAAAATTGTATATATATTTTATTTAAAACTTCCAAAAAAATTGCAGTACGAGTAATTTTTTTTTAAATACCAGAAAATGAAAAATGTCACCTTTACAACAAAGTTGCATCCACATCTGTAAGGGCCTATGATTTCACTCTAGGTGTTCTTCAATAACAAATCAATCCACTGAACCGGGGTGTGGATTTGGGTAGGGGTTGTGAAATGGCTGGGGGCATCTATGGCTCCTCTTATCTCTGTAATTTCTCCAGATCTCCCTAAACTTCTGTAAAAATTCCTACACTCCTCTCTAGATCAAAATAATTCTCTGATACCAAATCTTGATAATGAATACTTGAAAAATATTTGCACAGAAGCTTTGCACACAAACAAGATGATTCTTGTATATTTTATTAATATCAAAATCAAGAATTACAAACAAATGAGAGAGCTGCAATATTTATAGATATTGGGAAACTTCTATCGCATCCACAATATATGGAAGAAAATCAACTAATCTAATCAAATATGTAGAAATAACATACTAGCCCTAACTGCCCCTCATGGAAATAATCCGGGAACAAAATATGCAAGATAGAGCATGATTCCACAAACATAGGGATGAGAACAATATCACTTAGTTAACTAACAACTAAGGATAACTAATACCTATTAATATAAGTTTAAAGTATTTAAATTAAATACTTAACTTATCACATTTATTCAAATATAAACTAATAATGAATTAAGCTAAGTTTTATTCCTAACAAAAGGAAACCAAAGATGAAAAATGCCTCAAGCATGCCACCGTCGTCGTGTAGCTTGCGTGAGTGGTATCACGCCTCCAAAGTGTAATTATACTCAAAGTCTAATAATTACATTGGTGTTTTTCAATTGGAAGCACCTAAAAATGGGAATTGATCATATAGTTAATAAGTACAATTTGTTTATTTAACTTATATCATTGTGAGTGTTTATTTGGAAAGAATTTTTTTAATATGATTTAGCATGAATAAATTTGCTATAAAACATTTGAAAGAGGGAGTAATGACTGAGTGCCATATGTGGCACATTGTCATTGGATTTTAAAAAGTATTGATTAAAATATGAAAAGTTTCATTAATTAAAAAGTGAATAATTGATTTGTTTTTCTAGCAACCTATTACATGTTTTGGTGCATTCACAACTATGAGGTCCTTTCCTCTGCAATATGAATTGTTAGGAAGAGAAGAAGAAATTAAGCATTATGAGACTAAATGATAAAATAAAACTTTGGTTATATTGTGATGTTTCACGGGAAGAATTACTTAACTCAATTTGCAAGTTTAAATTTAAAAACAATTATGTAGAAAAATAGAGGGGTGATAATTCTTTGCAAAATTTTTCAGATTGATGACAAAATATTCTTTCTATATATCAATTTTAATAAGAAGAAGACATTTAAAACACACAACAACCTTCAGTGGAAACAAAATAATCAGAATGAACCCTTCCTTTAGAAAAAAAGATGTGTTAGTATGCAAATATAAGATGATTATCAAACCAAATCAATCCTAAACCTAACACACCTATTATCTACCTCAGATTAAACTGGATGGAAGGGGATATTTGAGATTTATACCGATACTTACCTACTAGCTGAAATGCTCTTCCCTTGTTTCTTTGGATGTGCTCAAGATGGTTGTTGCAATGCTTCATATTTTGTAGGATGAATTAGGCATCACCTACCCTTGATGATTGATTATTTTTATTGATAGAAGATCAATTGGATGGTTGATAGATGAATTAAAGGAATGGATTGATTAAGTGATTGAAGAAGATAAAATGGATGATGTTATAGATTTACCAGATCCTCCAAGCTAGCTCTCATGGAGGAAGAGAGCTCAATTTATAGTTTTGGGTGGAGGATTCAATGGCTAGGACGAAGCCAAGTTGGATTTGGATAAATGGTGGAGAGTGCATGAGAAGAATGGAGAATTCTAGAAAGGATGTTTCTAGAATTTGAGACAATATTCAATGGAAAATGGAGGGTTTATTTGAAATTTCAAATATGAAAGAGGAAATTTAGAGAGGCTTCTAGAAATAGAAGCCTTTAGATTTAGAGGTGAGGATATGACTATGATTAGAATTAGATTAGGTTGATAAAAGATGATTAGGGGTGAGGTTACATGGAGAATCTAGGTGTAGGGATGTGTAGAGTAGATAGGTAGGTAGATGTAGGAATATTAAATTCTTAGAAAATTTTAATTAAAAATTAAAATAGGATAATAGGATAATAGGATATAATAAGGAAATTAAAGTGATTAATGATGAAATGGGATAAAATGATGAATTTAAAGAATTAATGAAATGATAAATGATAAAGGGTAAATAAGATAAAATGGATTAATAATAACAATTAATCTTGCTATGAAATAATCATTTCACGAAGAAATTAATTTTTCCATGAGGATAGCAATATTCCTCGAAAAGCGGAGGGGGAATGAGCAAAAGAGGAGTGAAAAATGTGACCTTGCGAAAAATGTGAAGATGATAGGTGTAAAGGGGTCGAGGGTTTCGGGCCTAAAAAGGTGACATAAATAAGGAAGTTTGATCCTTCCAAGGACATGTAGGAAAGGAGAAAGCGTAGTGGGACCCTTTTTAGAGATAATTCAACATCTAGTTTCCATATCACCATGGCTAATTCCATATCAATCGAGTGGCGCAACTATTCCAAATGGACTCCCTCGGGGTGGCAAAGCGGTCTCCTTTCAACCATTTTCCGCTAGAATTTTGAATTTTCAAGAGAGTGTTTTCCTTAAGGAAGAATCGACCATCCTCGGATTCCTATTTTTAGAATCCCTAATTTTTTTCACCTATATAATCACTCATAATGGTTTATTGGTAGTCACAACATTTTCCTTTCCTAAGGTTGGGTGTTTGTTTTTCTCCCTTTAGAAGTTGATGCTTATTCTTTGCATCAATATTATTCACATGAGGTCCGGGTGGTTAGGGAAACATATGAGAAGGGGTTTTTTTCTTACGCCCTAGTGCAAGATGGAAAGGTGGTGCTTATTGAAGAAGATGGACTAGAAGGTCAAATAAACCTCTTCAAGAGTAGAGCGGTGATTGCGAAGTTTACAGGGAAATGGATTTCCATTAGATAAATTTCTTCCTGGTGTGAAAATCAGTGGGGGAAAGGTTTTGAATTAAATTTTTGGCCAAAGGTTTCTTTTTATTTTAATTTGAGATGAATCTCTTAGGATGAAGTTATCAAAAGAAGGAACTTCCTCCTCAAAGAAATCCTCTATCTTCAATGTTGGTCTCCCAACTCGATTTGGCCTTTGTTGAAGTTGAGGTTCAAGAGGTTTGGGTTCACCTCTATGCCTTGCTAGTTGAGTATTGGAATCTCAACATTCTTTAAAAAATTTATAGTAGCTTGGGTTACATCAAATAGATTGAATCTAGGAATTTGAAGGGGCCTTTGGCTTCCTTTCCTATGGTTTGTATTGCCTTTGATACATCTAGGCCACTTCGTGAGTTTATTTCAATTCGAGTTCGCATGGTATTTGGATTCAAGATGTGGAGTTTGAAAAAGTTTCCTAGAAGTTATTTAAATGCAGCCTCTCCAGTCATGTGTAGTTAGATTGGAAAGCCCTTCAAAAACATTTTAGTATCAAGTGAATTTCCAAGTCTCCCTTATAGTATCATCCTCCAGGTAGAACCCCTCTATTCTTGTTGTTGTTCAAAACATTACCTTCATTGTAGATCCATCCCATTCCCCATGAACCTTGATCAATGATGTTTTCAAAGTCACGAGAATAATATCTCGAGGTTTCTCTCTCATATGAATTTGGGTATTGAAGTAATTCATGGGTCTTCATGGAAGCTCTGGAAAATTGGGTTCAAGAAAAAGAGGCTCTTATAGGCGCTTGTCCAGCTCTTAATCAGAGGAAGTTATCACAAAATTAAGCGAGGTTAAATTACTTTCAAGTGAAGTGGTTGCTTGTTCCTTAGCCTAGACCCCCAGTCTCTCTAAGGTTCCCAATGTGGGATCCTCTGCGCGTTGTGTGGGTAGACCAAATTATAAACACCTAAATTCTACTTTTGCAATCTTATTGCCAAAAGCACACAAATCAATCTCATTCTTACCAAATAAATTATAATTAGTGGTTTTCACTAATTAAATAATGTTCCTTATCAAATTATCCAATTAACACCACACTATTGATTATGTAACCCCTTTGCATTCGTGGATTCAACTTTACGATGAATCGTAAGACAAAATCCTCTTCAAAATAGATAATTAGCATTTATAAGCTAATTAAGCCTATTTTCCCTTGATTTGGTCAAGATGCCCTAATATTGACTCAAACCTCTATTCCAACTACTCAAAATAACCCCACTCACCTCCAAAATGTCTCACAAGATTCAAAGGCTTATCCTAGCCTCCTTATTGACCTTAAGTGGTTGACTAAGGCTCTACACCTCTTAATCACTTGGTAATTCACTAATTATGATTAGCAAGGACTAATCATGATTAGAAATTATAATCTAATTTGGGATTTTTTTAGTCCCACATGCACCAAAATAAAAGTTTCTACCAAAAGGAAAACTATAAAAATGGTGAACCTATTTCCTTTATATTACACACACCATGCTTTGATTTACATCTCATATAATACATATGATTTCTAAGCCAAGTCCAATCCTTGCTTAAAACCTTCAACAAGGTTAGTAGATGAATAATCTAAAATGACTTAACAAGTCATTTGGAGAGGTCATTTCACCATTGTTTGAGTAGCAACCATAACCATTTGATTTCCCCTTAGGTCTATTTAGGCCCATGTTAGGTAATTGATCATATTAGTAGGCATGTTTAGTTAGCTTTTGCATTGTTTTCATACTAATTAGGCATTATTTTAAGCTTCTATCTTAATGTTACATTCATAAACTTAGAGCCCTAGCTAATTAGGTGGTAATGGTGTTAGCCTTCCTTGTTTAGCTTTGTAGTTTTATTTGTAAATTTTAGAGTGCTTTCATTTGGCACACCTAGTGGGACAATACCCCATTGCATTTAATTTTTAAAGATTTTTAACATAGTTTCAAAGTTTTTCGTTTCAAGTTTTAGATTAGTTTCAAGTTTCCTAGATTAATTTCAAGTTTTCTAGTTTACTTTCAAGCTTTCTAGAGTACTTTCAAGATTTTTAGATTATTTTCTCAATCTTTTTAGATTAATTTCAAAGTTTTAGAGTAATTTTCAAAGTTTTATAGATCAATTTCCATTTTTAAAAAGTTGTTTCAACTAGATTAGTGGTAGAAGTTGTGTTTTCATGCTTTTTACAGGATATAAGGAGGCGAAGCCCTGTCAAAATTCCCTCAAAATACCAAATATTGGACCTTTTTCAAGAAATATTCTCAAAACAACATTCATCAAAGCATTAAGATATGTTAGAAAGGAATTTCTTTCTAAAAATGAAAACCCTAAATTCTTGGTTACTTTTTCTCCAAATTTATGTTGGCATTGTGTAGAGTTCCTCAATTTGTTTATTTGGATGTTTTAACTTTTCTAAATAACATATTATAATGTTTTGGGAGTTTTTGAAACATATTTGGATGTTTTTTAATTTTCTAGAAGTTTTTTGAAGCTATTTACAAGAAATGAAGAAACGTGGATGCTCCTAGCGACAGATGGGATGTACAAGGGCAAAATGCCACATGTATGCTCAAGAAAGTGAAGATGTGGAAATTACCCCAACGTTATATGGAAATGAGATATAGCATCATATGATCACATGGCAGCCATACAGACTATATTAGTGGCCACAATATGTAGACGAGTTGGGAACAACCATGATAGACCTCTTTATTATTGGGAGCAAGAGCCATGACTTATAGTGGTAAAGGGTGGAATGGGTTCGAGTGTCAGCTTTTTTCTCACCTAGGAGATTCCTGGTGATGAGATGTGGTATGCGCATTTCTAAAAATATTTTTTTCTATGGGACCACATATTAGGTTGGACCGAGCCCTCATAATATTTTCAGAGGTAGTCTCATAACCAATTAAGGAGCCAGCTGGGTACAACTCGGCGTAGATAGTATATTTGAGTGCTATGCCATCCTATGTAACATGTTATGCACTAGTGCTTCCACATTGAATTTCGATTTGCGGCAGAGATATTAGTCACAATGGAGCATGATGATCGGGATCTAGATCCATTGGTAGAAGTATAAGCATATAGATAGGTAGTACCCTACGTGGGGGTACTAATATAAGATCCAATACATGGACCTTTATCTCCTCCTCATATGATTCCATGACAGAGTCTACCAAGAGGTGGAGGAGATGATTGGTATGATGATATTATGGAGGAGGACCTTCCGAAAGTTTAGGATATGTAGGATGTGTAGGCTATGCATGATATAGTGGATATGTAGGATACACCTAATACACGGGAAGTGTAGGTTACATAGTTTATACTAGATGCATAGGATGTGTATGATACACTGGTTATACTGTGATACATAAGATGTCCAGGATATAAAGGTTATACCGTATACAAAGGATGTACCAGATCTACTTAGGTGACTACCTTGTAGTAACAACTTCAGCAGTGATAAACTTATAGTTCCCGATGGCATATGGGAGAGATCGGGCCATTATCGAGAGAGATCGTGCCATTTCTAAGAGAGATCATGCATTTGCAGATGGAAATCAACTTGTGATAGAGAAAGATCGGGGTAGGACATAGTGAGACTAGGTGATAGTAGATAGCCTACAACTACGAAAAATAAATATCTAGCTACAATAGCGTGAGACCGAGTGATAGCAGATACCCTACGGCTATATGAAGAGTTAGATATGGCTATAACAGAGTGAGACCGAGTGATATAAGATAGCCTATAGCTATAGGATGAGTGAGATTTGGCTATATCATAATGAGACCGAGTGACAAAGCAGAGAGAGATCATACTATAATAGATCGGTCATAGTTATAGGTAGAACAAGATCGGGCTATAACAGAGTGATATTAGGCTATAACAAATCGATCACAATCTGTGGATAGAGCTAGCTATTGAGGACAACTCCTTTTTTCGAAGACCCATTTCTCAGAAGACTTAGAGAAGAGCATGATACACTACGGTAGACAAACACGTATTTGGGGATGCAGTTGATGATTGGGCACAATGTTACTATATTATGTGAGGAAAACTATTATAGGATGTAGTACTACGTGTCCATTCAAGCCGAGTGGAGAGTTCTAAGTATAGTCATATAATAGGTAGCAAGTCACGATCTAGATTTCATAGGCCATCATGATCGGTGTGATATGTAGAGGTTCATTCATGACAGGTGGATTCAAAGGAACATGGGTCATTTCAACTCGGTTTAGTTCAACTCGATGCAATCCATCATGATGTAACACCCTCTACATGTGCAACACCTCGGCCTACCCCCTGCCTAGCTACACTGGGACTAAGCAGCCCCAACGTGGGTGAGATTCATGGTTGACTCTCTTATTGATGTACCATATGCACTACTTTATTTTTGGTGTACCACCTCATGATGAAGGAAATTTTTTTGTATAGATGCCCATGATGACTTGTTATATCAAATGTATATGGATATTTATATTTTGATTATATATGATGATAGATGGATTATTGATGTATCACATGTTGTATGTGAGATATCATGCTTAATATGTTTCTTTATGTATATATCACATGCTAGATTATGAGATAACCTTAGCTGATATCATACTTGTATGTTGGATGAGATACTTTGAGTAAAACATGTTTATATTTTTTATATTGGTGTGGGGGGATAGATTTGTGATCATGCGTAACCCCTCTTGCCCCATTATTGATACGATATTTGATGATTAATTTTTAGTATACATGCATGATTTAGACTTAGAATTTTTTGATATATGATATATAGATGTGAAGGATACATGTGATATGATGGTGAAATGACAACACAATGTATAAAAAAATTAAACAAACACAAGTTTACACAAATCTAATCCAAGCAACACATTTATTTACAAGCATGAAACATAAGATGATCTTAGAGTAATGATCTATAGATTAAAGTAAAATCTAATCTAAGTAAACAATTGAATTCAATTTAAATCATTCGACACGAAAAAGTAATGCAACTAAAAACCCTACAAACCAAAAAAATAACAAGAATCAAACCACTACTTTTTTTTGTGGGACAATTATGAGATGTTTTTGTTATTTTTTGGTCTTTATTTTATGATAATTTTCTATTGATATTTATTATTCCAAATTTCACAAAATATAAATTAAAAAATCCAAATTTATCTTACCATTGCGTAGTTCACTTTGATACCTTTGTAACGCAAAAAAATGGAGATGTTTCGAGGTCGGAAGTAAAATTTATGGCCTCCGAAAGATAGGTAGTGCATTCAGTGTTGCACAAGCACCCATGATGTAGTTAAAAACTTCAAAAATGAGATAAACACTACCAACATAGGTTCCCACATGCCCTTGTATCATGCACATGTGCCTATGTGCCCTTACATTTATTCTATCCGAGAAGAGACTAAATCTCTCCTCTTTGGGGTAAATAACACAATAAAGTGTGGATGCTCTCATCTCCTTATAGAAGGGGACTCACATATCATAATTCAGGCTATTAAAAATGGTAAAGCCTCCCACTGGTCTTTGGACTATTTTATTTCAAATACCCTCTTTTGGTTAGAAAAGGTGGACTCTTGGAGGATTACTCGTATTTATAGAGAAGCAATTACGCTTGTGGATTATGTCACCAACTTCGTGGTATTGCAAAAAGAGGAGGCCATACTTGATAATGATTTAGAAAATGGCCCAATCTTTCCATCATTGCGCGGGGTGAGGCTATCTTTGTTCCATTTAATTAGTAAGATTTAGCTCGTGTGAAGTTTTTCTATATAAAAGCACTCATTTTCCCTCTTCTTTGGCATTTCATTTTAGTTTCTTATTTTCAGAGATAGGGTTCCTTGTTTCCAGTTGTATTTTCATGGCGGTTCATCCATTTCATGGAATTTATCTTAGGGGGATTATAGGGAGATTGGCCTTCTACATCCCTATTTCCTTTGCTAGATTGTGCAAAGTTTTAAGAATTGGCTTTGGCTTGGTGGAGAACATTGTCGAGTAGATTCTTGGTGAGGACTATGTCTTGGGAAATGGAGAGCTCTTGTAAACATAGAGATAACCTCTATCTTTGTTACCCACCTCTTATTTCTCAGGGGTAATAAGGAGGAAAACTGTTGATTTCCCAACACTTAATTTTTCCTCAACATTCAGTGGGTCTAGTGAAAGCTATGGAGAATTTTTGTTTTCTTACGACATACTTGTTGAACTATTCTACGGTGTGACGAAGATTTTGTGGCTCGGGATTATGTCTCTCAAAATTGGAAAAGACGAACAATTTGCTATGGAATTTTTACATCATCATCCACCAAAAATGTCAAATGAAAGATGAAGGGCCATCCTAAATTTATCCTCTTAGTCTATAAGTACTCTCATATTCTATTAGCCATGTTCCAAACCATATCTCCAAGCTTAAGGTTAAGGTGAGGGCCTTCTACATCTTCTTGTCAAGGAAACAAAGGCCAATGATCAAGTTTGTCGCTCCAAAGTGCTCGTATGAAGGTTCATGCTCCTGGGTCGCCCGATGGAGTAGGTGTAAGAAGAAGCCATAAAAATATCAAAATAATATTTCTCTAAATATATCTAGCTATATAGTAAAATAGTTAATATGTTTTTTTTTTTGTCAGGGAAACTAAGATTAGTTTTATTTCCTTCTAGTTCATGGGCTGCCCTTCCCCATCAATATTATTTATACAATATTATGTAAGGGAGGGACCCAAGAACCCTTCGATTCAAACCTCTGGTCAAAAGCATTAACTCATAAAAAATAAAATAATTAATCTTGCGGTTAATTATTATATGGATTATGTTGAGCATGTTGACATTTTTCCTCTCTTTGAAGTGTTATTGTGGAGCAATGACAATTCAAAAAAAAAAAATATGTTAGGATGGTAGTATTATCCTAACATGCCATGTCATCTTCCACACAACCAAGCATCAAGCCCCAATGGAATTCTAAAACAAAATTTGATGGTGCAAAGTACATTTCTTTTGAAGAAACACCCATAGAGGAAAAATCAAAAGTAGCTACTAACTCAAGAAACACCTCCAAGTTGTACTTCAATTGTAAATTAGCAAGAATAAGACTTATGTGGAATGAATTTGAATCTTCCTTAGGGTGTGGCTGTAAACACTAAATCCAAGAAGATACGTATTAAAGAAGGAAATTATGAAAATTTAGGACCCTCTCAACCTTCTTTGACACTCAAAGGAGTTAACAATCCAAACATAGTTCCAAATGTCCAAATCTAGCCTAAAAGACCTTTTGTATCAACTCAAGTGCAAGTAAATGTTGTTAGAAGAAAAGTGTGATAAAATATCATTAAACTCCTTTGAAAATTCTTGGGATGATGAAGAAAACCAATGTGAGCATATCTATGTGGGAGTCATTGGCTATTCTGGGATAAAGGGATCTTTTGCAAGTTGCTATGGAAAACCTCCCTATTCCAAATGAGTCACCGAAGGAAAAATAAAGGGTTCTTACCAATGCAATGTAACAAAAGGAAGGTCAACCAAGTAGAAACATGAATCCTCCACCTTTCTATGTATCTTTGATCATAGGAAATAACTTGGTGCATAATTGTATGATTGG
Source organism: Taxus wallichiana var. yunnanensis (assembly GCA_018340775.1). Lineage (NCBI taxonomy): Eukaryota > Viridiplantae > Streptophyta > Pinopsida > Cupressales > Taxaceae > Taxus > Taxus wallichiana. The sequence continues at coordinate 562,891,444 of CM031237.1, forward strand.
CTATTGAGCAAAAATTTTAGTGATACCAAAATAAATTGGAGGTCAACTAGGCCTCAAGTATGAGCCTCTTTCAAAAGGTGTAGTGCAATTGGATGGGAAAATAGTTGTAACTATTGGATTTATTAGAGGTATAAGCCTCACACTACATGCATGTTCCAATGTATCATTTTCTCAAGACATATCAGTAATTGATCTACCTCCACTTTTTTCTCTATGTCTATCTAGGCATTTCACGCTAAAATTATAGGGTACTTATCAAGTACATTGGTCTTACATTATCTTTAGTATAAGGTATGGCACCAAGGATACTATCAAGTCTAAAAAAATTGCTACATATCATATAGAACCTTATGTTCCTAACCCTATCAATGCCAATTGCACAATTTTTATCAATAAAATTGCCCAAATACCCAAGAAGTTGATACCAAGATTGAATACATTCCTGACTTATTACTTGATAAGTGGGCACATAAAAATTATAATTATGATCCATATAAGGAGATCAAGAAGTTGGCCTAGGTATTTACTTTTACATGAGGAAAATTCACCCCTTCCTAGGGTCACTAAGAAAAATTATAAAGAAGATGAGGGCATCCGGAAAATGTTCTTTAACAAATCAAGAAGTAGAAAAGGTGTAAGAGGAGGTGTAGTACTTGTATCTCCTAAAGGTATCAAGTATTACTCATATTTTAGGTTCTAATTCAGCTACTCCAACAACACAACAGGGTATTTGTCCCTTATCTATGGCTTGCAATAGGAAAGGAATAAAAATATCAGGAAATTATAGAAATTTGGGGATAATGAGTTGATTGTGAACCAAGTGAGAGGAATAAATGCAGCCAAAAATGATCTACATAAGGCCTAAAAGCATAGGATATGGGATTTGTTAGAATATTTTGAAGCTTTTAACATCCATGCCATTCCAAGAAAAGAAAAATAATTTTATGATAGGTTGGCTACAATTGTGGAAAAGTTTGATGTTCTTGAGAATTTCAAGAGAGAGAAAGTTCACCTCATATCAAGGTGATAGTGAGGCCTACTATACCGATAATGACATAAGTTGGAAAGATTTGAAAATTATCGGCAAATTGTTGATTTCTATAAGAAAAGATTGATTTGTCTTCAAGGAATCATGACAAGTTTGAGAGGCAATATGGAGACCAAGTGGTTAACCACCTTCCTTGGTCATTCACTTTGTCACAAGATGTGCAATTGTCTCCGCACTACTAGGTATGTCTTCAACTTGTCAATGTGCATGTCACACACGGACCCTTGGTATACCCCATCTCCTTCCTCATCTCCATGATTTTTATTTATCAGTTAAATAATTATCCAAATCCAACCTTGAGGCCCTCAGTCCTATCACCATTGAAATCAAGGTAGCTGTGATTCTTACCTCTATCCAGGTGAAGTAGAAGAAGTCCTCATGGACTCTTCTCATTAACCACTGATACAATGGCTCATAATTTCCAAAGTATGGCAGCTCATACAACTGGTAGACTCCATTTTGCTTCAGCAAATTCTCTCCAGCATCATCATAAACCAGCATATCCTCTACCGTGTGCTTGTTTGTTTTTGTGCTCAACAACACATCAAGATCCTTCTTATTGTTTGAAGTTCGATGGTTATAATCATTGATTTTACATTGGTGGATATGGGAATCCCATTCTTGTCCCACAATCATGCCCTTTGGATCGCATTTTTGAAAAATTACTCTCAAGAGAAATCTCTTCTTCCATTTCAACATTCTTCTTCCCTTTATCTTCTCGTTATAGGTGCTTTCTTTGGTGCCATTTGAAACAATATCTCATTTCCTCCTCTCGTGACTAATCAAGTCGAAACCCTAGTTGAAATCTCCATTCCTTAGAGAAATTGCATTCCTTAACTTGTTTGCAACGTGTGTGCTTCACTTAAATCCTTGTCCTATAGGAATGCAAGCTTCTCTTGTGCAACATCTATCTCCTCACATCCGGTTTCACACTCTTCACACCTCAACATGATTTCTTGGATCGTTCGCACTTAACCCTTTCAAATTATCTCAATTGCAAAGGTAAAAATGATCTTGCATCCCATCCTTATATAAAATTTTAAAAAAATAGTGCATTCATTTTTGCTCCACCTATCAAAAATCTTCTCATTAATTGACCATTTTCGTTATTTCCACATGGTACATCTTCATGCCCAAGCTATATCCTTCTAGCGTGCCTTCCTAACTTTTGGCTATAGACTTTCTCTTGATTGCACTTCCATGCGCCTGAGTATCTCATCACTATGCCTTCCGTTGGTAGTCTTCCCGCCTCTCGCTTCCCCGCGTTATAATTTTTTCTTCATTCATTTGTTTCTATGGTCCCAATATCTAGAAGAAATATCTTTTAGATTATTTCAATTATCTAACTTTGAATATCACCCGTACCAGTTTTTTCCTTTCATGTGGATTTATTTTCAAATTTCATGTACCTAGATATCAAAAACCACCACCCCACACTAAAAATATGTGCATTCCTCATGTGCATAAACATTCTTAAAATATTAATTATCTTATGGCGTGTAAACATGCTTATTACAAAAACACACACACTAAATGGACAAAGTATAGTGTCAAAGAAGGAAACACATTATAGAAATGTAGAATTGGAAACCTAATCTAAATGACAACACTACCTTATTACAAACACCAAGAAGACTTATTTATAATAGGGCTTCAACCTACTCTCATTGAAGTAACTGGGTAACCGTATTCCATCAAGGGACTCTAACCGATAAGCATCAATTTCAAGTATGTGGGTGATAACATATGACCCAAACCAATGTACCTTGAGTTTACCTAGATGGAGAAAATATTTATAATCATAAAGAGCACCATCTTTCCGGTCTCAAACCTTTTATTCTGATGTTCCTATCATGCCATGCTTTCTATTTGGACTTCTCTTGTTTCTAAATCCATCGTGCTATGGCTCATTGCTCATATAACTTGATTAACTTTTCAATATTCTCTTCTAATTATTGTTCATCAACAAGACCTCAAGTGCACACAATACGTAAAGAAGGTAACATAGATTCCATAGGAATAAAAACTCTGTGCTAAACAATAACTGAAATGGTGTGGCCTTGTTCAACCTTTTAAAAGTTATCCAATATTCCCAAAGTCATCAAGATACTTTATAATTCCAATCCTTTCTTCCAACATCATAGATTTTTTTCAATGTCTCGCATCAAAATTTTGTTGAAAGTCTCAATGACTCCATTTTCCTAAGGATGATATGGTGTATTATTATGGTGTACAATCATGAATTCATCCAATAATTTTTTATTGTATCACTAAAAAAGTGTGCCCCTATCACTGGTCAAACTTAAAGGACATCCATATCTTGTAATAATATTTTCTCATAGAAACTAGGCTACTTTGTAGCCCACCGTACAAGATCCCTTGTAGGTGCTTCTTCTACCCACCTTGTTAGATATTTGTGTAGGTTATGATGTAGTGTGATCCATTTCTACACACAGCCTATTAAAATAGGACCCACAAAACCTATAGACCATTTCTCAAATGGTTCTATGCTAGTAATAGGTCTTAGAGGCATTTCAACTCATTGATCCGGTTTTCCAAGACGTTGACAATGATCACATGACTTACAAAATTCCTTACAATATTTATATAGGGTCTCCCACCACAATCTATGAGTAGAATATTTTGTGTAGTGGCATCACTAGCATAGTGGCCACCTACAATACCACCATGAACCTCTTCTATAATATGTGTGCTCATGTTCTAATACATAATGGGCAATACCTCATCTCACCTAATTTGTATAAGTCATCATTGATTAACATATAAGGTGCAACACGTATAGCAAGTTTTTCTTCTCCAAGGATTTCATTCCTTCTCGGAGCCACCCCTGTTTCGTAGAAATACAACAATGTCCTCTAGTTATGATGGCGCTCATTGTAACTTTGTATAACTATGCATCGGCATGGTATCATCAATTGTATGTGATGCTTCTCGATGTATTCTTGATAGATGGTCTGGTCTAGAATTACTTTTTCCTAGTTTTACCACAATTGTGAAATCAAATTCTTGAAATAAGAGCACCCATTGACATATAAACCCTTGTAAAATAGGTTTATTTACCAAATACTTCAATGCCATGTGATATTTATAAAAGACAAATGGTGTAGCTAATAGGTATTAGAGAATTTATGTAGCACATATATCATTGACAAAGCTTCGCACTCTATAGTTATGTAATTATGCTCTGCAGGAGTCAGCTTTCTACTAGAAAAATAGATAGGATGATCTACAATACCTTCTCTAGGTTGAGCCAACACCATGCCACTAGATATGCGAGAGGCATCAACATGTATATGAAATTATTGGTCCCATGAAGGAAAATGCAGAATAGGTGCGATAGTAAGTTTCTACTTCAATGTCTCGAATGCGCTGCTGCTGTAGTTCTCCCCAATAGAACATGTCTTTCCCTTTCAGTAACTCTTCCAATGGTGTGACAACCTTGGCATATCCCTTGATAAAATTTCTGTAATATCCTATATGACCCAAAAATTCATGCACCTCACTTTGAATGGTAGGATCCCTTAGGCTTATAAAGACTACAACCTTGGTTAGATCAACCAATAACCCCCTTACAGATTATGTGTTCTAAAAGTATCCCAAATGGTGTACAAAATATGATTTTCTTGATGTTCAAATAGATTCTCAACCTGTCTACATTGTTCAAACATTAAGCACAAATTGTCACAATGATACTTAACTAATCCATACACCTTCAATAATCTAAATACACATGTACGAAGTTATGAATAAATTCTTTGAACACTTGGATAACTATGCATGAAAATACAACATGCATATTTTTTAGACCAAAAGGCATTACAGTATAGGTGAAGCTACCCCATTTAGTAGTAAACGTAGTCTTTTCCTGATCCTCTTGGGCAATCCAAACCTAGTGATACCCAAAGTACCCATTTGTAAACAAATATATTTCATGCCCTACAAATCCTTCTAGTATTTCCTCAATGAATGGCGTAGGAAATGGACTAGTTACACATGAAGCATTCAACTCCTTATAGTCCATGCATATCCTAATTCATCCATCCTTCTTGATACTGATCACCATTAGACTAACCCATTCTGACTCATCAAGGGGCTTGATAATCCCAAACTTCATCATTTTATCAATATCTTATTTGACCTTTTCATGTAAATTAGGGTTCATCCTATATGGTCTCTTTCTTCATTGGGCATGCACCCTCTTTAATCTTTATCTTCATCTCACCTATTGATTCATACATGCCTTTAATTTAATGGTACCCCTAGAAATAAGTCTTGGTAATCCCTTAGTGTAACTCTATGATTTTTGCCACTTGAGTTTGACTAATAGTCTCAATTATGGCTTCCTTAGGCTCAAGATCTATTCCAATATTCACCCTCTTTATCTTCATAGGTTCATGATAGGCACACGTGGTCTTATCCATATTTTCCAATACCTCATGCCTCCTGTTGAATGTTTTACATCCAAATTATCTACTTATTCTTCATCCACTAAGTAGACCATATTTCCTTTATCTTTCTCAAGGAAAGCATGTTGAAGTAATATTGCATCAACCTCTAGTTCTTCATCAAGACACGCTCCTAAGTCTTCTTTATCTATTAACTCTGAAGGAGTTCTTCACCTTTTGCACTATCCCCGTAGTTAAGTGCTTGATAAATTTCAATGCTTCTTCCACCGAGAGGCTTTGTAGAGAAAAATTCAAATGTATGGGCCATTCATGTAGTTAAATTCTACCAATTTCTAGTCTCTTATGGATTTCGCATATACATACCAAGCACACATGCAACCTTGTAATGTGGAATAAAATTTGTGTACCCATAGTCAAGGCTATAAAGCTTCCTTCCCTTCTTTTCGAGTCTCTCACACTTCGAACGTGGTGTTGAACAAGTTGATTCTTGTGATAAGTACATATTTGAGTAGGTGCATTGCTCCGAGGAACCTAGTAGCAAGAGTAATCCTAATTTCATTCCACTTGGTAAGGTTATCCTTGTGGGCCACCCACCAACGTGTTATTATTCCATGTAGTACATATGCTAGCATATTTCTTCTTCCAAAGTGGGTCTATCCACTGTTCTTCCATGGTGCTCGGGAATACCATAGGATCTCCTTCTCTGGTGTAACAAGGTACCGAGTTGTTACCTATCCTCTTGACATACCGTGGTTTACTGCCTCTAGGAAATATGCTCTTTACTTTACGCCCTACCAACTCATAAGTGCTATGAGCCCAATTATCACAAGAAATTCTTGTATCACTAATAGACTATTCATCCTCCCATTGAATTAGTCCTTCTTTGGTTGGCTCAAGTATCTCTAGATCTCATATGGCGCGTACGTAAATCCTATTAAGATATTCTTCACTCAAGGGATCAACATAGGGCATAGATTTTCCATTTGTTAATAGGATAATAACTCTCTCCTCTTTATTTTCAAAACTAATATACCCCTTGTTGAACCAAAGATCAAATTATTTGCATAGCACCAAGGATACCCCATAGAGTTGGGAAGTTATCGACTCTACTAGCACTAAAACCTCAAAGTATCCAGTGAACTTGGCCTCTTGTATAGTAATGGATGCATCCTTCAAAACCCCGATGGGAGTGGCCTTAGTTTGATTAGCCATGAATAATATATTAGAGGATGGTTACAATGGGGTTCTTACCCATGCATCTAAGGTAAGAAAATTAACTTCGCACCTATATTAATTAGTATATTACTAATAACCACCCATCCACAAAACAGAATTGAGTGTTATTTACTTGTCATAATCTAGGCTATGGGGAGAGATTCGCATGCATAATCTACCATCTAGTCTCAGTACTTGCGTGCGGAGTGTTTCCTTTTAACCAACTCCCTAATAGTGGAATGATATTTTCCTGGTGCAACATTTTACACACTTCCCTCAAGTCATCTATATCAGTTTGGACCATCTCTGATGCTTTATTTTTCTCCATCTTCCGTGATTTCTCTTTTAAGTACTATATCTCACCCTAAAGATTCCTGAGAACTTCCATGGTTTCCTTATAAACATCCTTCGATAGCGGGATCTAGTTACCATACATGAAGAAATTCCTCTTTAGTGATGGTAGGTTTCTATTGCAATGCTTCCCTGGCATGTGCCACCTTAGGCGGGTCGTGATATTCACTTAGAGTGCCTTAGATTCTACCTCCAACTTTGGCATCCATTCATTTTCAACAGCGCGTTGTATCCTAACCATCCCTACACCTTTTTTTCTTGTTTATGTTGCTTACTCAAATGCTCATATAAGTCCGAGAACTCCTCATAGCCATGGTTATTTCCACGTAAAGAAATGTAATATTCTATGGACATTCATGCCTATAGTGGTCAGGAGATCCACATGTATAACATGTTCTATAAGGGAACTCACTTCTTCCACCACCATGGTCTCATCCTTCAAATCCACCGTGGTATCCTCGAGCTCTTCCATGACCATGTTCAAAACTCTCATCATTTTGATCATAGCGTGCCTGATTGTGATCCTAGTCCTGATGCTCATTCTTTCCTTTAGAGTTATCTAAAAATCCTATTTTTCATACACCAATATCTATAGCATCATGGATCGTCCAATTAGTTGGCAGTCTTCTGTGTCATGATTCATGGACCTATAGGTTTTACTGTAGCTTGAAACATTCTTCCTTATCACACATTGTAATAATGGGAAGTAGCTAGCATCATGGTTTAAATGGAATATTTCACAATCCATCAGCAATGAGTGTACTATTCTGCAAGGAAAAATATCATTTGTGTGACCTTCTACTTCACAATTTGTACACCAAATCCCTGTGTACATCTCATGTGCTGAATTTAATGATAGTTTATCAACTATTTTTCATAGTTACTATTTGTGCTTGTAAAAATGGGCTCACCCCAAAGATCTATACTTCCAACTACCTCGGTGCACAAGGCCACTTCAAGTGCTTCATGTGGATCAGTGTATGTCTTATGTGATAATTTCATCCTAAAAGGGGTAATTAATCCCCCAATGAACCATTGTGCATGTTGGCTTGCATGTATGTCATAAGAAATCTTTGATAAAAAAAATTTAAACCATGCATCATACTCTCTAAAAATTTCATTAGTGCCTTGCTTAATATCCTTGAGTGCACTTATACTCTTCTACTCAAACTCAAGGATATGAAACTCTTTAAGGAATGCATACTTTAAAGTTGTATAATCTACGCAAGTCTGATTAAGGTCAAAAATTTTGTACTAGTGTGTGCATGCCCTTGTGATGTAGTAGAAACTTGGCTTGCCCTACACTCGAAGTCGTGATTCATTTTGCGCGCGCCACAATATTTCATACATATGCACATTTTCAGCAGCATCTTCTATTCCCTTATACTCTAAAAGACAAAGATACATTTCCATGTAAATATTTGGGGTTAGTGCAGACCTTTCCCACCTAATCTAGAACCTCTTGTGTTTCCCCTACCTCTAGAACCTCCAGATCTTCTTGAACAAGAGCTACCTATGCCTCCTGATCCCAAACCTATAGCTAGGGTCAGAGCAGAAGATGTACTTCCTATGTCCCAACATTATAACAAAACTATACCCGACGGTTTGCATAAGTGTTACTTCTCCCATAAGTTAGTCTAAAAATTGGCGCGCTTACATTTTTTGTTGATGATACAACTGAAAATGTACTCCCATATAACAACTAAGTTATTTGTGTTGCCATCATTGTGCCTCTTATAAGACACACTCATACTCTCCCACTTCTTGAACTAGCTTTTTGACTACTTTTTATACTAGATGCTAGAAAACCAAATGCAAGGGCAAGGTTTCTAGGTGGATTCAGATGCATGCCTATGGCCCAAGTAGTCTCTTATAGCATGCTTCCATGTGAGGCTGAGGAAGGATCCTGTCATGCTTTCCAAGATGGGGGAGTTCATGATGCTCTAGCTCCACATCTTCTATGTGAGCTTCAAATCCTTCACGAGCCATCTCTCTCCTCAATGCCATACTTTCTATAATGTTACACTGCTTCTCTATCTCCCTCTCACATGCCTCATTATACTTAAGCTACCTTTCCTCTCTTTGCCTTTCTACCACTAGGTCTACCATCCTTCACCAAACCTACTCCTGCCCCCATGCATGGTGGGGTTTAGTTAGCCATCGGTTTACCCTCCAAATTCAAAGTTACCATCAAGATCTTGATTTCTAGTGGAATGCCTTGCATGTAAGTTCCCCTTGGATATCATAAAAACTAGAATTCATCTACCTCTGGACATGAATAAGTTGAAATTGAGTACTCTAAGATATAACTATTCAAAACACCACGAAACCACGTATCCACAACTCGAGTCTAAATTAGATTAGCATCATAAATGGCCTGGAAATCTTCCTACATCCAGACAAGTGTGTGATACCTCTAATTTTTCTTAGATGCATAAGCAATCAGCCACTCATACAATTCTACTCAAAAGATAGTAAAAATATCTCATATAAACTGTCATATAGATTTTGTTCCTCCCATACACATGCATTAAACACAGATCCATTACTAAACTTCCATGTGTATTCTTATTCCAGATCATGTATCCACTCTTCAACACTTGCTAAGATCAATTGGTATGTCTTCATCGCAAACCATCCTTAAAAAAAAATTGAAAAAGAGGTCCCGAAATGGAACCAATGATGCAGCCTAGATTCGATGAATATAAGCCCAATAAGACCTAGACGACCTTTGGAACATCACTTAGCCCAAACTTAGTTCTCACTTGAAGCATGTAAAGGTACAAGGTCCCTCTTAGGGTTTTTTTGCAGGATGTTAGCATGATGAAGACTTAACACATGCAGTTCCATTACTATTACATCATTCTAAAGAGCATACCAAATCTATACCTAAGGGAGAACATAATTAAATATTAACCATGATGAAATCAAGAACATACTATATTTATATAAACATATAACTAACACTTAGATTCAGCCAATATCCTCCATTATATTAAGTCTAGTAAGTACACGTAAGATTCATTACAATAACATTAGTATACGCTCATGCACGTAAAAATTTAGCAAAGATAATCTCACTATATCTCCATGTATGCACACATGTATATATATATATATATATATACATATACATATATTACTACATACTCATAAGGGTAGGGAATTTCCCTTCTACATACTTATAAGGGTGGGGACTTTCCTTCACCGCTTAACTAATCCCAAAATAGGTCACATGCTACTATTATTCATGTGTCATTACAAAAATAGCCACACATGCATGTGTGCTAATAATAGAATATTGTTAGTTAAGCGACAAAGTAGTAGATCTATTTCTAGCAAATTTCCATTCAAATTTCTTCATATCTGGTCCTCTAAAATATCCAATGCATGACGCGCAAGTCTCAAATCAGTTTGAGTGCTCCACACATTATCTCCAAAAATAAATCCTTGTCGTGAAAATGGCTAAGTCCTGAACCTATTTTATTCCTCGAATGTGATCCTTTTCGATACTTCCATTACTTTGAATGTTCTCTTCTCTCTACATGAACCTTCTATATTTTATTTACTAAGTGCTAGGTTTTGACTAATCAACAAAACTGCTATCTAATCTACTTCTTTGTTCAATCTCCTTAGCACCACTGCAGATTGAGAGCTTCAAATATCTCTAAGAGGTCTCAAACTCTATGTCTATAAGATTTGAGAAGATTTTTTTTTTTCATACACTTGTTTTTGACCATTTTGGATAACCAACTCTATATCCCCATAGATATGTAATTCATTTATCTATCTCTTCTCATAAATAAGAATACCATGCACCAACACTTCATATTTTTCTACATTATTGGAGCATGGAAACTCAGTAGCCATTGCGTTAAGATGAAATTCTCATCTCTAGGGGAGATGAGAACAACACCTATGCCTGTGCCATTTCTACTTCTATAACCATCAAAGTACATTTTCCACAATCCATAAGTTTCATCATTTTTCTTGAGTGGGGTAAGAAGCAAGGATTTTCCTTCTAGGATGCAATAGGTACCAAGACTAGTTTCAATAGTTGTATCATAGGGATCAAACTCATAATGTTATTTATCCCATTCATCTAATAATAGATCAGGTATGGAGGGAGGAACATGTTTTTAATTTAAAATTAAATCTTGTTCTTGGAATTCTTGGATTAGGCAATTAGCGTAGAGAGGGATGGGTCAAATGACTCAATATGATAGGAAAATATAAGATCATATTGTATGGTAAACATGGTTCCATACCTTGTTCCTAGTAAAATATTAGACCAATAAAAATAAAAGTAGCCTCCACTTCGACGGTGAAATATCCCGATAATAAACTAGAAAACAAAGGAGGTAAAGCAATTATTGACACATCTTGAGTTATAATTAAACTTAGACATACACGAAGGGTTAACTCAAGATCCTTGATGAATCCCAGAGTGGTGACAATTAATCCATCAATTTTTAGGACTCCTTTAAACATAGGTTTTTACTTAAGACCTATGACATTTACAATTTTCTTATGTATGAAATAAGTATTAGCCCCTGAGTCAATCATAAAATTTTGAACAATATGTTTTCCAACTATCAAGGACATATAAAAGGGTGGGGTTTTTAATACTTTCCTTACTTATCCTCTATTTGAAAATTATTAATAGCATCATGAAGTCTTTGGATAACTGAATTAGCATGTGGAATTTAAGCCATAGCTTCATGTAATAGGTCGTGTTGAGATGGAATGGCTAATGTATCCAACATTGTGACATTCACATTTGTCTTTTTCATCTAGACCACAATGTTGAATGTAAAACCCATGGAATTTTGCATTTTAGGAACACCATTCTCTTTTTTTGATTGCTTTGGAGTAGAGTAAGGGACCTTGGGTTTTGTAGAGTCTTGAATTACTAAAGGAAGGGCATGTGTAGATTCATTCAAAATACTATGTAGAACCTCACACAAAAGAAGTTACACACAAGAAATGCTAGGTGTATTAGCACGATATTTTTTTACAATTGAGAATTAGTTTGTGTATTCATTTCTTCATGTACTTTATTTCTACCCCAAACATGTCGACCTATCACCCGGTTTGCATTGGGTGATCACCCAAGTAATGTGTGCAGGTTTCAATCCCTCCTTTATGTGAGCTTTGTGAGAATTATCCTCCATTGATGGAGAAAGAGTTACAAGAATGTAATTATAGACATTCACTTAGTAAAAAAGATATAGATAACATATCCATTCATAGATGCATCATAAATGGAAATGAACATTGTAAATAAGCATAATGAAACTAGATCTAACTCATAATAATATGAAGAACCCAATGGTTTACACTTAAGAACCCGAATAACCATACCCATCAACATAAATTGAATTATAAACATTTACAAGTGGCCAAATTACATCATATGCGTCATACAAACCAAACACATCAAGGAATATTATCTTAAACCCTCCAAAAATACTCTATAGAGAGAGTTCTTAGCTATTCTACCCATTACAACCCTTGTTCATACCCAAACCCATGCATATATGCTCAATAGCATCCTTGCAAGTATTTCGCAACACCTCATTACCACTCTAAACCCTCTTTAACCCTTCATTTCCCCAACACTTCATTCTCACCTCATCTCCCCTTATCCTCTTTATTTTGGACCCAAGTACTCTTTTAAATAGGATTTGGATGTTCCACCTTGGTTTCCCTCATGAATAGATTGCATGCCAAGTGGGAGTGTGGTTCTCCATGGTTCAAGTCCTATGTCATCCTCAGTAAATGCCTCCACTACCTATAATGATCATCCTAAGAATATTCCTTATGTTGAATATTATTTTCTTGACCTCCAAGGATCCGAGGATGGCACCATATCCATTTATCATGCCTAATCAATTTTTTCACGTGTTTCTCCTGCAAAAATTATTCAAAAATATGGCTAAGTCCCTAAACCTTCCCGCTCCCATGTGCACAAACGTCTTCTACCACATGCCTTCTCGACATGCTTTTTCTTGAGCGCCTTCCTTCTTTACTACCTCTTGCACACACTAACCTCTTCCTTGGGACTTAGTCAATTCAAGGCCCAATATTACCCCACACTACACATGTTTTCAATCCTCAGAAACACTCTTCCCTTCCATCCAAGAATAAATAATAGAGGAAATAAAGTAATAAATAATTGAAGAATAGATGAATCTTATTCATCGTAGTATGAGAAGTGGTAAATATTTATTCATGGGGGCTTCAAAATTAACCAAAGCATCCATCTCCATTCTATGCTCCTATTGAGGTAATACACCCACCATCTCGTTAACCTCGTCAAAACTCATCTCATCCTCCTTATCCTTTAGCATATATTCAATGTATTAAATCTACTTGCTAAGGTCTCTCAAAGTGCATCCATCGTGCAAGTGACTTGGGGTACAAATATTTTAGTTTATGTTTAATTGAAACCATTAAGGTTTCGATCACCTTTATTTAGTCTCTACCTCACCAAGATCTTGTCTTGATCTTCTATATTTCCCTTATTTTTATCTTGAATTTTTTTCATATCCACTTCATGTTCGGAAACTAATATGCTTTCTACTCTTTCCATGTCGCCACAATTTTCATATACAACTTCTTCCATTTACGCCATGGTCTTTACTAAGGAAAGGAGCTTGGAGTATCAAGTTAGTATCTCCCTAATATTCAACTTCTCTTCCTTCTTCTGGTGCGCCATTACTTCTTTTACTGATTCTAATGCAAGTGGCTACCTTTCCATGGTGAGTATGCATGCTAAGTCTTCCAAGAAATGCATGGTTGACTCATACTTCTACTCAGGAGGGGCTAGGTCCGGGTGCTTCAAGATAATGGCATCTAAAATAGCCTCTATCTTCTTATGGAATTCATGTAAATTCTCCTTTTCATCCCTTATTTCTCATCTTAACTACATACTAATTAGTTTGTTCTCTTTTTTCTCCTTATCCCTCTCAATGATCTTCACATTCTTTTCTCATGCTCCTCCTCCAAGACCCTTATTCTATCTTTTTTTATGAATATTATTTCTTCCACCTCCACCAATTTTTTTGAGTGCATTGAAAACTAGCTCATTCGATAGTTGTTGGGAATTTACAATAGGGTTTATTCCTTGGTATCTAGTGTCTTCATCAATGCATCACAATTTACCTTGAACTTAGGCTCATCAATGTGGGACTCAAAATCCCTAATTATAATTTTACTCATGCACAGTGTATGCACCATCTTCATTAAAATAATACCAAGTGACGATTTGGTTTGTGGGTATTGTAATTTGGAAGCGTGCACGCAGACTTGCTTGGATCATTAATATAAGTCATAATGTGTTCTTGTGCCACTATTGTGCCCTTCCTACCTGTTATATGGGCATATTACTGCTAAGTTGGGGTCTCCACCCATGCTCCCATACTCCTTTCCTACACTTTCGCTCTCTTCAATTTCCTTTAGCACTTCATCGACTCTTCACACTACTTTTTGATCCACTAACTACTAGATATCTCCTATCACCTCCTTCTTTATAGTGTTATCAATCTACTCCTGGATCAAGGTTCAAGGTATTCAAATCACGCATGTTTACCTCCTCACTTCCTCCTTTGGTATGGGTTCCCTCCTCATACTCCTTATCCTCTTCATCCCCTTCTTCACTAGACTCGTGTATATTGTACACAGGAGGATTCTGAGCTTCCTCACACTCTTCATTATCTCCTTCATTTTTGTCCTCAAAATTATCCTTGATTCTATATGTCTTATCCAATTCTAAACCTTACACCACCCTTTTCTTTTTCTTCATTGGTGACTCCAACATAGGGAATGCTCCTTCTCGGAGTGACTCTTCTCTCCTAGGAGAATCCTCTCTCTGGAAAATCCTTCTTAATGGGAGACTTCTTTCGTTGAACGTAGGTGCTTGTTGATGAGGCTAAAATATGTCTCATTATATCATTGAATAAAACTCTTATTATCTCTCTTAAAATCAATCTTTCAAGTGAATTTAGATGTAGTTTTAACAACAAATAACATATTTAAGGTAGAATATAGGATTTATCTTATCATCTCTTTAGAAATATATTTACAATCTAATTGTTGTTATTTCTTGATATTTATTCTAAGTTAGAATGCAATACTTGTGTAGAAAAAAAATCATAAACAACTCTTCTCCAAGTTCAATCGAAGCTACCCAAAGTCTTCATATAACTACGTAAATCCCAAATGTTCATATATTACCACTAGATTTTTTCTATGGAAAACTTACACGTAGCTAGGGAAACACTAAGAATGGCTATGGAAACACCCAACTAGTGAAAGTATTTTGATTTTTCCAAAATAATGTAAAGGAGCACCAAACTATTCCACCCACTCTTTCCTTCCATGTCATCAAAAATAATATAGATCTAAACATGTGGAAATCCAAAGTCATGCATGAATGTGGCATTCTAAGAATAATTCAAAGTCATGAACTTAACACTCCATTTTATCTCCATATTTCAAGGATGATAACATAGTAGAATAGCATTAGGAATGTTGAATAAGTACTCTCCCACTTTGTGTTCTTAGATTAAAGGGACAAGTTTCAGAAATATTCTCCATGATAAGTGGATGGTTGTAGTCAAGTTTTTTAGGATTTATTTCTTTGAATAAATCCACCCAAGAATAGGTAGTTAGTTCTTGGTGTGTTGACTAAGTAAATTAGAATAAAGAGAAGATCAGATTGTATTCCCCAAAAAGAGGAGTTGGTTGGATGCATGAATTATAAATGCAACCTTCCACACTCTTATATGTAATATTTTACCAAGAAATGAATATCCATTCTTTCTCTCCAATATTCTGAGTAAAATTATTCGTAGGTTTTGAATTAAAGTTTGCAAGTATGAATTAAGTCCTCTTCCAAGGAATGAGCTAGCCACTCATTCCAAGGAAGATGGATCAATGTTTTATGTTTATTTATTTATTCTATAATTTTCCTTTTGTTGTGAATTTCTAATTTTATGTCATGTAATATTTCTTCTCATATAATTTCTTTTGTGAACCTGTAGGTGTCTTATTTATTTTTCATTTGTTTTCAATTCAGAAATTTCATTTCTACAAGTATGATTTCTTTTTCAAGTGTGATTTTATGCAAGTGTGCAAGTGTGTTTTTCAATGTATGAAAGTTTGGATTGTGTTTTAAGGAGTTATTTTCTAAATATCTCTTTCTCCTATTACATACAACCATCAGACACCAGCCCTGGATTGACATTATTAATGAAAAGGATTGATGACCCTCATAATTTTGGCATCATTTCTAGGGATCATGGTGTTATTAGGAGACTCAATTTTTCTAAAATAATATTCTAGTGATAGTATAATACCTCTTAGAAAATTAGTGACATGAAGTATTTGGTGGTAGTTTCTTTAAACTTTTATTTTCTGCAAATAAATTAATTTTTTTTTTGCAGTTAGATTGAGAAACCTATCGAGATATTTCCAAAAGCAACCTCCTCAATAAAATGGAAACATCATTTCATGTTTATTATTTTCATGCAATGAGGTTTTCCTATTCTAAAATATTTCTTGTTTGCATGTATTGTTACTTCTACAAAGATTAAATAATAGTTCATGCATGCAAGAAATACCAAAAATACTAACTTTGTACAAAGCAAGAAAGACAAATATTTCTATGGAATATTTGTGCAAACAGATTGTGTTTGAAGGAGTTGTTTTTCAAGATATTTTTATCCTATTGCATACAACCATCGACAGAACCTTGTATTAACATTATTAATGAAGAGGATTGATGACCCTCATAACTTGTACCTACGCCTAACTCCTACACCCCCTACAGTTTTGCGCTATATGCAAGCTTGGCTCCTTCTCTCGTAGGATTCTCTTCCCATTTCTCTTCTTAATTACAACCTTCTTATTTCTCCCTGGTGGGGTCTTCTAGGATACAAAATTCATCCTCAACATAAGTTACCTTCTCAAAATTAGACCTTATCATGACATATACCCTTGCCATCGTCTTACCTACAATAGGAAATGAAACTAATTTTACCATGTGTATGTCATGAGATACATATTTTTCTACATAGGAACATTTTTTCAGATATACCAGAGTCTGACGCATCTCATGGTGATCTTGATCTACAAAACTTAGATCAAATATCAAGATCGCACTATGAAGGATAAGGGTAATTTACACTAAAGACCCTTGGTGTCATCTGTAAAGGTAAATATACAGATACAAAATTTTTGGTATATAACGAATATAGCTTCTCCATCCACTAGTGCAGGTAGATGTCCTGGTATACTCCATTCATCTCTCGAATGCATTGCACATCCATTTATACCATTTATCCAAGTTCTCCTTGTGATTTGTTATCATGGTGTCACAAGTATAAGCTTCAAAACTCTTCATGGGAGAGGGGTTCTCATCCGAGTACTCCCAAACAAACTTATCTGGCCCATTGGGCACTCTAATCTCTGAAAATACAATGGTAAGGATAACATTACGAACATGGTATTCTCCCCGTCACATGCGAAATCAATAATATCCTTGGTAATGAAAGTTGAGAGGTTTTAAATGATGCCCTCCAATATCTTGCGATAGAAATTCAACCAAATTTATTTATCTACATCCATCTCTCTTGCCCATTTAGCTTTATCACCAAGTGTACAACCATCCTCATAACATGGTCGGTGATTATAGTGATGTCAAAGTACCATGAACCCTTATTGTAATCATATGCCTCAACCATTTTCTTGATGGCCTCCTTGTCGCACAAGTCCTCATCTAGCGGTTCTCCCTCACAGATCAAGCTAGTGAACTTAGAAATCAACTGTGGGGTTATGCACATCCACCTTCCTACAAAATAGAATTAGTCCTCATGCATGCGCGACATTAACTACATGTATAGTCACTCATGTTTTGCAAAAATAGGGAAAATCATAAAGTTGTAGAATCCTAACCTTTTCTAAATTTACTTTTACTTCATAATCATATATAGTTTTCCTATATGATTCCCCTCTTTCCATTGGGCAAACCAACTCCAGTGGTCATCTCCTTTTTTTTTGTGCTCATGAGATGATTGTAATCACTCATGGAAATTTTCCTTATATGTGATACCCACTCTTTCCCTAGAAACACACCATTTGGGTATCGTGATCTCGCATACCATTCTTTGTTGAAATTAGTGGAAATAGTCAGTTTTCCTTTGCCCCTTCCCTTGCCATTCTTTGTTAACATGATCACTCCTTTCCTTGGTGCCATTTTTATCTTCCTCAATCCTCGTAGTTTCTCCCTTACATCAATTTCTATTATTGCTCAAACCCTTAGCTCTACATATGTGAAAGTTCCACAAAAATACATGCCCTAGCTTGTAAACCCTAACTTGGAGCACTTCCTTTCCATAAGACAATGTATCAACCATAAGAACCCACAAAATCCTCCGTGTACACTCATGCACTTTTCCTCCACACTAGTTTGCAAGTCCTTTGATTTATTTGACTTTGCACACTCCTCTTTGCACTTCTTCGCAAGAATTTCCTTAAAATACAAGAACTTCTTCGATAACTTAAAATGCAAGGTAAAAGAATACTTCACCCATGACCTTCTATTTATATATTTTTTATTTTTCCACATAAACCCCAATGCCACCTACCAATGTACAAATGCATTAAATTCAGATTTTTCCAATGCCATCCTTCGAATGTTCCATACAACACTTTTCCTCCACGCGTAAACCTACAAAAACACTTCGCAACATTCGTGTGCAACTACATCAACCATAGAAATATTTATGCTTTCTCCCATGTCAAAGTCAATCTTCCTCTATGTCTTGGACCAAGTTATTTCCACTTCCTACCTCATATTTCTCCTGCACATTTTTTATCCTTGTACATGGTTTTCTCAAAGCCTTTTTGACACCAATCTTCTCATGTTCACCTTTTCTATGCATGCTCTTTTTATCCCATTCACCTTTGACTTCACAATGCAGGCCACTACCTCGACATTGTTAAGAAATTCTTCCAACTCTTACCATGTCCTACTCGATTTCCCTTTATGTTCCACCCCACACTAAAAAGATGCACAATCCTCTGTGCATAACACCTTGATGATGTAATTAGCCATCAACGCATACACACACCCAAAACAAACCAAATGGAACAAAGAAATGATAAAGAGAAACATAAAGAAAGGAGAATGAAAAATGTATTAAGGGAAATCCTAAGCTAACTAACAATACTACCTTATTTACAATCACCGTAAGCATTATTTATAGTCAAGCTTTAACCTACTTCCATTGAAATACCCAGAAGTCATGTTCTATCTAACACTTGTAGCTAAAAAGTACTGCATCAAGTATATGGGTAATATAATATGGTCTCGACCAATGGAACTTGAGCTTTCTAAGATGGCGCAGGAACTTAGAATCATAAAGTAAAACCATCTACCCAACCTCAAATTGTTTATTTTTAATATGATGATTGTGTCATTCCTTTTATTCCTTATCACTCTTCCGACTCAAGTTAGAAAGTGATCACCTCTCATCTAACATCATTATCTTATCAATGTTATCTTGAAATGCTTGTTCATTGACCAATCTTCTTGTGTGTAATATGCAAAGAGGCTAGCATGAAATCTACCACAAAAATAGCTTGAGTGCCAAACGCCAACTAGAACGGTGTGGATTTCTTCAATCTCTTGTAGTTTTTTCTATATGCCCATAGCATAGATGATACTATCTCATCCCAATCCTTCCTCCCAACATCAAAAATCTTGGTAAGTGTATGAATCAATATTTTGGTAAATTCCTCATCAATCCCATTAGCCTAAGGGTGATAAGGAGTAGTCTTGTAATGATCTAAAATGAAATATGATTCAAAAATGAGTACCCCGATAACTAGTCAAAATCGAGGGCACACATACCTACTGATTATATTTTCCCATAGGAATCTTACTATATTGTGGTCATCTTGTAATCCTCTTGTAGGTGCTACCTCTTCCCAACATGTTATATAATTAGTGTAGGTAATGATATATCACAAACATTTCCTTCATGTAGTAGGTGAAATAGGACCTACAAATTTAATTACCCATTTATGAATGGTTCAACACTAGCTATTGGTCTCAATGGCATTTCATCCCTTTTTCCTAGCTTACCAAGGTGCTGAAAATGATCATAGGCCTTGTAATATTTAATACAATCCTTGTAAATTGTCTCCCACCAAAGGCAAGCTAAGAGGATCTTGCACATAGTCACATTCCCCACATAGTTTCCCTTGTAATTCCACCATGATCCTCTTCCATGATTATAGTGTACTTATGCTCTAGCACACCAAAAAAAAACCTCATCGTGACCCATCTTGTATAAGTCTCCACAAATTAACATATAGGGAACAACGCGTATGGCTAACTTCTTCCTTTCTAATTCCTTCATCCCTTCTAGTGCCACACCCATTCTTAAGAATATAGCGATATCTTCTAAATCAAAGGGTGCGTGTCAGTAACCTAAATTTTTTACATCTAGCATTATATCCTCAATTCTTTGTGCATCCTTTCCTGATTCAATACTTGATAAGTGGTCAAGCCCCAAATTACTCTTACTCGGTTTTACAACAACCATAAACTTAAAATCTTGAAACAATAGGACCCACCTGCATATGCACGCTTGTAAGACAATCTTATTCAATAAGTACTATAATTCCATATGGTCCATGTAGAATGTAAAGGGTGTTTCCAGAAAATACTCCCCGAATTTGTGAAACGTGTAAATCATTGATAAGGCCTCGCACGCCATGGTAGTATAATTTTTTTCTGTTAGGGTTAGTTTCCTACTAACAAAGCACAATGGATGGTCAACAATTATCTCTCTAGGTTGTGCTAATAATTCTCCAATCGTCATCCTAGGTGCATCCAAATACACATGAAAATGTTTATCCCAATAGGAAAAGCATAATATGGGTGCAATAATGAGTCTATTCTTTAGTGTGTCAAAATCCATCCGATGTGCCTCTCCCCAATGGAAAATAGTCTTGTGTGTTAGAAACTCCTCCAAAAAAAAAAATATTTACATATCCCTTAATGAACTTCTTGTAATACCCTATATGTCCAAGGAATCCATGCATTGTGATCCGCCAGTAGATTCCCCCAAACCCACAAGAATATAAATTTTGGCAAGATCCACTAGAATTACTTATTTACATATGATATGTCCTAATAGGGTTCCAAATGGAGTAGTGAAGATACATTTCTTAATGTTGAGAGATATACTAAACTTCCCGTATCTCTCGAACATCAACCTCAAATTGTCACAATGGTCCTTCACTAACCCATACACTATCCAATCATCCAAGTAGACATGAAAACCTTGGGGATGAAGTCTTGAAACACCAAACACAATGTACAAAAACACAACATGTGCATTATTTAGTCCAAAGGGCATGACCGTATAGTAAAAACTTCCCCATTCATTGGTGAAAGTTATCTTTTCTTGGTCCTCCTTTGTAATTCTAACCTGATGATATTCTAAGAATCAATTTTTGAAAGAATATATCTCGCACCCGACTATTCCTTCTAGGATATCCTCAATGAAGAGGGTTGGAAAAGGATCAATGACACACACCATATTAAAATCCCTATAGTCAACATAAATCTTTATCCTTCGATCCTTCTTAATGTTGATAACCATTGAAATTATTCACTTTGATTCCTCAACAACCTCAATAATGCTTGAGGTGATCATCTTATCAATCTCCTCTTTGACCTTTACTCGTAAATTCATATTCATTTGATAAGTTATCTTCCAAATTAGGTGCGTGCCCTCCTTTAGTTTGATCCGCATTTCTCCTAAAGAGTGGTGAACTCCTTTAGTTCGTGGTACCCATGTGGAAACAAATCATGAAACTCACACAAAATATAAATGATCTTTCAAAACCTACCTTTCTATCTAGTAATCTCCGATAGTATATTCTTTAGGTTCTACCTCCGAGCCAATGTTAACCTTCTTTATTTTTAGGGGTTCATGGTAGGTACGTAGTTTCTCATCAACACTATCCATAACCTCGTACTAATGAAAATATGGTTAACATCTAAGTTTTCCACCTCTTCACCATCTATCATGTAGACAAACTTTCCTTTCTCTTTTTCCATGCAAGCACGCTCAAGTTATACTTCCTATGGTTATTCCTCATCAAAGCATGCTTCAAAGTCAATTTCTCCCAACAAATCTAGTATTCTTTCCTCTACCATGGAATTATCTCCCATAGTTAGGCACTTAACAACCTACAACACCTTATCCACTGATGGCTTAGTACTCTAATACTCAAAATATTGAATGAGATTAGTTGTCAACTCCTACCATTTTTTTCGATGGCACATCTCTAAATTAATGTACCATGCACACACGTAGCCTTATAAGGTTGAGTAAATATTATGCACCCATAAAGATGGAGGAAAGTATTTTGCACCTTCCATCTAGGCCTTCTCACATTCCTAGACGTGAAATGAGGTGGTTTCCTTCCCATGATAGTCTCGTATAGAAATAGGTGTATTACTTGGAGAAACCTAATAGAGAACGTGATTCTCCCTCATGCCATTCTAGAAGGTTAGCTCAATGGGTCACCCACCAATGTGTTGCGGTCTCGAGAAAAGTATAGCTAAGAATACTTCTCCTTTCAATCTCACATCTCCATTGGGTCTCAATTGTTCACAAAAAAACATCGTGGTTGGCTCCCTAGTGTAACTCGGCAACTATTTTCCTCCTGGCACATGAATGAGTGCACCATTGTTACTCTCGTCACGAGCCTCTTAACTACCTTATAACTAACTCATATGTCCCGTGCCCCTAATTTTCACATGCCACACTAGTTGTATCACTTTTAGATTGAGCATATTTCCACCTAATAATGACTTATTTTATTGGTTGCACAACCTCACGGATCCCGATAGTCCGCACATATATTATCTCTAG
Organism: Taxus wallichiana var. yunnanensis; assembly: GCA_018340775.1. Lineage (NCBI taxonomy): Eukaryota > Viridiplantae > Streptophyta > Pinopsida > Cupressales > Taxaceae > Taxus > Taxus wallichiana. Next base: position 562,914,447 of record CM031237.1, read on the forward strand.
GTCTTCTTCTCCTAAGGGCTCAAGATAGGACGTTGAATTCCCATCCATTAGAAAATTATTACACATTCCTCCTTGTTCTAAAAATTATATACCCCTTATTGAAATGTAATTCAACACTATTATTATAGCACCAAGGGTGCCCAAGTAACACTTGAAAGTTATACACCTCAACAATCACCAAGACTTAGAAGTCTCTAATTAATTTTTCCCCTTAGATAGTTATAGCAACATCTTGTAAAAAACCAATTGGTATGACCTTTGTCTTGTTAGCCATATATAACACATTTGAAGATGGTTGTAATGGGGGCCTTCCCATTTGGTTCCATGTGTCCAAGGTGAGAACATTAATCTACGTGCCCATGTCAATTATAATATTACTCACTATTCATCCATCAACAACTGCATTTAATGTAATCTCCTTATCATAGTCAATACTGTGAGGAGACAGATTAGCATGAAAACCTACCTCTCACGCTCTCCTCTAGCGCTTGGTTCTTTTCCTTTCAGCCAATATCCTAACAGAGGGATGATATTATCTTGTCTCAAAGCATCTTTCATACCTCCATGACTTTATCTAGATCCTTATGTGGAGCTTCATTGCTCTTATTTTCTCTAGCTTCGTGACTTCTCCTTCGTGCACTAAATATCTCCTTGTAGGCTTTGAATAACATCCATGGTTTCCTGATAAACTTCCTTCTGATGCGTAGGGTTTAGATACTTCCCATGCACCACTTATTCTCTTGTAACTAGTGGTCTCTACTTTGGTATCTCCCTAACGCATGCAAACTCAAATCACGTCATCACCAAGACAGTTATAACTCGACTCAAGTGCCACCCTTGGCATCCACTATTGATCAACACACTTTATGCTCACCATCCCAACACCCTTATACTTCCACTGTTTCTAGCTCATATGCTCATATAACTCGAGAAATCTTCATACTTGTTCTTCTTCCTACACCAAGAGCAATTCCAAAATTGGGACACTCATGCTTATAATGTTCTATAGACCCATAGTTATAACAGTTCCACAAGGAAATTCACTTCTTCCTCCTCCGTGATTCCCATGACCTCGTAATCAACCCTAAAATCCTCTTCTATGACCTCATCTATCCATGTGCACTTCATAATGATGACCCTCATCCTGGAACTACTAGAAACATTAGTATACCACACACCAATATCAATGGTATCATGTATTTGGTCAATCAATCTACAATTCTTGGTGTTATGAGTAGCAGAGGTGAAAATCTTGCAATAGCGGGACACATTCTTATGGATTGTACTATGTAGAAATAAGAATCTATTTACATCATGATCTCTGTGGAAAATCTCACATTCCACCATCACAAGGTGCACCGATATTCATGGGAAACTATCCTTTGTATGCCCTCTACTTCACAGTTCATGCACCATAGCCTATTGCGATTCTCATGAGCCGAGTTCGCAGATAATTTCTCCATATTTTTTACCATTACAATAATTTGGGCTTCTAAGAACAGACTAACTCTTGTATCAATGCTTCATACTTCCTCAACATGCAATGTAGCCTCCAAAGCCTCATGTAGATTTGTGAAAGTTCCTCTCCTGAATGGTGTGATCAATCCTCCGATAAACCACTAAGCATGCTGCAAAGGGTGAATGTCATAAGACAAATTAGATAGGAGAGTCTTGAAACATGTGTCATACTCCCGCACACTCTCTGTCATTCCTTGTTGAATCTCCTTCAATGCGCTGATACTTTTTTACAAAATTCATGTATGTGTAACTCCACCAAAAGGAATTACACAACACAATATAATCCATGATTGTATGGTGTGGATCATACTTCTTGTACCAGCTATGCACATAACCTTGAAGCATGGTTACAAACTGACTAACCTTCCATTCTAGGGAATTGATACCTTTACTTGTCATAGCAATTTGCACTTGTGTACATGCTCCGTGGAATCCTCAATGCCCTTGTAATTAGGTAAGTGGAGTGACATCTCATAAAGCACTGTTAATGGTGTTGTGAACCTTGTCCGCTAGATATAGGACCTTGATTCCCTTTGGTGTTACATACACCACCAAACCCACTATATCTACCAACTTATATCCCTCTAGATCCACCTGATCCTCCTCCTATAGTAGGCAAGGGCCCCAAGCGATTCGCCCTATGAACGCACTATCACGCTAAACTACGTGATGACAATTTGTGATACCCAACAACTCTCAAATGTGTTTCCGCACCACTTATAGACATGATATTCAAACCTTATGATCCCACACCTTTTCCAAATGTATTACCAAATAGGATACCTCTGAATATAAGAAATGAGTGTAGCCGTAGATGTACCAAATGAAAAATTATACCTCCTAGGTGTTTCTCAACTACTAATAACGATAACAACTAGATTTTCAAACCATATCTCAGAACTGGAAAACTAAGTGCAAGGGTCTAGTCACCATGTGGGTTAAGATGCACACCTATGGCTCTCCTCCTTTCTTCATATGATGATCTCTCTCCAGAAGTCGAGGGGGTTTCTCTTCCACACTTGCCAAGATGGGGTAGCTCAGACTGCTTAGGTTCCACATCCTCCATGTGAACCTCAAATACTTTCCACAATGTCTGCCTCCATAAATCCATCACTCCTACAACTTCATGTTGTCTTGCCAACTCCTCTCCCGAGATTCATTATACTTGAGCCACCTCTCCTCTCTCTCCATTTCTATCACAAGATCCACCATCCTTTACCATGCTAGCTTCCACGACCCGCACCTAGCAGCAGGAGTCTAGCCAACCATGGGAAGGGATTCTAAACTCAAATCAATAATCTGAGATCTTAATAGCTAGTGGAATAACATGTAAGAATGATCCTCTGGCTCCCTCAAGAACTCAAACTCAACAATCTACAGAAAGAATAAGTAGAAATAGTGTTTTCTAAGGTATAACTAGTCAACACTCTACCCTATTAGTGATCAACAACATGGGTCCATGTCGATTGACATCATGCAGCCTTTGATACTCATCTTGGTTCTATACACAAGGTTTATAATACCAACTTGACCTAGATACATATGCTAAGATCCATTCATACAACTCTACTAGGAAACAATAGAAGAATGTCTCATAGAGTTTGTGATATAGGTTCTCCTCCACCCATTTTCATGCATCAAACTTAGATATAGTACTAAACCTCTAAGAAATCTCATCCTCTGTGTTTTTAAGCTAGGTCTCAATGCTATCCAAGGTCATATGCTCCATCATCACATATCAATCTCATAACAACTTCAAAAGAGGTCCCGATAATGGAACCAAAATGTAGTCATTTATTCATGTAATTTCTGTCTACCCCAAACGTGTTGGCCTATCACTTAGTGTGCACTCGGGTGCTCACCGAGGTGTACATGGGTAGAGAACCCCTCCTTTATGTGATATTTGTAAGAATTATCTTCCATTGATGGAGAATGAGTTGTAAGAATGGAAATATAGACATTCACTCAGAAATAGAAGATACATATAATAGATCCGTGTAAAGACACATCATAAATGGAAATGAACAATGTAAATAAGTTTAATGAAATGAGATCTGACTCAGAATACTATGAATAACCCAAGGGTTTACACTTATGAACATGAATAACTAGAATCACCCACATAAATTGATTACTAAACATTTACGGTGGCCTCATTACATCATAAGGGTCATACAGAGAAAATACATCAATGAATATTATCTTAGACCCTCTTGAAATACTTTGCAGAGATATCTCTAAGCTATTCTACATATTACAACCCTTTTTCATACCCAAACCCATGCATATATGTTCAATAAAATCCTTGTAAGTATTTCTGCAATGCCTCGTTACTACTTGAAACCCTCTTTAACCCTTCATTTCAAAGACTTCATTATTCTCTCTCTAATCTCCCCTTCTCTTTATTTTAGACCCAAGTACTCCTTTAAATAGGATCTTGATACATCACCTTGGTTTTCTCATGAAAAATTGCATGCCAAGTGGAAGTGTGGTCCTCCATGGTCAAATGCCTATACCAACTTGCAAATGCCTCCACTACCTATAATGATCATCCTGGGAATATTCCTTATGTGGAATATTATTTTCTTGACCTCCAAGGCTCTAGGTTGGAACATTATCCATTTGTCATGCCTACTCAACCATTTCACATGTTTCTCTTGTGACAACTTCTTTTAAATATGGATAATTCCTAAACCTTCATGCTCCCAAATGCACCACCTCTTCTCCCGTGCGCCTTTCCCTTGTGTGATTTTTCTTGAGTGCCTTCCTTCTTTACTACCTCCCATGCATGCTGACCTCTTCCTTGGGTCTTAGTAAATTCAAATCCAAAAAGTTTGTTTCGCATGATCGGAAGGCTGCGAGCTAGCTTTCAACATTCTTTTTGTATCTTGTGTTATCAAGAACCTATGCATGTGGTTTTTTTGAGAAATCTATAGCTTGGTTTATTGCATAGAATTCATTAGCACCAAAGAACATGAGGTTAGTCTTAGGAACAACTTCGACACTTGTTCATTTTCTAGTTCATGTGCGCTAGTGGAAGGCTCATAACTTGAAGTAGTCTAGACCATGAAGGCTTCCACATGCAAAGAATTTGTATAATTTAGGCTATGTGGAAATAAGGAAAGCAAAATTGTGTCTCTTGGACCATGTTATTCTATACTTTTGGAACTAGTGATTTTCTTGATTTGGGTGCTAGAAGGGGTTACACAGAGAAACTTCCTAAAGAGGAAGATGTGCATTAGCATGTCATCTATCATTTGAATGATTCTACCCATATCTCTAATTTGGATATGGGTTACCCTGCTATGTTGTTATAAGTACTTGCTTCTTTGATCTGAAGTTGTAAAATGTTGACATGTGATTGTGTTATGAGTTAATGTGTTCTTATGAACTATTTGATTATGTTTGTTGAAATGATATCAATTACTTTTAAGATCTGATGCTAATCATTCTTATGGAAATTTTGTACTTATGTTGACTTATTATCAATTAATCACTTGAATGGTTTTGAAATAAACCAAGTGATTTCAGCTTATAGAAAGTGAAGACAGATTCTTGGGACAGGTGGAATAATGGGTAACCTCATAAGCTATCTAAGTTTTGTTATAATATTATGTTCCTAAGATTATTGCATCTATATTAGATGAAGGATAGTACCTTGGATTAATTTCAGTGATCCAAGGCATTCTCCTTGATCTATATGTTATTTTGATCATAACTACTAAGTCTTACTGAATTCATTGTGTTTTTTATATGCCATCATATTCAAGCTTAGTTGATTATAAGTTTACAGGAGTTTGTAAACATCTTATAATCGCAGATCATGTTGTTGCTTGATCTAAATTGGGTTCGATTAATGGATTCGTAAAAATAGCTCGCTCTCTTGTAGTGATATTGTATTCTCTAGTTCTGGTTTTACATTTTGAATCATTATTTGTTCATCTATTTTTTATATTTGAATATTGTTCTATATATGGTCATATTGTGATTATAACAATTTTAGTTGAGTATTCTTGGCTATGATTCCATAGCTTCAAAACAATGAGTGTAGAGTCATATTTGGAAGCTTTAATGTCTTAACAAGTTGTGTTTTGGTTCCTTCTCAAAACAATGAAGTTTTTTTCAATACCCTTTCTACAAGGTAATGCAAGTTTGGTTTGTATATATATTTATATACCTAATAATGGGTGTTTGTAAAATCAAGTTCGATATATTTTCTTTTCTGCGTAATCGTTTAGGCTTCTATGTTGATTGAAAAACCTTGTAAATGATCTAACCAATTACGAAAGTATATACCTTGTTAATTCATCTTATATCAATTGAATATGGACTTGAATCATTTGGGTTTTAGTTTGAATTCACCATTCATCCCTCTATTTATGTTAATGGGTGCTTGTGTATTTCCTATGATGATTCAAACTAAAAAGGTTTGTTGGTTGTTAATTTTTGTCCGTATAATTTGTCGGATTAATTTTTAGGACTCAAATGGTGAGTCGATATCCAAAAGGGTGATTGATTTTACTCCTTAATTGCTGACTTTGAATTATACCTGGGTGTGCTAAGTTTGAGTACCATATTTGTTTTAGAGTTCTGGAATGTGAAATGTGAACTAGTTATTTTTTTGATACTCTCAATGAGCCTTAGGCTCACACAGTTGAATGATTTATAATATCTTGACTTTATAAGTGAATTTCATTTTCAAATAACTTGTATCTATAATAATACTTATTATTCTTAATATCTAATATTAAATTGTTTGAAGATTGTAATAAGCTTGGTGATTGATTGGTTTTTGATGATCTTAAAATATGAAAACTAGTGCTGGCTTAGATATTTTGGCTATTTTTATTAGTGATTGTAGCATACAGTGCTAAGTCCCTTAGTCTACTTACATTGGCTCCTTATCTTGGACTAGTTTTGTTAATTCGATCCAAATGGGACTCGTACATAAGGTAGTAGAATGTCTTGATCATTGTGTTTTGAGTTACATGGTTGTTATCTATTCTCAATTATCATACAGAGGTAAATTTTGTATTTCATTATAACAAGTTCATACTAAATGACCCTTACTTGGAATTTAATGTTTTAACTTGAGTTCATAGGTAAATGAACTCAGTTGTAGTATAAATGAGTGACTTCATTAGGAGTTCTATAATGAGTTAATATGTATAAGTTATATAAGGATGGCTTGTGAATTATTACTTTGATAATTCATTACTAGTTTAAGTATAATTAAATTTTGACTTGGATAAGTTGTATAAACTTATCTAAAAAGATGTAAGATTACAGTCAAATAAGTATGGGCTTATTTGACTGCAATATTATTAATCTTATACTCATTACTATATGATTGATTAGTAAGAAAACACATTAGTTTCATACCACCTTTGAGTGACTTAAATTATTATCTGATTTGATTTACTTGAAAGAATTGTATGTGTTAATTTTTCTTCTTTGATGGTTATAATTATGAAGTTCTTTTGGAATGATAAAATAATAGTGTACTTTCTTTTGAACCTTAGAATAATTTCATTTAAAAGCAATGTTCCTTTTATGAAATTATTAAGTAGAGAATGTTATTCTAAATATTTAGTACCTATCATGCTAAGTTCATATGAAATGACACATGCTAACAATCTTACAAATGGACTTCGTGAAAGATGAAAAAGGAAGACATATAAACAATTGCATTTATTCTATTGATTGAAGTTAATTGATTTGGTTACATGATTATTGTATAATATCCTTGAAGTATTTATGTTTGGAACATGAAAGGCCTATATCCTATTTAATGTAACTATTTAGAAATATACTTATTTTCATTGACTCAAATATGTTTGATGCTAGTTAAATTTTGATGAATGGAAATAGTTACTTAATTCATATGATGTAAATGGAAATGGCTGGTTACAAAAGTGTTGGAATTATTTTTGTAATTCCATTTAGAAAGAGAAGTAGATTGTATTCATAACCTTACCTTTCTAGGCATATGAAAGAGTCATTGATTTACTATATCCTTTTATGACTACCTAATTATATAAAATAAAAGAGTGGTGTTAAGTTATATATGTAACTTAGGAATATGATAAGTGATCAACTGGTAAAATAAATATATTAGTTTGAATGGAATGTGGAATGTACTATTATAAGTATATGAATATGATGTTATGTTCATCATTTTAAATTTTGGAAATTAACCTATATGATTTAAATGGTCTTTAAGTATTATTCCTTCAATACATACTTGTTATCTATATAGACTATTATAGAATGGTAAATAAAGGAACATAATGAAGATGTGTGCAAATGAATTCTTATAATTTAAAATGTAAAAAAGAGAAATTTAATGCATAACCTAAAGTTTTGATTAACTTTAATGGAACATGTTACTTTATAAAGGTATGATGCATACCTATATATATTTTTATGGAAAATGAACTATTCTTAATAATATAAAGTAAAGTGGCATTGAATCAAGCTGCCCTATATTTTCTATAACTAAATTAGGGGAAGGGTACTTAATTTTATTAATGAGAACTCATGCTTAATTGATTAAGCCTAATGAAAAATTAAATCTATAATTTTATACTTAAATAAAATATCATTTTGATACCTACTTAAGGGATTATTCATATCGAACCTAATTGATTCATAGGCATGTCACCTAATGATTAAAATAAACAAGGTTGGGATTAACAAGATGAAAATTAAATAAATTAATAAACTTTCTAAGATATGAATTTTTCTTAGTTAAACTCGGTGGGTTGTCATAATATAGAACTCTTGCACAAGCATCCACTTAATGACACAAGTCATTAGGTGGATACTATGCAAGTATACACTATGACACGATAACCCACTCAATTCCTTTAAACCCACTAAGAACAAGGGAACCTTATGCGCACGGCCTATCACCCACCGAGCATTGGGCTCACCCGAGGTGCATGAGAGGGAGCCGAGTCTCTCTTTTATGTGAGTCTAGTGGAAGGCATAGCTTGTGATTCTGACTTAGTGATTTAATAGACATAAAGGGATATAGAGCTCAGGATGGCTTCTACACCCCTTCAGTCATAATAGAACCAAAGTGCACAACATAAATAATAGAACTAAGAGTTGTACATCTACTACTATACTTAGCCATTTAAGTAAGATTCATGATTATATAAGAAAAAAGTGCAATAGTGATATGCAGATGATAAAAGAAAGAGTCTTAATACATTTTCATGGCAACCTTATCACATTCATTCATAGTGTTTACTTATAAAAGATTACAGAAGGAAGACCATAGTCATGCGCCATATGTGGATCCATACATGTATTCTCACAAGACAAAAATTTCATTCCCCATTTCCCATTACATCCTTACTAGAATTCTGTACCCATTTTCATCCCATAGTTCTTGTAGTAATCCTGCAGAGCTCTTCTACCTCACTTTTCATCTCCCTTCTTTGCCAAGGGCGTGCATATAAATAGGCCTCTGAGCTCTAACAAACTCCTCTGCAGCCTCAGATCTGGCCCCAAGTGTCAAGGTGTGGGTCACCCTGGGTGCATGCCTCTCCATGTCATGATTAACTTTTTGGATCTTTCTATCACAAGGTATATTCCTTCTAGGACACCCTGTCGCCAGGCTGGAACCTTATCCAAATGGAACACATTCTTCATGTGTTCTATCCCAAAGGCCAAAAATGGCTAAGTCCCGAATTTTTCTTCACGTGGCGCATGCATCTTGGGTTCTTCAAGAAGCCTTTTGAATTCTTCCTTGCACACCTATACTTGCACTTTTCGGCCATGCATGCCTACGCGCCCTTAAGATTTGGAAGCTAAATTAGGGGCCCAACATTACCCCACACTTCACCTATTCTCCCCTCAGAACCTTCTCAAAGAATGTAGTACAAAATAATGCAAGGCCTTGCCTTGGAAAAGAATGGGGGAAAGAATAAAGAAAGGGGAAGAGAAAGAATAGGGGAAAATTTCCTAAAAGGAGGAGGGGAAAGTTTTTCTAGAGGTTGGCCTCCAGTGTACTCCAAAGTGCTTGACTTCCTTCTACGTGCTTTAGTGCAGATGTCGCCAACCAAGGTGCTCACCTCATCGTAAGTTAGCCCTTCCCCTTGTGTGGTAATGGTTTCCACCATAGTCTCCAGTTCTTTAGCGTGGTCTTCCAGGGCATCCATCTTCCTTGTGATGACCTTGTAGAGCTCTTTTAGTTGGGTTTTGATTGAGACTCACCGGTTCTCAATGGATTCATATTTATTTTCTACCTCGGCTATGATCCTTTCCCACTCGGCTCTATTGCCCTTATTCTTCTCTCTGAATTCCTTCAACTCAGCCTCATCACTGGCAAGCAGTATGCTTGTCACTTTGTCTTGATCTGCACAGTGGTTGTAAGTGACCCCATGCGGTTTGTGTAGTTAATCTTACGTTCGGCGAGCACCTTGTTGTATTTGGCCATGAGTGCAATGACCTTCAACTTGTCTTCTTTCTCCAAGCACACTACTACCTCTTCTGCCAACTCTAATGCCAAGGGCTACCTCTCCATGGTGAGGATCCGAGTCAAGTCCTCTAGGCACTCCAGGGAGGATCTATACTTTTACGCGGGAGGGTTAAGGTCTGGGTGCTTCATGATAATCGATTGGGAGATGAGCTCCACCTTGGAAACTTCATGTACCTTGGAATTTTCCTCTGAAGCTCCTCTCGCATGATTAGGATGATTAATTTCTCGAGGCTGAGATCCTTCATTAGCTTCACCACTTCTTCCTTCCTCTTCTCCAACAGGTCCTCCAAGACTCTAACCCTATCATTTCTACCAAAGAGCCTAGCCTGATTTCCATGGAGACTTTGTTCAATGCATGTTGCACACTTTCTCATCTGATAGTTGCTACGTGTTTACAATGGGGTTGTCCCCCTTTCCTTTGAGACAACTTTAATACCATCCTTGGTTAATCTTGAATTCAGCTCATCGAGGTGGGAGTCGAATGCCCAAGATAGCATCTTCCTCATTCTTGGGTATCCTCCTCAGGGTCAAAGGACTCCATGGCGGTGAGCTCCTTGGTGGGCACGGTACTTTGGAAACAAATGTGAAAAAAATTTGTTGGGGTCATCAATGTAACTCATCATTGTTCTTCCCCCTTCCGCATGTTTACTTCCCGTGCACACCCTTGGGAATAGTTACCGAGAGAGTTGGTCCTTTTGTGCTACTTCCACTCTTCTCCCTCTACTCCTTCTTGAACTCACCAAGCACAAGGTCCTGCATTGTGCCCCAACTCTTCATTGACTAAGGCATCAATTATCTTCTCTACCTCTCTTGTTGCCTTCTCATCCACCTCCTCTTGAGTGAGCTTGGGCATATTTGGTTCCTTGGTACTAGCCCCTTCGCTCCCTCTTCATCCCATGCACCTTCCTCCCTTTGGGTGCCTTTCCTCCTTACAAAGATGAAGGCATCATTTTGTGTTCTCAGCCTCCTCTCCTTTTGAGTCATGGATATCAATTGGCTCTTGATCCACCTCTAGCTCTTCCCCTTCGTCATCCCTTTCACCTACATAGGCATTCAGGTCGTCATTCATATCTCTAGACCCTTGTTCCTCTCGTTCCTTGTTCTTCTTCTCTGGTAGAAAATTCTGGAGTGGGGGATGTTGTCTTTTCTTCATCTGAAGGTTCTTCAGGGGATGGTGGCTTCGTAAGCTCTAGGGTCTTTTCCTTAACCACCATTCTTCTCTTCTTCCGGACATAGGTACTCGGCCCCACGGTACCTACATCCTGCCTCCCCACCGCCCCTTGTTCTTCCTCTTCTTCTTCTTTCTCCTTGCGCTTTAGCGTTGGCTTCTTCCTTCCCATGGGGTCATCTAGGATGGATATTTCATTCTCTACATACGCACGCCCTTCTCGAACTTTGGCCTTATGCGCAGGTAGATTCTGGCAGCAGCACTTTCAACAATCGGTAAGGTCATCAGCCTTACGATGTGCACATCCTGTGACATGTACCTTTCAACATGTATGCATGCTTCCTGGATAGACCAACTTCTTCCTCATCTCTTTGTGTTCACTATCAAGGGTGGACAGGTCGAGTCTTAACTTCTTCAACTCCTTATATCTGTTTACCCCTGCTTGGAAGAATTGGGTAGTAAATGAGAAGGGGAGTTTGCACCAGGGACTCCAACTACATCCACCAAGATAAATCTACCAATGTAGAAGTGTTGGTACACCGTGAACTCTACTTCTCCTTTAGTCGCTATGGGGAGTTGCTTTGGGATCCACCATTCAGCCCCGAATGTGTTCCTAAGGTGCGTATACCATTTATCCAAGTGCGCCTTGTGCACCCCCATCATTGACTCACAAGTATACTTCTAGAACCTATCCATGGGTGAAGGGTCTTCATCGGGGTACTCCCATACGAAACTTATCAGATGCATCCGCACCCAATTTCTAAGAACACAATGGTTAATAGAATGTTCCCAAATAATATCTTTCCTCTCATTCTTCATGCATTGCTTATAATCTCATCTACTATGTACTGGGAGATATTGTACATGGTGCCTTCCGACCTTTCTGCAGACATTCAACCAGGGCTTGCTCACCTGGGTCCACCTCTCTTGTCCATTTAGCTTGGAAATGAGGTGCGTGACCATTTTCATCACCAGATCACTGATATCCGTGACATCGTAGTACCTCGATCCCTTCTTATAATCCTGGGATGCGATGGTTTCCTTAATTGCCTCCTCATCCTAGAGGTCATCTAGGATCACATCCCCTTTATAGCTTAGGCCTGTAAAGTGTGAGATTAATTGTGGGGTTATGTGCATCTTGTGCCCTGTGAAGTAGAATAAATATTCATGCACACATGTCATTAACCATTGGTATAGGTGCTCAGGCTTCCAAAGTAGGGAAACTCGTAAAGCTGGAGAAGCCCTACCTTCTCCATTTTCACCTTGACTACATCACTGTAAATCGGCATCCCATTAGGTGTTCATTTGTTTGTGGGGTGCACCAGCTCCAATGCCATTTCCTTCACAATTATACTGACTAAAAGGTGATTGTAATAAATTACGGTCATGTCATCCGATGGGACTCCCACTCTTTCCCTAGCAAAACCCCATCCGAGTATTACATCTCTGAGTACCATTCCTCATTGGTATCTAAGGGGATTTCATCTTCTTTCTTCTTTCCTTTTCCCTTCCCCTTTCCCTTCTTGGATTGTACTGCAGGCTTATCAATTGGTTTCGTGGCCATCATTTTACCCTTTGCTTTCATTCCTTGGTTGCCTTTGAGTTGTCTGAGAGTTTTTCTGCGCGCCCGCGCCCTAGAGTAAAAACCCTAATTTTGATTTCCCTCTTTCGATCATAATTCTTTTCAAACTTTCCTCACACCGTAAATCACTTCTTCTCTAGTTTGTAGATCAACCGGACTAATTGCACATGAGTTTCTGAGATTCTCCTTTGCATGAGTTAGCTCTCAAACCCTAGCTCTTGAAATAAAATTGTTCTCCTTGTTTTCACAAAGTAAAATAATGAACTTACCATCCTTGTATTTATAGCTTTTCCCACTTTTACATTAAAGGCTAGGCTACCTACCACCATACGACAATATTTAATGCAGCATTTTCAAACAAACCCGACTTCAACACTTTTCCCACGTGAAAGGCACTCTTTTCACTCGAGCACCCAATCTGCGTGAAACATTTTTCCAACCTTAAGCGCAGTAGACAATCCATCTTGATAGAAGACTCACATGTGTGTTTAGCGCAAAGGCACCTCTTCCATCCTCATGATTCTTTCTTTCACCTACCTCATGTTTTTGCACTTTTTCCTCCTTTGTACGTGGATTTCCAATGGAACTCTATTTTTCATCCATCTACCTTCCTAATGCATCTTTTCAATAGGGCTAGTTCAAATGGTCTTACCAACTCAATCTTTGAGGAATAACTTCATGCCTCTCTTAATCACCTCACCCCACACTAAATCTATGTCACATGGTCCTTTGCGTAATCATAAGTTTAAAAATTAATAAGGTTACTGGTGCCCAAGGCACAAAAACAAGACAACAACGTGAAAGGAAAAACATGAAAGGAAAAGCTATAAAAGGAAACTCTAAACTAACATTAGAAGAACTAACTTATTTACAAACACCAAGAAGCATTATTTATAGTAGGGGCAAAAGTTACTCCTTATCTTGAAGTGTCTAGGTAATTTTGTTCCATCCAATGCTTGTAGCTTACACGTGCCCAGAATCAAGGATTATGAAATTACATAAGGACCCAACCAATGCACCTTCAATTTTCCAAGATGGCGTGATGGAAATTTAGAAATTTAGAATCATATAGCAATACATACATCTCGGCCAACCTCAAATCCACTTTTTTTTTAATGTGGCGGTCGTGCCATGCCTTTTTATAGCTTTTTCAGTTGTTTGGCTCCATCTTGATTAGTGAGCACCTTTCATCCAATTTTATAACTCATCAATTCTCTCTTCTAGTGCTTGTTCATCGTTTAACCCTCCTACGCATGCTATACGCAGCGATGGTCATAAATTTCCTGGAAAAATAGCCTCCGCCAAACACCGGTTGAAATGGTGTGGCCTTGTTCAACCTTTTATACATCATTTCCCCAAGGAATGGTGATGCCTTTCATCCCAATCCTACCTTGGGACATAAATATATCTTAGTCAATGTGTGACTAATGATTTTGTTGAATGCCTCTACACCCCATTTTCCTAAGGTGATAAGGGTAGTCTTGTGATGGGCTACCATGAATTCTTCCAATAGGATCTTGATTGTTTCATTTAAGAAGTGAGTGCCCCTATCACTTTTTAAACTTAATGGGCACCCATACCTACCGATAATGTTATCCCACAAAAATCTAGTACCATGGCTTCAAGTTAATCCTTAGACACGTGCGGCTCGCCCACCTTATCGATAATTAGTATAGGTAATAATATACGAGTTAGTCCTTCGCACAGCTAGGTGAGATTGGTCTAAAAATCTATTTCCCACTTTTCAAAAGGTTCCCCGCATGAGGTGTGATGGGGTGTAAGGGCATCTCATCCCTTTTTTTCTAGGTTTTCAAGGTCGAAGTGTGGTCACAAGTCTTGTAAAACTCAATACAACTCATTTGGCGGTGAATTGATCTCCCACCATAGTCAAATACAACTTAGGATCAAAGAGAGGGTGGTAAAGCATTCCCTGCATAGTGTCCTCTAGAAATCCCACCATGGGCCTCTTGGGATTATAGCTACACATTCATGTTCTAATACACCGGTGTAAAACCTCATAATGGCCCATTTTATACAAATCCCCATTGATCAACATGAAGGGTGTGTCATTGTATGGCTAACCTTTTCCTTTCCAGAGCATTCATCCCTTTTATTGCCACACCTTCCTTGAAACAAAGATACAATGTCTTCTAGTTCGAGGGCACGAGATTCGCAACATGAAAATTGTGCATCCGGCATGGTTTCTTGATACTCTATCTGTCCTCTCCCGAATCAATCCTTGATAAATGATCTGAGCCCACAATTGTTCAATTTCATGGTTTACCACCACTTTGAATTCAAATCCTAAAATAGAAGAACCCAATGGCATCATGCATGCCCTTGGAACACTCGCTTTGTTTGGATACTTCAAGGCCATATGGAGTGTACAATATGAAAGGAGTTCCCCAGAGGGGCCTAAAATTTGTGGGGCGTAGATCATTGAAAATGCCTCGTGCTTGGTCATATATAATTCTTTCTTATCTTGGTGTCAACTTTCTACTTGTAAAACACAAGGATGATCAATAATCCCTCTCCCATCTGGTTGAGCAAGAATGGCTCCCATTGTTGTACCAGGCATCCACGTGGACATGGAAAGGTTTATCCCATGATGGGAATCATAGAATAGTGCTAAATTGTAATGGATAAGCCTTCTTTTAGAGTGTCAAATGGCCATCACCTTTATCTTCTCCCCATATAAAGGCACTTTAAAGATGGTCGAGAAATATTTCAAATTTGATGCAGCGATCTTGGCATATCCCTTAATGAACTTTCTATAGTATCCAGGATGTGTCCAAGAAATCCATCCATCCACTTTGGCGTTTAGGGTAATCCCTAATCCCATAATAAGGCTATGAGGTGGGAGGATCTGCATGTAGGATCCCTCTTTGTGTATGATTCCCCAACAAGCGTTCCAAAAGGACCTTTTCAAAGATACATTTCTTGATCAAGGGAGATCCTCAACACCGAAATCTTCAAACATCAACCTTAAGTTATCACAATGGTCTTGTAAATCCATCATGGGTAGCCAATCATCCAAATATAATCGAAGGAACTTGTGGATGAAGTCCTTAAATGCTTGATGTTTAATGTGCCAAGGCAATACAAGGCACATTCAATCCCAAAGGAATGTCGACATGTAAAAGATTCCCCAGGCACGGTGTAAAAGGTGCTCAATCTTGGAATGTCGACATGCAAAGGATGCCTTAAGTGTGCACGTGAGGCGCTCAACAAGGAATCCATGTAAATGGATGACTTCGTGTGTAGGTAAAGGCACTCAAATAGGAATGTCGACATGCGGCGTGTTTGTAATGGCACACGTAAGCGGCGCACAACAAGGAATGTCGACATAATCGGATGCGCCAAAGCGAGGGTGGTAAAGAGGCACTCTCCCAAGGACCCTGTCACATGCCTGGATGTGGGAAGAGCGCACGTCCATTGCCATTGTAACACATGATGTCGATGTTACAAATAAAATCGAACAATGAGCACAATCTAAGGATTCAACATTCCAACAATGGATGCGCCTTATCATTTGCAGAGGTGCCCACACCTTAGGTCATTTGCTACTCGATTGTGCCTATCAAAACATAACCTAGCATATTTTTCACGTCCATCCTTTTCACAGTGGAGCTTCCATTCACTCAAGGTTGGAAAAAAACCTTACGAGGTCCTCTCCCTAGAATACTATGACTAGATATCTTCCTTGAGTGGGAACTATAGTTCTTAAAAATGCAAAATACAGTTGGCCACCTTTTAATCCTTTAGGGTTCTCACCTCAACCATAATGAGATAAATTAAATCAACATGAGGTATTGGGGTAGATTTGGATTGAGCATCTCTTCCTAGATCTCATTCTTCCTATGGATGGTAAGGAGGGGCTCTTTATAAAGGTTGGACACATATATTTTGTCCAGGACTTCTTCTCCCAAGTGAATTTGTGGAGTTCAAACCTCCCATCTAAAAAGTGGTATAATACAACTTTCTTCTTGGCATTTTCAAAGCTTATGTATCAATCTTGTTAAACCAGATCTGGACATTATTCTTATAACACCATGGGTGCCCAAGTAGAGCTTTGGGAAATTATCATTTTCCTCTCGCAAGCACCAAGACTTTCAAAATTTTATGAACCTAGTGTTTAATGGCAAATGGTGTTCTTCATTCCTATGGGCATCCTTTGTCTTATTTTCCATTACAACACATTTGAAGATCTTCTTACCTGTCTCTCTTGGCAGTTAGATTTAGGCATCCAAAGTGAGAACATTACCCTCGCATTTTTACATGTGCATGTCAATGAGGACTAAGACCATCCATCCCTTCATCCAGAGAGGTTTCTCTTTCATAATCAAGGTCCTATGACTTGGGAAAAGCTTTGAATGTTATGCAATCTTTCGAGAGTCTCAACCCATCGAGTGTAGACATCTCTCAACCATGCCCTAGATGGGAATAATACAAGTAGTTTACACACCTCCTTAACCTCATCCAAGTCATCCTTGGTGCTTCTATTGGTCTCCTTTGCTCATCTTTTCTAGTCCTCTCTTTAAGCATTAGATCTCCCTTGTAAACTTCAAATTATGTCCATGGTTTCTGGTAGACTTCTTTCTCGGTGAGTGGTTTGGATACTTCCCATGTACTACTTCTTCTCTCAAAACCAGAGGTCTCTACCTAGGCACTTCCCTTGCACGCATGGATTCCACCCTCATTGTTACCATAATAGGCTCTAGTTTTGATTCACATATTACTCGCGGAAGCCATTATGCGTCAGCCTTCTTAATACTCACCATGGCAATGCCCTTATCCTTCCTAGATCTCACTTTGACTCATATGTTCATATAACTTTGGGCATTCTTCGTACTTATGTTTTTTTCCACACCAGAGCATTGTAGAAGATCTGGACATTCACACTTATAATGGTCTATGGCTCCATAATTAAAACACGTCCCACACGGGAATTCACTTCTTCCTCCATGGTTACCATGACCACGAAATCCTCCACGAAATCCTCTTCCACGCGCATCTACATCTCTCGTGCTCTCATACCGACATTCATCTCCTTTGGAACTACTGGCAATGCCAGTCTGGTGCACACCAAGATCAATTACCTCATGAATCTGGTCAATCAATCTACAATCCTTGGTGTCATGAGTGGTTGAGGTACATATTTTACAATAACAAGATACATTTTTGTAGATCACACGCTACAACAGGGGCACCTACTTGCATCATGGTCCTCGTGACATATCTCATAGTTTATTGCCATGACACGTACCACCTTCCGAGTACATATCCCACCATTATCCTTTGTGTGTCCTTCCACATTACAATCCATGCACCACATCCCTCCATGAATCTCTGGAACTATGTTGGTAGACAATTTCTCCAATTGCTTAGCCATGGCAGCAATTTGAGCCTCCAAAAATGGGCTAACACCAGTGTCAACACTACCAACTACCTCGCTCAGCTGTAAATAATCTTCCAATGCTTCACGCGGGTCCGTGAATGTTTTATGAGATAAGGCCCTCCTAAAGGGTGTGATCAATCCTCGAAAACCACTGAGCATGTTGTGAAGGGTGGATATCATAAGATATCTTAGACAAAAGAGTTTTAAAGTGTGCATCATATTCCCGTATGCTCTCTGCCATTCCCTACTTGGATTTCTTTGAGAGAGCTAATGCTCTTCTGTTCAAACTCAGGTATGTGGAATTTTGCCAAGAATGCATTTCTCAGCGTGGTATAATCCACAATAGTCTGATGAGGGTCATACTTTCTATACCAACTATGCATGCATCCTTACAAGGTCGTCACAAATTGACTAGCCTTTCGATCTTGGGTCATGATTCCCTTCGCACGCCATAGCAGCTCACACTTATGCACATGCTCCGACATCTTCTATTCCACTATAATCTGGTAAGTGTAGAGACATCTCAAAAAATACTTGAGGAGGTGGCTGAGGCCCTTGCCCTCCGATCTAGTCCCTTAGTTTCCTCCCAGTGTTTCCTCCTCCACTAGATCCACTAGATCCTGAGCCACCAGCTCCACCACTTCCACCTCTAGATCCTCCTATGTTAGGTACAGGGCCTGTGTTTGTCATGCCAATGCTCCCATTGTCCCACTAAATTGTGTGCCAACAGTTTGTGAACTAGTACCACTCCCAGTCATAGTTCCTCCACCACTTCCCAATGCGCTTCCAAAACCAGCCGTATACGTGTCTTGTCCAAACATTCCACCAAATACTAGAATAGTGTGTGAAGCCATAGAATTCCCAAATGAGAAATTGTATGTTCTAGATCCGATCGATTGCTTCCATCGATATCAAATGGATCAACTATACTCTTCCCTCATTCAAACAAGCCAAGCACCAAGGTCTAGTCACTAGGTGGGGTCTAGATGCATGCCAATGACTCTTCTCTCTCTACGCGATGGACTCTCATCAAAAGCCGTAAGGTTTTCTCTTCCGTGCTTACCAAGATGGGGTACCATGACTGTTTAGGTTCGACATCCTCCGCATGAACCTCAACTCCTTTCCACCATGTCTAGCTCCATAACCCACTTGTAATCCCGCACTATCTATCGATATCCTTTTCACATGCTTCATTATACTTGAGCCGCATCTCCTTCCTCCCTTTCCTATTCAGTCGTCAGATCAGCCATCCTTCCCCAACCTGGCTTCCTCGCCTAGCACTCAGGGTGGTTTAGCCAGCCATAGGGAATGCCTCTAAACCCATGGTTACCATCAAGATTTTGATTGCAAGGGGAATAACATGTAGAAATGATCCCCTGGGATCTCGTAAGAACTCAAACTCAACAACTTTTGGACATGAATATGTGGAAATGGTGTATTCAGAGTGTAGCTAGTCAATACTCCCTTCCACTAATGATCTATAGCATGGGTCCACTTTAGATCAGCATCTTGTAGGTTCTGATATGTTTCTTGGGTCCAAGGGTATGATCTATAATGCCACCCCGATCTAGATGTATAAGCCGAGAGCCATTCGAATAACTCTACTGGGAAACAAGTAGAAGAAGGTTTCATACAACTCATGATAAAGAGTGTCTTCCACCCATCTTCGTATATCAAACCCAGATCCGTACTAAATCTCTGAGTGAATTCATCCTCCGTGCTCTTAAACCAATCTTCAACACCTTTAAGTGTTAAGTGCTCCGCCATCACTTTTTATAGAGATCATGATATATGCCATGTTCCCTACAACTTGAAAAGAGGTCCGCAATGGAACCAAGATGTAGTCACTTTTACACCCACTAAGAACAAGGGAACCTCATGCACATTGGCCTATCACCCATGGGCACTGGGTGCTCACCCAAGGTGCGTGAGAGGGAGCCGAGTCTCTCTTTTATGTGAGTCTAGTGGAAGGCATAGCTCATGATTCTGACTTAGTGATTTAACAGACATGAAGGGCTATAGAGCTCAAGGATGGATTCTATACCCCCTTGAGTCATAATAGAACCAAAGTGCAACAAAAAAATGATATAACTAAGAGTTTGAAATCACTACTATACTTAGCCATTCAAGTAAGATTCATGATTATATAAGAATAGAAGTGAATAAAGTATATGCAGATGATACAAAGAAAGAAATATTCTTGATACATTTGTCATGGTAACCTTATCACATTCATTCATAGTGTTTACTTATAAAAGATTATAGAAGCGTAGACCGTAGTCATGTGCCATATGTGGATCCATACATGTATTCTCACAAGACAAAAATTTCATTCCCCATTTTCCCATTACATCCTTACTTGGAATTTCTGTACCCATTTTCATCCCATAGTTCTTTAAAGTAATTCTCGCAGAGCTCTGCTACCTCACTTTGATCTCCTTCTTTTCAAGGGCATGTGTATAAATAGGCCTCTGAGCTCTAACAAACTCCTCTATAGCTTTAGATCTAGCCCCAAGTGTCAAGGTGTGGGTCACCCTAAGCGCATGTCTCTTCGTGTCATGATTAACTCATGATAAAGTAGAAGAAGGTTTCATACAACTCATGATAAAGAGTGTCTTCCACCCAAAACCTATATCCGGTACTAAATATTTGAGAAAATTCATCCTCCGTGCTCTTAAACCAATCTTCAACACCTTTAAGTGTTAAGTGCTCCGCCATCACTTTTTACAGAGATCATGATATATGTCATGTTCCCCTACAACTTTGAAAAGAGGTCTCGGCAACGGAACCAAGATGTAGTCACTTTTACACCCACTAAGAACAAGGGAACCTCATGCGCATGTTGGCCTATCACCTAGCATGTGCTGGGTGCTCACCGAGATGCGTGAGAGGGAGCTGAGTCTCTCTTTTATGTGATTCTAGTGGAAGGAATAGCTCGTGATTCTGACTTAGTGATTTAACAAACATGAAGGGCTATATATCTCAAGACGGCTTCTACACCCCTTCAGTCATAATAGAACCAAAGCACAACAGAAATGATATAACTAAGAGTTGTACATCTACTACTATACTTAGCCATTTAAGCAGGATTCATGATTATATAAGAATTGAAGTGCAATAGTGATATGCAGATGATACAGAGAAAGAGTCTTGATACATTTGTCATGACAACCTTATCACATTCATTCATAGTGTTTACTTATAAAAGATTATAGAAGGTAGACCGTAGTCATGTGCCATATGTGGATCCATACATGTATTCTCACAAGACAAAAATTTCATTCCCCATTTTCCCATTACATCCTTACTAGAATTCTGTACCCATTTTCATCCCATAGTTCTTGTAGTAATTCTACAGAGCTCCGCTACCTCACTTTCATCTCTCCTTCTTTGTCAAGGGGCATGTGTATAAATAGGCCTCTGAGCTCTAACAAACTCCTCTATAGCCTTAGATCTAGCCCCAAGTGTCAAGGTGTGGGTCACCCTGTGCATGTCTCTTCGTGTCATGATTAACTTTTTGGATCTTTCTATCGCAAGGTATATTCCTTCCAAGACACTGTCGCAGGATGAAACCTTATCCAAATGGAACACGTTCTTCATGTGTTTTGTCCCAAAGGCCAAAAATGGCTAAGTCCTAAATTGTTCTTTACATGGCGCATGTGTCCTAGGTTCTTCAAGAAGCCTTTGAACTCTACCTTGTACGCCTATACTTGTGCACTTTTTCTTGCCATGCGTGCTTACATGCCCTTAAGATTTGGAAGCTAAATTAGGGGCCCAACGGTGATAGAATATGACTTATGAACGATGTTAGATTATTTTGACTAGGGGTGATGAAGTGGATTCGAATTGACGTAAGTCAATTTGAATATGATTGATTACCCTTAGTCACCATAAGTAGACCATCAACACTAGTCCATGTGATTTATCCATTTTTAGTGTCTAACATGGACTTAGAAGTGGTTGACAAAAGTCAAGGAAGCCTAATCTAGATAACAATTTTTGAGTGGGGTGAAAGACATATTCCTTTAGTGAGTATGTCATCTAGGAATAAAATCATGGTAAAAATGTCTTCAAACTTCATAAAAAGTATAAAAACCTCTGGTTGTGTTGTCTTATGTCACTTAGACTAAATATTTGTGATATCAGATGAGTATCAGTAACAGATACTCAGATAGGATCTTTAGGCATTAACACTTGAATTGACCCTTAATGGGTAAAGAACCAAAATTATACTTAGTATACACATTGATATGATGAAACATGAGAGATCAGTTTAACACCGAGTCATGAAATGAGAGATCAATTTTATCTTGATTTATTATAGTTGTATATGGTTTACTATTATGTGATGATTAACTAAGGAATGTTATTTCAATTTTTGTGAATTTAGAACAATGAACATTATGATTTAAAAAAATCCTCGTTATTGAAGTCTTAAAATTAGGATGTTACAGGATATTGATTTCTAAATGGTGTATTTGATTAAGTCCTGATTAGAGTTCTTTCTAAAGGATTATTCTTGTTGCTTTAATAAGGATATAACTTTATTGAAAAAATTCTAATAAGGCCTTCATTTATTCATCCTCATTTTTATTTTGGGATGGGCAAGATGTGGAGGCCATGGGTTGGGAAATTTTCTCATGAATGGGAGAAACATAATACCGAGTACTTGAGACAACTCAGAAATAAAAGCATGCTTAGTCTAGGGGCTATCTTTCTAGCTTACATGAGACAAATTTCTGCCCTAATGGCTAAAGGATAGGCATCAGGAAGTTGTGCAACACCCATGGACTATATCATCACTACAATATCATAATTCAAGGCTCTTAATAAGTTAAAGAAATCACCTCAAGGATTATGTCTTAAGAGGGAAGGAATTTTGTCCCATGTTTTCTAAAATTTGAAGTTGAATTCATTTGTGAGCTCATTGTAATCTCTCTCGATCATTGTGACTTATTCTAACATGGAGATATTTTCATCTTTATCCTTAAACTAATCACAAAGTGTAGTGTCAAGTCCATCATAGTTGGTTATAGAGGCATGTCTTAATATTTTGTATCATTGAAGCATTTTCCCTTGAGTGAAGAAGTAAGCATCCTTACAACTACATCATATTCAGAACTATGTGAAAAGAGCATAAATTTGTAATGGCTTCAATGTGCTTAGCAGGGGTAACTTTACTCTCACCAAGTAAAAATGGAATAATTTTAAGTGTGGTTAATGGTATGTCATGTTATGTGGTAAGAGCAAAGGAATTCCATCATTGAAGTTGAGAAATGAAAAATTTATCCGATGCTCCATAGCTAGAAAGGGTCCGAATACCCTAGTAGATTGCATAGAATTTTTTCTAAGAGGAGGGGTATATTGTACTCTACACGGGGGAGTTGGAGATGTGCACGTGATGGTTCTACTAATTCTTCCGGAAAATAAATGAAGGTATTAAAAATATTCTTCAACTCACTGTGCTTTGTATTGTATGTATTTTTCTCATGAATATGGCCACAAATTATTGAAATCACTAGATCTCGGATCTTGGGAGTCTCCATATGTGTTAGCATAAGCCTCTAAAGGCTATAGTTCAGAAGAACACATCAAAACTTTCTAAAATAAAGATGTATAACTCTTTAAACTAGTCCCATTGGGTATACTAAAAACCATTGGAGATTAAAATTTCACTCGTCCGAGATCATGATGAACTCGGGGCTTTAACACAACATGTGAGTGTCTCAAAGTTATGGGACTTGCACTTGAGACAGACTCTAAAGAAGGCCAACATCTTTACCTATTTCTATTACTAAAACTTTTCCTAGGAAGGTAAATGAAGCTACCTATCACTACTCTACAATTCCAAGGGACCGGGGTAAGAAAGAGATGTATAAAATGAAAACGTAAGCTAAGGGGAGGTGATAACACCAAAAAGAGGGGGATGGACACTCTCGGATGAGGGAAAACAAGGGACATAAATAATGCATAGAAAATTTAACAATGTAATGGAAAGGTAATAATATGAAACAAAATGAGAACTAGGGCAAAGAATAGCCACAAAATAAGATTTTATTGCTTCCAAACAATGTAGAGTCAATTACAATGGTGAAAGAGGAAATTATCCACATGCAAATAACCAGATTTGAGACTTATAAATTAAAATTATAAGGAACAATGTTATTATAAAACTAAGAGGGTCCAACCTTTACAAAATATCTTTATTAATCAATATATAGAAGATGAGGGGAGGGAGAGAGAGAGAGAAAGAAACATGGATTTTCAAATCTAACTATCAACCACCCACATTGAATGGCTATAAAATCACCTACAACATTGTCAGATCCACCTCTCCATGTTATTTTAATTTATGGAAGAAGGAATGGGAAATATCTAATCAAATTTGGGTGGTTGAGTTGATGAATCTATATATTAATGAATCGAGTCACATCTCCCTATTTTCCACCCACCAAATCCCGCCAAAATCTCATTTTCAATAGCCTAGATTATAGCCCACATTAGAAAATTTCCAATTAGATGAGGATTACATGAATCTGAGCTTTGTAGTAGATATTATGATGATTTTAACTTTGCAGTACAAGATGAACACCTAAGACATGTGTCATGATTTGGTCAGTTGAAATATCCAAATGACTATCTCTGTTTGTTTTTATTTTCTATGACATGTCCTATATTCATTTTATGTAAGGATTTATGTGCATCTCACATCTTCTAATAGGTTATTTTTTGTACACTCAACTAACAAATTGACACATGACACTCATTGAGTGGCACATAAGATTTCACTTGTGAATGCACAAGAGAAAGAGGAATGAGAAGGAGGAATGCAAAGATCCACGAGAGTGTGCAAGGGGTGTGTGGGAAGAAAAGGTGCATATCGAAACAAAGTATGAAAATGTGTAAGGAATAAGGGGAATGTTAAATTCAAGGATGTGCATAAGCATATGTGCATGGAAAATATACAAAGGTAAAAGATGCAAAAATAAAATGCATCCACAAAATGAGACATGTTAGGGAGAAAATGTGATGCAAGTCAGCATGTGTGCATAGGATGGATGTGTCACGACTGGGAAGGAAATCAAATGCATAAGGAGTGCATGTAAAGGGGAAAAGGAAGGAGATAGAAGAATAAAATAGGAAAGGAAAAAGCACGTGAAAGGAAGCGATGCAAAGTAATAAGTAGGAAAAGAATGTGATGGTTTGTGTAAAGAATCGCACCCATGCATATGTGCCAAAGTATAAAACCAAGAGTCTACACAACCTAAAACTGATGCGAGCCAAAAATGAACTATAAGTTGTCTAAATAATTAGGTGGTTAATTTGGAAAAAGGTTTAGTAGAGTATTCCTATGTGATCCTTAGTTGAAATGCCACCCACGATGGTTAGATTAATGAATATATTTATAGTTTTCAATAAATAGAGCTGCCCCATTCCTAAGTAGAGGGACCTAGCACCAAAGCATTGGTGAAAACCCCTAATTTTCCCTTGTGAAAAATTATTTTTCCAACTCTTTTTGGCATCCAATATGGGGAATATTTTTTTGTCTTGTACCTTATAATGATCCAAAAAATCCTAAAAATCAAATATACCAAAAACCTATAAAAAGTTATATATATATATCAAAAAACATGAAACTTGAAGCTTGAAAAACACTATTTTTAGTTGTCCTTTCATATTATTTTTGTAGGTTTTCTTACGAGTTGGATGAAAGGAGATACACTAGTTTTAGAGGTTTTTTTGATGCATAGTCTGACATTATTCAAACACAACAATATCATTTATGATACAATCTAGGTTACTCTATTTGTAGACATAAAATCATGCACTAGGTAAATTTATAGGTCCTAAAAAGCTTGCTATCATTTACATGATTCCTAAGCAAGAAAACTAGGAGTTGAAAACTATCTTTGGAATCTTTTCTTTGTCTTTTGTTTTCTATTTGGTCTTACACACCATACATCCCAGCCATAAATTTACTTATTTATATTTCATGGCTTCAAACACCAAAGACCAACCATACCATAAAAGAAGTGCACAAGTGCCCTTGACCCCTCTAGACGACCCCGACCCTTTATCCGCCTTACTCACTTCTTTTGGGTCTATTTTATTTTTAGGCATCTTTTCCAATTATAGGTCATGCTTCTAGTTATCAATTATGAAATTCAAACAAGGGAATCATATAAATACATAGTTATATGTTCAAAATCAAGGACCCAACACTAAACATTACTAATATCACCTAAGATTGCATTCAAAAGGCACATAAATCATTCTAAAGCATCCATCTCGAATCAATTCAATGGATAAATGATTGCATACTATGCATACACATCATAGAAAAAGGAATTTCATTATATTCCATCATTGCATGCTACTACATTGTTATATTCTAGCTATAGCCCGTTATTAAGTACGCTTACACAAGGGAATCCTAATACAAACCTTCCACACACACTCATAATAACTATATGGAGTTTGAGATGTAGTGCAACGCTTGATTGAAATTTAACTCTCGAGGTGACCTCTAGGTCATTTTAACTCCCACTTTGCATCTTTTTTTAGGTTTGATGTGGTTTGTGGGCTTGTGTAGGTGAACATATCTTTTTCAGGTTTCGATTACCTTTAGCAATCAAGAAGTGACTACCAAGTGATCAAAGAGAATATTTAAAACACATCATAAATAATATTCAAGGCTTTTACACCGTCACATGAACTAGATCAGCCACCAAAGCACCCCAAGTGCCCCCGACTTGCCATGGTGCCCCTATCCATAATTTTTCACGATTTTCAAAATTTATATAGATTAATCATGACGTTGTTTTCATTTTATCAATCACTTATCTCTACCCAAATTAGTCCTATATTGCACAAAAATTATCTAAGTATTCTTTTCTCTATCTCTTGCTTAGAGTTTCGTATTTCAAATGTTAGTTTGCTTGCATCATTTTCGTATTCTATCATTTATACATTATTCATATAATAAGTGACCCTACAATATTATATTTAATTATAATTAAATTAAATCATTTAGTGAACCCTACTCATGATATTTCATTCAAATCCATATTCTATTGGTTTCTCTTCCATGGATCCTAAGGTTCCTCAAGTCTTCCTTACATGATCCGCTTCAAATGCACCCACCTTCGCAAAGTTATCCTCTAAAAATCTCTAGACACTATGTACCTCCTCACAATAGGACAACCACTCCAGTTAGTTCCATTTTCAATCATCTATCTAACAACTCCATGGTCCTCTTCCCCTATCCAATCAACCCATCTTAGAGAAAATTCAAGCTTTACATTGTTTATTTCAAGATAAGATTCAAGCTATGGAAACAACAATTACATCTCTTAAAGCTGAAATCCAACATCACAAGGATTCTTCTCAAGCATATGTTATTTATATTTCTATATATAATTCTACTACATGTGCTCATGTCATTAAACCCCAATTATTACAATTATCATCGTCACTCAAGTATGATTCAAATGCTAAGCAACATAATATTCTTAAGCATTAATCACCAATTAATAATATTACCATATAATAATTGTTACCCTCCTTTTTGGCTTGTAAAATACCAAGTTCTACCCTTTTGCAATTATCATACACTTAATGGACATAATGAAAATGATTTTTATGCTTTACAATGAAGAAATATTCACCTTGAACATTAGGTTTTTATCTCATTTTCTTTACAACATCCTATTACATCTCAATTTGTTAAATATCAATGGGCTCCTAAATCTAGTCCATCCATATCTAATGAGCATCATTCCATCATTCCTAATGTTCCTCCTTCAATCGGTCAAGCTGCGTTACCTATCCAACCCAATGTCAAACCATATTCAAAAATATATACCCCAATATCTCCTCCTACTAAGTCTTCTACAATGTTACCAACTCCAACTAAGCAACCTACTCTAAAAATTGGTGTATCCCCTCCTCCTCTCAAGTCTTATACTGTGTTACCAATCCAAACTAAGACACCACCATTCAAGATCTTTTCATAACATCCTTTAATTAAGCATCTAATTCTTTTCATCAAATAAGATAATCCTTACATTAATGGACGAGACACATTACAAAATCCACCACTATGGCATGGTCCTTATCATATCATCATATAGATCTCATCCACACACTTGGGGGAATCAATATTTCCCCCTTCTATTCTTATCAGCTTAATTTATCATCTACTACTACATTTTTTTGCTTCATACATCATGTCTAATTTTTATAAGTACTTTCAAAAACTTTGATACATACATTCTATCATCATTACCCTATGACACTCTCTAGTTCCATGTTTCATACTTGACTACTAAGAGTCTAAATCTGAAGTGAACCTCACCTCTTTAAATTTTCATGCTCTATGCTTCATGATTTATCATTCTAGCACACATTCTATGGTTCATTCTCTAATGTTAAGGGGTATTTTATAAATGGACCTTATCTCATACACAACCACCTGGGGAACATTTCTCCTTCCATATTCACACATTGCATACCATTCCATCACACTCATACACTACATTTTCATATCTTGGTTGCACTTAATCTTTCTTGTTTATACTATTTACATGATGTATTTTTCTTATTATGCTAGTGAGATACTCAGTATATCATTATATTTCTATATACACATATGCACATTCACTTGGTCTTTTGGAGTGATTGCAGATCTCTTAAAAATTTCCACACACTGTAATGATGCTCAACACTGTATCCTTTTCTAGTCCCACCAAGTCTTCCTGGGCATGCATCTACCATTACTACTCTCACTCATTACAGGTGTTATTGTTTCATCATTTACTACTTATACTTTTTAACACATTACTTTCCATTTATACATATATGCCTTGATATACTATTTATCTTTCTAACATACTAATGGGTACTTAATGTGTAACACTTTATTTGTAGGACTATATTCCACTATGGTTATCTCGATACACATTTCTTGATATTATTTTCCATTGTATATTATTTGTTATGGGATATGACCTTTTTCTTTTAGGCTCATTGTATGATTTTGGCTGCTTTGGCCCTGATTGTCTTGTGACACATGTGAGTGATGTCCCATGTTTAAAACCCACTTCTCATGGTTCAAATTTTTTTCAAACTTTCTTATTACTTTCTCTTATATTGCATACTTATATTTTTATACTAACACATGTTATTAACCACTTTGTTTGCATGTGCCTGTGCCTGTTTCTACCATGCACATCCCCTATGTGCATAAATATCGATTTAGATCAACATCATGTCCTCTCTTTTAGCCGTGTTCTCCTACTAATGTCACATGTACCCAAAATGATGGGGAATGGATTAGGTGAATAAATCAACCCTATAATATCTCAAAGATAAATAATATATCTACATAATATAGAAAAAAACACAAAAATAAAGTCACAAATGGACTTGAGTCATACTTGGGTCCTTGGAAAAGCAAAAACACCCGCACCCAAAATTAGACACTAGCATCTACAAACCTATGTGCTACCTTTGGCACTAATTTATTAAGGGTACACACAATCATCTTATCATATTAGCATAATTAATATAATCCTTCAAATAATTTCTATAGTTAGAGGCACATCCTTCAGTTACATCATGCATGTAATCTCCTACAATCAATTTCAATCGAAACAATCAATATATTCAGAACTAATTCGAGACAATAGGAAAAAATCAAGGATGCACCATCTGCATTGGTGCTTATTGGGTAGATTCATGGAAGGAGATTAATACTATACCTCTCTCCCCAACACTTTCTCTTTGGCATGAGATCACCCAAAACTTACACTTGGCGTGAGATCACCAAAAAAACTCACACTT
This sequence comes from Taxus wallichiana var. yunnanensis, assembly GCA_018340775.1. Classification (NCBI taxonomy): domain Eukaryota; kingdom Viridiplantae; phylum Streptophyta; class Pinopsida; order Cupressales; family Taxaceae; genus Taxus; species Taxus wallichiana. The sequence goes on from CM031237.1 coordinate 562,944,448, forward strand.
TGAGTGAGATCTTCCAAAAAAATTGCTATCTACATGAGATCACCTAAAAAAATTGATCTACACAACTTTTTGAGACACTTTTCAATCCTTTTACACTCTTTGACATCAGGTGCACACTTTCCTTTACATACTTATGCACATGTTTCTCAGATTTATCATATACATGACTTTGACTACATTCTTTCTCTTATTTTGTAATTCATCCTTACAATAAGAAACAACTATAAGCATAATAACATGTGCAACATAACGCATACACTTCACCCTAGGGTTGATTTCCTTTCCTAGTATTCACGCTTCACTTTTCACCATTCCACGCTTTACTTGTCCACTGGCACACATTTCTCCACAAGTTCTATAGGATCATAAATTATCCATCTCTTATCTACTTTATGTTAGAGATTACTCACTCAATAACATAAAGTGGGGGAAAATATAGACACAAAATAACACACATGGGTACATTTCTAGGTCCTAAAATCATTTTTATCCAAAATAAGCCCCTTGCTTATTTTTGGCTAACTTTCTTTCATTCCTTCATTCCTTGTGTCTCAGTTGAATTTTTCACTTTTCAAGCACTCAAAATTATCTAGAAATGGATTCATCAGATAAAGAATTTTCTCACCTTTCCAGAAAGGTAAATTTTTCCTTCTAACTCCTTGTATTTTGCAAGTTATGGCTCGACAGAGTTTTTGAGGGAAATTTTCCTTGGGAAGGCCCGCAGCCAATAGGAATGTGCCACATGGCGGTGGAATGGTGGGTTAGTGGAGGTAAGTTGAGAAAATTGCAAAGGAATGGGTGGGGCAAAAGAAACATTTTTCCCACGGGCCCGCCAAGAGGACTGTCCAAAGAGAAAAGTAAAATTTTGGTCCGATGCTCTACGGATGAATGGGAATGTACCACATGGTAGCGAAGATCGGACCAACGGAGGTGAGTTAGAAAAATTTCCAAAGTTCTCGTTGGGGTAAAAAGAAATTTTTTTTTCCCGATGCCCCGTAAACCAATAGAAATATGATGCGCTCCATGAGGCCGTTGAGAGTGGGAGGGGCACGTTAAAAATTTGGTTTTTGAAAAAATAGTTAAGGGTAAAAATTTGGTGTCCTATTTTTTTTGCAAAAGACGCAAGTGAAATATTTGGCCCTTGCAGCCCATCAAGGAGGAAATATAAAATTTAGAGCACAACCCCTACTAGGTAATAGGAGGATGACATGTAGCAAATGGAGTGGCAGAGCGCAAAGTGATTTTGAGGATTGTAACATGTTTTTTCTCCTTGTTGTTGTAATGCACTATATTTAAAAATGGAAATGACAATGCAAGCTCTCGTGAATGAATTTTCAATCTTTTCTTGTGTTGTTTTCTTCATTATGATCCTACATTACATTTTATCAATTTTAAATGATGTGTGTTGCATTTTATAATTTGTGTCAATTTGTAGAAGTAGATGTTTACCACTCCTTTGGTGTATCACCTTGTTAGTTTAGTTTTATATTCTTTTTCTCTTCTATCCTTGTCTCCTGGCAAGAATTAGAGTAGGATTTTTAGTTAAACTCTACAAATTTCATGTATACATCTAATCAAAGGAGTAGAGGAACCAACCTTTAGTCTAGAGAGTTTTTTTCTCATTTTTTCAAGTCCCACACTTGGGTAAAAATTCAATGTTATGCAATCACAATTGGATGTCCATTATCAAACTAGAAATATGAGAAAACATCTAGGGTGCTGCTGATTTGCACTAACAATTTTGGCACACCCAGTGGGACCTTAGAGGTCTTCATCTTCATTACAACAAAGTTGATGTGATTTTGTTGTAAATTTCTTGCTTAAAAGAGCCCTGATTTACACATCTGACGACTCCAAAGAGATAAATCAATTAGTTTCAGTAGTCCAAGTCTGAAGATTCATGAGAAGGATCCAAACAAGGTCAAGGGCCAAAGAAGAGGGATTTTTTGAGTATCTGTAGTTATCCCCAAGAAGAAGAGAGAGGGGAAGAAGAATTCAAAGGTCTCCATCTCCACCAAACAGAACTCTATCAACTCCTCCACTTGGTAGACCTTTCACCCAATCAACAAGGGTTCTCAAGCCAATCAGAATGGCACAACACAACCCTTATGTCAACTTCACTGGCAGCAGCCCACTTTCTCTCAATGCACAAAACCTAGTTCCAATTACAGCATTGAAGAACATTCCATACTTTACTGGGGAAAATCAGACCACTCCTGGTGATCATGTCAAAGACATTACTAATGTTTGTGCAATGATGAGATTGTTGAGATGCAAATGCAAATTTCTGGCAATCTTCATTCAAAGGGAAAGCCTTGTAATGGTTTAGGAGCCTTGGGGTAGGCTCTATCCAAAATTGGAACCAGTTATGCATAGCTCTCCATGAGCAGTTTGGAGAAAAGGGAGATAATTTGTCTCTATTGGAACAATTGACAACTATCAAGAGAGCTCCCAATGAGCAGCTAACAGACTTCAATTTCAAATTTCAAAGGACATGGGATAGAATCCTAGCAAAGTAAGGCCAACAACTAAAGGTGCTTTCTTATACTATCTCAAAGCTTTAAATTATGATATTTCTATGTTAATTCAATCCATGGAGGTGCAAATATACCTGTAACTTATAGCATTGCCATTAGGGCTGAGAATTGTTTGATCCAAGCTAGTAAACTAGCACCTAGGCCTCCCATGCCCTTATATCCAAACTTGGAAAGCCCAAGCACTAGTCAAGCACCTACTTTAGCTCCTATTCCCACTCCTAGAAATCAAATTTCAAATGAAACTTCTACTTCATCCTCTAGTGCCTCAAATGAACTTCAAGAAGTCATGAAACAATTACAAAATTTAGGCAATGAGCTGGTTACACTCAAGAGGTAGCAAGCCCAAAGTTTTAGACCTTCTTATTAGTCTCAAACTCAACCTAATAGGCAACCATATCAGCCTAATAGGCCACCCAATCTAGCTGCAAATCAAAATCAAGTAAGGCCTCTGCCAATAGACCATTTCAGCCCTATAACCCCAATGTTGCATCTACCTCTAAAGCCTTAGTGCCAGTGTAAAATAATATAGCTCAAGAGTATGATTGGTGTTTCCCATGTAATGAACCTCACAACCAGTCTATGTGCTTCAATGGTGCTTTGAACCAAGCTTTGATGGTGACAACAACTTGGCATAGAGAGTGAGGTGAGTCAAGAAACAAACCAACAACAAGGAACATCTCAGCAAAATACAACTCCAAATGAGACTACACTTGTGAACTGGCAAGCTGAAGATTTTTGTGGTATGAATCAAACAAAATGTAGCAGCTAACACATGGTCAAAGAAGAGGAATATTGGTGAAGGGAAGTCATTAGCTCTAGGTGATCCACAACCTTCCATAACTCCATAAAGCATTGGAAAGCAAAATCTAGTTCCAAATGTGTAAGGACAACCCAAGCCACCTCTAGACCAACTCAAATGCCAAATTGTTGCAGCCCATGTACAAGAAAAGAGTGTACAGGATAAGGGGTATAAAATAGATGTTTCATCCCCATTTAGCATCATTGAACAAATGAAGAAGACAAATGTGAATATATCTATGTGGGAATCACTATCCATCCCAGGCCAAAGGGATCTACTACAAGCTGCCATGAAGAATTGGTCAACTTTAAATCAAAAAGCTCATATGCAAGAGAAGGTACTCACAAATGCTGCTCAGCTTGAAGGAAATCATGGAGGACAACAAATTAAAATTTTGAAGCCCCCTTTATTCTATGTTTCATTGATCATTGGGGATAAACTAGTACACAATTGTATGATTGATTCTGGGGCAAGTAGTTTTGTGATGCCCAAGCAAATAGTTGATCAGTTGGGCCTCCAATATGAAGTCATATCCAAAGGGGTGGTGTAACTGGATGGGACAACAATAACAATAGTGGGGGTAATTAAATATTTGAGCCTCACTTTTCATGCATGCCCCAATGTCATTGTGTTGCAAGATGTGTCAGTGATAGATTTACCACCACTTTTTGCCCTATGTTTGTTAAGGGATTTCATAGCTAGAATTGGAGGCTATTTATCTACTGATTGGTCACACATGTTGTTTTGGACCAGATATGGAACCAAGGCCACAATCAGGTCTGAACCTATTGCAAAATTTCACATTGAGCCTCATACTCCAAGCCCAATCAATGCCAATTGTTCAACATTTGATCAAGAGGATTATCCAGCATAGATGAAGTTGACACCAAAGTTGGAAGCATCCCAGATTTGACTCTTGATGAATGGGAAAGAAAGGTACATGCTTTTGATCCCTACAAGGAAATAGAGGAATCTAAACTAGGATTTTATTGCATGCATGAAGAAAATCAGCCTATTCCTAGCATCACCAAGCTAGACCATAAAGATGACAATGAGGTATGGCAGTTGTTCTTTGATGGATCAAGAAGTAGACAAGGTGTAGGGGGAGCTATGCTTGTTTCACCTCAAGGCATTAAGTATTATTCATCTTTTAGATTTCAGTTTGCATGTTCTAACAACACTGTTGAATATGAAGCTTTGATACAAGGATTGCATTGGTCAAGAAAGAGAGGTATCAAAAACTTACAAGTCTTTGGTGACAGTGAGCTGATTGTTAATCAAGTTAAAGGGTAACATGCTGCCAAAAATGACCTGCTCAAGTGTTATAAGAATAGGGTGTGGGACCTCATTGAGGATTTTGAAGGCTTTGGCATCAACTCCATCCCTAGGAAAGAAAACCAAGCTACTGATAGGCTTGCAGCAGTTGGAGCAGCCTTTGATGTTGTGGAGAGTATCAAGGAAGATAAAGTGCAGCCAAACATTCATGTGATTGTAAGGCCATCAATTCCAGACAATAATGTAAGTTGGCAAGTGTTTGAAAGTGACCAACAAATCATCAATTTCTTGCAAGAAGAAGCTGAGTTCTCAGCCAAAAATCAAGAAAAGTTAGAACAACAATATGGTGATCAAGTGGTACAACTGAGAACCAACAAACTACCAAAAGGACTTGTCACTTTGGAGTCCATATTTAATCCTAATGATCAATTTAGGAAAGAGAAAGAAAACATCCAAGTCAAGGGAGAAGATTCAGTGCCCATCTCGGTGGGAGAAGGAAAATCACTTCAAATTGGTAAAGTGGACAACCAAGCAAGAAAGGTATGAGTTCATGCAACTTTGCCAAGAGTTCCCAGATATATTTTCTTGGAGCTATGAAGACTTGAGAGGTTTCAATCCCAAGCTAGCTCAACACACAATTGAATTAGATCCAAGTGCTAAACCCATCAGAAAAACAAAGGCCAGTCAATCCACACATGGAGCCTCTAATGAAAAGGAATTGAATAAGTTAATAGAGGCAAGTATCATATTTCCTATCAAGCATTCAAGTTGGGTAGCAAACTTGGTTCCAGTTAGAAAGAAGAGTGGAGAAATCAGATTGTGTGTAGACTTTAGAGATTTGAATAGAGCATCCCTCAAGGATCATTACCCACTTCCTTCTATGGAGCAGATTTTGCAAGTTGTTGCTAGCTCTGAGAGGTTTTCATTGCTAGATGGTTATTCAGGGTATAATCAGATCATGGTAAAGGAGGATGATCAGTTCAAAACAACCTTCACCACCAAATGGGGAACCTATGCATATAGGAAAATGCCATTTGGGCTGTCTAATGCCAAAGCTACCTTCCAAAGGGCAATGGATATGGTATTCAAGGGATTGATCAACAAAATAGTGCTGATATACCTAGATGATATTACTGTATTTTCTAAAAGTGCAGCAGATCATCTCTTTCATTTGAGACAAGTGTTCCAAAGATGTAGAAGATTTGGGGTATCCTTGAATCCCAAAAAATGTATTTTCCTAGCTCATGAAGGAAAGCTCCTAGGCCACATTGTTTCCAAAGAGGGATTAGTAATTGATCCAGAGAGGGTTGAAGCAATAAAATAACTACCATTACCAAGTCACAAGAAGGCCCTTCAAAGTTTCTTGGGAAGAATCAATTTTGTTCGAAGGTTTGTTCCAGAATTTGCAGCCCTTGTCAAGCCAATAACTATGATGTTGAAGAAAAGTATGGCTTTCAAATGGATAGCTGAAGGTAAGGAAAGTTTTGAGGCAATCAAAGAGGCTATCTCACAAGCTCCAACTCTCATTAACCTAGATTTCTCTAAGGATTTTATCCTTTATGCATTTGGTGGTGATGATACAATTTCTACAATTTTAGTACAATAGAACAAAGAAAATGTAGAGAAGCCAATTGCCTTCTTTAGCCAAAGCTTGGAGGACTATGAGGTGAGGTATTCCTTCATTGAGAAGCATGTTCTTGCAGTGATTAGGAGCTTGAAGAAATTTAAGCATCTAGTTTCAAACAACAAGGTTCAACTGCTGGTTTCTCATGTGGGAGTTAAGGACTTCCTCCTCAACAAAGACCTAAATGAAAAACATGCAGGGTGGATTACTCGTGTCATGGAGTATGACATTGAGATCAAATTCACCAAGCTGGTCCGAGGAAAGGATTATGTGAGCAGCTGGTCTTGAGCAAATCAATGGAAGCAAGCAATGGGAAGGATGTTGTTTTGGTGTTGCAAGACAACCAAGAACAAAGAGGTGTTCAAGAAGAGAATGGTGGTATGATCACTCCTTGCTGGACCCAAGACATAATGCACTTCTTACAAATAGGCCTATTGCCCTCCAGAGATGAAAAAACCAAGAGAAGACACTTCAGATTGCAGAGGCTATCCCATATGCACTTGTTGATGGTGTCTTGTTCAAAAAGGATATAAATGGAGTGTGCTGCTTTGAGATGCATGGGACAAATCAAATTAAGAGAATGTTAGAAGAGTTCCATGGTGGATCAGCTGGGGGTCATTTTTCTCCAAGAGTGACAAAGCCCTCAAGATTATGAAGGATGGCTATTATTGGCCCAAGGTGTTTAGTGATTGTTATGCATGGATCAAGAGGTGCAAAAATTGTGCATTCTTCACAGGAAAGGAAAGATTAGCAGCCCTTCCATTACACCCAATTTTAGTTGACCAACCATTCATGCAATGGGGTTTGGACTTCATTGGATTCATTAACCCAAACTCAAGCCAAGGACACAAGTGGATTCTAACAACAACAGACTACTTCACCAAATGGACTGAGGTGGTGGCACTCAAAGAGGCAAATGAATCTAGCATTCTAGACTTCTATGAGGGGATAGTAACCAAATTTGGTATACCTGCCACTATAATATCAGATAATGCATTGGCATTCATAGGATCAAAGGTAATTGAATGGGCTATTAAGAATGGGATCTATCTGAGCACTTCATCAAATTATTACCCTCAAGGTAATGGCCAAGTTGAGTCTACCAACAAGAACCTATTAAAGATCATCAAGAGGAATCTTGATGAAAATCAGAGGACTTGGCACACTAAACTTAAATCAGCCTTATGGGCTGATAGGATAACTCCCAAGAGATCCACCAGTAACTCTCCATTCAAGACTTGTTTATGGAAGAGAGGTAATCTTGCCTATGTCACTTGAGTTTCCAACGTTGGAACTCATGAAGCAATTGGAATTGTTGGAGTTTGAACCCATGGAGGTTAGATATGTAGAATTGATGGAACTCCAAGAAATCAGAGAGCATGCAACCCAAACAATGGAGAAGGACCAAGCCTTGATCAAGAGAACCTTTGATAGGAAAGCTAAGGCTAGAACCTTCCAAGTTGGAGATTTAGTGTTGAAATGGGATGTAGACCGAGAAAATCTAGGAAGGCATTCAAAGTTTGATGCCATTTGGAGTGGCCCCTACATGGTCACAAAATGTAAGAACAACAATGCCTTCCAATTATCTACATTGGATGGTGAAGAACTATAGATTCCAGTTAATGGAATCCATCTAAAGCATTGCTACTAGAAGGGAAACTCCTCACCTTATACATATTAGCTTAGATTTTCATTCCTCCAAGTGCTTGTGCACATTGTTTTGTTGTAGCTTAGTTTTACATTTCCCTAAGTGCTTTGGCACAAGCTTTGTTGTCCCAAGGATGCATCTTTGCAGGCCATGTTCAGATCAAGTGATGTTCTACTCTCACAATCTTCTTTCTAGAAATTTTCTAATGAGTTGAGAGTACCAAGCAGTTAAGTTGATGACTCCATGCCCAATGGATTGCTTCAAGTAGCTGGTCACTTCATCCAACAGGTAGATGACCCTCTCGAGTTGCAAAATTGTTATCCAAAATAAGCCCTTGCTTATTTTTGGCTAACTTTCTTTCATTCCTTCCTTCCTTGTGCCTCAATCAAATTTTTTCACTTTTAGGCACTCAAAATTATCTAGAAATGGCTTCATCAGATAGATAATTTTCTCACCTTTCTATAAAGGTAAAGTTTTCCTTCTAACTCCTTGTATTTTGTAAGTTATGGCATGGTAGGAGTTTTTGAGGGAAATTTTCCCTAGGAAGGCCCGTAACCAATAGGAATGTGACACATGGTGGTGGAATGGAGGGTCGGTCGGTGGAGGTAAGTTGGAGAAAATTGCTAAGGAAGGGTGGGGTGTAAAAGAAACATTTTTCCCATGGGCCCGCCGAAGAGAAATGAAAATTTTGGTCCGATGCCCCATGGAAAATGGGAATGTGCCACATGGCGGTGAAGATCAGGACCGGTGGAGGTGAGTTAAAAAAAATTCCAAATTTCTCAGTGGGGAGCACAAAGAAAATTTTGGCCGATGCCCCATGAACCAATAGAAAGATGACACGTGTCCATGAGGTCGGCGGGAGTCGGAGGGGTGTGAAAAAATTTGGTTTTTTGCTAAAAATAGTTAAGGGTGAAAAAGGAAAACTTGGCCCAAAGGCCCATAGTGAATGAGGAGGCACCACGTGGTGTTGGAGGTTGGACCGGTGGGGGTGGAGTTAAAATTTTCCAAACAATGGAAAAATGAATAAATTTTGATTTAATCCCCGCGCCAATCAAAATGTGCCATGTGTCCTGTTCTCGATGGAGGTCAAGGGCACATGGGGGAATTGACAATTTCACCAAAGTGTTGCAAATGGCGCAAGGGAAATATTTGGCCCACAGGCCCGCCAAGGAGGAAATATAAAATTTGGAGCATAACCCCGCCAGCCAATAGGAGGATGACACATATCAATGGAGCGGCAGAGTGTGGAGCGATTTTGGAATTTTTTCCAAAATGTAAAAAAGGCGTAAAATGGTTATTTAAGCTCACAGACCAACAAAAATGTGCCACGTGGCAGTGGAGTTGTGGGGGAGGATTTTTTTGGTAAAATTTTCCCAAATTCAAAAAAGGGGAAAATTTTGGGTTTCGGCCTGCCGACCGATTTTTGCTTTATTTTTCCCTAAATCTTCAGAGGGGCATATCTTTCGATCTAGAGCTCATTTTTTCTTGATTTTTGTGTCATTGGAAAGATATTGAAGTCCTCTACATGATGGAATATTAAATTTTGTGTTTTGATGGAGTTTAGTGAGATAAAATCAAAAAATCCTTTGGCATGGGGAAAAGGGTAAAACCGACATTCAACAACCATTTTTAATGCAAGATGGCTTCCATTCTTCTCCAAAGCATGGTCGAAAATCTTAGGGAATGAACTTTTAAAGGTACCCATACCTATTTTGATGAATTTGGTTGGTGGTTGAATGATTCCTCTCATTTTTCCCATGTTTCTACTTCCTAAGCTCAAATTTTTCATTGTTAAAAGCCAAATTTGGCTCATTTGTAAAGGGTTGGACATTTTTATGATTTGCAGGATCCCTCCTTCACCCTAGCAAGTGAATTTGTGGAATATCAGACCTTTTTGAGGATTGCAACATGTTTTTCCTCCTTGTTGTTGTAATGCACTCGTATTTAAAAATGGAAATGATAATGCAAGCTTTGTGAATGAATTTTCAATCCTTTCTTGTGTTGTTTGCTTCATTATGATCCTTCATTACATTTTAGCAATTTGTGCATGATGTGTGTTGCATTTTTATAATCTATGTCAATTTGCAGAAGTAGATGTTCACCACTCCTTTGGTGTATCACCTTGTTAGTTTAGTTTTATCTTATTTTCTCTCTTCTATCCTTGTCTCCTTGGTAGAATTAGAGTAGGATTTTGAGTTAAACCTCTACAAATTTCATGTATACATCTAATTAGAGGAGTATAGGAACCAACCTTTAATCTAGAGAGTTTTTCTCATTTCTACAAGTCCCACAATTGGGGAAAAGATTCAATGTTGTGCAATCACACTGGATGTCCATTATCAAACTAGAAATCTGAGAAAACATCAAGGGTGTTTCTAATTTGCAATAACAATCATGTTATCATTTACATTATTTCTAACCAAAAAAACTAGTGGTTGATAACTATCTTTAGCCTCTTTTCTTTGTCTTATGCTTTATATCTGGTCTTACACACCCTACAACCCATTCAAAATTTCACATATTTATCTTTCATGGCTTTGGACACCAGTTCAGCCTAACATAGAAGTGCCCAGGTGTCCCTCTCCCCTTTGGAGACCCTTGGCCCTTTCTCACCTTACTCACTTCTTTTGGGTATATTTTATCTTTTGTTTATCTTTTTCACTTATGGTTCAGCCTTCAAGTTTTTAATTATGAAATTTAAACAAAGGGAATCATATAAATACATAGTTATGTGTTCAAAATCAAGTACCGATCACTAAACATTACTATTATCACCTAATATTTCATTCAAAAGGTGCCTAAAGCACTCCAAATCATCCATTCAAGGGACATGAGAATGCATACTCTACATACATAACATAGAAAGGGGAATTTCATTATATTCCATCCACACATTCCACTCCATTTTTATATTCTAGGTACAACCTACTATGAAGTGCACTTGCACAACGACATCCTAGGGTACAATTTCCAAACACACTCATAATAACTACATGGTTCTAAGATGTAGTGTAGCACTTGGTCATAATTTTTCTCTCGAGTGACCATTGGGGTAAATTGACTCCCATTATGCATCTTTATTTTTAGGTTTTATGTGATTTGTGGGCTTGTGTAAGTGAACATCTCTTTTTAGGTTACATGTACCTTTTGTGATCAAGGAGTGACTACAAACTTATGAAAAGATAATATTTGTGACACCCTTACAACACATCAAAACCATATTTAGGTCTTTTTTAGTAGTCACGAGTGCCCAGATCTAGTCACTAGCACCCTATGTTCCCATGTCCTATCGTGGCACCCTTTTATGTCATTTTTCATGAGATTAGAATTTATAAAGATTAATTATGATGTTGTTTTCATTTTTTCACCACTTCTCTATGCCTAGATCAGTCACAGATTGCACGGAAATCATCTAACTCTTCTTTTCTTTATATTTTCTTAGAGTTTCATATTTTAAATCTTATTTTGATTATGTCATTTCCATATTCTATCTCATTGGGGTTAAAACTTGCACCCATCTCTTAGATTTGAAAGAATTGAGTCATTGAGTCAACAATGGGACTATCTCTAAGTTGTGGGACCTTGCGCACTTGAGATAGAACTCTAGAGAAGGCTGGTTCCTCTACCTATTTCTATTACTACTACTACTCCTAATGTTGAAAGGGAAATCTAAGCTAATAATTCCAAGGGACCAGGGATAGAAGGAGAACATGAAAATGGAAACTAATCTAAGGAAGGAGATAACACCAAAAATTGGGATGAGCACTATATTTTTTGAGTGAAAACAAAGGAAAAGGCATTTAAAGAGGGGCTCGACACATGTAACATAGACCAACATACATTCACACGATAAATTTTATGAGAAAAAACATGAAACTTGAGCTACAAGGTATTTAAAATAGCACAACAAACACACAATACAAAGGAAGAGGCAAGAAAGAAGAATACAAACACATTAAGTGGAGAATCACCACAAAAAAATGCTTATATTACTTCCAAGTATGAACAATCTTTTACAATGGTGTATGAGGCCAATATCCACATGCAAGAACTAGATCTAGAGGTCTGCAACTCAAAATGAAAAGATACAAAATCCTTAGTAAACACTAAAAGATCCAAAATGTCCAACCCATTATAGTGAACCATGCTCTTACATTTATAGATAAATCGATGAGAGAAGGAGAGGAGAAGGAGGGAAAATATGGTTTAAAACTCAACCATAGATAGAAAAAAATGAATTCCTACAAATCTATCAAATTCACTTCTTCAAGTCTCATGTCTGGAATGTAGAAGAAGAAATGAGGGAAAATTGGGTCAAATCTAGGTGGTTGGAGCAATCAGATCTGTTCATTAATGGCAAGAAAGAAGTTTTCCTATTTCCCACTTATTAAATCCCACTAAAATTTGAATTTGAAAGATTTAGAGTGTATCTCACATTAGCAACTATCAAATAAGACAAATCGCATCCTATTCTAATCTCTACGGTAAAAGTTATGATGATATGAAGTTTGCAGATCACTCTAACATGTAAAGACACGTGGCACTATGAGAATCATTAAAGGATGTTCAACTATGCATTTAATTTTTCATTTCTTATATGTGTCAAATAATGGTTTGTCTACAAGATTCGGTGCCCCGGTTGGTACTTTGACTTGTTATGTGTAGCACACTCAAATTTCAACATATAACACATAGCACATAAGGGAACATAAGAAGGTGTAAAGATACACATAGATGAGGAAGGATCGAGAGGAAAATAGAGGGAAATGCACACAAAGATAAAGAGCATGGGAGAAATGGGAGGAATACCTACCATAATAACTTATTGCAGAGGCACGATCATTACAATATAATGTGTGACAATAAGGAAGGGGTGCTCAAGCGTGTTAGGGAATTGGCTAATCTTTTGGAAGCAATTCTAAGGTGTGTACGTAGGATAAATAAACTAATGGGAAGAAGGTGAATTCCCAGAGATTGGGAGCGATGGAAAATGGCACGAGATAGAGGAAAAGGAGAAGAAAATATGGGGGCAAGGAAAGGAGGAGTGCACAAAGGCATGCAAGGAAATACAACCAATGGAATGTGTCAAAGGAGTAATTTTAAGTGTGTGCAACTGTAATGTAGATCTTTAGAGCTAGAATGGAAATATAAGTTGTCCAAATAACTAGGGAAGTTACTTTGGATAACACTATCATTTATACACCATTCATATAATAACTGACTCTATAGTATTATATTTAATTCAAATTAAATTAAATCACTCTCAAGTATCATCTCCATGTGGTACATCGAGTGATACAACAGTAATCCAACGAGAATCCTCCTAAATGTCCAATTACACTACCTCTTATTCCCCGAATAATAAGCATAAGAATAAATGGAAGAACCTCAATCACCTATTCCATGGGGAAGGATTACTATTTCTCTTACTCTTAAACCACCTCTCCATGAATTCTGAAGGGATCCCAAAACAACTCCCAAATTTAAAGCTAATTGCACTCATCTTCTTAAAGAACATATTATAATTTTCATCACTTCATGTGGAGTTCTTGGATTTTAACATGAATATGTTTCAGTAAGGTTGTTCATGGAGTCACTTCAAGAAAAATTAATTGAATGGTTCTACCTCTTTCCCTCTCAATCCATCAAAATTGGAATGATATCAGAACTAGGTTTGAAGTAAGATTTAAATCATATCAAGACTCTTAATGTATTATTGTTCAATTGATTCAAATGAAGAAAGAATTAAGTGAACTCATGAGATATTTTTCTCATGATTCAATAAATTATTTAAACGAATACCTATGGAAGCTTTACCATCTGAGGATAAAAAATATATTCTTCATAAATGCTCAATTTTTCGAGGCCATATTTATCCTATAGGGTGTTTAACCTCAAAATATTGAAAATGTCTAAGAATATTACATCAAAGTATATGATATGATTTTTGGGAAAGTGAAGAATCCAAATGGTAAGAAAAAGGGTCAAACCTCCAAAGAAGGTGTCATTGATTCTCTTGTTCAAAAAAGGCTAATGATGTGATTTCATTGGAAGAATAAATTTTCATAATCCACCTTTATAAGTGGATTTCATCCAAACAAAATTAGAATCATAATAGAAATGTGATAGGTGGAGGAGAAATAATATTAGCTTTTGAATAAAATCATGTTAATTCCACGTGTGAAGTGAGGCCCAAAGAAGAGTATGATGAATCTCAAATTGAATATGAAAATGATGAGGAATTTTGGCCATTAATGAGATTGAATCTATTAGAAACATTGGATTTTTGAATATACCACTTATTTGGATGATGAAGATGATGAAACCATTGTTGATATGAATAGTCATTCTTATGTGGTGTTCACACTTTCAAAGGCTCAAGAGGAATAAGACTTGAAAATTTAAAGATCTTCAAGTGGTGACTCTACAAAAAATAATAAAAAGGAGGATCACTACTACCCTCTCCCATAAAATCAATGAAGAATAATCCTGAAGTATCCACAATTTCACACCATCTCCCAATAATGGTAAGTCTACCACTCATTTTCAAAGTTCTCTCCCCATTTCTACATTCAAATGTAATGATATGAATAAAAATAGTATCAATGTCATTCCAAGAAGTATTCAGCATCTCGTTACTACATCTACACCTTCACCCTCCTCTAAGTCTCATTTTGACATAATTGAACATGTTAAGAAGTAAAAGGTTAACATTTATGAATTTGAATATTTGAGAATTCATCCAAAGAAATTTGATAATTTTGTCAAGTTTATCAAAGAAATTAAATCAAATTAATGTACCATAGAACTTGTTGCAAAATATTCTCTTCTCACTCTTAGAAATGTTGCATCTCAATACCTTATTTCCTCCACATATTTCTCTTCTAGAAAAATTTAAACCTTCTACCTCTCCTTGTTGTTAATAGATATAAATGAATAACTATGTTGTTGACTCTAGATTCTTGGATAACATCATGGCTGTAAAAGTTACACATGCTCTTGGTCTCACACAAATCCCTAGTGTTGGTCATTGTTATTCCATGGATATCAAATAAGTATCTCTCATTGGTCAATTTAATAATGCTTATGTATCGGTAGTGGAGTTTCCTGATAAGAAGGTCAATGTTAAAATACTAGTGATAGCCATTTGGGCTTCATATGTGATGTTGTTGAGCCAAAGATTCTACAGAGAAATTGGTGAAAATATAAATATTGATTGGTCATATTCAACCATTTCAGTCAAAGTTATCATGAATAAGTTTGTTCTAATAATAATATATTGTTCGGAGGAAAATGAATCAAGAGAAGACATTGTGTATCAAGATTCAAGAGGTTGTAACTATTTCATAACTTTAGAATAAAATGTTGAACTTCCTATCTTGATGGAAGAGTTCCCAAAGGTGATGGAACCAGTCAAGGAACATGAGGATGATTTGATGGATACTCAATCGAAAGTGTACCCTTATCATTCATAATGATTATTATTATTATTTTTAAAATTACTAATATCATGTATGTCTTGACTTGCAAGAAGGCAGCCCTAAATGATAAGTAATGTGGATAATGAGAAAGAGGATGTTTCAAATGAGATATAGTGATATAATTTCAATTTTTCAAATCATCTCCCAAGACCCAATGTGAAGGTGGGTAAGAGGAAGATTTGAAGAAGGAATTTTCATAAGAGATTTTAAAGGTTGCAGAAGGAATTGAAGACCCTCAACTTAGTCTTGAAATCTTGACCTATGTTATGAATATGCAAGATAAGTATGAGTCTAATTTTGGTTCTTAATTTGATGCAAAAATGTTAAATAATGAAATAGAACAAATGGAATATCTTGATGTCTCTTTTTTAACATTTTTATGAGTATGAATGTGAAAATGAGTCTTTCTCTTTCTCGTTTTGTGAAGAATATTGTATTCATGATGAATGGAATGAAAAATAAATGCTTGAATATCCTTTATATTTCTTCATTCATGAGGATAGTACCTCCATTACAGAGAGTGATATCAAGGTTAATAATGAGCCAATATATGGGAAAGAGAAACATTTGAAGAAACTAATAAACATAAATCAATAAGAGTTATATGATGATTTGGAAATTTTCAAAATATCTACCAACGGTTCTCTAAAAAAATGGTCATGAGGAACATGACATGTAGGGCTAAATTTCTTGTCAAAGAGCACAAGGTTATTTTGAACATTTGTGAATATTGTGGTCTAGAATCATTCTTGTGGTAATGTTAAAATGAAGAATGTGAAATTACAAGAACAAGTGAATGTAACAATGGATTAGCAACATGAAATGGAATTTTAGGGAAGTGAGAAAAATGATCTACTCATTTAAAACTTTGGTTATAAGAGGAGGCATGTAATATTATTATTTATAGGGACCTAGATACCTCTTATAAAAATTTCCTTTCTCAATAATTGTAAAAAGAGGTATACTTCATCGAACCATTCAATGGGTTCTAAGAAACAAATCATTTGGTGTTACCCATACACGGATAACACCCATAGAATAAAATGTAATAAAGTGAAAGTGAGATATCCCCACATGTACCATAGGTGATTTACGTTGTGTTTTCATTTCAATTGTGTTTTTCTATATTGTGTGATGTGTTTCCCTTTCTTTTGTGAATTTCCCTTTATGTCATTTTTTGTTTTGGTTATTCTTGCTTTTGTATTAGATGACTCTAGTTTCCCAATAAATAAGGAATTGGTCTACTCCCCCATGCGATAAATGAGGTTTTTAATTTATTTTTTTTATTTTTCCAATCCAAAACAATTCCTCAAGTAAGATGCATTTTTCATGCTAAATGTCTAGTATGTAAAATTTAAAATTTTGGTCATGATAACCAAACCCACATTTTAAATCCCCTTTCCTGGTCAATGTAAACCTTTCCTTTGGATAACCTTTCAATTGTTTCATCCTCATTCTAACTAAGAGGAATGTTATAAAATTATTTTCAATTGTGTTTCTAGAGAAGTGTACATCTTCTTATTCATGAGGGTACTGATATCTAAGAAAGAGAAGTGCTCCTTGAGGCTTCAAAAAGGTTTTTTTTTCTTCTTGTTGTCACTAGAGGACATCCCCATAATCTAACTTCAATGTAAAAACTCATCTAAAGTTTGTGTAGGAGATTAATAAGATAGTTAAAGATAGTCTAGGTAGTTTATATGGATCTATGAGAGGTTGGGAAACGTTTAATTAAAATCAGGTATTTTGGGAAAGGTAATGGGAAATGCATGTTTCAAATGAGCTAGTCACCTTGTTTAAAGGGTCTTAGAATCCTTAAGGGGTATTGGGAATACAAATCACAATAATTAAAAATATTATAGAGCCTAGTTCATGGTGTAGTAATTAAGATAGAATTCTGGAAGTATAAAAATGCAAAAATTTGTCCACCAATGTAGCAAAGATTATTTCTACAAGGTGGAAATTTCTCAAAGCATTTCGAACACCTTAGAAAAAGTCACAACCATAACCAAAGGAAAAATTGGAGAAAATTATACCCTCATCATGGTACATATATTGGATTTGTTCATACCATTCTAAACTCGGAGGAAAATCATTTTAATTGTGCATGAACATAGGAAAAATTGGAAAGTAAATTAAAAATGAAAATTTCAAGATGAATCAGTTCTTGAAAATTTTGTTAATGGACACATTGGGTCCTTTGGAGTCAAAATCACATATTTTTCCCTCCTAACTCCATCTCTATTTCTTGGATTCGAAAACCTGCTCTTTAGATTATTTTCATGTTAATATTAATGACATCATCATTCGAAGAAGCTTGGACGAAGTTTTGGATGCATTGTGTCCATTTTTCCCTTTTTCCCTTTATACAATGGGACTTTGGGGACACCAATTATTTATCTCCCATTAATTTTTATTTTTATAAACGTAAGTGACAACTTAAGGTGTTAGAAACATGTTATAAACTCGTCATAAATTGAAGTTTGAGTCCTTTTTCATGACAGATAGACCATAACATCCTTTTGGAGGCCTAATGCCCCCTTTTCCCTTTTACTTAACAAATAAGTGTACATGGGGGAAAACAATTTCTCCCCCTATGGAGGAAAATTTTCCTCACTTAAAAGTGATAATCTAGGTATTAGAAAGATGTTAACAACTCACCATTTTCATGAAGTTTGGCCACATATTCATGAATCAAGCATCCATGATGCATATTAGAGGGGTTTATTTCCATTTTCCCATATTTTTATGGTACAACCAAACCTCTTACCTCCACCTAACCCGGGTCGAGCTTGTTTGGGTTTAATGTGAGTTAAGGTGTGTTAATGAGAGGGAAAACACATTTTAAAGAGGGAAAATATTTTAAATGCAAAACTTAACCATTTTTAGCCTCATTTGTGTTATTTTCTCTCCCCTATTTATTTGGTATGCTTGTATGCTTAAAAAAAATCAGACATCCTACATGCTCAATTTCCATGAGATTTTTATTGTAGCTTCATCTCCAAAACATGTTTCAAATTATGCTAACCTTCATCCAATGGTGTTATAAATTATTTTTTATTTTCAAAATAATTTTCCCGAAATAGAAACTCATTTTAAGATCTATGAATTTATGGCAATTCAAATCCTTCAAAAATATAGAAAGCATCCTTATGTAATAAGACAACTTTTGAGACCACTTTTGTTCCATTACGACAGGAAGACCCATTTCTAAAAACATTAAGCCTTCTTAAGCATAATTTTATACAAATATTAAGTTCTACAAACATTTCATTATTAGAATTATCATTTCCCCTTGAACATCGGGAAACTCAAAAGTGCCAAATTGACAACTAAAAATTAAAATAGAATTCTCAAAATAAGGCTTACTAAAAATATTAAATTTCTTGATATTGGCCAATAAACAAGGATGTTGAGCCTCTCATGTTGAAGAAAGAGCACATGGATAATTTTTAAATAATGCATAACACACGAGTGACTGATAGATTAATGATTTCATACTATGAATTTTTATTTGAATAAATGAGGAATTATTTTGTTTGGAGGAGAGGACATTTCCCAATGAATAACATAAGAGGAAGAAATTGTTTGAGAATCATGGGGTTGATTCAATTTAAAAAGGAAAAATATGTGTCATGGAGGTGAATTTTGAATACAAGAAGAGCAAGGTGATGTTCTCCATGTTTTAACTCCAACCTTGTGTTCAAAAAATATCATCATAATTCAATATCAGTGTAAGTCTCACAATAGTGTTTCTAAACACTCATTCAATTCCTTAGAGTGTGTTTGCATCTCACAAGAGGAGGAATTTACAATCACAATGTTCTAACTCAATAATCTATCAAAGGTAGGGAACTTCATTCATGGAGAAATCACTCAAGATCCATCATAAGTAGGTTCTTCTTCAACAAGATGTTTTATTGTCTCCAAATTTTCATTTCTCTCATCTTATCTCTCCTCCCCCTCTCTCTACATTTTATTTCTTCATTGAGAATGTAAATTTTCACTCTTTCATCTTATTCACTTAAGTGAATTAATATAGCATTGTAAATTTACCTTTTCCATTATTAAGAAAGGGATAATTTTCATTCCTATAGGAATGTTAAAATCACAAGTGGTGGGAATATGAAAGGTCATGTGGGGTGTAGATGAAGAGACACACATTGTAAATCTATAAATTGGAATGGCTTCTCCATTCCAAAGGGTTAGATTTTATTGGTAAATATATCCTAAAGTTAGAATTCAAGAGTAGGCTTCTCAGGTTTTTTGTAAAAGGTTCAAGATGAATTCATGTGGTTTCGAGAAAACTAGGTCTTTGAAGTAGAGTTGCAGTGCCATTTCATGATAGCTTTAGGTGCCAAATGAAGTGTAAGGATAACACATGTAAGAAAAACATGGAGAGGTATTTATAGTGTATTTAAAACATGTAGGAGAAATTTCTAGGCTCAGTTTAGCTCCAGGAGTTAGTTTTATATGTTGGTCAAAATGGTGTTGAGAACAAGGAGTGTTCTAGCATTAAAAAGAGATGTGCTAGAAAACTTCCTACCTATCCTTTTCAAAAAAAATCATGGGAGATGATGGAGGATGGTGTCTTGATGCTTCATGAAATTTTTAGGTCAAATTTAGGTCATTTGTTCAAGTTATGTGAGTTTTTATAAAAAGGCTTTTGAAAAGCTCATTTAAAGCTACCGGCTTCTTAGTCTTCATAAAAATTATGTAGTATTATTCAAATAAATCATAGATGAATTTTTTTATAGTA
Organism: Taxus wallichiana var. yunnanensis; assembly: GCA_018340775.1. NCBI lineage: Eukaryota > Viridiplantae > Streptophyta > Pinopsida > Cupressales > Taxaceae > Taxus > Taxus wallichiana. The sequence goes on from CM031237.1 coordinate 562,964,568, forward strand.
AATTGGTATAAAAATCATTTTCAAAATGAATTTTCTCAAAAGGATGTGTGGTTGAAAATTTATGAGCATTTTGGTGGAGCAGGTTTTCTCTCTCTTGGTTGTGCACCAAATCGATAAGAGAAAAAATGTGATTTTGGACATGAAGTCTAGTTTCGTCACCTATAGAGTATCTTATTATCTCATTCATGATTTTTTCATGCTTATAAGGCATTTTAAGGCTTTATTTCTTAAAGGTACATGGAGTTGTTTCTAACACCATGTCTTAGTGTGAATGCTCTAGCATATGAAGGTACTAGCTGTTTCAAATGGAGATTTTGCTCAATGAATGCTCAGACCTCTTCTACAGGAACATGGAAATGTGTGTGAGCCTTCTCAAGTTTTGTTGGCATTATAATTCACTCAAACTCTTATAGCCAAGACTATCCTAAAAGGTAGTTTCTCAATGCATGTTAATCCACTGCCCGAAAGAGTCTAAGCTTCAAATTCATTACATTGATCGGTGTTAGAACATGAAATAGGAGAAAAAATATTGAAGTGGAAAAATTCATAGATGTGATTCCATTAGTTTGGATAAGTGACAATGGTTTCACCAAGTCTTCTTATTCTAAGTTATCTACGCATTCGATTCTCATTGTTATATGCATGCAATGATCCATTTCAAGAACATCCAAGTTAGTAAATGACCCACTTGTGTTAGAAAGAAGGTAATAGTTTTCAAGAACCCTAAAAATCTTTATTTCTCAAAAATAATGTAAATATTGTTGAATAAATTGGTTTTTAGTTGTCTCTCGGTATAAAATTGTTAATACCCTCATCTAGGATTTCATTGAAGAGATTTTTGGACATTGCCAATGTTCCATGCATCAAAAATCAATGAAACTTTAAAAAATCCATGCATAACCAAATATAAATCTATTGCAAACATTTTTGGATCAAAATATGACTTAATAATTGAAATGTCTTCACAGTTTGGAATTTTTGTGCTCAGTCACAAGGAAGGTTCTTCTTTATATTCTCAAAAGTGACTGAAGTTGTTCAAAGGGAATAACTATAGAAGAATTTATGAAGGTTGAAAATTATCTCTTAACCATGCTTGAGCTTGAAAATATTCATGTTAGAAGCTTGAATTCATCAAATTCTACAATTATGTCGTGAACTGTGAAAAACAGTGTCTTCTCCATGTGTTGAACCTTGGTTAATTTCAATGCTTTAGATATTGTTTTCTTGGGATAATATAGGAGTTTCAAAGATCTGCAAAAATTCAGCAAAGTATGGATAGTCTCTTTTATTTTGAAAATATCCAAGACTTAGTCTGTGATTTAAAGCATGTAAAATAGGCTATATGACTTGATACTCTTGTGTTGAAGCACAAATCCAAATATTCATAGTTGCATAAGGGAGTTCAAAAGTATTAAATGGTTTCAAAATGCTTGAGATAACTTAGGAGTATAAAGGATAAGATTGAAAGTCACATCTTACAAAGTCTCTTGGTTTGGTTTGATGTTAGTGGAAAGAGGAAGTCAAAAGGAGAGTAGGGGTCATAAGAATATGAAGTGAATGATACATAGAAAGAGAATTGGCTCAAACTTCAAAAAAATGTAAAGTGACAAAGAGAAGAGGAATGGTCAGAAATTTTGATAACAAACAAAGGGTTAGACTAAATGAGTGAAGTCAAACAAGTTAAAAAGTTTTGGAAACATGGAAAGCCAATTGAATGGGATAAAAAGAAATATGGGGTTGTCTTCCAAGTTGTAGATATAAATCCCCTTCTTTTCATTGAAGAAAACCTTGCTGAAAAGAAAAACCCTTGGGCATAGCCCAAAACCCCTAGAATTTGATTCTAGGATTTTAGTTGGTTGTAGTGGATTGTAGAAAATGAATTATTTGTAATATAAAATTAATGAAGGAGAATAGTCTTACTGTTTTGTAGTTGAATACCATTGAGTTATTCTTGTATCTTGTAAACTTATCAAGGTGTTGTACTCTTTTTGAATGTCAATAAAATAAAATCTTTGAGTTTGTCATGTATGCATTATGATCAAGCACTAGGATACGTTTATAGTTTGATTATTTGAATATTGAAAAGAATTTTTTTATCATAAGACTAATTCACCCCCTCTCCCCCTGTCAATCCTAACAATTGGTTTTAGAAGGCCCTTGGAAGTTGTCTTAACAAGATAAAGGGATATCTTTGGTGACAGGATGATACATCTAAACTTGAATACTATTCAGATCAATACCTTCATGATAGGGAACATGGTAGGTATGCAAGGTGATGTGATCGATAAGATATCAGAAACACAAGATGAAATTATCAAAGTCGTGAAAGTTCAAGTTGAAGAGGCCAAAGTTGAGTTGATAATCAAGAGAGAAGAATGGCTCAAACATGAAGCTAAAATAGATTAAATATTCAAGGTTTTAAATAGGATTACAATAGTGTGACTGATCAAAATAAGAAGTCTGCTATGACAAACAAAGAATCACTAAATCATGAACCAGTTAAGAAACCAAAAGAATATTTTAGACCTTGTTAGGTCTCTCATCAAGCTCCTCCATGGGATATTGATGTGAGGGGGATTTTTCTCTCTCAAGAGTGTGTCTTTATCTTGGTATCAAGTATTTAATTTCAAGTTTCAAAGGTTCAAGTAGTCAGTCAAGTTGAGTGTTTCAAGTCTCTTGTGTTAATAAGGATTAAATTATGTGTGTCTCTAGTTCTATTTGGTTTATCTTATTCAAGGAGCCTATTTGGTCAAAATATTTGTTAATTATTATAGAGTATTCTTTAAGAACTCTTTTAGGTGACCATGAGTTTTAAATATATGAGTGATGAGGCATGTAACATAGCATCATCTCGATAAAAGAAACAAAATAAAAAATTTGTGAACTATTCAGGTGTTATGATCGGATGACAAAACTTGAAGTTATATCAAGTACAAAAATCATATCTACATGTTTTCCATAATCAAAGAGATGTATCAAAGTTTGAGGATTAGCATATGAGTCATGTAAGGAGACTGTGTGCAAAGCATGGAGCTAAAATTTTGAGTATGAATCTTGGTGTAAGGGATGATAATAATGTTGGTATGAAGCTTGAAGGTCATTTATGTAAGATCTAAACTACAAGGGAAGTCTATAGTTGTATTAATGGTTTCAAGTTTTATTTCAAAAGTTATGTACTTGAGTAATAAAGAGTAAATCTATGAAATATCTAAAAGTGATGGTACGGAGACTCGAGAAAGTAAAAATAGCTACTGGTACTACAAAATCAAGTTTGCAAGGTTGTGTGTGCACCATAAGGGTGTTTAGAGGATGAAAAATTCAAAGAAGCAACACTCAATGATCTGAGATGTATGTCCAAAGTCATAGTATACCTCATGAAGAGGATATTGACCTTATAAGATCATATCAGTGATGTGATTTTGAAATATAGTGATTTGAAAGGTTGAAACATTGTAAAGATGGGCATCTACTAGCCAAGAAGATCTTCTAAATAGGAAATATATACTTGTTAATAATTCAAGGTCTTCATATGTGTAGGTTTGATCTCAAAAACCCTATGTTGATGCAAAATTCTTCATGACTACGAAATCACCAAATATGTTGTGAGCTTGAAGTGCAGTATGATAACTCTTATTTGGTTTATGTTCAAAGAAGTTTGAAATTAAAGTCTTATGTGGTATGTGATGGCAAGATGGTTATGATAGTGAGGTGTACTATATAGGTACAAGGTCTATCAAGACAAAATATGGCTTTATTAGGCATGTATAGTTCATAACATAGTTTACAAGTCATTTTGAGAATCGAGTCATGTGAAAAGGTGAAAGGATGTCTATGAAGGTGAAATTGTTCATCTACAAGTATGTGAATTAATTATGTGACTTTAATAGGTTATTTATGGTGAAACACAGAAAAATCAAGACCACAAAGGATACATCAAAGAACCATGTCATAGTTTATGAAGATTACAAAGGATATACATCTTTAATAGTATACCTACTATGCTCTTACCTCAAGATGATGCAAATTGAAATGATTGATTAAGTTCCTTATGGGAACAAGAGTGTTGAAAAGGTGAGAAAATATATGGCTCAAATTTTTTAATTAAAAGGTTTATATAAACTTTAAATAACTCAAAGTGTTAAAAATAAGGGATTGTATTTAGAGACTTGGAGGACAAAATTATGAATTTTATGAGCAAATCATAGTACAATGAGCAATAGATGGTTCAAATAGATGTGTCTATCATGTGAGGAAAGGATATTTCTTTTTCATATCATTGAAAAGGTATGCTTTGTAATTATATCATATCAGTCATATCATCTTTGTCAGCTTGTGCATCAATTCTAACATGTCGTGTTAGTTTTTAAATGGTCTTGTATTGGTTCAAAGGTTAGAATTGACCTCCATAAAAGGGTACCTGAGAAAATGATACAATAGTAAAATGTAGTTCTTGTAATAATTAATGGTTCTCAAGGTATGGAGGATGCCTACAAAGATATGGAGAGTGATTGTGAAAACTCTAGAGTACCTTCATGAAGACCAAAATAGGTCCAAAGGATCATCTAATGCCAAAGGAGTCAAAGTGAAGATAATTTAGTCCAAGGGGGTGTTTCTTGGCCATGTAATTCACTACATAAGTTTTTTTCCATTATGTATTTTCCTTGGTTTTCATTATTTCATGTCAATTCAATGGATTCCCTTTATCATTGATGTCAAAGGAGGATAAGTATGACAAGAATCATGTAAACAAGAGTAATTAGTGTGTGTGTGTGTGTATCATCAATGTTTCTAGGTGATTTCCATCAATGAAAAAGGGGAGTTTGTAGGAATAGTTTGTCAATTATGTTTTCATTGATGTCAAGTCCATTGACGTCATGTATGTGATCTAGGCATGTTGATTAGGTGATCTAAACATGTTGATTAGGTGATCTAGGAATGTTGGCTAGGTGATCTAGGTATGTTTGCTAGTTGATCTATGAGTCTCTTTAATGAAAATAAGAGGAAAATGGAGAATTCAAGAACAATATTCTTAGGTGTTTCTTAGAGGTTAAAGACGAATTCATGTGGTTTCAAGAAGATAGGGTCTTGGAAGTTGATTTGCAATGTCATTTAGGATAGCTTTAGGTGCTAAATTAAGTGTAGTAGAATATTACATGTAATAAAAATCATATGAGAGGTATTGAGAGTGTATTTATAACATGTGGTAGAAAAGGCTAGACTCGGTTCAACTCTAGGAGTCAGTTTTGTATGTTATTCAAAAATGGGGTTGAGAACAAGTAGTGTTCGGCATGAAAATGAGATGGGTTGTTGGTGCTAATTCTCAATTTACATAATGTTCCCTAATGTTCCATTCCCAAATATACTAAAAACTGTTTTATTTTTTGATTTGGTGGTTTGTAGTTTGTATTCCCCAATTAAATTCTTCTAAGATTCCCAAGATATTATTATTTTCCCCTAATTTGAAACAAAATCCAAGTTTCCACCTTTTATGCCCCAAATTTTTCAAATGGTCAGGTTGTGTCATATTTTCCTTTTTCAAATCATGCAAAACTAAAAATTGATCAAATATTAAGTAATTGAAACTAATTTCTCAATCATGAGGTTGAAAGCAATGTCAAAAATGATTGATTGATTTAAAATTATGAAAATATGTCTTCCTTGTCAAAAATTTTGATTTCTACGACATCCTGTAAATTTTTGATGTGTTGATGGCATACAGGTGTCATTTTCCCGTAAAATTCATCATCAAAACATATTAGAAACATGGCATGATATGATTGGTTGGAGGATTGGCAGGTGGTGGGTTGTCCTTGAGAAATTTGGATTTTACTTTGAAAAATTCTCAAAGTAAATTTTTGCCCCGAAAGCCCTTGTCTAATCACAGGTGGACATGTGTCTAGAGAAGTCAATATGAGGGGGCGGAGGTTTTTGTGCATTTGAAGTTTTTAATTTCAAAATTTTAAAGTTCAAATTTGAGTGAAAGCTCTACAACGAATCATGAAGCAACACGTGTCTTAGAAGGAAAAATAGGTTGGTGGGTTTTGTGATGGTTTTGAAGTTTTAACTTCAAATGGTATAAAGTTAAGTTTTAGGCCAAAGGTCCTCGACCAATGAGAAGTGGACATGTGTCTAGAAATGTAAAAATCAAGCAAGGGGGCCAAAGGAAAATTTTGTGAATGTTTTTTCACTCTAATCCAGGGCAACACGTGTCCCAAAAGGGCAAAAAGGAGAAGTAGGGCTTGGGGAGAGTTTGAGATTTTTTTCCTTTGGAGGAAAAATCTCAAAAGTAAAGTTTGGTCCACCTTTCCACATGGGAAAAATTTGTATGAGGGGGTGGAGGTTCGGGCCTCGGAGAGAATTTTGAAACTTTACAATTTTGGCAGGGAGGTTTAAAGGAAGAATTAGAGGCCTGGACCCATAGTGAATGGGAGAGCACCATGTGGCGAGGAAGAGAGAAGATGTTCGGGCCACGGAGAATTTTGAGAAAAATTCTTTTTTTCAAAAAAGAGTAGAATGGATAGAATTGGCTGCACTGTAATTTCAAAGGGGCCCACATATGGACATGTGGCAAGTCCAGGGGAGATGTGGGGAAATTTTGCAAAATTTTCCAAAATTAAAAAAGGTTCAAACACATTTTTAAAAATGGGAGCCCAATCCAATTGTGTTTTGACATGTGTCCCACCTTGTCTAGAGTCAAAAAGGGTATTTTGGGCTTGTGTTTGGGATCTCATCTGCCACGTGGAGGGCTGGTATTAAAAGTTATCCTAAATTGATGGCAACTATGCATTCACCATTTTGGCTACCATGGGAGCTCCAAGAGGATTTGAGTCGTGATTTCTTCATCAATTTTCTTTTAACCTTATATGATTCTACATCGCCTTGGCCTTCTAAGTGCATTAGACTATTTTCATGATCTAATTCGAGTGATCGTGTGATGTTTTTGATACATTTTTCTCGGGACCATTAAAAACATGAAAGATGAAAATCAAAAATTACAGAGGTGAAATGATGAGGTGAAAAGGTGAAAAATGATTAGTAAAAGATGCTTGCATGCCTAAATGGTAAAAACATGACCCTGGGGTGGATAATGATCCAAATTTATGTAATGATTTAAATTTTTGGCACACCTAGCATTCATCGAACGTTTTTCTATTTGTTGTCCCTTTCTGCAAATCATGAGGAGTTTTGTAACAAATTTGATCCCATAAGCATATTATTTTCTTGGGAAGGAAGACTCCATGATGGCATAAGGTATATTATGCATTTTGGAGAAAATTAGAGGCAGAGAGATTTTAGAATTTCACGAAAAAAATGGAAGAAGCCCATTTCTCTGAGAAAACCATAGGAGAGCCATTATCAATTCTATTTTGCATCAGATTCTATCATGTTGAGTTGGTTTCAAGTTGTAAAGACATCAAAAATCTCGAGATTGTTCTCATGAAATTCCCCTTTGATATATATTTGATCGTTTTCTAGATTATTTGGTTTATTCTCTTGCAAATTTTGCATATACTTATTTTTAGAATGTTTTCAATTTGTGTTTCTTGCTCATGTTACAATATTTTGTTTAGAATCTCTTTTATCATACATCATCTCATTTCTTTTTGATGGTTTGATGACATCTACAATCTTATATTTAGAAGATCCTTCATCTGATAGAAGATAAATAGATTTAAAATCATTTTACTGTCCTTGAATCTTGAGATTGTTTTGTAAACCTTTGGGGGTACCTTAGGTCATGATCAAATAGGGATTTCTGGATACTTTTTTGGTATATTTTCTTCAATATTTTGTAGCAGGTTGTCAAAGATTGTGTGGAAGAGTGTAGATCTGGGCCTCCATTTGTGCACATATCCTAGTTGAAGGGGTATTTTAAACCTTTTGAAGCATTCCTATTGTTTAAGTGTTACAAATTTCTTACAAAGGTCCTCAAAGAGTTTGGTAATTTCTGGTTGGTCTTTCTAACATCTCCCAACAAAATTTCATTCAAAATAAATAACCCTACCCTATACCACCCCTGCATTGCATTGTGTGTTAACAAGAGAATACAATCCATTTACAAAAAATACACAAAGCAAATCAGGATAATACTATGTCTCTAGTAGCCTCTGCCTTGTTTTGAAAACATTTCCATCATTTAGTAGTGAAAAATCTTTTGAGTTTGAATAATGGAGAATTGATCATGTTTTCCCAAGGCCCCTTCCATATAATATGCAAAATACAAGGATATCCACACCTCCTTCACCAAACAAAGGCTGCAATATAGGTTCTCTTGCCTTGGTTGATAGGCACAACCTAAAATAGTGAGGATCAGATCAAAATCCTTCTGAGGTGCTACCCACTCCTTCAAAATCTTGAGTCCTAACAAGTCAGATAGATGTCTCCCCAGCTACAAATGACATATAAATCATTTATCTACCTCTGAGTGTCTTGTGCAAATCCATGATGCTGCTTGAGTTGTGAAGGAGATTAAGTTCAGGTATTAATACCAGTGGCGCCATTTAGGGAATTCTTGCAATTTCTTGGTGTTTTTAAGGTGTTTTGAGGTGTTTCAACATTTGTATATTCAGTTCATACACTTTGGTTGCATAGTGATTGATTGATCTAAGAAGAAGAAGGTCTGATTTATAAGGCTCTGTAAAGTTTTTCAGTGCTAAGATACATTTGACAGATTATTTTAGTGCATTCTTGCACAACTGAGGTGAAATTCCTTAGTGGCGACTCCATGCTAATGAGAATTTATAAATACCAAAGTGTCTTGAGCTTTTTTCATTTATTTTTGTGTTATTGATCTCTACAAAACTAGAGGGAAGAAGATCTCTCTTCCTTAAAGACTCTACTAAGAAATTGTTCTCAGATTTAAGAAATTCAGAGTTAGAAGGGAGAAGAGTTTGGAAAGTGGTTAAAGGTTAGACATCAGGAAAAGATATAGCCATTGGTGAGAGAAATCAGCCTTTGGTAGAGGACTATCACTCTTCTTCAAGTGATTCAAGAAACCCTCTCATAAACTTTTTACCTCAGTGGTGAAGGTCCTTTTGATGTACCTAGTAAGTTCCTTCTCCGATCTGCACCTCGTGTTTTAATTTGAGTCGAGACTTTCCAAAGAAAATCAGCACTTGGAGGATACCGGTTTTGTGAGTCACATTCTTAAGCCCCAAAGACATAGCACTACTCATCGCTTGCCTCACCTCCAAGATCACCCCCACCAAAAAATATGGCTCAGAATAGACCTCCATTTTTTGTTAACACCTTTGTCCTATAAATTTTAGAGGAATGGATGGTTACCCAAATGTTGTCCCACAAGATGTCGAAATAGGTTGCCAAAATTCCAAGGTAACAATGTCATTCTTGGTGATCAAAGCATCTTGAACTTTTTAATAATATGATGGAATAGATTTTTAGATAGAGTTTGAAGATGTGTATTTTAAGTTGTTTATTCATACACTTGAAGAAGATGATAGGGATTGGTATAAGGCTCTACCTAATAACTCTATTGATTCATGGACTAAAATGAAAAATGCATTTAGGTTACAATATGGAGATAGGACTGATCCTAGATTTCTTTTGTCTGAGTTTGAGAATATCAAGAAGAACCCAAATGAATCAGTCCATGACTTCAACACAAGGTTTAACAAGACTTTGAGAAGGTTTCCTGTTGGTTTGAGGCCTTGTGATGAATCATGTTTAATCAAATATACATATGCATTTGATAAAAAGGCAGCCTATTACCTAAGAGACAAGAACCCAACCAATATAAGACAAGATTTCACCATGGCACTTCAAATTGAGAACAATATCAAGGCTGTTGGGAAACCTCTTAAGAGAGATGGTGTAAAATTGATAAACCCTAAAAAACCTCAAGCTAGCAAGGGTGCTGATTTAGAAGAGGTTGTGAAGACTTTGGCAGGGGTTGTCAAAGAAATCTCATACAAGTTGGCAAGAGATGAGAAGGGTATTGGGTAGACTTCACAAGGTCAACCTAGGTAGCAGGCATAAGATAGATTTGGCAATCACCATAGGAATGAGTAGAGGTTTGATGAAAAGGGTAAAGGGCCTATTGGATCTACAAATAGACAACCCCAAACACGTGAAAATAGATTGGTCCCGACCCTCTAACTACTAGGGTTGCTGTTGTTGATGAAATTGCTGATATGGATTGGTGTGATAGATGTTTTCTTCCTCATCCTCCATGTGAAGTGGACCAAAAATTTGATGAAGCTGATAATAAGGATGGAACTGATGATGATATTTTCATGGTGGGATTTTCTTCAAGCTCACAAGGAGGAGCAACATCTACTGATGTAATAAGTGCTAGGAATGCTGCTACCTTTTGGGATTGCATGAAGTAGGTACAAGTATTTCTCCCCCTCATGCTCTTGAATTTTATGTAGTGCAACCTTTGAAATTCCTAACAATGATTTGAATACTTGAGATCTTTGATGATTAAGAAGTATGATGGTGGTATCCCTTCGAGAGGAAGATAGACAATTGTTGATGAATGTTGTTGTAGCTCAAGAAAAGGACTATAACACTAGAAGCAAAGTTGTTAAGGGAGTTGGGCCTCAAGCCAAAACTAAAACACCCTTGCTCACAAGCATTCCAAAGGATGCTCCTAGGAAAGAAACACTTGCTAAAGGTTCTGCTATCCCAAACAAAAATTATAGTCCTTCTCATGCCCAAGCTACTAGGAATACTTCTCCATCTGATGAACCTTCTTGTTTCCCTTCCAATGCTATCTTACCAAATAATTTTCCATATGACATAGCCTAGGTATTGATCCAAATTAAAGTGAGTGTTCCAATCATTGAATTGCTTATAATTCATGAGCATAAGAAGAGAGCATTTGAGTACTTGGGATTGAAAGAAGAGAAGATTACTCTAGGTAGAAATGTAAATGTTGTAGAGACTCCTCTTCAAATCATTGCTGACCTTGAAACACCACCAGTGGTGGAAGATCTTGGAGAGACACCTAAGGTATATTTGAGGACATCCTTGGTTGATTCCCAATTGAATGTTGATCCATTCTTTACAACTTTGCTCATAAAAGATAGGATACTTCACAATTACATGTTTGATTCTAGTGCATCATGTAATGTCATGCCTCTAGAAGTCATGAATGAGTTGGATATCAAGGTGACAACTGCCTATGGGAAGTGTACTACCATGGATTCAAGGGAAGTGCGGTTTTTGGTTGTGTGAAGGGTTTAGTAGTGCAACTTGCAGCCTATCCGGGTAAGAACTTGAAACTTGATGTTGTAATTGTTGATTGCCCTGCCAAATGGGGTATGATTTTGTCAAGAAAATGGGCTGTAAGTGTTGGTGGTAGTGTTCATATGGACATGTATTTTTCCACCATTCCCATTGAGGGAAGCCTTGTCAAACTCTATGGTGAAAAGAAAATGTTGCACTTGATTGAAGATCCCAACAATGCTTCCTATGAAGTGTTATTTGCTGATGTAGATGCTGACAATTTCATTGGCTTTGCTGATGGAAAAGAACACAAGATGGACAGATTAAAGTGCCTTGATATGGTAGGTTCTCCTTGGACCTTGCTATTTGATGGAGCTTGCTCCAAATTTGGAAATGGTGCGTTGGTATAGTTATGCTTTCTCCTAGTTTAGAAGAGTATGCTTTTTCCTTCAAAATTAATTTTGAATGCACTAACAATGTTGTTGAGTATGAGGCATTGTTGTTGAGGTTAAGAATTGCATGGAAGTATGGAGTAAGAGATATTGTTGCAAAAGGATACTCAAAGCTGGTTGTCAGACAAATAAGAAAATTGTATGCTACAAAAAATCAGCGTATGAAATAGTATAAGCATGTAGTTTGGGATCTAATTGAAATGTTTGATTCCTTTAACATTGTTTACCATGATAGAGGTCTTAATGATGCTGCTGATAAGTTGGTAGTGTTGGGTTCTAGATTTGAAAATTGCACCATTTCACCTTATTGTGAATACAACATTGAAGTCCTGACTAGGCCAAGTTGTCCCTGATAATGTGAAACATTGGCAAGTCTTTAACAATGATGCTCAAGTGCTCAGGTTCTTGCAAAACCAAGGTGAGTTTGTAAATCAAAATATTGATTGGGAGCCAATGGTATGCATGACTGAAGGAAAAGAAACTTTGTTTGGAAAAGATATCATCCAATTGAAAACAAACACCATTCCTAGAGGTCTCGTTGCACTTGAGTCAAATTTTAACAATGCTGATTGCATCATAAATAGAAATATGTCTACTTTAAGGGATGTGGAAGAGCATGACTTGGGAATAAGGGACAGACCAAGGAAGATTTGGTTGGGCAACAATTTAAGTAAAGAAGAAAAACAATCCTATGCCCAACTCTTGAAAAAATATCAAGACTGCCTTGCTTGGTCCTATTCAGAGTTGAAAGCATATAGAGAAGATTTGTTTCAACATGAGATCCCTCTTGAAGAAAATGCCAAGCCATTCAGATAGAGGAAAAGGCTAATTAATCCACTTCTTTCCATGAAAATGCAAGAGGAATTAAAGAAGTTGAGAGATGGAGGTATTATTCAGCCCACTAGATATTCATCTTGGGTTGCAAACCTTGTGCCAGTTAGAAAGAAGAACAGAGATATCAGAATTTGTGTGGATTTTAGAAATATAAAAAAGGAATATATGAAGGAAACTATCCCTTTCCAAATATGGATAATATATTATAGCTTGTGATAGGGTTAGAATTGCTCTCTACTTTGGATGGTTTCTCCGGATACAATCAAGTAGTTGTCAAAGAATCAGAAAGACTTAAGATAGCCTTCACTACTCCATGGGGGACTTATGTTTTTGTTAGGATGCCATTTGGATTGATGAATGTTGGAGCCACTTTTCAAAGGGAAATGGATGTTGCTTTTTTTGGTTACATCAATGAGTTCATTACAGTTTACCAAGATGATGTGACTGTGTTTTCAAGGCAGCGAGGTGACCATTTGCAACATTTGGAGAAGATGCTGATCAGATGTAGGGAGTATGGAATTTATCTTAATCCAAAGAAGTTTCATTTTGGCATGTAAAAGGCCAAGTTTCTAGGACATATTGTATCTAAAGATGGTGTTATGATAGACCCTGAGAGAGTGGAAGTAATCAGAAAAGTACCTATCCCAAGAACCAAGAAAGGCATCCAATCTTTCTTCAATCAAAACAATTTTATTAGAAAGTTTGTTTCAAATTTTCTGAGCTAACTCTTCCAATCACAAGCATGTTAAAAAGGATCAAGTTATCAGGTGGGAGAAGGCTGTCATTCAAGCTTTTGAAGGAATAAAGGATGCACTTAAGCATGCACCTATTTTAATAGCTCCAAACTATAAAAGGCCTTTCCAAATATTTTTCTTTGCCTCTGAATATACCATTTCTTTAATTTTGTTACAAAAGGATGAAAATGGGGCTGAGAGGCCTATTTCCTTCTTTAGCAAGGCTTTACAAGTAGCTGAATTGAAGTATACAATCATGGAAAAACAAAGCGTTTTCCTTGGTGAAAGCAACAAAGATTTTAGGCCTTATATACTGAGCTCAAAAGTTGTTTCTTATGTTCCCCACACCATGGTGAAAGACATCTTATCAGAGATGGAGATCTCAAGAAAAATATGTAGATGGGTGAAAAAATTGCAAGAGTATGATATGGATATCCAAACCACAAAGTTAGTAAGAGGTTTGGGTCTTGCTAAGCTCATGGCTGAGAGTAACTTGCAAAATGTAGAAGTGAATCAGCTAGAGGAAGAAAGGGCAGATCTTCTTGAGAAATTGATGAGTTCGAATGGTACAAAGATGTGATCTTCTACCTCAGGAACCTATGTTGTCCTAGTCACTTAAATAAAAATCAGAAAAGATCCCTCAAGCTAGCCTCTCAAAAGTATATCATAACAGACCTTGGGCTTGGCTTGGAAGAACCCTAAAGGTGTCCTCTTAAAATGCATAACTGAAGATGAAGCTCCTAGAATAGTTGCTGATTTCCATGGGGGAGTTTGTGGAGGAAATTTTTTTGGGAGGGTGACAACACATAAGATTTTGAGAGCTGGTTATTGGTGGCCTACTCTTTTTAAAGATGCAACCCAACTAGTTAGAAAGTGTGATAGTTGCCAACATTTCTCTGGAAGACTGAAAGCTTTAGGCTCCCTTCCTTTGCAGCCTGTATCAATTGAATCCCCTTTCAAACAATGGGGAATGGACTTCATTGGTGAGATTTTAGACCCTTCTAGTGCTGGTCATAAGTGGATTCTTGTAGCCACTGATTATTTTACAAAGTGGGTTGAGGCAATTCCATCTAAGAAGGCAACACACCAAGTGGTAATGGATTTCTTGTTGGATCATATCATATGCAGATTTGGAGTTCTAGTTAAGATTGTATCTGATAATGCCATGTGCTTTAGAGCCAAACCTTTAATGGTAATGTGCAATGAATATGGGATAAATCTGACTTATTCTTCAAACTACAATCCACAAGGGAATGGACAAGTTGAGTCAAGTAACAAGAACTTTCTCAAGATCATTAGAAGAACCTTGGAAGTGAACAAGAAGAAGTGGGGAGAACAATTGAATTTTGTAGTTTGGGCTAATAGAATAACTCCTAAAAGAGCAACTGGTAAAAGCCCATTTGAATTGGTGTATGGAACTCAAGATTTGGCTCCCTTACACTGCAATTATCTTCATTTCAGCTTTCCCAACGGTTGGAGGATCAAGAGCATGGCCTATATGAATTAAGGATCAATTAGATTATTGAGCTTGATGAGGAAAGAAGAGCATCCCATCAGAGGCATATCAAATTTAGAGAGAAATTGAAGAAGTTGTTTGACAAGAAGGTTATTCCTAAAGCCTTCAATGTTGGAGATCTGGTTTTTCTATGGGATAGTAGGCATGAAGACAATGGAAAGCATAGAAAGTTTGATGCATCATGGATGGGCCCTTATGCCATTGATATCATAATTGGTGAGCATACCTTTTTCCTTAAAGATCTAGATGGGGAATTATTAATGGAGCTGCTGTTAATGGCAGACATTTAAAACATTTCTTGGATTAAATCCCAAAATTGAGGTATGCACAAATTTTACATTTGTATAGTCCTTGTTCTTGCTTTGTTTTTGGCTATTTGTTGGTGTGTGGTCTACCTTTTGTCCTTGGTAGCCATTCTGGTTGTCTTTTCGGTCTGTTTTTGGTGGTTGTTCTGGTTTTTGGGCTGCCTTGCATTTTGACTCCTTTCCCAATGGATTTTTGGCACTTGGTCTACATTTTGTCCTTGTGGCACTCACTAGGAGTGCCCATCCCCAAGCAAGAGCCAATGTTGGTGCTAATTCTCAGTTTGCATAATGTGCCCTAATGTTCCATGCCCAAATCTACTCACAAACATTTTATTTTTCAATTTGGTGGTCTACAGTTCATCTTCCCCAATTGAATGCTTTGAAGATGCCCAAGATATTATTATTTTTCCCTAATTTGAAACAACAATCCAAGTTTCCCCCTTTTTTGTGCCCTAGCTTTTTCAAATGGTCGGGTTGTGTCATTTTTTCCTTTGTCAAATCATGCAAAACTCAAAATTGATCGAATCTGAAGTAATTGCAACTAATTTCCCAATCCCAAGGTTGAAAGCAATGTCAAAAATGATTCAGTTGATTTAAAATTATAAAAATCTACCTTCCTTGTCAAAAATTTCAATTTCTAGGACATCCTGTAAATTGTTGACGTGTTGATGGGCATACGGGTGTCATTTTCCCATTAAATTCATCATCACAATGCATTGGCAACATGGCATGATATGATTTCTGGAGGATTGGTGGGTGGTGGGTTGTCCTTGAGAAATTTGGCTTTTACTTTGCAAAATTCTCAAAGTAAATTTTTGCCTCAAAATCCCTTGTCCAATCACAGGTGGACACGTGTCTAGGAGAATTCAATATGAGGGAGTGGAGGTTTTTGTGCATTTGAATTTTTAACTTCAAAATTTTAAAGTTAAAATTTGAGCCGAAGCTCGCAACGAATCATGAAGCAACATGTGTCCTAGAAGGAAAAATAGGTCGGTGGGTTTTGTGATGGTTTTGAAGTTTTAACTTCAAATGGTATAAAGTTAAGTTTTAGGCCGAAGGTCCTCGACCAATGAGAAGTGGACATGTGTCCGAAATGTAAAAAATCAAGCAAGGGGGCCTGAAGGAAAATTTTGTGAATGTTTTGTCACTCCAATCCAAGGCCAACACGTGTCCCAAAAGGGCAAAATGGAGAAGCGGGGCTTGGGGAGAATTTGAGATTTTTGCCTTTGGAGGAAAAATATCAAAAGTAAATTTTGGTCCGCCTTGCTGCATGGGAAAAATTTGTATGAGGGGGTGGAGGTTCGGGCCTTGGAGAGAATTTTGAAACTTTACAATTTTGGTAGGGAGGTTTAAAGGAAGAATTGGAGGCCTGGACCTACAACGAATGGGAGAGCGCCACATGGCCCATAGAGAATTTTGAGAAAAATTTCCTTTTTTCAAAAAAGGAGAAAATGGATAGAATTGGCCCGTAATTTCAAAGGGGCCCACATATGGACACGTGGCAAGTCTAGGGGAGAAGCGGGAAATTTTGCAAAATTTTCCAAAATTAAAAAAGGTCGCAAACACATTTTTTAAAAATGGGAGCCTGATCCAATTGTGTTTTGACACGTGTCCCACCTTGTCTAGAGTCAAAAAGGGTATTTTTGGGCTTATGTTTGGGATCTCATCTGCCACGTGGAGGGCTGGTATTTAAAGTTATCCTAAATCGATGGCAACTGTGCATTCACCCTTTTGGCCGCCATGGGAGCTCCAAGAGGCTTGGAGTCATGATTTCTTCATCAATTTTCTTTGAACCTTATATGATTCTACATCACCTTGGCCTTCTGAGTGCATTGGCACTATTTTCATGACCTAATTTGGTGATCTATGATGTTTTTGATACATTTTTGCTCGAGCCCATTAAAAATATGAAAGATGAAAATAAAAAATTGCAGAGGTGAAATGATGAGGTGAAAAGGTGAAAAATGATTGGTAAAACATGCTTTGACATGCCCAAATTGTAAAATGTGACCATGGGATGGATAATGATCCAAATTTATGTAATGATTTAAGATTTTTGGCACACCTGGCATTCATCGAACATTTTTTTGTTTGTTGTCCCTTTCTACAAATCATGAGAAGTTGTTGTAACAAATTTGATCCCATAAGCATATTATTTTCTTGGGAAGGAAGACTCCATGATGGAATAAGGAATATTATGCATTTTAGAGAAAATTAAAGGTGAAGAGATTTTAGAATTTCACGAAAAAACTAGAAGAAGCCCATTTCTCTAAGAAAACCACCTGAGAGCCATTTTCAATTCTTTTTACATCAGATTCTATCATGTTGAGTTGGTTTCAAGTTGTAAAGCCATTAAAAATCTCTGAGATTGTTCTCATGACATTCCCCTACTGATATATATTTGATCGTTTTCTGGATTATCTGGTTTATTCTCTTGGATAAGTTTGCATATACTTATTTTTCATAATGTTTTCAATTTGTGTTTCTTGCTCATGTTGCAATATTGTGTTTAGGATCTATTTGATCATACATCATCTCATTTATTTTTGATGGTTTTATGACATCTGCAATCTTATATTTAGAAGAGCCTTCATCTGATAGAAGATAAACAAATTTAAAATCATTTTACTATCCTTGAATCTTGAGACTATTTTGTAAACCTTTGGGGATCTTATACGATGGAAAAGTGACAAGCGATGAATATGTGTGGGATGCAGAAAAACTAGTTAGGCAATCTGATGTCTTCGACGCGCACTAGTGGAAATTGTGAATCTAAGGCAAAGAAGGCCCTCCTAACCTAAACTGGTGTGATAGATCGATCAGCAAGGATGACTGCTCGAAGGCTCAATCAATATCGAGCTTTGGCGTGATTCGGTCTATGGGTTGTGGAATACGTGGAAAATGACCTAGGATAGTTTCGTGTATGTCTCTAGATAAGGTCATAGGGTGGATGGTAAATATAATTGACTCTATGGGTGATTCTTTGGCCTAGTCCAGAACTCCTTAGCTTTGTTAGCTGCTATGTCTAACAAGGATAACTATTCGATGATGATAGGTGGAAGTGGAGTAGATCTAAATACTAATGTACGTAGGCCAACATCTATGTCTGATTCACCTATGGACTCGTTGGGCTGTGAGACTTGTGGGTCACAACCGTAGATTCGTGTTTGTTGTGGTCCTGTTATGGTCATGTGGATTCAGTCCCTAATCCCTAGTATCCAATAGTCATATGCTTTCTCAGCCTCTATATTTAGATTTAATAGTTGTGTGATCTTTTCAGAGTATCTCACAAGCGTTTGTGCAACCTGAATTCTCAAGCTGGTATCTATATCCGTGAGAGTGTCTCCTACATGTCATTTGTGGGACCAAAGGATCACAACCAAATGTTCTCTCTTTCAAACCCTTCCACAGTCATGCGGATATGTATCTAGGGTAATCTGTAGTTTGGTTGATTTGACCAAAATGTGTGTGCTTGGTCATCTTCTATGTTTAACCGTGTAGTTGGAAACTGATTTGTTGTAAGTTTACCGTTGTTCGGAAGACTTGGATCCTAAGATTCTGATCTATATCAGTTATGGCTGTGATGAGATTGGGTTGGGGCATGATTGGCTCGAATACGTATTCCCTGGGCTCTCTAGGTCCGTGATTGTCATACAAAAGCCACAATGTAAACTAAATGCAGCAAAGTAAAATTAACTATGTGAAGTATATCTATAACATATATGACTTCTATATTTTTGTATTTTTCTGATGAATTTTATAGATGAATTGAAGGAGAAACTATTTTAATATATCTAGAAATTGACGATTAATCTAATGATGAATTTAAAACAAACAAAGTAACCGAGTATAGCTACTTTCCTGTGTAGTTGTAAATCTATTCTAAACAATGAAATAACTGATCTAATCTATTTGAAAGACTCTCGATCCTACCTCAGAAGTGAGGAAAGAATCATAGTCTCTAGAAACTATCAATCCTCACAACTTCCCTAGCAATATCGAAAGTAAAATTGACTGAAATAAAGTGATTGGCTACTTTATTTGATATGCTTCTAATTTAGAACTTTGAAAGCTAGAACCTGGATTCTGCAGAATAGTGGTGAATCCGATGATGTGTGTGATCTTGTCCCCTCAGTGTGACCTCCTCGCTCCTTCGTGTTCACGTGGATCCAGAAAAGCGTGTAATGCTAGCATCAATAGAAGTAGATATTGGGACAAAGGTAGCTTAGGATACAGACTGAATACAATGCGAGTAGGAGAGAGATAGCGCAAGAGTACAGAGCTTGGCTTATGTAATTCCTAGTGGGATTTATTGTGAGTCATGCAACATAAAACGTCCAGAACCTGAAACTATCCTACTTGAAGAACAAAACCTGTAACTTTAATGGCTTCCTATTGAAAACAAACTATTCTACTCCAATGGATTGGATGAAATATCAACAACACTTGCACAAGATGGATATGTGGCTTCCTAACAGCAAAACAACACTAACTAAGCATGCAATGAATGAAACTAAGAATTCTAAGAAAAATGAAAGACTAATCTATTGCAATGAGAAATTCAGAGGCAAATTTGAGGGCCATTTGCTTGAGCACAAGCCAACTATTTATAGCATTTGCATTTACCCAAGGTAAAAACCAAATTGAACTCTTAAACTATAAACAATGGAAAAACACTATTCCAAGGAACCAGAATCATTAATGCAAGCCCAAGGCGGTGAAAAAAAGCTGGTAAACGTTGAAATTTATGTGAGTCATGTTAAAAGAGCATTCTGGAAAATGCGTAAAGGACCACCGCCTGAGTAGGGTGGCGGTTATAGGACCGCCGCCCTGATCGGTGGTGCGGTCATGAGACCACCACCCAGGTAGGGTGGTGGTTTCGTAACTGAAGAGAAAAAGGAAAAGAAAAGAGGGGAAAAGAGAAAAGCAAAGCACATGCGGGGGCTAAGCGGGGCATGCGGGATGATAACGCATACTTGGAGAGCTTTTCGGATCCCGAACACCTTGCGAGGAGACCTGTATCATCATTGGGGCACGTGTTACATTGTTTCGATGGTGCAGTACCCTACAATTTTGGGTACGTACATATTGCCCCCTCGGAGAAGCGTTTTAGCCATGAAGAGGCGTAAAAACGGTGGGTCAAGTATGGCGGTCCTGAAAATGGGAAGTTGGAAGTTATACCTGATACGTCCGTGTGTCGAAATGACGCCATCCAAAATTCCCGCTCCTAAAATGAAAAGAGAACTCAAGTGTAGATAGACAAGATAGATCGGAAAATAAATGCTAAAATAATGGGAAATGAGGACGTACCATTTGTGCGGGGGTAAGAACTTACCTCCGTCGGTGCTCCAAACCTGTGAAAAAAAAACATTCAAAACAAGTCAGGTTGTTATATATATGAAAGTGGGCCCATTTTCCTATTCATTTGCGTGTTGATTTGATTGATTCTGAGCTCTGGGACCCACGGTGATGGTTTCTTATGAGAGTAGAGTCAAAAATGTTCGTGATGAGATAGCGATCATGCCTCCGCGTGTAGATCATCGACCCGCGAGATCACATGTTAGTTCTCCTCAATTTATTGTTTTTACCTCCAAACTTTTAAAATGCTAAAATCTTTGTCGTGGGGGGTTATTTTTGAAAATGTTAGGTTGAAAAGGTCCATCTAGGGGGGTGCCTACTGGGTAGGCTTTGTTTTAGTTAAAATGGTCTTTTTTAGTGTTTTTGGCCTTTTTAGGATATAAAACCCGCGTGGGTTTAGGACACGACCGCCACCGCCCTGCCCAGGGCGGCGGTTACATGACCGCCGCCTGTTCAGGGTGGCGGTTACACAAGACCGCCACCCTTAAGGGAAGTGGTTGTGAAGAAACCGCCGCCACCTCTCGTGGTGGCGGTTCTTCACAGAATGTCAAAAGAACACTTGTTTGAGATTGTTTTTGCATTTTTAGCATTTCTATGTGTTTTCATGATTTTTCTAATGTCATTTGGATGCTAACTTGCTTTGTTTTGTGTGTTTTTGGGTGTATGTAGGTGAGAGAGGAGTACATTCGGTGGAGCCGAGAGAGAGAGTGTGATTGGCTCCCAGCAGTGTTAGATGCCCTTTCACAGGATGAGCAGGATACTCTTCAGAGGGCTAGTATACTACGTATATCGCGGGTTCCACATGTTGCACCATCCAGTCACATACTTTGTGACTTATTTTCCCTCTTGGGATGTTGATCGGAACACCTTCCGATTACCAGGGGTCCGAGGTGAGTGGACCATCACACTGGAGGATGTTTACCATATCTGGGGTCCCGATCATCGGGAGATGACTCACCCTTGAGACAGCAGGTTCACGGGCCCAGATAGCACAGTGGGCTTCTTACATGGGAGATGCTAGTCATCTCCATGGGTTGAAGAAGGGGGTCAGAGTTCGGTCTATTCCTAGTTTTCCCATCCCCTTGCTTCGCCAGGCTATTATGGGGATCCTTGCCTCGAGATTGATCGGGGACAAGGGAGGAGACACACTGCTATATTGTTGGTCCCCCATCATTGCACAGATCGAGGTCATGGCGGATTTACGCTGGGAGAAGATATACTTGGGACTACCTACCATGACTTATACAGGGTAGTCCATTTACAGGGGCAGTCTTTGAGCCACCCGACCCTGGTTATGAGTTGGGTCTATGAGCACTTCATCCCCTATGGTAGAGGTGTAGAGGTGACAGATCCCGGAGCTGTGAGGGCAGCCAGATGGATAGATATGTTGGTGCTCAGAGCACCTCATCAGCCAGTTGCTTCTCTGACCACCGATGACATGGAGGCCACACCATATCAGACCATGGCAGGCATATGGGGCGAGGAGGCTCTTACTTTGATCTCCTGCTCCACCACAGGGCAGCTTATTGACAGAGTAGGGTGAGTGGAGATACACCCCTTTGGCCGAGTTCCTCAGTAGTTTGGCCTACCTTACATGGGCATGCTTCCCCAGTAGTGCCAGTATACAGAGTCAGTTCGAGAGGCTAGAGGGGGTCCTAGAGGCCAGAGGTTGGACAGTTGTTACACTGGCATTCCTATTGCAGCTAGGAGGGTAGTACGTGCCGAGGGAGAGCCGGTGCTCCTCAAGCACCCCTACTTCAGATTGCCTGTGGGTCCTGCCCATAGCAGTGATGACCCCATCGACATAGACTCGAGTCGAGGAGTTCACGGGGGAGAGCAGAGAGGAGGGCGAGGAGGATAGTGATCTGAGTGGCATGACACTCGGGGATATCATGCGAGAGAGAGAGGGAGAAGAGTGAGAGAGTGACTCTGGTTTCAGAGGAGCCACTCTCCCAGGGCCATGGTGGGGAGGATGAGTCTGTTGTAGGATGCTACGTTGCTCCAGCCACGGGGGGAGCACCTCAGTCAGTGGTGGCATCTGTGGTAGGTGCCGACCCTAGAGATCCATCCTGGAGGCCGGTGATCCGAGTAAGTTATCTTCTCTTTGCTCTGAGTTAGGATTGCTTTAATTTCCATCTCTCCTTTTGTTTACATTTGTGTTTATCTCTTGTTTTATTTCTAATTCATTTTCTCCTTTGTTTGCAGAGACCGCCGATGAGTGGCGAGACTTGATCCGTAGGGTATGCACCGATACCCTGATGATCCCCATGGAGAGGACCCGTGCAGAGCTGTCTATGGATGCTGGGGAGCCCTCAGCAGCTGGCAGACATACTGACATCTTTTCCCCTATCTGGCATGTGGCTAGGATGGTATCGACTCTCCGTATGGAGCTAGCGGGGTATAGGACAGCCGAGCGCCTGATGAGGAGTCATTCTCGTGGTGAGACTGTGGCTGCCCCTCGGGATCCTGAGCCCTCCATGCACTCAGAGCGCCGGCGTAGCTAGAGTCCTAGGCATGGGCGTGCACCTTCAGAGGGGTCTCATAGGGATTGAGAAGCCACTTGGCTCTCCTAGATTTTTGTATGATATTTTTGTATATCCGGGCTCTTTGAGCATTTTGACCATGCTTAGCACATGATGGCATTGTACAGAAATTTTGATCATTTATATATATATATATATATATATATATATTCTTTTGGATCAAACTCTTGGTATCTATGATTTTGCTTCCATTTCCATTTCCTCATGTAAATTATGATGTTATGCTTATATGCTTTTTAGAATGTATGCAATGGAGAACAAATGATACAAATGTTTACTCTCTTTTCGTATTTCATGATGCTGATATATGATAATGTAGATACAATGTGATTTTGAATCTTAGTTTCTGTAAGCAATTTTGGGTACTTCATATTTGTTTTGGCAAAGTGGTGAAGATAAGTTGGTATGATGAGTAGATAGACTTGCCCCTCTCCTAACCCACGTAACTAGTAAGATGTGAGGGCTCATCACCGAGAGCTGAAAAGGGCACAAGTTATGAAATGTGTTGAAATGATAGTGATGAAAGATAGACAAAGCTTTGGCGGAACCAAATTAGGATGCTACAAGCCTACTCCACTCGAGTGACTTCATAGTTTTGGGATGTAACTTGCTTTGCGGTTTATCTAGACTTAGATCCGTGGATGGCCACATGGTAGACAAAATCTGGGTTTTAGGATTTTTAATTCTCTTGGAATTTTGGACATCCGATTCATTTGTTTTTGACTCAAGACTTCAAGATTTGAATTGTTTGTTTATGACCTTTTACGTTTGTTTGTCAAGAGGACCCCCACACCTTGCCCCATGCTACTAGTAAGAAGCGTGGGTTTATCACCTTAGGCAAGGCATAGGCGAGTAAGGGCATTTCCATCCTTTCCCAACCCTACGTCACTAGTAAGAGACATAAGCTCATCACCAAAGGTTGGTGGGGCAAGGAAATGTGTAAATTTAAAATTTTTTGTTTGATCTATATTTGACTTGTTTACTTGAGAAAAATGTCAGTGTGTTCTTATTTCCAAAGAGATATACATATGGGATAGATGTGACACCATGAAGCTTCTAGAATAGACCATAGGCAAGACACCTATCCTAAGAAGAAACCAAAAGTGAGAACAAACCTGCAGATCTTGGTATGGTTACCGTTAAGACCTGTCATATCTAGCTTTATTTGATGAAGTGATTCCGAAATAGTTTGATGATATCATGGAAATAGAGAAGTATGATTAGAGTGTTTATGCCAACAACATCATGAGTTTGTAATGAATTACTTTGAGAATAAATTCCTTGATCACAAATTTGTACGAAACAAGCAGACAAAATGATCCTAACTATATGAAGATGCAATGTAGATATAATTATACAAGTAGTACTAGTTGCTTACGCGTAGAATCATTTGAGGTGTAGGGAATTGATTGTTTCACCAAATTCCTCACCTTCAGCGTACATAGGAGATATGCACCATTTCCATAGTCCTTCATGACTCGGTATGGGCCCAACCATTTGGGCTGGAACTTCCTTCCTTCGCCGGTCTTTTTGTCGATCCGGCTGTCTAGCCTTAGAACTAGATCACCTTCATATATGTCACGTTCATAGACTTTCTTGTTATACTGCTAGCACATTCGGTCAGCATAGACTTTGTGCCGCTGTTCAGCATCTATCCTAGCTTCATCTAGGCTTTCTAGTTGGGAGAGACGTGCTTCTCTCTGTAAGCGTCTTCAGAATCTTCATCTAGAATCCCTTGTAATGAGATACGGAGGTGGGTATTTCAACCTCAAGTGGGAGAGCTGCTTTACCCCGAATACCAGATGTGAAAAGGAGTGGCTCTGTTGGTGTTCTTATTGAGGTTTGGTGGGCCCATAAGGCCGGATATAACTTCAAATGCAATCTGCTTGTTTTCTTTCACCGTTTTAAGGAGAATGGCTTTTAATGTTTTGTTTGTCACCTCAGCCTATCCATTGGCTTGAGGGTAATACAAGGAGGCCGTATGATGGCTTATTTTAAATTTATTACACAATTCAGTGAACTTTGTCATTCTTAAAAGAAGTCCCATTATCTGAGATAATGATTTGCAGGATACCGTACCTACAAATGATTTGGTTCAAAATGAACTTGGCGATTACAGAACCCGGCACAGTAGTAAGAGGCATAGCCTCTACCCACTTGGTAAAATATTCGGTGGCCGTGATTATGAAATTATGGCCATCTGTAGATGAGGGAGAGAATTTCCCTATTAAATCTAGGCCCCACGTAGAAAAGGGCCATGGAGTAGCGATTGGTTGTAGAGCTTGTGCCGGCATGTGAATCTCATGAGAGAATTCTTGGCACTTATGACACCTTCGTACAAACTCTACTACGTCGTGTTCTAGAGTAGGCCAGAAATAGCCCATTCGATGTATTTTTCGAGTGGTGGCATGGCCACCAAAGTGGCCTCCACACATTCCACTGTGAGATTCGTGGAGAATCTTCTTGGATTCTTCTGTGTCGACACATCTTAAAAGCATTCCATCGAATGCTTTTCGATAGAGCACTTTCTCTATAATGACGTATTTAGCTATGATAATACGTAACCACCTTCTTTGTTGTGATGTAATGCCTTCGGATATACGTATGATCCATGATGTAATTAATAATATCAGTATACCAGGGACACTCAGAGATGGGAGGTCTATTTTCGATGTAGTATATGCACTCATCGGGAAAGTCCAGATCTACTAGATCACCTCCGTCTAATGGATTATCAGCTAACCAATCCATGATGATTTGTCCTTTAACCGACTTCTGATTTATGAATGTTAATTCAAATTCACCCATTAAGGTTATAAAGCATCCAGCCTTTTTAGACAAGGACCCTTGCGTGAGGAAAGTTCGTAAATGTTTTGTCTTTACAATGACCTTTGTTTCTTGATTTAACATGTAATGTCTTAAGTGTTTGGTTGCAAAGACTATGGTGAGGCATTCTTGTTCTGCTTGTGTATAGCGTGTTTCATAGTCAAGAAATGTCGGCTAATGAAATAGATCACACGTTCTCTCTTGTCATCGTCTTCTTGAGCCAACATATAGGCTAGCGAGACATTGGTGGCTCGCGAATATAAAATTAACGGGTGATCGGCTTAGGTGGCATTAGCGTAGGTGGTGATAACAAGAAATGCTTAACTGCGTTGAAAGCTTCATTGCAGTCTTCGGTCCAATCAATGCTATAATCTTTCTTGAGTAGATTGTTGATTGGATGAATGGTGAAACTTAAGTCAGGATGAATCTCTCGGATTGCACCAAGTTTTCCGAGAAATGACCTGATTCAGATTCATCCGAAGGTGGCACCATTTCAAGAACAACCTTAATTTTGGTTGGGTCAACATCGATCCCGCGTGATGATATAATGTAACCTAGGAGCTTCCCCCTGTTACACCAAAGACGCATTTTTCTATGGATTTAGCGTGACTCTGTATTCTATTAGACGTGAAAGAATGATGAAGCACTTCCGGATGGTCACAATGCTTCTTGGCCTTGGCCAACAAGTCATCTACGTAGGATTCCACAATTTTATGAATAAGATCATGAAATATATACGTCATAGCCCGTTGGTATGTAGCGCTAGCATTCTTGAGACCGAATGGCATAACAACATAGCAATAGGTTCCCCAAGGAGTTATAAACATGGTTTTAGCTTGATCTTGTTCGGATATTCTGATTTGATTGTATCCCGAGAATCCATCCATGAGAGATAAAAGCTCAAATCTAGTTGTTGCATCAACAATGACATCTATAGATGGTAATGGGAAGTCATCTTTAGGACATGCCTTGTTAATGTCTCGGAAGTCTACACAGATGCGTATCTTTCCATTCTTTTTGAGAACTGGAATGATATTAGATACCCACTGAGAGTAATCGACTGGTTTGATGAATCCTACTTGGAGGAGTTTCATTACCTCCTCTTTCACCATGAGAGCTACCTTGGGTTTCATTGGTCTCGATTTTTGTTTAATCGGTTTTGCATCTGATTTAGTGATGAGGTTGTGCACCATAATGTGTGGTGTAACCCCTGTCATTTCTTTATAATTAAATGCAAAAGCCTTTTGATGTTCCTTGAGGATCGAGTGTGTATTTCTACTTCTGATGGAGTTAACGAGGATCCTAACTTCAATATTCTTGGTTCATTTTCCATTCCGATGTTAATATCAATTGTTTCTTCGATTAAAGAAGCGTTACCTTCTTCAAACTCAGGCGGGGCTGGAGGTAATTCCAGATCATCTCTATTTTTGACTGTGTATATGCTAAGTTCCTTTTGTGAGGGAAGTTCTGTCATGGGATTCCCAAAGTAAGAAGATGAATGTGGGATTAAAGACAAATCTATTACGTGATGGGTGAGATGTAATGCCGCATAGGTGTTTAAGTAATCAAGAGTGATTGTATCACTATCGATGTGGTCTAGGATAGTAGATTTATTCTCATCTCAGTTAAAAGAGGGTTTGACATTGCTTTTACCAATGGTTCAGTACGAAGGGATACCATGAAACGGGTGTCCTCTAACTTACTATTTGGAGTAAAGCACGATGCTGAGGTTGCTATTGAATCGGTGAGAAGATTTTGTTCTCGTGGGATTGCTTCGATTGATATGAAGTCAAACTCCTTGCTTAAATTCAGTATAGTTGTTTTGTAGAGTTGTAAGTGCTCGGCTTTGGTTTCATACATCTCAGCAACTTGATTTGCTACCAATTGCGAGTCTCCTAACACTCTGATGTTATCAACACCGATTCTCTTAGCTAAGATGAGGCCAAGGAGGAGGGCTTCGTACTCGATCCGTTGTTTGTGCATTCAAAATTTAGTTTAAAGGAAAATGGTAGGACTTTTCCCTCGGGAGAAGTAAGGATTACTACGCCTGACTCAACTAATGACATTTAGCTCCATCGAAATGGAGAGTCAATACTTAGCTGGGAATATGGGCTTTGGGATATTTGTTGTGTTAACATCTTCTACCTCTACCATGCGAGAGATCTCTCTTTGGGAGAGAACCGACACCTAGGGTGTACCCCATGCCTACTGAGAATCAAATGGTAGGAACATTGGTAGATCTGTTCTAGTAATTCAACAATTTTTGTAGTAGTTCCTAATGATCATTTTCTACAATGTTAGCCTCATCTTTGAGGGCTGGGATTGTCTTGGCTAGGCTCATAGTTTCAAGATCTGTCGTAGGTACCAACTTTTCTTCGGTTTCACATCGGTAGGTTTATTAAGTTGGTTTGTTGGGAGTTCAAACTCGAGTGCATGCTGCAGTCTTTTCTTTAGGTCAGCGAGTGTACATCGAATGGTTTTGGATCACCTTTGGCTATGAACACCTTTCCTAAATGCAAGAATCTTACTTCTTGAAATAACGTAGAAGGGATTGCCTTCATACGGTGTATCCATGGTCGGCCGAGGATCATATTATAGTTAGTTTCCCGATCTATAATATAAAACTCAGTCAGGATTGTTTTGGGTCCTAAGGTGACCGGTAGTATTATAGTTCAATTGAAGTGGCTTTAAGGTTGTCATAGCCTCTTAGTGTATTTCGAGTTGTGGAACAATTCGTTTCTCCATACCCTAGCTTTTGAAGGAAAGAAAAAGGGACTATGTTAACTGCTGCCCCATCGTCAACCATCGCTCGTTTCACATAATTGTTATAAACCCACACTTGCAAGTGTAAGGTTGGATCACCTCGGGTGTGCAATCTCGGCTTGTCTATTGGCATTTTTTTTATTTCGAATATGAATTTCGGTGTCCCTATCCGGCTGCCCCGGAGGGTGGATATCAAAGTCTATATGGTTCACCTATGTTTCGGGAGGTGGAGTGATGTTAATTAGATGACCTAAACCCAATGCTTCTAAAAGAGCAGCCCTGTGAGCAGGGGAGTTCTTCAATAAGTCCAAAAAGGAGATGTGCGAGAAGGTTTTTGTTAGATCATTAATTAAATCGTAAGCACCCACGGGCTTTATTAATACTTGTTGGATATTGTCCATTTCTAACGGGTAGCTTGGACTTAGCTGAGAGGAATACTCTCGTGTCCTTGTTACGGCTTCTACGGGTAGTTCGGCATCTAACTCCACTAAACTGACTATCTTAGGTCGTGGCTGACTTCCTAATTGTGGCGCAACTAATGGATTTAGTGAAGTTGAGGCTTCATGATCATTGTTTCCTGTAATTACACCCTTGTTTGTCCCATTTGGATTTAACTTGTTATTGTTGTGATTTGGGAGTGGATCATTGAAGATGCGAGGGGTGCATTTTGAGGGGAAACCGCCCCTGTAAAAGTATTTGGTGCTGGTGACGTAGGATCTGCCAAGAACATATCTATAAAAAGTTGTCTTTGTTCCTCTGGAAAACGTTGCATGAATTTATTGTAGTCACGGCATGTTCTAGTGTCATGGCCTCGGATTTTGTGAAAACCACAATACGAGTTAGGATTGTAATTCCTAGTTTGTTGGCTTGGTGTATATTGTGGCCTAAAACTTTGATCAAACCATTGCCTATTAAAGTTTTGTGTTTGTTGTCTTTGGTTTGAATTCTGGTTTTGATACCCAGTTGAATTTTGGTTTGGATCCCGTGTAGGGCTTCACCATTGTTGTTGTTGTTGTTGTTGTGGATGATTAAAATCCACTGTATTGATTGTTGGAGTAAAGTTGTTGTTTCGTTGGTTGTTTATTTGTGGTGGAGTATTCACAACATTTACCTTTCTAGCCTGATCAGTTACTCCATCTGTTGTCACTCCATGATTTTTATTAAGGATTTTAGGTCCTTGATTGACATTCATGGTAGTAGGATAAGTTGTAGTGTTCTGGTTGGAAGTGATTAACCTCCCATTTGCTCCATATGTTTTGTGACCACTATCAATTACCACTTGATCTATTCGGAGAGCACTCTCAAGTACTTCATCGTAAGTTCTTAGTGGGAACTTCTGGACTTCTTCCTTCACTTCTCTGCTGAGAGAATGAAGGAATAAATCACATAGTTCCATTTGGTCCATATTTGGAGCACTTGCCGAAGAATAAAGAACTATACGCCACCTCTGGATGAAATGGGTGACATATTCATTGTGTTCTTGCTTGATGTGTAAGAATTCCCTGATTCCTGTTCTTAATAGTTTGTTCATGTCAAATGCCTTGATGAACTCTGAAACGAGTTGCTTGAATGAATGGATGGAAGCCTCAGGTATTCTATAATACCAATCGAGAGCGATACCTTCCAAGGTTTTGGGAAATATTTTAGCAACAACCCCATCCCAAGGGAGTAGTTCTCGGATGGCTGTGGCGTAAGCTTTGATATGTGTGCATTGGATCTCCCTCACCTTTGTACTTGGGAAAATCGGGAAGAGGTCTTGGAAGCATGATGCTTCGTATGGTGAAATCTAAGGGCTCTT
Organism: Taxus wallichiana var. yunnanensis; assembly: GCA_018340775.1. Lineage (NCBI taxonomy): Eukaryota > Viridiplantae > Streptophyta > Pinopsida > Cupressales > Taxaceae > Taxus > Taxus wallichiana. The sequence continues at coordinate 562,994,887 of CM031237.1, forward strand.
TCAAGTATTCTGAATATGTCCCTATCGCATAGGTTTGACCATTGATGGTGCCTGTTGAGGGAGTGGAGGTGGAATGGGTTGTTGATATGGCGTAGCGTATGTGTTGGTGGGGGCATAAGGAAACCCCTGTGTTTGAGGAATCATGTTGGGAGAGGAGAACATATCCCCTTGTGGTGATTTGGAGTACATGTTTAAGTATGAAGGGGTATTGTCCAAAATGGATTATTTTGTACTAGGACCGGGAGGTGTCGTCGAGAACGGTGTTAGAAATGCGGTTCTAGTCGGGCGTTTTTTGTGAATCTTGAGGGGTCACGCCTAACGTACCTATTCCTGTGAGGAGGTCTATTTGGCTAGGATTAGAATTTCCTGCTGCATGAGTTGAGAATGGTGATTTTCTGAGCAAGTTCTAACCCCCTCACTTTTTCTACTAACGTTGAAATGACTTCATTTGGTGAAGTCACGGTATTTTGCCTTAGTGGCGTTTGTTGTATATCATGGTGTTGTATAGGCATGTGATATCCTGCTATGAACTGATCGCTGCCTGCCAAGTTTCCCGAGGGCATTTCCTATATGTAATGGCATGGAGGTATTTCCTTGAAAAGAGACCTCGGGTTGTGTTTGTAAACTCCCTATAGGTGGGTACATACCTTGGGAACGTTGTTCATTCCTGGCATAACGTATCGAATGTTCATTATCTAAAACTAGGTATGGGTCAGCTTGTCTACTAATTTGTGGTCTAAGTAGTACCTGAGGAGATGAACTAGACTCTCTGTGAGCGTCATATTGTTCGAGCCTGAAGGCTCTGTTTGTTGTGTTTGAGTGAATTGATCCAACTCCTCTGTTTGGAAAGATGAGTTATATCTGACCCTTGGAGTTTGTGTTGATGACTGGTTAGTTGAGTAGTTGTCACCCCATACTGAGAGCGAGGGCGATGATTGTCTATTCAGTTGAGCGTAGTATGCCTCAAGACCTAAGAGAGGCCTACCATATGCATCGAATCCTGACATATTCGGGGGTATATGAATACCCGCAGAATAATGGGAAGGAGCGAAGGTGATGGTGAAAGATGATGAGGTAGTAAAGATGAAAAAGGTCGTTTAATTTAAAAGAACCAGTAGAAATCTGACTCCAAATCAGAAAGTAGAAAGTTTCACGTCGGGTTCACCAATTTTGTATGATGGAAAAGTGACAAGTGAGCATGGGAATCTACAAGTAACTTTTCCTCACACCCGACCTCCCGAGGTTGTGCCGAGACAGCCGGTGGGGATTGAATATGCGTGGGATGCTAGACAAACTAGTTAGGCAATCTGATGTCTTCGACGCGCACTAGTGGAAATTGTGAATCTAAGGAAAAGAAGGCCCTCCTAACCTAAACTGGTGTGATAGATCGATCAGCAAGGATGACTGCTCGAAGGCTCAATCAATATCGAGCTCTGGCGTGATTCGGTCTATGGGTTGTGGAATACGTGGAAAATGACCTGGGATAGTTTCGTGTATGTCTCCAGATAAGGTCATAGGGTGGATGGTAAATATAATTGACTCTATGGGTGATTCTCTAGCCTAGTCTAGAACTCCTTAGCTTTGTTAGCTGTTATGTCTAACAAGGATAACTGTTTCGATGATGATAGGTGGAAGTGGAGTAGATCTGAATACTAATGTACGTAGGCCAGCATCTATGTCTGATTCACCTATGGACTCGTTGGGCTGTGAGACTTGTGGGTCACAACCATAGATTCGTATTTGTTGTGGTCCTACTATGGTCATGTGTGGATTCAGTCCCTAATCCCTAGTATCCAATAGTCATATGCTTTCTCAGCCTCTATATTTAGATTTAATAGTTGTGTGATCTTTTCAGAGTATCTCACAGGTGTTTGTGCAACCTGAATTCTCAAGCTGGTATCTATATCTGTGAGAGTGTCTCCTACGTATGGCTGTGGGACCAAAGGATCACAACCAAAGGTCTGCTCTCTTTCAAACCCTTCCATAGTCATGCGGATATGTATCTAGGGTAATCTGTAGTTTGGTTGATTTGACCAAAACGTGTGTGCTTGGTCGTCTTCTATGTTTAACCCGTGCAGTTGGAAACTGATTTGTTGTAAGTTTACCATTGTTCGGAAGACTTGGATCCTAAGATTCTGATCTATATCAGTTATGGCTATGATGAGATTGGGTTGGGGCATGATTGGCTCGAATACGTATTCCTGGGCTCTCTAGGTCCCGTGATTGTCATACAAAAGCCACAATGTAAACTAAATGCAGCAAAGTAAAATTAACTATGTGAAGTATATCTATAACATATATGACTTCTATATTTTTGTATTTTTCTGATGAATTTTATAGATGAAATTGAAGGAGCAGCTATTTTAATATATCTAGAAATTGATGATTAATCTAATGATGAATTTAAAACAAACAAAGTAACCGAGTATAGCTACTTGCCTGTGCAGTTGTAAATCTATTCTAAACAATGAAATAACTGATCTAATCTATTTGAAAGACTCTCGATCCTACCTCAGAAGTGAGGAAAGAATCATAGTCTCTCAGAAACTATCAATCCTCATAGCTTCCCTGGCAATATCAAAAGTAAAATTGACTGAAATAAAGTGATTGGCTACTTTATTTGATATGCTTCTAATTTAGAACTTTGAAAGCTAGAACCTGGATTCTACAGAACAGTGGCGAATCCGATGATGTGTGTGATCTTTTCCCCTCAGTGTGACCTCCTCGCTCCTTCGTGTTCACGTGGATCCTAGAAAAGCGTGTAATGCTAGCATCAACAGAAGTAGATATTGGGACAAAGGCAACTTAGGATACAGACTGAATACAATGTGAGTAGGAGAGAGATAGCGCAAGAGTACAGAGCTTGGCTTATGTAATTCCTAGTGGGATTTATTGCGAGTCATGCAACATAAAATGTCCAGAACCTGAAACTATCTGCTTGAAGAACAAAACCTATAACTTTAATGGCTTCCTATTGAAAACAAACTATTCTACTCTAATGGATTGGATGAAATATCAAAAGCACTTGCACAAGATGGATATGTGGCTTCTAACAAGCAAACAACACTAACTAAGCATGCAATGAATGAAACTAAGAATTCTAAGCAAAATGAAAGACTAATCTATTCGCAATGAGAAATTCAGAGGAAAATTTGAGGGCCATTTGCTTGAGCACAAGCCAACTATTTATAGCATTTGCATTTACCCAAGGTAAAAACCAAATTGAACTCTTAAACTATAAACAATGGCAAAACACTATTCCAGGGAACTAGAATCATTAATGCAAGCCCAAGGTGGTGAAAAAAATTTGGTAAATGTTAAAATTTATGTGAGTCATGTTAAAAGAGCATTCTGGAAAATGCTTAAAGGACCACCACCCCGAGGGTGGCGATTATGAGATCTGCCCGATCGGGATGGCGGTCATGAGATCACCGCCCAGGTAGGGTGGTGGTTTTGTATCTGAAGAGCAAAAGGAAAAGAAAAGAGGGGAAAAGAGAAAATCAAAGCATGTGGGGGCTAAGTGGGGCACGTAGGATGATAACGCATACTTGGAGAGATTTCCCAGATCCTGAAAACCTTGCGAGGAGACCTGTATCATCATTGGGGTAGGTGTTACTTTGTTAGATGGTGTAGTACCTACAATTTTGGGTACGTCATGATACCTTAGGTCATGATCAAAGAGGGATTTCTAGATACTTTGTCGGTATATTTGCTTCATGATTTTGTAGTAGGTTTTCAAAGATTGTGTGGAAGAGTGTAGATCTGGGCCTCCATTTGTGCACATATCCTGGTTGAAGGGGTATTTTAAACCTTTTAAAGCATTCCTATTGTTTAAGTGTTACAAATTTCTTGCAAAGGTCCTCAAAGAGTTTGGTAATTTTGGTTGGTATTTTCTAACATCTCCCAACAAAATTTCATTCAAAATAACTAACCCTACCCTATACCACCCCTGCATTGCATTGTGTGTTAACAAGAGAATACAATCCATTTACAAAAATGCAAAAAGCAAATTAGGATAATACTATGTCTCTAGCAACCTTAGCCTTGTTTTGATAAAATTTCCATCATTTATTAGTGACAACCCTCTTGATTTTGAATAATGGAGAATTAATAATTTTTCCCAAGGCCCCTTCCACATACAATATGCAAAATATAAGGATATCCAAACCCCCTTCACCAAAAAAGGTTGCAATATAGGTTCTCTTGCCTTGGTTGATAGGCACAACCTAAAATAGTGAGGATCAGATCAAAATCCTTACGAAATGCTACCCACTCCTTCAAAACCTTGAGTCCTAAAAATTTAGATAGATGTCTCCTAGGCTATAAACAACATACAAATCGTTTATCTTCCTCACGAGTGTCTTGTGCAAATCCATGATGTTGCTTGAGTTGTGAAGGAGATTAAGTTCGAGTACCAACATGGGCTAGAAGCGTTTAGACATATCCTCTTTTACAAAATCATGGGATATGATGGAGGAAGGTATCTTGATGTCTCATGAAAAATTTCAGGTCAAAGTTATGTCATTTGTTCAAGTTATATGAGTTTTTGTAAAACAATATTTTTGAAAAGCTCATTTTGAGCTACCTGGCTTCTTATCCTTCAAACAAAATTATAAAGTCTTCTTCAAATAAATAATATATGAAATTTTTAGATTAAATTGGCATAAAAATCATGTGTAAAAATAATTTTTTCAAAAGGAGGTGTGGTTGAAAAGTTATGAGCATTTTGGTGGAGCAGTTTTCTCTCTCTTGGGTGTGCACCAAATCGATAAGAGAAAAATGTGATTTTGGACTCCAAGTCTAGTTTCATCACCTCTAGAGTATCTTATTATCTCATTCATGATTTTTTTCATGCTTATAAGTAATTTTAAGGCTTTATTTCTTGAAGTTACATGGATTTTTTTCGACACCATGTCTTAGTGTGAATGCTCTGGCATATGAAGGTACTAGTTGTTTCAAATGGATTTTTCTCAATGAATGCTCAAAACACTTCTATAGGAAGATGAAATGTTTTTATCCTTCTCAAATTTTTTTGGCATTTAAATTCACTCAAACTTTGATAGCCAAGACTTTCTTGAAAGGTAATATCTCAATGCATGTTAATCCACTACCCCAAAGAGTCTAAGCTTCAAATTCATTGCATTGATCAATGTTAGAACATGAAATAGGAGAAAATTTATTGAAGTGGACAAGTTCATGGATGTGATTCCATCAGTTTGGAGAAGTGACAATGGTTTCACCAAGTCTTCTTAATCTAAGTTATCTATGCATTCAATTCTCACTGTTACATGCATGTAGTGATCCATTTCCAAAAAAATCCAAGTTTGTAAATGAATCCACTTGTGTTAGAAAGAAGGTAAAAGATTTTAAGAACCCTAAAAATATTTCTTTCTCAAAAACAATGAAAATATTGTTGAATGAATTTGTTTTTTAGTTGTCTCAGTATAAATGTTTTACTACCCTCATCTAAGATTTCATTAAAGATATTTTTGGACATTATCAATGTTCCATGCATCAAAAATCAATGAAACCTGAACAATATCCATGTATAACCAATCTAAATATATTGTAAACATTCTTGGATCAAAATATGACTTAATAATTGATAATTTTTTCAAATTTTTGGGAATTTTCATGACTTATATTGTTGATTCATAAAGAGGGTTCTTCTTTATGTTGTCATAAGTGTTTGAAGCAAGTGGTGACTCCATGAAGTTACTGCCACCCAGTTTGAATGGAAAACCACTATAGAAAGAATACTTATGGAGGTAAATTGAAATTATCAAAAAAAAATTCTTAACCATCCTTGAGCTAAAAATCTTCATGTTAGAAATTTAATTCATCAAATTCTATAACCATGTCAGTGAACTATGAAAACAATGTCTTCTCCATGTCCCTGAACCTTGGTCAATTTTAATGCTTTAGATATTGGTTGCTTGGGATAATATAGGAGTTTCAAAATCTATAAACATTTAGGTAATTATGGATAAGATATTTTGTTTAAAAATTCTCCAAGAGTCATTTTATGAGTAAAAGGATGTTAAATTTTTTTGGGCTATATGATTTAATACCCTTGTATTGAACCACAAAGGAAAATCTAGAAGAATATAAAATGATCTCACGGAGTTGAAAATTATTGGATGGTTTCAAAATTCTTGGGATAACTTAGGAGTATGAAGGAGAATATTAAGATTCACATCTTTCAAATTATCTTAGTTTGGTTTGAATTTAGTGGAAAGAAGAATTCAAAAAGACAATGGGGTTATATGAAGATGAAGCAAATGATACATAGAAAGATAATTGGCTTGAAATTTAGAAAATGTAAAGTGAGAAAGAGAAGAGGAATTGTCAAAAATTTTAACAACAAACAAAGGTTCAAACTAAATGAGTGAATTCAAAGAAGTTGAATTTTTTTGAAACATGGAAATCTAATTAAATGGGGTATAGAAGGAAGATGAGTTTATCTTACAAGTTATAGATAGAAAACCCCCTTCTCTTCATTTGAAGAAAACCTTGTTAAAAAGAAAAACCCTTGGGCATGACCCAAACCCACGGAAGTTGATTATAAGCTTATAGCTGGTTGTAGTAGAATGTAGAAAATGAAGTCTTTGTAATTTCAAATTAATGAAGGAGAATAGTCTTAATATTTTGTAGCTGAATACCATTGATTTATTCTTGTATCTTGAAAACTTATCAAGGTGTTGTACTCTTTTTCCTGAATGTCAATAAAATAAATTCTTTGATTTTTTCATGTATGCATTGTGATCAAGCACTAGAATAAGGTTATATTTTCATTGTTTTAATATTGAAAAGAAATTTTTTATCATAGTATTGATTCACCCCCTCTCAGTCCTATTAATCCAAACATGTAGGAAATCAACATGAATACCATGAAGCTACAAAGGTAAGAGTAGATATTTTTGTAAACTCTATCAAAATTCTTAATGAAGCGAGGGATAAAGAAATTGAGTACATTGATAGTCTCCATTCTCTGATTAACAAGTTGATTGGATTAGATAGTGGGGAAAGGATCAGAGTGGAAAATATAGAAAAAAATTGATTAGGCTCTTCAGAGATCATGCTCTTGGTAAGTTAGGAGAATTGAGGAATTTCAGTTTTTCTACTATGCAATGATGGGTGCAAATCAAGATGACAATTTATAAACTGGTGAAGAAAATAAATAAGGGAAGAATTATTTTTGTGGAGATTAATGATGTAGGTGTCAGGAAGGAAATAATTTTCCATTACCATTCAGGGTCTAACTGAGAAATCTATCCTACAAATATTCAGGAAGTTTGATTCTTACAAGGACAAGGATAAGGGACAGTTTGGTAAATCAACCCATTGATGTAGATCAAGAAAGATAAATAAGGAGGAGATAAATCATAAAAGACTCACCCTCATGATGAGATATTCTAGTATGAATATTTCTCTAAAATAAATGTAGTTTGCTAAAGAAAAAAAATATTGTTGAAGGATAGAGGAATATCCTTTTTCCTTTCCTCCAAGTGTCACTATGTTGCATCTTTTTTTTCTCAATCAATCGAGAAGAGGGGGAATATTTTTAGTTAAAATATTTTTCCCTCATTTTGTAAGATATATTAGATTACATGAAGAAAATTTTCAAGGATACCTTTGGAAATTTTTGGGGATTTGGGAATGTATTTTGGAAAAATTTGTATAAGAATGAGGGTCTTGTCCTCATTCTAGAGGTGGGTAGTTGTATAATTTTGTTGATTAAGTCTAGTTTTTGTTTGCAAAACATTTTGTAATTATCCTTCTCTATGATGGAATGATAAGGTGGTTTCATTTTACAAAAATTAGTAGTTTTTAAGGCCTTTTTTTATGTCTCCTCACCAAAACTTACATGCATGAATTCTCTCTATGTTGGCAAAACTATACTTTCCTGTTTCTTATGTTTTAAAAGTATGAAAGAGGAAATATAATTTTTGTTATAATATTGTACTCGCTTTACTTTTTCAATTACGAAAAGGTATTTTTAAATTTTTACATTCCTCTTGTCATTGTGAGAATTTTTATAGTAGTGTATACTTTACATGAGTTAAGTTTGGTTATAAAATCTTAAGGGGAAACATTATTTTTAAAGTGTTATTGTTATCCCTTAAGGGTATTTTTGGTGTATGAAACAAATGTATAAATTTATCTATCTAATTCTAACTCAAGGATTTGTAGTTAGGATTTCGAAGATTGTCAATGACATTTGTGCAAATTGAGTATCAATGAATGCAAATGTTATTTCAAAAATTATGTTAAATTGATTATTTTTTTAGGAATCACTGTTGAGAATGTATTATTTCCATGGAACATTAACATACCAAAGTCATAAAAGCAATTACCCTCTACCTTCAATTTCAACTAAGAATATCCAATTATCTTCACACCTATTAAGCATATCAAACTTGCATACCATACATATGCTTATTTTGCAAATTCGTATTTGAAACTTGTTCATTATCGTATCCTTTATTGAAATCCCACTAGGTTTATGACCCAATATCATCTAAATAACCCTTGGTTGATACTATGATGTAGAATAATATTTTGGATTATTCATTATCTTTATGTTTTGATATGTATTTGATGTGTCAAGTGCGTACAATAATCAAGTTATAACTCGACAAGTGAGTAATATGTCTATGGCTCCACTTGCTTCAAATTGAATTATACTAATTATATAGGAAACCAAACCAAGGAATCCTTACCTTTATTTAGATCCCCTATCCAATTCCTCTCACCTTGGTCTAGGAAAAGCAAAAATCAACATGGCTAAGCCACCCCTTAGTTAAGGTGTCTCTTGATCACCTCTCAGAATTGATTCATTAGATTGAGTGTTGAAAAACCCCCACTATCAATGAAAAAAATATTCATTTTTCATCATTCCCTTATGGCCAACCTAAGTTCCAGTTAGCCACTCAATTCCTTGGGGTGTAATTTCAAGAGCCAACATAATTGATGTAAGAAGTGATTGATATGAATATAATCGATATATTCATATATTTCTTAATTATATGAAATTACAATTTATAGAAGTGATATTTGTGGAGTGAACCATTGATGTGTTGACTATTATGTTTATTAAATGTTTATAAAAGGATAAATATTTATTTAATAAGATATATTTACCCTTATTTGTGATGTTAGCTCTAACATGGAGAAATTAACTACTTAACCCTCACATTCACATTAATGCTTAAGGTTAACAAGTAAGATGTAGGAGGCTAGAAATTAGAATAGGGAAGCTAAAATTAGGTTTTGCATATCTTTGGGGCTAGCTGAGAGAGGGTGTTACACATTTTTTCCATCTTACACTTTAGGGACAATGTGAGGCTACATAAAGGGTGAAATTGTGACCAAGGGGTCTTATGAACATGAGGAAGGGGCCAAGGAACTTGAAACACTGCATGCACCTTCTAACATTTATGACACTTGAAGTTGATGATTTTAAGTGACAAAGGATTCAAAATAGAAGGATGGTAGCAATTTTTTGTTCCCATGTCTCCTTTCACGATGGAGAAAATGAAAGGGAATAGAAAGGGTGAAAAAGTGCAACCAAGTTGGTCTTCATCATGAGAAAGTGGTCTATTTTTTCATTATTCTCACCTAACCACTCAAGTCATAATTTTCAAGTGACAAAAACATAACATCCATAGTGGGGTCACACTATTATGTCCCCTTTTCCATTTTTCACCTCAAGGACAATACAAGGGGACACCAAGAGTGAAAAGTGTGACGAATAAATTATTAAATGTTGATGTCATTTGTCAAGTGCAAATTAAGACATCGGGAGTACTTTGTATGCCTCAGAGAATGCAAGAGTGTTTTTGGTTAAACCGTATAATATTTTAACTCCAAATCACCTATAGATATCAAATCAACCATTATTAGGATTCAATTTTTCCTAAAATTTTAAATTTGGCACCATTCAACCTTATATAATGAAGGAGCAACAATAGTTCTTGGAGTTATCACATGAGATATTGAATACTTAGACAAAATTTTATATTCCCACCATGTGGAAAATTCTAATGTACTTTTATTGAGTATTTTATAATCTTCCAACTCATTTTAGAACTCCTAAAATCTCCCAAACAAGTTGAATTTATCTGCTAGAGCAATCACTCCCTATGCCCAAAATGACCCTATTTTTCTTAACTTTTTCCCAACATCAATTATCTACTTAGAATTTTCCTAAAATACCTTGTAAAACTTAATTTATCTCCCATACAACTCCTAGATGATTTTAATTTTCTTTGTAATCTTATGGAGGGTCTTCACCGATTATAAAATGACAGAAAATGACCCTTTCTAGGCATTCGGGGTAGTTTCTCTACTTCATATCTCAATGAATTCTTCAATCACCTGAGGCATACATCAATACACATGCAACTCACTTAAAAATATTGTTACCACGTTCCTATGAGATTTAATGAGGTTAAAATTAAGGATAGGTTGGCCAAAGGAAGGTTTTATAGTGATTGGGTGAGAGGTTTTCAAATTGTAGGCTTAGTTATCATAATAAAACATTTCAATTTTGCATGCTACACATTTTTCATGAAAAACATCAAAAAAATTATTTAAGTATTCTTTTTCTTTCCATATGATTAGGTATATAGGAATTAAAGACAATCCCTAATATTCTTTCTCTATAAAATTAGAATTTTCAATCCATTTCTCATGGTATAGGATTAATCCCATTTTGATAGTATACGTGTTCTATAGGACTCCTTTCCAAAATTGTAACATTTTTACCGGTAGTTTCTTAAAAATATCCTCTTCCAAATTAGTTTCTTGAATCAAAAATCATTTGATTTCTTATCTATATTTTTTGCTCGATCAAGTGTCACTTGTTTAGGACATTCATACCCCTTACATTCTAACAAATAATCAACATAAATTAATGGAGGGTGCAACCTCATCTATCATAATGTCATGTGATGTAGATTATATGGTGATTTGAAATCCCTATATATTATATTTTCTTCAACGAAATGTAAATTTATTCTTAGGTTCCTCCTTTTTACCAAATTTTATAGCCAATTGATTCATTTGACAAGGATCAATAGGGTGAGTAAGAGTAGATGATTTCTCCTCATCATCCCTATATTGGTTCTGAATTTTCTTTATAGAAGCATCACTTTTGACAAATCCCAAGAATTATTTAATCTTATCCAGACTAAAGACTAAAGATAAAGGTGAGTGCACCAAATTACCTCCTTCTTTATGAAATTTATTTATTGAATATGTTTATTTCTCAATATCATTCTTTTTTTTTATACAAACATTAAGAGTTCCTCATGATCAACTATTATTTCAAGGTCCCTTTATTTGTACCTTCTATAATATGCACATATTCTATAACCCTTGTGTTTCTCATTTCCTTATTAGGATATTAACTTAGAGGTAGATTTTATATATTCAATTGGTTGCCTTCCCAACCATCCATATATTGTATTTCCCCCAAATCTCTTAAGGTCACATAATCCTTATTAAAATAAATTAATTTCCCATCAACCTCTATAGTTGAAAACCTTTAATGCTTAGTGGTGATCATGTCTACTTAAAAATCTTCAATGAATCACTAATTCCTTTTTTAATGCAATATAAATCCTTCGAGGTTGTTATTTCCTTCATCTTATGATCCTTTTTGGAAAAGTATATTGGATTTTTTTCCATCCTTTAAGGCATATAAGAAGGTATTATAAATATTTTTCATGATACATGTTTTCTATAATTGTCCTATACCTCCCCGATTGATTCCAAACCAATTAGATTCTATAACCCTTGTCTTTCTCATTTCCTTATTAGGATAGTAACTCAGAGGTATATTTTATATATTCAATTGGTTTCCTTCCCAACCATCCATATATTGTATTTCCCCAAATCTCTTAAGGTCACATAATCCTTATTAAAATAAATTAATTTCCCATCAACCTCTATAGTTGAAAACCTTTAATGCTTAGTGGTGATCATGTCTACTTAAAAATCTTCAATGAATCACTAATTCCTTTTTAGTGCAATCTAAATCCTTTGAGGTTGTTATTTCCTTCATCTTATGATCCTTGTTGACAAAGTATATTGGATGTTTTTTCCATCCTTTAAGGTATATAAGAAGGTATTATTAATATGTGTCACCATACGTGTTATGTATAATTGTCCTATATCTCCCCTTGATTGATTACCAAACCAATTAGATTCTATAAACAATTTCTCCTTTCTCTTACACAATGACATTTTTATTAAGAATGTACTTAAGCAATATGTATAATAATAATCAAAACATCCACATTTGATCTATATGAATAACCATACAATTTTTAGGGTCTACAAACATCTATAAGTCTATTCCAAAATCATTACAATAAAATTTTACTTTTGTATGGAGTTATTGACCAAAATCCTTAACTTTGTCATGTTTTCCATGTAGCCATGTCAAAGAAAAATTTGAGGCTAAAATGTGATACATAAGCTATCAAGATTAGATCTAAACATTATCAGATACCCATTTTCAAGTTATACTGTATCAAAAATATTCGGGATATGCCCTTGAAAATAGATCCGATTCACTATGATCTAACCTCAAATCGAGCTTAACCCGATTCATGATCGCATCGATTAACGTTGTCCACTCTAACTCATCCAAAACTTAGTGAAAACGTTTCAAGCCACTTTTATCCTCTTTGTAAACTATGTAAATCTCACCAATTAAAATTTGAGATTGTAGCATTGGGTTTTTCATTCAAACTATAAGAAATTTAGCATTTAAACCCTAGTTTGGGGTTTATAGTCAGCCATCGAGAGAGAAAATTAGATATCTTAGTTAAATGAAGGTTTCAAAATGAAAACTTTATCTCTACATATCTTTCCTAACATCTTACAATTTTCTCTTATAAAAATATGTGCCAATATTGACTCTAACATTCTCTGAGAATGATCTTTGTACAACAACATAAGACACAGTTATGATAGTGTGCGCGCATAATAGATAGGAAATATTACTAATCAATCCTAAATTCAATGAAAGAATTAATTCAAGAATTAGAATCACTAGCAACATATAGAGAGGGATTGTAAGGATATGGAGGAACTTAAAATTCCCCTTGTTTATTCATTTGTTATTCATGCACGCTTAGAAAATTGTCATGCATACATATATCAACTAGAATCAACCTTACAAAATTAGTTTTTCCATTCCTTATCTTCCTAATTAGATTATTCTCAACCTCCTTAGATTATTTTGATGATGATCCAATTGTATTGATTCTTTCCAAACATAGAAATTCAACAATGTTGGTGATTTTGAAATAAAAACCAATGAAAGGGGGGTGAATCAATTTCTTAAAACTTCTACTTAAATTTCCTCTACTTGTATTAACAATCAAAGCATTAACCATTACATAAGTAATGCCAATTAATTAGTAAACCATCAAATAAACATAGAATCCATTCACGTGAGAAAGAAAAAATCATTCATAAGAACACAATAAATAGAGATAACACCAATATTTATGGGGAAACCCTCAAGGGGATAAAACCCATAGAATTTTCTTATATATATATAACAAAATTCAAGATTTAATGAAGCACCAACTCCACAAGGAGCACCAACCCCTAATTTATCTAGCACCAACTATAATTTAGCAAGCACCAACTTACAAAAAGGCACAAACCCCTAATTTATCAATAACCAACCTAACTTTATCAATAACCAAATTTCAAGGAGGCACCAACCCCCTAGGGTTTTAATGAAGCACCAACTCCATAAGGAAGATGATGCACCAACTCATCCACCTAAGAATGTATTCCACCTCTTTTTGTTGTTACCTAAAAAAATGGAATTATTTAATATTCTCTCTTCTTATCTCTTCTTCTTTATATTCCCTTTATCTTTGATACATCATCATAAACTCATGTCTCTTGTACATGTTTTGATCCTCAAACATCATACACCTACTCAACTACTCTTGGAGATAAACAAGATTATCTTTCTTCTCTACTCACTCTTTATTCTTCATTATCTCATATACATGAAAAAAATGATATTCACCACCTATAGGATGTTCTTCATTAATTAATTACACTCTTAATATGGTCTACAAGGCCTTATTCAGCCCTCATACTAGACCTTTAGCTTACTCTTTTCTCCATTTACTCCACTAGCTCAAATAAGCTCAATAGCCTTGTTTATATACAAGAATAAAGCTCAAAACACCTCATAGGTGAGCCATATACACTTAGGTAGGACTTTATAGAGAAAAAACATCTGATAATCATGAAAACTTAGAACAACTACTCCATTAGGTCGATCATATCTCTATTAGGTCATTTGCTTCTTTAGGACTCAAGAAGACCTACTATATTAGGTCTATATGCAAGATATGACCTTTTGAAGATACTTAGTCATATAAAAAGCTATGAAACCTTTCAAACACTTTTTAAGAACCTATTCTTACCTCCTTCATACTTATAAATCTTTATACCATCATTTAACACCTTGAAACCACCTTGAGAACATGATTGTCCAACTAGGTCTAAAAAAACTAGTTTTTCATAATCAAGCTTGAAGCACCACAAAACACTTCCCCAAGCTGAATGAAACATGTTAGAAACTACTACATGACCTAAAAAAATTACCTAATGAATTATAATTCTCAAATCAAATAATAAATACTCAAGAATATATTTTTTCAAGCATACTAAAAATTGTCCCAAAAACTAGTCATGAGAAATTGACTTGGTTAGGCCACCTATAGGATATAAAATGTTTGGAAATAATCATAATAGTGTTGTATAGGTCCATGACATCATGAAACATTCATTTAATCAACTATTCCTTTGCAAAAATTTAGAAATACAAAAATTTCTTCATAATTCAACTTTTTTGTGGGGTTCACTTATCCATCTAACAAACCAAAAACACCTAGAGAAATATGGGAGATTTATTTACATGATCCAATCCTCAAACTTGTAAAACTAATCCATTCTAAGCTTGTTATAGCGATATATTTCCTATCAATTTGAAAATAGGGTTTTAGGAGGGTTTTGAGAATTTTTGTGTTAACTATTATTAATAGAGCTCTGGAATTGAAACCCAAAACTAATCCATAAATTCTTATCTAGGAAACATACCAACATGTCCATAAGATATTAGGTTCCCATGAATAATATTAACGTCCCATTGAGCATCACAAATTTGACTTATAGCTTGGAAACACCACTTCCAAGAACTTGATTTGACTAAAAATTTAATATCTTACTTGTTAATACAAACTATGAGCTAAAACTCAGTCCACACCTCTTAAAAAACATGCCAACATTCCTCCCATTATCATATTTTCATACTAGTATTGAAGAATGATAAACCTACCTCATTTTTCCATGTTCTCTTCACCTTGATTTGGTCTTCATGCTTGGAATTGATTTGCATACCTCTATTTATGGACTCTAATCCACATTCTCATTCTCAAAAACCTCTACATACTTGTATCCACTCATTTTACAAAGCTACCATGCACATAAATTCTCATAATACATATTTATCTTCACATTGTCTTCAAATTATCTCTTTGTACTAAAAGTGATCTTACAAGTAGCTGACATCCACCATGTAGACCTTGATATCATCATTAGGCATCATTTAATATCATTTTACATCAATGAAAAACACAAAACAAAATGACACAAAATAAACTCTCTTTGACATACTATAGAACCAACAAGACACAACTCACCTTAGACATCTATGAGAATAACTACTTCATGACCTATGACATCAACCATGACATCATCCTCTTGACATCAATGACAACTTCTCAACCCTATAAATATGGTATATTTTTTTCCAATCTTAGATGTAAGTTATAACAATATAATTGAATCCTTAAAATTTCGTAAGCCTAAACACCACTTGATCTACATATTATATCCTCTAGAATCTTATGACAATTCATCATGAATGAAAAATACACATGATTTATCTTTATGGATTTACATAATAAGTATTTAAATTCAGATCTAATGTTTTGGATAGAAAACCTCCCAATGACTTAAATCAACTAAAATCACACTCATAATCCCAAACATGGATTATTATGGACTTGATTGACTACTAGAACTATAAAATACACAATTTGGACCTTATTGAATAAACACAAGTGATGCACCTACATCAAACCACCAAGGTACAAAAAATCATCATAGAATCATGTACATGATTTTTTCTATGTTTCTACCTTTTTTGTTAAACACCTCTTTCAGTACGCCATCCTCCATCCCACATTATTATCAAGTGCTCCTCCTTCCCATCCTATTCAAATTTTCATCTTTGTAACATACACTTTTTAAGACTTTAGAAAAAAGGGGGAAAAATTACATAATGTTCCATGTTATAAATTAATATAATTCAAAACACACATTCATTTCTAATCCATCTCATAACAGATAACCTTATGTAGTTTTAAAGACTCGGTGAGTCACTCGATCTCTCATTCCATGACTCGATATTAAATCGATCTCTCATGTTAAATTATTAAAGTGTATACTATGTATACTTGGTTCCTTTACCATTTTAGGGGAACCCAAGTGTTATATCTAAGAAGCCTATCTGAATATTTGTTATCAATATTCATCGAAATCCTACATATTAAACTAGGTGACATAAGACAACGTAACCAATAGCTTGTGATACTTTTTCCAAAGTTTATAAACATATCTACCATGTTTACATTCTAAGATGACATACTCATCAAAAGGAATATGTCCTTCACTACACTTGTACTATTATCTAGAATGGTCTTTCTTGACTTATTTCAACCCATACTGAGTCAAATTTTCACACTAAACAAGGGCAGATTACATGCACTAGTGTGGAAGACTTCTCATGGTGACTAAGGATACATATAAATACTCAATCAAATTATGTTGATTGAGTGTGTCCAGTTACCCTACGTCAACATGAGTTGACCACTACACTAGTTCATGTTTCTATCTTTGTTTAGAGTAGTATCACGAACCAAAATTTCACTTATGTCAATCAAGTTAATCGAACTAAGTGTGGTGTTGAAGCATAGCTAGCTGCATCATAATATCCTCATAATGACTCATGTCATTATGAAGGTACTTTGTTGTAGTATTTATGTTACAACATCCAACTGAGTTTCCTCAACTAGACTAACATACTTAAGAATATTAGTTTATTAACCCAATAATTATTATCTTAATATTTAATGATAACAACGATCTAAGGGTCCACTAAGCACAATTTACACCAAAGGAGGGTATGAGGTGTATTTTACCCAAGATAAAGGTATGCGAGATAAATACGCATTCCTTCTTATTCTAAATTAATGCTTATGATTATCTTAATCTTAATCTGTTTAATTTCATATATCGATATGTATGAAATTTGATGTTAGGAAGGTAAGATCATTAAGATTTCTTATTATAATTTTATCTTTGTAGCAAGCTTGATTTAAACTTGTAGTTTAGACCTCATAATACTATAAGTCTAAATATTTTTAGTAAGTTTTTAAAAATCCATACCTCAAATTATAGAAATCAGCTAAGGAAAACACAACCAATCATCCTCATGATTTACCCATAAACACTTAACAAGATATCATACATAAATATATTTTTTAATTATAAGGAAGTATCCTTTTCTTTCCTTATCAAGGGATAATTTTATATTAGTGAAAATGGGAAACTGATGATTTAGTTTAACAATAATTAGCCACACATATTTATTTCACTATCCAAATTCCCTTTATTGTTTAAGGATCTACCAATGATTATCAACTTAGTTGTGCTCTTTCATGTGAATTGAACTCAACTATAAGTATAGATTCTTAATCCTAGAATATTTATACATCACAGAATCTATTAAGTTGCATAATCCATATTGCATATATAACTATATTCCCCCATCATGCATGATATTACCTAGTAATATTACATTACTTATGTCATGAAGATATCATAAGTAAAACAATAATCAACACCTTTACCAAAAAGAGATTTATCCCCTCTCTAAACTTAGGAAGTATTTCAAAGGATTACACAAATGTCATTGCATCAATATAAAACTAGTTTTAATACATCTTACTTTTTCCAAAAAATTACATTTCAAGTAAATGTCGCTACATAGACATCATAATGAAGAGATAATTTCTTTAGTAAAACAAATGTAAATTTCTACAAGTCTTTCTCCTTTCATCTTTTACAAAGTCCATCTGTAAATTTTTAGCACGAGTCAGTTCATATGAACTGAGCAGGATAAATGCTATAATGTTAAAACAATATGCTTTTATATAACTATTTCACAAAAGGAACCATGCTGATAATGAAATGGTTCTAAACTCAAAAATAATATTGAACAAAAAAATTTCACTAAAGATTTCATGAGAGAAAGAGAGGAATCATAGAATCTACAAGAAATAATGTTCAAGGAATAACTAATCAACATAATTAATTCTATCTCAAACATGATTATGAAACTCATCACAACCTACTAATCATCTAAACAATAATAATTAAGAAAGAATTAGTTCACATTCTTAGCCTATCTAGTTTTCAACCTATGTTCCATAAAATCAACTTTGTTCTATTATTCAAGAAGAAGAGAATTGATCTAATCATACTATTTTTATAAAATGGAATGTTGTTTTAATATTAAAAATATTAACAACCAAAAATAAGCCTGTATGATCAAACAAGAAGATACAACTTGAATAACATTCATTCCATCAACCTTGCCTAACCAAGGCTCTACTCAAAATCAAACAGTTATGTTGATTGAGAACTAACCAAACATTACAAGTAAGAAAATTTTAACCACTCAAGAGATTTGGTACAATCCCAACAACACATCTTAACTCACAGTAATATTTCCATGAGGATCTGCATTCACATCAAAGTTTGAAACTTAAAAGAACAAGACATAGCTAACATAGTCTAGACATCTAAAACAACCACATTTGAATGTCCATTTCCTTCAAAATATACCAAAGGAGAAAGAGAAGATCATTTACAAGAAACACACAAAGTTCAAGTCTTACCCAAAAGACTGAATCCAAATCAAGGAAAGGAACTTGAGAATGAAAAGAACAACAAGTTTAGAAAACAACACAAGACCCCAAAATAGTCTCAAAGGTACAGTCATCACTCTCAGATCAACCTATAATCATCATCAAGAAGATGCGTTGATCAAACACAAGGCTCTGAGGGTAGTAAGATCTGCCATCGTAAAAATAATGCAAATATACACTTGAGAAGCCAAAATTTCCATGTGGGAAAGAAATATAATAATGAAAGTAAATCCTAGGTTAAAATTATAACAATCCAGGACTTCCCAAAAAGATCCACAAGTTCAAAAATTGAAACCTACTCAAAGAGAGTATCCTAATAATGAATATTACATCCTCTCAAGAAGAAAATAGAGTTTAACCAGACCTCTATCTCATACTAACCATTATAAAGTTATACCTTAGATTAGAACAATCCAAACTAAACGTTACCCTTTTTCACATGCCAACCTAAAAGGGTATTCGTTCCAAGTTAACTCAACAAACAAAAATGAGAGATTATACCAGTCTCTGTAACAAAACTGGTCCACCCGATAAGGGTTACAACTACTACCAAACAAATAAAGGCAGATAGAAAATAAAAATAGTCTCCCTCAAACAAAAACGCACTTCCAGTGCTAAAACAATCTTCGAATGTCCAATAAAGATCAAGAGAGAGCTTACATAAAGCAAACTACATAACCCAAAATGGGTAATCACTAAACTCATCAACAAAAAGAACTGAAACTAGAACTCTCAATCAGGCATACCTTCACAGTTCAACTTTCAACAAAAGATATTGCCTCCCAATCAAGGGGTTATCAAAAGAAACAAAAGATTCATTCTAGTCCCATCTATGGTGAACATAAATAAGCATAACCCAGTTCAATAATAACTAGGTGTTTCATAAAAGTAAAAGTACAGTCATGATATAATTCGACCAAATATTTTTGGTCTCAACCATTTTCAACTAAGAAAACTGATCAATGAAAAAATTCATAAAAATATCACCATACCCTTGACATACCTTTCACGCTTACAAGATACCCATTCAAGGTGAACAATCCAACCAAGAAACTAACATAGTCTTCCATCAATATCCATGGAAGTTGGTATAAGTAAATAAGATAAACACAACTATTTTACTAAGAAATGAAAAGCAAGAACATGATAATCATCAATATACACAAAGCATCACAATGCATCCACAAGAAACAAAATTAAGAAACGTCATTGAAACAAGAAGAAGAAAAACATAACATAAGTAACAATACCAAGAATGATTTCATAAAAGAGAAGATTTATTTTAATGAAAACACTTAAGTAAAAGTATAAGATTTAATGAGATAGGTCCTATCATGCTTGGTAGTGCTCCTATCTTATTTTCCTTGTTTCAATCCTTCATGCAAAAATTCTACGAAAGATTTCCATGAAAACACCAAAACCCAACCTCTAAAACTTTCCTTATCTTCCTCTTATAGCTTCCATGTTTATATTTCATTACCATTACTACCATGCAAGGAAAAATTAAGCATGCATAGATTTGAACTGGAGGTTCGAAAATATGAAAAACCACATGTAGAGCTACAAAGTTCCCAAAAACCAAGTGAAACAATGAAAACCGAAAACCATCTTTTCTTCCAATCTTCTCATTTTTCCTGTGGTTTTTTTGCATCTGTTGAGAGCATTAAATGCCAATAGTACTAAAAATTCCTCTCCTAGTTTCCCACCATTCAAAACTCCTTGTTGGTTAAAGCTAAAAGTTAAAATTCCATGCAAATGAGATTAGTAGAGTTGAAAACTCAACTTCCCCTATGTTTCCATGCATTCTCATAAAATTTTAGTAACAGAGTATTAATACCTCATTCAAATTTGTTTAATACCTTAGGAATTTGTGCCACTAACACCCCTCCACTTGCCATCCATGCCATCCCATTTAGGATAGCCCAATTCCCTTAGGTTAGGTTTAAATACTATTAGCTTAAAAACCAAACTTAGGTCCTTAGGTATAATTTATCATTTTAGTCTTAGAATATCTAGTAACATGATTTAGGATTACCTCCTTGCATATAATCAATAATAAAATCACCTTAGCTTAAACTTAGGATAAGATTAAAATCATATGGACTTTAGATTAAATTAGGTTCCCCAACTAATCATCAACATCACCATACAAAGAATAAAAATGACGTTCTTGAATCACTATGAAGGATGGATGAAAAAGATGTCACATGTGACCCCGCATGACACAGGTTTAGAAATCAAACATTTTTCCCAGCTTGGTCAAATGACCCAAATGTCATAAATCAAAAGCATGCTTTGGATCACTAAAATTGATCCAAGGTATAGTTATCCTACATCAGAAATCATATAGACTTGAATCATAAGTTCAAATGTAATATAGGATATGAACTAGTTTATGTTGAATTTATTTCTTCTATCAACATGTAGTGAACATTCATCATAAGAAAGAATGAAATAATTCATTTAAAATTTAGAATTGACATGAAATTATTGAATATTTTTTTAGAAGATAAACATATCATATATAACAAACATAATTGTTTAGTTCATAAGAGTACACCTTTTCCAAACAAGAATCACATATCAACATTTGCAAGTTTGATTACAAAATTCATAATGATATCAACCATGGTAGAGGAATTAAAATCTTCTCCACCCTTACATCCCTTCACCCCTTTTAATTCCAATTATCCCCTCATCATACCCTAATCCCATCCTAATAATTACTAAAACCCCTTTCATCACCCCTAATCCTTTAATCACCCCATCCTCACATTAATCGCATTAATATTATTATTAACCCACCTTAATTACCCATTAACCCCTTTATCACCTTCTCCACATTATATTATTATTATTATTTATCTATTTAACCTCCATCCCACATAACATCCCTAAATTTAATCACCTTCCTACCCTTAATCATCCCCTTATTAGCTCCCCTAATTTCTCCCCAAACAATGTGTCAGACCCTTTCCTACCTAATTTTATTCCTTCCTTCCCAAAATCAAATTAGAGCCTTTCCTATCTAACTTATAGTCTACCCCATTCACTGGCGACTCATCCGGTCACCGTAGACCCTATAAATTCCCCTCACCCTTCCTTTCTAAGCCCTAAAAATTCACATCTTTTCATCTTTTCCTCCTTTCTTCTCCCTCGTCTTTGGAGTTTTTCTCATTAGCTTAATACAATATTAACATCAAATTTTATGAATTATTTGGAATTTATAACATCTTAAATATTGTTTTAGATCTCATTTGTATGTGTTTGGTTCTATTTTGAAGGTTTTCGAGGTTTCCTGGAGCTTTTCCCATCCCGTCAGATATCTCTAATTCCCCTTTAGATCCATCCTCCATCCCAATAATTTATCAAAATCTTATACCCTTCTCTAATCTTCGTTGATCTTAGCTAGTCACCATCAAATCAGCCTTCATCCTCATCATATTAGCCATCCTTTGAATCTTCTTTGTCCTATCCATGTATTTACATCAAATATAACATCTTTGCATTTGGTTTTAACTCTATTTATTTATATCGGTGATCATCTCTGCACCGGTTTCCATCAACCATACCAATTGGACCTAGGTCATCGTCGACCCACTCAGTTTGCTTTGTTTATTAGCATTTCATCATTATCGGGTCTTATTTCATCATCTTTTATCTCAGATCCCTATCTCAAGTTTTCATCTACATAATTTTACCCATTTTCATTTATCAAATATTGTTATCAAAAGAGGTTTGACATCCATCCTAGGAAGTTCTTACTTCTCAGTGAATGGATTCATCAGAAACCCTCCATCTTTATTACTATTTTTTTTTCTCTGTTTATTTTTCTTTGTTGTGTAGGTCATCATAAATCTTGTAGCAGAGAGGATATCTTCTTTTTTTCTTGTTCCATCTCCATCTTCATCTCGCATTAGGAGGTCACTTAAACCATCCCATAATTTTAGGTTTCCTTATTTCTCATTTACTTTTCACTAACTGAAATAGGAAGTGGGAAGTCTCATAAATCATTCTAGGATGCCCAATCAGACCCACCCTTCTACAAAGTGAGTATTTTTATCTTTCATTTCATTTCCATTTTTCTTGTACTCATTTATTTTTACTAACCTCGTAGTTGAGGACTATTCTTACTACTCGCCAATGTAATGGTTTACTTTCCTAGACTAAGAACGTGCTTTCTAAAAATTGAAATAAAATAAAATAAAAAGGAAATAATGTATCTATGTATTCTTCTCTTTGTTCCCTATTTCCTCCTTTTTACATCTTCTTGTGTGTGTTCTCATCAAATCTCACATTTCACATTTTTTTCTAAAAATAACCCTTTCATTCTTTCTTAATCATCTAGAATAAATAAGAACTTAATATGCTACATTCACCTTTTCTTCCACACACATACAAACTCACACATCAAACTTACACATATCAAACATCATCTACCAGGTGGAACTATTGGGATTTCATCACCCAATATGAAATTCACCACGGTGTTTTGGACACGTTACAATTGTTTTGGCTATCAGTATATTAGCTAAGCACCTAACACCCTTATCATTGTGGTGCATGAAGTGTGGGGATAGGCCCCTATACTAGGTCTTGTACCTATAGTAATCACATATTTATGCCTCAAGTATCTTCAAGTATATTGAGGAATCCATCCAAAACATCCTAAAACCATCCTTAGATCAACTATTTCCTAGGTTCCCTCTAAGCCTTATTCTTGTTCTTTTTCACATCTTATAATAAATAAGATAATTAAAACACTATTAATTGTCTTGTTTGTTTTAAAAACACTTGTATAGGTTCTTGTTTGTTTCATATTTTCTCTCCTAGATCTTAAATTAGGAAAATGGAACAAACCACCTCATCTAACATCCCCACCACTAACAACATCTTCCAAAAAATGTCTTCCTTGTTACTGGTTCTTCTCGTCCTCTAACCACATCCTCTTTGGTTTCCCAACACCTTAATGTTGTGGCTCTTATAGTGATTCATTTTCTATCCATAATCATTCCCACATTAAGACTAATCCCTTCTAATACCACCATTCATTCCCTTACAAATTATCTACACATCCATCTACCACTTCCCTGGAGACCTTTGGGCCTTTTTTTATCCCCTCGCAGATGCTCGGAGTTCCGGGAACTTCTAGAATCCAAACCTGTCCCTCTTTATGATTGCCTCATCTATAGATCTACCAACATTCCCATTAATGGACCCCTACTTTATAAAATATGCACCTATCACTCTCATCCCGAAACCGCACAAACCCATATTTGAACTTGCTACATTTTGGAAAATTGATAAGAAAAGGTCCCCAATGATGATTTATGTCTTTTCCAAAGGTGTCTAAGCTCCTAAACCTCCTTGCAACTTATATTTGTAGCCTATTTTTCCTTACTTTTCCTTTTATTTATTTTTGTATCTTCCCACATTAATTTATCTTAGTTATGACCTTTAGTGTCAAAATCATTACCCTAACCGGGTGGCGGTTTTATGCTGCTGCCCTCTATAAAATAGTGGTCCTGTATCCTCTGTCTTGCATAGGGTGGCGGTCTTGTTTTCTTTTCCTAGAATCTTCCAACATCAATTAAAATGCATGTTTCCCACTCAAGTTCTTAGTTGATTTCAAGCTTGACTTCCTTATGGAATTCTCTTATCCACTTGTAATTTATAATTGATCATGATTGATTAATCAAACTACCCATTCATTATTTATGTAGTACCCCATGGCGGCCAAGTGTGATTTTTCACAGCCCAACCAACCATTAATAAATTCATCGTTTATTCTCAAGAAAATGGCTGGAGATCATTTTGTGTATTCTTGTATTGCTAAGCTACCTCATTCTTGCTAGAAATTACATAGCCAAGCTCTATTCACTTGTGTTATCTCTCTTCCACCTACATTGCTACTAGATTATCATTAAGGCTTACATTTCTTCAACACCTTCTCACTGCTACTTCTACTGCATTCCCAATCCCTTGGACTCACATGAACACATGATATTAAAAAGAAAAACTTAGGGGACAAAGAAAAACATAATTGAATTTTCCATTAATCTATACTTTCAGTTGGGCTTGATGTTAGATTTATTCATTTCTTCATATTATTGTTTCTGAATCATACAAATACATAAATATTAAATAGAGTAGAAAATAAGCATTTCCATCGTTGCAATCATTCAATAATTATAGTAGATCAATTCATATAGGAAATCCTCCATAGGAATATTCTTTACTTTTGTCAAGGAAGTTATAGGGAAGAAAAGCTTATGAGAAGCTCTAATTTCTTCTCATGTTTCTAAGGAAAAATAAAGAGTTATATTATCATCCATAGTTTAGTGAAGCTTTCATCATTTAAAATAGAATATATTTCTTCTGCACAGATAAGCAACTACATCTGTTTGTTTTAGATTTTTAGAATAGAAGCTTTCCATTTCTTTGTTTCTTCTAAAATCTAGAAAAGCACAAAAATATTTATTTCATTTGAGTAGTTTCTCAAGATCTTATATTGTTTCATTTATATTTTGAAAATACCAAAAACATAGAAAAGTCTTGATTCAATTAGATTAGTTTTTATATTCTTAATTAATTAGATATTTGCAATACATGTAAATCAACGGTCCTAAAAAAGAATATACATATGGGTACAACAACCAAATGGTCTCGAGTTAATTACAAATAGAGATATAGGACATCATCTTATTGTCCTCATAACATTGGATCGATATCAATGAGAAGATTTAACAATTAAATTTCTTGAAAATTATAGCTGATAAGGCCTATGAATTCTAGACTTCACATGGAAATAGAGTTTAAACGTACATGACCATATGGGGACCGTAGCCACCAAGAATTTATGGTTGTGATCCAACAGTCCCCTAACAAAATGGGACCAAAGGCCTAGTTAGACATAGACACCGGATTACGAGCATTGGTCTTCATATCATCTCCACTTCCACCCGACATCATAAGACAACTAAACGTCCTAAAAAAAATCTCATCGAGCCCTAACATTTTAGACCACAACCACAAATCATCTGTAGTGGAGCCACACCTCCTCTTAATGCATTCCATGACCTTTTTCTAGACATATTTATGAGGCCTCAATTAGTTTTCAATGTATCCCAAAACCGATAGAGAGGATCTTCATGAAGCTCAATATTTACTAGAGTCTCTCCATATATCTATTCTTTCATATCCTCTATAAGAATAGAGGATCTAAAAGAATAGAATGGCTTTCCTTGTACTTGAGAAGATCCCATTATTACATGTGTCAAGGACATTTTTTCCTTGACGAATTTTTTTGTCCCATTTTCCCATACTTTCATCCACATACCACATTTGATATCATTTAGCCATCCACATTTCCACATCGGCTACCTTGGCATGACCTTGGGGAGTCAAGTGCAGTTGAAGGTTACATGTCAATTTTCATCCGTATAAATTAGTGAACCTAACATGAAGAGCTAGTCTCTTTTTGTTTCCATTTATTTCATCCATATTATCCTTCTCCCATTATTTTGTGGGTATTCATATACCCCCCGAATAGGTCAAGAAAGATGGATACAACAGCCCATTTTACGTCTCAAGGAATATTACTACCGAATGGGTAAGAAAAATATTTTCCTCACTATCGGCATGGGCTAATAACTACTCAACTCATCTTCATATGTCTCTAACTCCTCCTCAAGGTACCAATAATGGATCCTAGGTTAGGATTGAGGAAATTGACCACTTACACAAAAACAACAACCTAAACATTCAAGTTCTAATAATATGACATTTACCAGAGAGTCAGATCATCTCCTCGAGTTTTGTTTAGACTGCAAATCAGTATGCGTTTGATTAACTCCCATTACTAAATGAGGAGTATTTATCATGTTACACCCAAAGTAAACAACACTTCCAAAACATGGATAGGATGCAAGGACATAGTGATGTATTACTTAAAAATAACCTTACCCCTCTCATAATAGAAAACATTCCTAATGAGGGGTGGAAAAACAATGAACAATTCATAGTAGGATATCACACTCCTTTTCCACCTAACAAAATTCAACAACGTACGCTAAAAAAATGCCATGTCATCACTAGGTGAGGTCATCTCAATATTGGTGGAAAAGGTTAGATAATTGGAACTTTCCCAAGCTACTCATGCTTCATATTCTGTCAATAAATAAATTATTCTTCATCAACCATAAAACTATGGCCAAGTGCTTATTGTGCCAAATCCTCTAGTTCACATGAGCATTCCTAGCCCTAAGATCTCCTCACTAGATCGGGCACCTTAGGTATGCCCCCTCATGTTGTATATGGATACCCACAATAGGAACTAACTAGAAGTGCATTCTCAAATGCCATCCCAACTAGAAATGCATCATTCCCTAGTTTTATGCCTCCAAATCCATACCAGAGTAATGTTCCCCCTTATGTACACATGTATTCTAAATCACCACATGGGGACATGTAATATTTCCCTAGTCCATATGGTTAGCCATAGGGGATGCCATACGCCTCCATAAATGTTTACGCTACACCATATCAATAACCCATTCCACCTCCACTATCCCAATAGGGGCCCTCCATGGTCAAGTATTACCATTGGGGACCTACTCTAAATATCTTAAAGAGCACCTCGACTTAACCATACAGAGTTTCATACTCTCAAGACCTCTACTAGGCCTTCCAAAATTTAAAGGGAGGGAGATCCAAATGCACATATCAAGGCATATGCCACCTCCATTCAAGAGCTTCTCCCATGGGATACAATGTTAGAAAATATCTTCCCTAAGACTTTATAAGGTATTGTTCTCGATTAGTATTATAGGATACCTGAAGCTTCAATACATTCTTTTAAACAACTCGTGTTTGAATTCATCAAATATTTTGACATGAACAAGTTGCTAAGGATAGGAATTAGGGAGTTCCTACACATAAAATAAGAGCACAATGAGTCTATTGCATATTTCATCCAGAGATGGAAGAAAGTCCTCTACTCTTCCACAAGTGCTCCCAACATGGATCAGATAGAGCTCTGTGATCTATTCCTTCACTCTCTTAACCGAGAAATGAAGGAGGAAGTCTATAATTTCTCACTTAGGAGCTACGAAGAGGTGTTATAAGGTGCTCTCCATATAGATCAAGCAATAATAGACAATGGTTGTAAGACCTATGGTTCAAATAGGAGATTGATCACTCCCTAATCAAGGTAATTCAAGTTACCCTAACAACGTAAACAACAACCAAGGACCAAAGGTCTTAATAAAAAACTGTGGTGTTATAGACCAACCAAAGAAACCAGCTATTGTTAAGACTTCAAATATAAATAACGTTAACAAAAACACAAATGTTAACAATTAGATGAGTAACAAATTTTCTCATGTGATCAACACGGTAGAATTAACTGACATCTACCCCAATAGCAATAAAAATAAGTTCAAGACCAAGGTCCTAACTAGTACCCAAACGGGTACCAAAACCAATATAAAAATCAAGGGCAATGACCTCCGAACTTAAATTATAATAACAAGTAGTTGGAAAATAACAATTGAAATTTTAGAATGTAACAAAACACAAGCTAAATACCTAGATATTATGATCTTGAACTATATAGGAGTTTCCATAGGGTCTCGAGGGTATGTTGTAAGAACATGCCACAATTATAACAAGATCTTACAACACTTGGTAGAGGACCAAAGATGGATCTTTATCGAGATGTTTTTGGAAAATCCTATGACACCAACTCAAAATACTTGTATGGGGTATGTATCCCCTCATAACACACCTCTTAGGATCTTTAACAATCCCTTTCCAACACATCCCAACAACAGTAAGTTGGACCTAATGGATCAAGTAAGGGTATACTAGTGGGAAACAATGATCATGAAGCTTCAACTTCATCAAACCCATTGGTAGCACCTCCATTAGATGGTTACCAAAAAACTAAGATAGTGGGTCTAGTAGAATTAGAAAATGAACCCCAAATAAAATCTTCTACTAGAACTCAAGATTACTCTTCACAACCCATTCCTATTTACCCATCTATATCAGATGATATTCATCAAACACTTTTAAAGCTGGTGGGGCTTATGACTTGATCAATGATTTAAAAAATAAATTTTCTCACATTTCCTTCTTGGATTTTTTGAATAACTCCCTTGCTCATAGAGTTTCTTTATTAGAAGAATTAGGTCTTGGACATTTGATCAATGTCACTCCTCCTCTGGAAGCACAAATAAACCACATAGAATTTGATTTCTATCCTCATGGGAAGCCAAAAAGAGATGTTGGATTTATATTTGACATCAGTAAGATGCCCACAAATGCTAAATTAGCACATAGAGGTGATCTGGATTTGTATCTATAGGTTTAGATTTACAACAAATACGTAAAGCACATAATGATTGATGATAGGGAAGCAATCAACATTGTCCCCTTTTCTTTTCTCCATAATTTAGGATATGGAGAAACCAATTTATCTTCAACAATAAACACACTGAGAGGGTATGATAACCTCGAGAAAACATCGATAGGAACTATAGTGTTTTACGGTACCCTAGGGCCCAAGACTATTCTCACAGAGTTTTATATTATAGATCAGGAAAC
This sequence comes from Taxus wallichiana var. yunnanensis, assembly GCA_018340775.1. Lineage (NCBI taxonomy): Eukaryota > Viridiplantae > Streptophyta > Pinopsida > Cupressales > Taxaceae > Taxus > Taxus wallichiana. The sequence continues at coordinate 563,024,598 of CM031237.1, forward strand.
CAACTATAATATGATTCTTGGTCATCCTTGGATACATCACATGAAGGTGATCCCTTCCACATTGTTTCAGAAGTAATATTCCTACATTTGGGGAAAGTCTTGTTGCACAATGTGACCCAAAAATTTTATATTCACCTATCTATCCTAAAGAGGAAACCTGGGGTACATGCTCGAGTTTGAAATCCCCACAAAAATTGAAAAACCCCTTGAGTTTAACACCAGAGACAAAACTAGTTCCCACAATAGAATTAGAAAATACTAGATTGATCGAAGGAATTTCAACGAGTCAAGGATGAATATGCTATCATAGAGATGGTATCAATAGAAACCATGGAAAATATTGTTGAGTTGTTGGAGAATGATTTACCCATTCTCCTTCCATTTGATTCCATGGGCATAGGACATGCTCTGGGACTCAACTCTTCTTCGCCGATGAAGTTTATATGGTTGAAGTCTTAGAAGCAAGGGAAGAAGATACAAAGAGTGATTCAACATCAATCTTCCCAAGAAACTATTGGAAAATTAATTTTAACAATTTTAAATGTCGCTTTGACGTTGGGATAGGTGTGATTATCACTTCTCTTGAGGGGAAGGTCATGCCTTTTTCCTTCAAACTGGATTTCAAATGTACAAACAATGGTGTAGAATATGAGGCTCTCCTTCTTGGTCTCATAGTAGCCAAAAGGATTGGTGCTTGTAACATTAGAGTGTTGGGTGATTTGCAACTAGTCACTAATCAAGTATCAAAAGTATATGAGACTAGGGAGGAACACTTACAACTCTATAAAGTTTTGTGCTCAACTTAAGAAAAGGTTTTGACTTCATTTCAATGAAGCCATTCCGTGTGAGAAAAACCTTCTCAGTGATTCCATGAATCACTTTTTCTTCACGCTTCTCTATGAGAAAACAATTAGAAGAGACCAACTTCATAGTTTCGGTTTGATTTGAACCCTTAGTTCAAAAAATGGTCAACAAATCCAATCTTGGCATATGTTGAGGCTGAGAAAAAGCATGTTACCCCTGGACTAAGTAGAAAATAATGAGGGTGTCAAATACTCAATGTGGGTGTCCAACATCATCTTGATTCTTAAAAAGAATGGGAAAATTCAAATCTGCATTGACTTTTAGGATATCAACAAAGCATGCCCTAAGGATTATTTCCCACTACCATCCATCGATGTTATCATTAATGCAATAACTAGTTATGAGTTGTTGTCCATAATGGATGGATTTTCTAGGTATAATCAAATTAGGATCTCTGAGGAAGATCAGAAAAAGACAACCTTTATCACTTCTTGGGGAAGCTATTCTACGCATTCATGTCATTTAGTCTCAAGAATGTTGGTGCCACTTACCAATGGGAAATGAATTACATATTTCACAATCTCATTTATAAGATTATGGAATCTTACGTTGACAAAATTTTGATAAGTCCGAGAAAGTGTTGCGATCACCTTGAGGTGCTTCACATCACCCCCTATTGTCTAATTGAATAAGGCATTACACTAAATCAAGAAAAATGTGTGTTTTGTGTGACGTGAGGGAAGTTACTGGGGTACATCATCTCTTCACAAGGGATCGATGTAGATCCAACAAAAATATGAGTAGTTTTAGAAATGATCCCACCATTAGATGAGTCTGACATTAGCTATTTTCTCGAAATCTCGGTGCAATCCGAAGGTTTATTCTGATTTGACCTTCTTTATTCATCTAATAAACAATTTATTAAAGAAGGATTGTTGCAACATCTAGATGGATGAGTGTCATGAGGCATTTGAATAAATCAAATTATTCCTATTATCACCTCCCATGCTTATGCCTCCTAAATCATATCACCCTCTCATTTTATATTCACGGGTTACTGAGACATTGCATTAGCCTCTATGCTAGCTCAAGAAGACAATGAAAAAAAAGAGCATGTAATATACTTCATTAGACATACATTTATTGAATATGAGACACGTTATACGTAGGTAGAAAAAAAAAAATATTTCTATAGTTTTTACAACAAAGTGGTTAAGGCATTACATGATTAACCAAGAAATGAGGGTCATTGTTAAAATATATCATTTACAAATGTTTATAACATAGGGTTCTTTATCTAATAAATTTGGAAGTTTCATGACTCTGATGGGCGAGTCTAAATTAACATTTTTAACAAAAAAATTTTTAAAAGAAAAATCATCATAGACTGGTTAGCTAACAACCCATTAGATGGAGGTGATCTAGTTGACTTGGATTTCCCCAACAAATGCATATACTATGTTGATACCAAGCCTCCCATTTTTACATGCCCATGGTATTCTGATATCATTAAATTTATCATGTACCATGTGTATCCTAAAAGGTCAAACTCACAATAAATATTATGGCTACATGTCATAGCAACCAAATATGTAATCATAGAATAAGTGCTCTATCACAGAGCCTTCAATGGAATGTTGATAAGATGTGTTGATGAGGAAGAATATGAAAAGATCCTCTATGAATCCCGAAGAAAATTATTTGGAGGTCACTTCATAGGTAATTCCACTTATAGAAAGATACATCATAAGGGTTATTTTTTCCTACATTAGAACATGACATAGTAGAGTATGTGTGCAGGTGTCACAAGTGTCAATATTTATCTCACTAGATCCGCATACCTTCCTAGACTCTATAACCAATTACAACACCATGGCCCTTTTCCACGTGGGGTCTAGATCTAATAGGGAAGTTCTCTCCCTCATCAACAGATGGAAATAATTTCATAATCACCACTGAGTAATTCACCAAGTGGGTAGAGGCCATGCCTCTTACCATGGTACCAAGATGTGTAGTTGCAAATTTCATTTTGAACCAGATTATTTATAGGTATGGGGTCCCACAAGTCATTATCTCGATAATTGTACATCTTTCAAGAATAAGGAAGTATGTGAGCTATGTGAAAATTTCAAGATAAATTACCACACCTCTTATCTCTATTACCCTCGGAACAAATGACATGCTAAGGTAATGAATAAGATTTTGAATTCCATTCTCATGAAAACTTTAAACAAGAATAAATGTGAGTGACACTCAAAGTTTTTTGGCCATGTGGCCTATAAGAAATCAATAATAATGCCAATGGGGGAAACCTCCTATTTTTGTATTCAATTTGGAAGTGGTTTTACCGTTGGAAGTTTAAATACCATGTCTCCGGATTTCACTACAAGGAATTCTAGGAGTGGAGGTTTATTGAGAGGTATGACTCTCCTAGTTGGAAATCCTCGATGAATCTCATCTTAATGCTGAAAAGATACATATAACTTACACTGATTCGGATGTTCCATAAGTATAACATGAAGGTATATGAACACGAAATATGTGATGGATACTTGGTATAAAGAATTAAAACAAAATAGAAAATAAAACCGACAAAGGAAGGAAGTTCAAGCCCAATTGATTGGGCCCATATCAAGTCATAGAGGACTATAAGAATGGGGCATATCAGCTACATACACTAGAAGGTGAGGAATTTGGTGAATCCATCAACTCTCTTCACCTAAAGAGATACTACACATGATCCATTTGCATTTCCATATGTATACTATTACATCCTCATTACATTATCATCTATTAGCTCATTTTGTAAAATTTGTAATCAAGGAACTTATTTTCAAGTAACTTCCCAAAAACTTCTGAAAACATTGGCAATCATTCAAATCACATCTCTTCAAGTATCCATAACATGTTCATCAACATTTCTTATCACTTCATCAACTCAACAAGACAAGACAAAATTTTGACACTAATCCTACCAAGGCTTGCATACTTGGTTTTGCCTATAGTTTCCTTCTAGCATATTTTCTTTCCCATAGTCTATTCTAGAAGCTTCATGATGTCACATATTTCCCAAAAATACCTCTTTGGTGGAAAATCATTCTAAACATTTTCACCCAAGACTTGTGTTCTCCTATCTCAGCCTTCGGTGATGAGCCCTCACATCTTCTTTGGTTGAGTGGGGTTGAGACTAGGGCAATCTCTCCTTTCCAAAAGCATAACTTAGAACTTAAAAATTTAATATATATATATATATATATATATATATATATATATATATATATATACATCCCAAGTCAAAATAAATCAAAATTTTAATTTACACACTTCTTTTCCCCACCAACCTTTGGTGTTGAGCCCACACCTCTTATAAGTGGTGTGAGGTTGGGAAAGGAGGGAAGTGCCCTTACTCACCTATGCCTTTTCCTTGGTGATGAGCCCATACTTCCTATTGGTAGCATGGGGAAAGGTGTAGGGGGTCTCTACAAATAAATTAGTAAGTTAAAAGCAATTTCATTCAATAAAAAGTTCTTTTAAAACTTTAAAAATCCTAAGAAAAGTGAATTAGATGTGTATGTTTCAAGAGGTTTAAAACATTAAAAACATATTTTTTCAATCAAGAGGCCATCTACAGATCTAAGTCTAGATAAAATTGCAAGAAAATCACATTTTAGGATATGTAGTAAACTATGTGCCAAATTAGACCGTGTAGGTCCCAAATTGGATTTATGTCAACATCTTGTCTTTCTATCATCATTTCCACCTCTATAAAGACCATATAATTCACGTCCCTTATAACTCTTAGTATTGAGCTCTCACATCTTACAATTGTGTGGGATAAGGATTGGAGCAATTTCATCTTATTATATTATCATTATTCATCACGCATTTTCTAAAACAAAAATAAGTACCAAACATTACTTGAAAAACTAAAGTTTAACATTACATTGTGCTCACCTAATCATCACATATCAACATTACAAAACAATAAAATAAATCATTATGTCATCATTCATTATCCACTGCATGAATTCTAAAAATCATATAAAATTGGAAATTCCAAACATCTAAGAGTACACATGTGAAGAGAACCATAAATGAAGTCAACTCTATGCAAAGGATAATCGAGCCAAAAAGAGATATTTGTATATATCATTGTGAATAATAGTTTTTTACAATTCCATCATATGATATGTGCATTAAAAATGCTCACAATGAGCATGAAAATATAAAAAATATCATATATGCCTTACAAAATGGAATCGAAAAATAAAAGCTCAATGACCTATCCCTCTCTCTGGGAACCTCAGGATGGTGCGTGGTTGCATTCGATACTCCTGTTGTGGCTATGGTGGCATGAATGAATTGATTGGTGAGAGTGACCATGAGAAAAACCACTAGTCATGGCCTCACTACGTGAGTGAATTTGCCTCGCCAATCTCTCTTCCATCTCATATGCAAGTGGCCTTATTTTCTTGGGAAACCAAGATCTCCGTGGCCTTCCAAAAAGGAACAAAAATGTTAGTGTGTTAACCAACCTATAATGACTTCCCCATGTCTATTAGGATATCCTCTCAAGTCTTCCCCATAGGGATGAGAAAAGTATCAACACAAATATGGTAAATAAGGTCATCTAGCCATCGGTAGTAGATGTAAAACAAAGGAAAGAAATGACGAGTTAGAAAACCATAAAAACCAAAAAGAGAAGAACTACAATGCATAGTGATTAACATTTATAGCTGATAAGGTATAGAAAAGAGTTTCCACATACTCGGATCTCCAAGAATCCATATAGGACCAACTTGTGTAACTAGTGGTGGTGTTGCTGTTGTGGGAACCTATTGTGCCTCCCCCACTCCTAAAGCAACATGTTTCCCCATGACAGACTCCTCATCTACTCCTATCTTGAGAGAAAGTGGCTCCTTAGAAACCAAAGTCACCTTCTCTTCCTCCATCTCCTCTCTCTTTGCCATGGAAATATCATGGGTAACTCTCCACTATGGGTCACTCTTCTCCTCCCATGCACAAGTCTTCTCACATGTCTCCTTACCTTCCTCCTTGACTTTCTCCTCACCGGTCTCCTCCCCATCTCCACCTTGGCCTCGCAGTATCCACATCAATGGGTATCTCCTTCTCCTCCTCCCTGTTATGAGCTAGTGCGGCCTCAATCGAAGGAGGGGCATGATTCGTGGTACTCATCAAGCATGAACAACCCGTATCACTACAATAGGGACCCCTAGAGTCACAATAGTCCAAGAATGTTCACCCCTAGGATGCCTCAAGACTCTCTATTACTCATGTATACAACTGTCATGAGAGTAATAATATCAATATAAGGTAACCCTAACTACTAGGGAACTCTATCAAATGGTTGAATCTCCACCCTCCCTGATTTTTCCACTAACTATCTAGTAAAAGCACAAGAGGTCATAGTATTTCCATCCCGGCCCCATACTCCAACCATATCCTGGTAGGGTGTAGTAATGAAATCCATTATAGTCAAGGTGGAAAATATTTGACATGGTCCTCTAAGAAATGAGATCTCGGTCCATCTCGAGGCCTTGATGGCCCCTGGGTCCTATGTTTTGAATCCCTACGATATGGGATGATCCTCTCATACACCCATCTCATCACTAATGTGGGATGGCTCAATGACTATCCTATAACCTCACCACCTAGTATAAGTTGTGGTATGTAGTCCCCAAAATATCTACTCCCTAGGTGTAAGTCCACCCATACTACTCAATATGCATAAAAATCGGAGCCTAACAATACAATAACTTGTCCCCACCCTTATCTCCTATCAATCGCAAAGCCAAAATACCCATGATGTCCTTTACAGGGAGATTAGGGATAGGAGTGGAGTTGATAGAACAAATCCCCATACCCTGTTTGGTGCCATTGACACCCCATCATCCCCCATATAAGTGGCTCAATGCCTAGCCCTGGCTGTGGACCCTGTAGTCTCAAGATTCAAACATCTCCCAAGTATAGGAACTCCAAGTATCATGTACACATCCTCGAGAGTGATGGTCCACTCTCCTCTAACACTTGGAAATTGTAAATTTATCTGGTATGAATCCTAATAAGGCTAGTAGGGGAAATGTGTGGCACCTATTTTATCCTCCATATCCCGACTTGATGCAATAAGTATGTCTCAGCCTAAGTCAACTTATCAAGGATATCTGGAAGCCAGTCACACTCTTTCTCTCTCGGCTCCAGTGAAGGTATTCCTCCTTCTAAATTCACAAAACATGGAAAAAGAGAAATTTAGTAACATATTCCAATAGGGAAGCTCATCAAAAAAATTACAAAACAATCAAAAACCCAAAAAAAGTCTAACATAGTAAAATTGCTGCCCTTGGCAAACCACCTGGTTTTATAATTGCCTCTTAGTGACGGTAGTAGTTTTGTATCCGCTTCCCTAGGAAGGGGACCCCACCCAGTGTAGGGAGGAAATACCATCCAAAATTGATGATTTATACCCTTTAGCCTAAAAGCCTAAAAAAAAAAAAAGTAGCTTATTTTTAAGTGTTGTCATGTAAATGTGTAGCAAGAAAATTGACAATTTTTTAGAATGAAAACTTTACCCCTATGTCGAAAATTTAAATTTCTACCCTTCCAAGGCACCCCATGTCTACCTAGTAAGTCCAAAGTGACCACCCAATTTATGTTAACTCATTCCCTTAGGTGATTTAGGAAAGTCAATTTAACCCCTAGATGATTTTAGAGTTCTTGGAAAATGTAAATTTTGGGTAGTTGTGGAAAGGGCTATCACTAGCCTTCCTAAGACTGGAGTTACCCCTATAATAGAATGGAGGAGAAAAATCTTGCATGAAGGTGAATTGAAGGCCTATAAACATCATGAAAGTCATTTAGGAAGATTCAAAAGGATTTTGAGGAGTTAGGGAAGTTTCACCTAGAATAGGATTCACAGTCTAAGCAATACATAGGATCAAAACAATTGTTGAGCTTTGGGAAGTGATTTTGGGATATATGGATGGATTTAGGAGCCAAAAATACATCTTAAAAATGGAATTCTAATTCCTATAAGATGGTGAAATCATATCTTTCACAACACTTTGGAGAAATACGTGTATAACTAGTTTTTTCCATGCATAACTAAGGAGACAAATTATAAAAAATCTGATTTTTTAGGGGTCAAATGGATGAATTGAGATCTAATAGCCCTAATATTTGATTCAAAATGTCATTTTAATTCAATTTCATATACAATTTCATCAAAAGAGTCCATCAGGAGCTCAATATATTGTCATTTGAAGTTTCCCTCAAGGAATGAGTTTAAGAGTTAGTCAAATTTGTTGAGGACACGTGTCAACTCCAGGAGCCTGGTGTAATTTTGTGTCCCTTATGTCCCTCAAGATAAGGTACATGAGGGAAAATAAAATTTTCCCAGCCCCTATAATCCCTCTGGTCACCCATACATCCTCCCGAATCGCCAGTTCAACCCCCAAGTGCTTGCGGGAGCTCAAACCCTCAACCGTCGGATCTGTGACAAGTGTCAAGCTGAGGCGCATCATGAAAATTGATGACCCTAATGTCCATTTTCACTAGGGATATGAGGTACATAAAAATTATCCCAGCTCAAGGTATATCTCATGGTCCTCCATATGACCAGTTTTTAGCCCCCAAGTGCTTCCATCTTGCTTTTTAGCTCAAACCCTCAGCCATTGGATTTCCGTCATGTGTCACGACTAGGCATCGTATGAAAATTCATGTCCCTCTCATCCCTTAATTCTTAATGGATATGAGTGGAATGAAATTTTACTTCATTCTGCTTTGTTTTTTTAATGTTTTAAATCCTTCATGTCACTTTCTTTCCCGCCTCTAGCTTCTTACTCTCCATACTCTGTCATTACTTTGCAACTTGTCCAGAAGCTTCATACACCATTTTGTACCTAAAACCAGATCCACTATAGAAAAAAAACCATCAAATCCATGATAATTCAAATATTTTGAAGGAGATATTGAATAAAAGAGCCAAAGGAATGAAGAACGAAGGAGAAAAGTGAAGGAATTCTTGAAAAACTCCATTGCCATAAAACGAAGATTCGAACGGATCTTACTAACCGGTGCACAAAAGCAGAGATGTATTTTTATTCTCTATTATATTTTTAAAATCATTAAAAAATCACCTTCAAATCCTCATTTTGCTACTCAAACCACTCACAATGAAGAAATCTTCCATCTAGCTCAACAAAGAGAAAAACTTGATTTCCCATCAAACTGGCAGTTGAATCAAAGAGAAATTTCACCGGCAGAGTAAGAAACAAAAACCCACAACAAAAATTTAATTTTTATTGAAAATAGAGAAGAAAACTAGACCTAAAATTTTCAAGGTCATCAACTCTCTATCGTGTTTGGAGGTCTTTGCCAAGTCAAATTTTGAAACTTTAAAATCTCCCAAACTACTGATCGGGTAGTTCCAAGATTTCAAAGGGGAAATATTGGGGAAAAACCCATATCGAGAAAACTTCATTATAATTAAATACGACCAAAAAATATCACTTTCTAAAAATAGTAGGTATTCTATATAGGGACTGTTATTTTGGGAAATTCATCAACTGAAGAACCTATGAAGGAGATGGTGAACACAAAGGATGTACTGTAGTTGAAAATTCATCAAAATGGTCAGCTTGGTCCAAATTAGACACTTACTAAATAGTAAGTGGTCTCAAAAACACCTGCTAAAAATAGAGAATTGTTCTATAAAGTGAGGGGAGTACATAAAGAAGGAGGATTTCAAGTAACCACAACCAGTCAAGGTTTGAAGGAGCTGATTTTTGTACTTGCTAAAAATAGAAAGTTACTTTTTGGTACTTACTATAAATAATAAGTCTTTCCATATGGTACATTTCACAGAAGGAGCATGTTTTGAGTTGAACATTCAAATTGACATCACTAGTTGGATACCAAAGAGGAAAAATCATCGACACTTGCTAAAAATACTTTCCTTTTCTAAATAAAGCAAGTGTCAAGAAATGATGAAATTCAAATTCATAAAGGGGGAAACTAATGCATTCTCTATCTTCGGAGGATGCATGAGTATATGATAGTTAGTTTACTTTCATAAATCTTGGCAGTGGATTTTTACATTCATTTGTGAGGTTTAATTCATAGTTGACAACGTTATATTATTTAGTAGTATATCTCATTAGGATCATGTCCAAATAAACTAAGTAGTGTGATAATGTCATAGGGAGTCAGGGTAGGATTTTTTTCAAAGCTCTAATCTCTTCAGGGGGGATCTTCATAAGCAACACTGTGATCACCAAGGGTTCCATTCAACAGTGTTTCTAAACACTTAGTTCATGACATCCATGGGTCATTCAGAGGAATTTTCCTACTTGCGGTCAAAGAAATTTCCTGCAAAGCAACCCATCCGTAGCATAAGAAAATCATTCACTATAAAGGGTTCAAAGGTATCAGGGCCAATCTAAAAGATCTTTCCAAGAGTCAACAGGAGTAGATTCTTCATCAACATAATTCCTCCTTCCTCTCTCTCTCTCTTATTTCCCCAAAATTCTCTCTCTTCAATGTTCTAATTTAGCGTTGGGGTTTGTAATTTTTGATATGTATTTAAGTGACTTTAGAAACATGATGTAAAATTTAAGTCACCTTGTTTTTATAAAAGGGACTTAATATTTGAGTAGGAATATGAATAGTCTAAAGTCAAAAATAAGGCATATGGAGGGTCATCAGGAAGATGAAGAGTTTCTCCTCATTCTATAAATTTTAATGATCTCCTCATTCAAAAGGTTTTAAATTCTAAAATTATTTTAGTTGGTTGTATTCTTGTAAGTTCATGATAGATATTTTTCTTACTTGTGAGTGAAAAGAGTTATCCATTTTCCCCTATTCTCAATGTCCTCCATTGTCATACTATGTATAATTTTTTCTTGAGCATCAATACAAGAAGAAAGAATTTTATTATTTTTGACCAAGGAGTTTAGTGATACTTTTTGCTCATTAAATGTTATTTGGTCTTATTCTTTTGTTATGCATATTTTTTCTTCTCAATTTCAATGCATGTGATGAAACTTATAACTAGTGTTTGTAAGCATCTGATTTCCTACTTGCAACATTAGTTTCCCCTACTTCATATTCTCACTCCTTTTCCCATTCTCTTGACAAAGTCCTCTCTAGCAAGAAATTTCTAGGTTTTCCACGTGGTCGGTGCGGTGTCCCTATTAGATCCTCGGCCGCAATGTCACCAATAAAATCCACCTTTACTCGCGCATGCATATATGGAAGTTACACTAGTTAAGTAGAGGGACTTAGATTCCCATAGCATTAGAAAGAAATCCATAAGTTTTTCCACCCAAAAATTTTCTCGCCAACATTAACAAAAAAGGCTAACCCACTTACATTACCCCTAGGGATCATTCTAAAACAAGAAATTTCAAAAATCTCCCCCTAGGCTTAGATTTTCAACATTTTACATATTTAGGTTTCAAACAAATAACTATAAAATACTAACCTTTTTCTGCGCGCTGGATCTCTCGGTCTCAAGAACATGATCATGTCATCACACCAATCATTTTTAATACACTCTCATTCGAAACGATCACCATGGGCCCAGAGCTCAAAATCACCAATAGGATATGTGCAAATGAATTGGAAAATGAGTTATTTTGATATATATATGCTTTTTTTTAACTTCGTTTTGAGTGCATGTACTTTACAAGGCTAGAAGCATTGGCATAGGTATACTTCTATCCCTGCACAGAAGGAAATTCCTCTTGTCATTTTGTTTTAGTGTTTATTTTTTGATATCGTATCTATCTACACTTGAGTCTTTCTTTCATATTATAAGAAACATGAGCTTGGGTGATGAAATTTGGGCACATGGAAGTGTCAAGTATAGCTTCTAACTCCCCATTTCAAGAACACCATACTCAGATTCTATGTTTTATGTGTCTTCATGGCTAAAACACTTATCCAAGGGGGCAATATGTACGCACACAAATTTGTACATGCTACATTGTTGTAAAATGGTTACAAAAGGTCCCCAATGATGATTCATGTCTTTTCCAAAGGTGTTCAAGCTCCTAAACCTCCTTATAGCTTATATTTGTAGCCTAATTTTCCTTAGCCATTTATTTCTTTTTGTAACTTCTGCTTCATTTTAGCTTAATTTTTACCTTTAGTATCAAAACCACCACCCTTTATAGAATGGTGGTCCTCATGAACCGCCGCCTGCATTGGGCAGCAATCTTGTAATCGCGCCCTGCATTGGGCGGCGGTCCTATCTTCTTTTTCCATAATCTTCCAATGTCAATTAAGACGGTGTGTTTCCCACTCAAGTTCACTTTTAGCACACATTTTTAAACTATTTTATCTTATTGGAAGCATGACTACCTTGTGGTATTCTCTTCTCCACTTGTAATTGATCGTGATTAATTGTTCAAAATACCCCTTCATTGTTGATGTGGCACCCCATGGCTACCAAGTTTGATTTTGCATAGCCCATCGAACCTTCTATAAATTGATCACTTATTCTCGGAAAATTTCCAAAGATCATTTTGTGTATTCTTGTATTGCTAAGCTACCTCATTCTTGCTGGAAATTACATAGCCAAGCTCTATTCACTTGTGTTATCTCTCTTCCACCTGCATTGTTACCATATTTTCATTGCTTTATCACCTTGTCACTTCTTCTTCTACTATATTCCCAATCCCTTGGACTAGATGAACAATGGGAAATTAAAAAGAAAAGCGAGGGGAAAAATCATAACACAACTAGATTTTCCATTACTCTATATTTCTAGGTTGGGGTTGATATTAGATTTCTTCATTTCTTATTATTATTTTTCTGAATCATTCACATACATATATATTAAATAGAGTAAAAATAATAATTTCCATCATTACAATCATTTAATAATTTTAGTAAATCAATTCATATAGGAAATCCTCCATATGAATCTGTCATCCAATTTTACACACTTGGAAAAATTGGACAACGGTCTTGTTGTGTTTTGGGAATGAGGAAGGTCTTCACGGGAGAACTTTGGGCATATATGATTTTTTTGTGCTTTAGGGACATTTTAAATAGTTTGGTTGTGCTCAAAATGAAACATTGGTCTCGGTGGGCCCACTTCAGTCGCATCATGGAGATAAATTAATTAAAATTGATAAATCATGTTGAGGAGGTCTTACTATATCTCTATGATCCTCAAGTTTCAAGGAAAATCTAGGAGGTCCAAAGGTTTTGAGGTCAAGTGTGAAAATGTCCTAAAAAGGTTCTTTGATCTCAAATAGCTTGTCGAGAAGCTCGACGAGATACTTGGTGAGTTGATATCATTTATAAGATGGAAGTTGAGTTGTATTAGATCAGTCAATCTATCTTAATTACATGGGGTTATATCAAGGTTGAAGGTGATCACATTGGGTCGTGGAGGTCAACATTAAGCATGGAAATGAAGAGTCAAGAATGGCAAAGATTCGAGATTCTAACACTCATAAATCCTTCTCAAAATAATGCATTCTTGTACTATTTGCAAGCCTTGAATAGTGATGTAGAAGTTATGATCCAGTCCATGGGAGGGACTACAATACCTGATGCCTATGAAGTTTCCATAAGAGTAGAGAATTCCTTAATCCAAACTAGAAAGATAGCTCCACGACTACAATGCCATTGTCTCCGGATCTTACAAACAATCAACCTACCATTGCTCCTATTCCAACAACCTCCAAGCAACCAGCTCAGTCTTCCCCTACCTCTTCAAATGACCTATTTTAATTCAAGTCACTACTATAAACTTTTGGGAATGAGCTCGTTGCACTTAAGAGGCAATAATTTCAATATAATCATCCATACCAGCAAAAAAATTAGTAGTATCAATCTAACCATCCTCCTTTTCAAGGGAACAATTAGCCTCAAAATAAAGCTACAAATCAAGCTATGAATGTCAGGCATTTGAAATTTTGGAATCCTCTTGTTGCTAGCTCATCACGGAGCCATAGTATATGTGTAGAATAATCTAATTCAAGAATATGAATGGTGTTATCCTTGTTATCAACCACACAATCAAAATCATTTCCCTAATGGAGTTCTTAGCTAGACCCTTATGGTTCAAAGCATATCTACCCCTCCAAAGCCAAACAAAAATTAATCTATGTAGGAAATGAAAGTTCAAGCTGGGGTATATGAAGAAACCACTTTGCTAAATTTTCAAGCATAAGATTATTTTAGGTTGAATACTGATTCCTCGTCGGTGGTGGAAAACAATCATTCCAAAAAGAGAAAAAAATCTCAACCTTCCAAATATGATCAGACATCCACTTCACAACCTCATCCACAAATGGAAGTTGATAAATATGTGGGAAAGAAACCTCTAGAAACACTTGTTATCCAAGTTGTAAGGAAAGAAGGTTATTCGAAATCACAAGACCCAACAAACATTTTCCAGAAAATGATTCTAACACCCAAAAAAGTGTTAGCAAAGTAGGATCAATTCCTTTCAATATTGTAAATAAAATGAATAAGACCAACACGAGTGTTACTATGTGGGACGAATCTCAATTCCTTCTCAAAGAAACTTGTTACGAGAGGCTCGAATAGTTTTAGTAGAACCGATGGATCATCGGGTCATGGAACAAGATAAATGCTAAAATTGTGTGTCAACCGAAGGAAAATTATTCCTAAGGAAAATAAACCACCTCCATTCTATATTTCCCTAATCATTGACAATCATTTGGTACATAATTGTATGACCGATTCGGTGTAAGTAGATCTTAGTCATTCCCAAAAAAATTGTAGATGTAATAGGCATACAATATACACCAATTGTAAAAGAAGTTGTTTAGCTGGATTTAATAGTCATTAAAAATTTGGAGTTATAAAATATATTCAACATACCATCCATGCATTCCCAAGTTTTTTGTTCACCCAAGACATATCATGTATTAATCTCCCTCCTCTCTTTTCCATCTACCTATCATGATATTTCTTTGCCAAGATGGGAGGTTATCTATCAACTAATTGGTCGAGATATTATTCTCATGAATGAACTAAATGTAGCTATAAGAGAAAAACCAATCAACCATAATCATGTATAGTCATATATTTCTAGTCTTATAAATGAGAATTATACCATCGGTGATCCAGATGAATAAAATGTTGATCATGACCCGATAAATATTGTTGAAGAAGTCCCCAATACTATGTTGGATGAAGTAAGTGCAGATCATCAATACGATCCCTATGCTAATGTGTTAGTAGAGGAAGAATTTGGTTTTATATTGTTCAAAGAAACAAGATTGGGTACGTAGTGCATTCATGAAGAAGATACGATCATACCACAACTTGTCAAAAAAAACAATTCGAAGGACTATGGAAATTGTTTTCAATAGCTCAAGGAGTAAGAATGGATCCAGTGTTTGCATCATGATAATTTCTCCGGATGGAGATAATTACTTATCATCTTTATGGATGCAATTCATTAACACTAACAATGTTTGAATACGAGGCCCTTGTGCAATAAATCTAGCTAGCTCAAAAGAAGGTAATCAAATTCGACTATTTTTGGATACAATGATTTAGTCATTCATCAAGTGTGTTGGCATGTAGTGCATCCAAAAATTATCTTTTAAGATCATAAAAGAACCAAATTTGGGATTTGATTGAATATTTTGAAGCTTTTAGGATCCATGCAATTCCTAGAAATCAAAATCAAGATGTTAATAGGCTTATTACAATTGGATCACAATAAGACATACCTGTTGATATCATTAAATAAGGGTGAAAATATGTAAAATGGTGGTTTGAACTATATTTCTTGATAATGTGAGTAGCTAGAAAGTGTTCGATAGTGAAAAAAAAATTGTTCTTTTCCTACAAGAAGAGGTAGAGTTTTTTGTGAAAAAACAAGATAAGCTACAAGAATCATATGGTGATCAAATCATACAATTGAAAATAAAAAATTTACCAAAAGTTTTAGTCACTCTGGAATCCATTTTTAATTTAGATGATCAAGCCAAAAGACAAATCTCTAACATGGTGGTCAAAGAATAATATTTTGAGGAAGTCGAGGTAGCAAATGAAAAGTTTCTAAAGATTGAAAAGTATGCACTTCCAAAGAGAAAGAATGTTTCATAAAACTTTTTAAAGAGTATCATGACAAATACCCATACAAATACCTATGTGGTTTGATATGGGTCTAACACAACATACCATCAAGCTGGATCTAATGCTAAGCCAGTTCATGAAACATAGGCCAATTAATCCCAAAATCAAGCCATTAATGAGAAAGGATATAACCAAGCTCAAGGATCCTGTATAATTTTTCCTATCAAGATTCCTCTTGGGTAGTCAATCTAGTTCTTATAAGGAAGAATAATGTAGATATTTGGTTATGTGTGGATTTGAGGTACTTGAACCATGGCTCATTGAAAGATAATTATCCTCTTCCATTAATGCAAAAATCATTCAAATGGTGCAAGAGCTCAAAGATTTTATTTTCTTGATGGATATTTAGGTTACAATAAAATTATAGTCCAAGAATCGATCAATTAAAAATATATTTCACTACTAAGTGGGGTACGTATGGTTACAACAAAATTCAATTTGGATTGTCCAATATCGGGGTTACTTTCCAAAGAGCCATGGACATGGCATTTAAGGGACTAATAAATGATATCATTTTGGTTTACCTTGAAGATATAATTGTATGCTCTAAGCATGTAAAAGACCACATCACACATATAAGGAAGGTTTTCTGAAGGTGTAGGGAATTTGGGGTTTCACTTAACCCCACGGAATGCATTTTTGTAGTGCATGAAGGAAAATTGTTGGGGCATGTTGTTTTAGTGGAATTAATTTCTATCTATCTAGCAGGATCCATTTGATTATGTTCTTATCTCCCAAGTCATGAGAAGGGTCTCTAGATTTTTAAAGGAACAATAAATTTCATGCGGAACCACAAGAAGTATGAAACAAGGATATGAATACTTTGGAGCAACATTAGGCTCAGGTTAAGAAATATTTTGACAAAAGGCATCTAACAGAATCTTCAAGAAGGATATTTAGTTCTCAAATGGGATGAAGATAGAGCCAACCCAGGAAAACACACCAAATTTTATTCTCTTCAAAGAGAGCCATACATCATCATGAGTTATAAAGAGGTGAATTCATTTCATCTATCCAACCTTAATGGAGAAGAACTTCCCATTCATGTGAATGGGATACATATCAAAGCTTGATTTTGAGATCATTCCACCCCTATACATTTTAGTTAAGATTTTTCCTCTAAGTTCTTATGCACATTGTTGTGTGTTGTTGTATTTTTCTTTCTTTGTTTTTGTGTTTTGGTTGTTCTTGCACATTGTTTCATTATTGGAGGTGTCAAGGAGAAAGAAGGTTCAAAGTTTCAAAATGTTTCTCAGTTAATAATTTTCCCTCCTTTACCAAGAATACTTTGGGATGTATCATAGAAGATCAAATCACTTTCAAGATTCCAACATTGACTCCATGCCCAATGGATGACTTAAGGCTACTAGAATCATGCTTAGTAGGAAATCATCCCCAATCGACAGAAAATTTATCCAATTTTGGAAAATTGGAAAAATTGGACAATGGGGTCCTGTTGTGCTCTTGGACTAAGGAATTTCTTCACAAGAGAACATTGGGTATATGTGATTTTTTTGTAATTTAGGGACATTTTTAATATTTTAGTTGTGCTCAAAATGAAACATTAGTCTCGGTGGGTCCACTTCCATTCATCCCGGGAATAAACTAATTAAAATTGATAAATCATGTTGAGGTGGTCTTACTATATCTATATGATCCTCATATTTTGAGGGAAATCTAGGAGTCCCAAAGGTTTTGAGGTCGGGTGTGAAAATGTCCTAAAAAAATTCTTCAAGATCGAATAGCTCGCCGAGAAGCTCGGTGATCTTCTCGGCAAGTTGATATCTTGTATAAGGTGGGAGATGATTTGCATTAGCTTAGTCAATCTATCTTAATTACATGGGCTTATATGAACATTTAAGGTGATCACATTGGGTCGTGGAGGTCAGAATTCAACATGGAAATGAAGAATCAAGAATGGTGGAGATTCAAAGATGGGAATTCAATGAGAGGACTTGGCTTATTGGCATGGTGTAGGAATACTATCTTGGTATAAGGCTACTTAAGATTACTCAAAATGTAATAGGTTTGGTGAATCAAGCACGAGGAGTTTGAGCTGGTATGAATACATTGTTGTTGAGTTAGGTTAAGGAGCTTCGAGCAAGAGACAAATTGTAACATCTCCATTTTAAGACTTTAAAAAAGGAAATGTTTAATATTTTTCACTATTCTAAATAATCATAATTTAGAACACACATTATAATCCAATCAATCTCATAATAAAAAACCATATGTAGTTGTAAATGACTCGGTGAAACACCGATCTCTCATTCCATGACTCGATATCATACCGATCTCTCATGTTAACTTAATGATTTATATACTGTGTATACTTGGTTCCCTTACCCTTTTTAGGGTATTAAGTGTTTATTTAAGAGGCCTATCTGAATATTTGTTACCAATATTCATCTGAAATCCCACTTCTTAAACTAGGTGACATAGGACAATGCAACCAGTAGCTTGTGATACTTTGGCCAAAGATTTTTAAACATATTGTTCATGTTTATATTCCTAGATGGCATACTCATCAAATGGAATACATCCTTCACCCCACTTCATCTATTATCTAGAATGGTCTTCACTGACTCTTGTCAGTCCACTTGTTCAAGGTTTAACCCTAGCCAAGGTTAGCAACATAGTCTAGTGTGGAGGATTGCTCACGGTGACTAAGGGTACATAGACATACCCAATTGACCTAAGTTGATTTCATGTGTCTAGTTATCCTAAGTCATACCCCGACCTAACTCTAACTCTACCTAGGGTAGAACTGTGACCAAGTCAAATTTATGTAGATCTAGATGATTAAACTCTGAAGGGTGTTACAACATGTCAACTACAACACAATATCCTCATGAAGACCCAAGTCTTCACAAAATTATTGTATTTGCATTTTTGTGTTCCAAAATATGAATGAGTTCACCTCATCTAGATGAACATAACATAGAAAGAAGTTAAAGATTTATTACTTTTTCCTTTTTAAGGGTTAATTACATGAAGCCCTACTCTTGAACAACTTGTTTCCTTAATCATTAGGGTTTCAAGTAAAAACTGTAATTAGAGTTGGTATGCAGATACATCTACCTCCTAACCATTTCATAAGTTTTGATTTATAACCCATTAACATTTTAATTTATGTTTCACATAACAGTTTCAACAAACATAATAGTGTTGTTATTCACTCACCTACTCAAGCCTTAGTTTACATAAGTTCAGATCAAGTTCATTTATATTAGACTTCAATAGAATGAATTCTAATCCTTTTTAATTCCCTTTCTCTACATTCCTAATCTAGTTAAGGAACTCTTCAAGAGAATTCACACCATCAACTAACCAAAGATAACATTCAAATTTAATTATATGAAATCATAAAACAATCATTTATTCATTTCATGGAATTTTTCTTCCTATTTCTTATACAGGGTTAATGATTATTTATAAACCCTTAGCATATTATAAGTTATCATCATAGTTATATCCACCTATAACATTTGCTTAAAATATATTCAAAGTGAAATAATTGAGTATCCATGCAAGAATGTCAACTTAATAAGTTGTAATTTCACTAGAGAGGGAAGTACATCTAGTACCCCAATCTCTATCCATTATATTCTAAGCCATAAAAGAGAGTTACTGTCTTAGAAGAAGAGAATTACTTAACATTTCCACTTACTGAATGTCAAAAGGAAATACATCAAATGCAACAAATTTCACATATCTTTTATTCATCCAAAATATTCTTACGTTTACAAGTCCAAACACAACAGACATTACTAATGTCAAAAACAATGCTTGAATCAATTTAAAATACAATTTTTCTTTTCCATAGAAAACATTTCAATCATGAACCATATTTCATCATAAAAAGACCCAATCTCTTGATAAAAAAATGTAAGTTCCTAAAGATCTTTTCTCCTTTCATCACTTACAAAGTCCATCTACAAGAATTGCTAGCATAGGTCAGTTCATTGAACTAAGCATGATAAGAACTTAGCATTAAAAAGATGTGCTTTTAGCTAATTGTTTCATAAAGAGAACTCTGTTATTATGAAATAGTTTAAGCATTACAGAAAGACATACCAAAGGAAGTTACTAGTCACTAATGAGAGAGAGGTAAGATGATAAACCATATCAAACTTAAGAATAGGTCATGATATAAACAACTTCAACTTTCATACTATTGATTTACATAAAAAGAATTAAACATTAATCCAGGTAAGTACTATTCCTTAAAAATCACAAACTTCCTTTTATACATTATTCACTTCTCAGTTAATCCAATCTAACATGAGAAGATAACTATCCCTACTATCTCTTAGGAATATGTCAACATTAGATAGAACAATAGTACTTTCATCTCAACATTTATTTCACTTAATTCCATCCTAAAATATAAGATGTCAAGAACAACTCAAAAATAGGATTAGGTTTTGGATGGACCAAACAACCTATTTAGAAAAGAGTTTCTAATTTAAGAATCCTTTAACTCAATTTAAGAATTAGAAGTTAATCTAAGTTCAAGTTCAGCACTAAACAATTTTAAATAAAGATTGAGATCAACTTAACATGCAATTGGAACTAAGCACACTTTCCCTCAATAATACATCAATTTCTATGCTAAGGAAAAATAGTAGAATGGAGGGATATAACAATCAGCTTCAACTCCTTCCACCATTCAATTAATTTTCACCAAATAAAAAGACTTCACATAATATTTTCAACCAACCACAACAATTCTTCTAATTAACCTCAACTTCAACTAACTGTTCAATCACCACTAGACTTAATTCTACAAACAAGTCCCAGTGAAGGTTCAATGAAATAGACCCACTGGATAACTCCCTCATCAAGAATGAAACAGAAGGAAAATGAAGGAGAGAGAGATTGTAAATTCAACGTTCAAAGCAGGATTAGAAAAAGAGCACTCTATAAACAAGAATACAAACAAGTCAAGTCCATTCTCTATTGTCCTCTACTATATTTCCAAACAGAAGACAATCAAAGATCAAATTGAAATACTACAGTCCCAAAGAAGGGAATAAACTATGAACCATGAACATCCAATACCTTTCATTGTTCAAAGGGGCAGTAACGATAACACCAAAATCCAAAAGACAACAAGTAAACATTTCCATGGACATGGTGGAGGAAGGAAGAGAATTATCAGAAGAGTAATTCTTAACAATCCTTCTATACCCAAGTGATGAAAATAAAATACGATCTAAATATGATAAAGCTAAGCCCCCAAACAACATTCCTTAAACAAAGATACTTGTGCCTTCATTGGAAAGAAACCAAAACAAGTTTGATGGCCTAAGGCCAAGAAAAAAACTATCCCAATTCAACCATTAATGTCAAATAACTATTCAAACTCACAAGTCAATAACAACAACTGTAACATAGTGAGCTTAAACCAAAGATAATTTCCCCTTCAAAGCATCAATTACATCAAATTCAGAGGTTACCCAAGTTCTCAAAAGAATAGAAGACAAAATAACACTTCTTTTAAGTTACCCTTTTCCAAGCAATAATTCCTTTCAAAATGCTAACATGGATAATCGTTCCAATACCTCTATTAAATGAAAAATCTATAGAAATTCTTCAATAGAAAAAAATTCTTTCAAATCCAAATTCAAAACAATGCATCTTCCTCATTAACCACTGGAACAGATGACTGAAACAGGAAGGTTAAAACAAAACCCAGAATCATAACCACATAGTGATAAAAGAAACATCAACACGGTCTCAAGTTTTGTGCACCCAATCAAACTTAGAAGATTATGCTAAACCCGAGAGATAAAAGTCTATTTCCCATAAGGATTCATTCAAGCTCAAACATTAGTCAAGTTACTCTACAGTTTATATATTGAAGTATTCTCATAGAGGTGATACAAGATCCCATCAAACAAGTTCCACAAATTTAAGAAAACGAGTTACTCACGAGTTTAACACAGCTCAACAAAAGTACAAATAGTTACAACCTCATCTCAGGCTCTAATCAGAAGTTAAGCATAACTCATTAATTCCAAACAAGGGAATCATAACCCAGAACAGATCATCCATAATAACAGTGAATTCAAATAGTAAAACACAGTAAATAATACAAGCATCGAAA
The DNA here is from genome assembly GCA_018340775.1 of Taxus wallichiana var. yunnanensis. Taxonomy (NCBI): domain Eukaryota; kingdom Viridiplantae; phylum Streptophyta; class Pinopsida; order Cupressales; family Taxaceae; genus Taxus; species Taxus wallichiana. Next base: position 563,046,664 of record CM031237.1, read on the forward strand.
GAAAGATCATAACATTTAACAAAAACCCATTTATTCCCTAAGAGAAGAGTTATTTTAATGAAAACATTTAAGTAAAAAAAAAAATCTTAATGGGAAGATCCTATCATGCCTGATAGCGCTTCTCCTTCACCATTTTGAGAAGATCTTTGAGTAAAATTCAATACCTTCTTCTTTGCCACAAATGTCAACAAAACCTTCAACACTTTCCCATTCCTTTTATAGTTTCCACAATGCCCATTAAAAGTCCAAATCCATGCAAAAATTATAGTCATGCAAGAGTTACAAATATGCAAATATCAAACTGGAGGTTTGAAGGACTGAAACAACACCATGTAGAGTCCAAGATCGAAAAAAATAAAAGATCAAAAACAACCAAAACTCCTCATGCACCTTCCTAGGAGGTTTTCACCAAATTCAAAAACATTAAATGTAAAGGACTATCAGTTCCCTCCATTTTCCACACCACTGCCATCTCCACTTTTGGTGAAGACTACATTAAAATTTGCATGCAACTAAATTTAGTGGAGATGCCAACTCATCTCTCCCCAAATTTTCCAATGCCCATGCCAAAGTTGGTAGTAGGGAAGGATAAGAATGAATTAAATCTCATTTAATTACCTTGAAACTAATGCCACGACCACCCAATGTCCATGTGTTCCATAGGCCCCCTTTAGGTTAGCCACATTTTAGTTAGGTTAACATAAGTTTAGGAAATCAACATAGGTCCATAGGTAGGTTTCTAGGTTAAGTCATAACATCCTAATTTCAAAAGATCAAAGAGACATAGGTTAGGCTTAGTTCTAGGACATAGTCCCTTAGCATTAAACATATAGTTAAAAATGGGTTATCATTCAAGAAAGCATTGAAATCCATTAAACGAAGAACCAACCATGACATTAGTATCCAACATATACTGCAAGGGTCTGAAGACCTTATTAATTCTCTAGCATAGTCCAAATCCAGCAATCAACTGATCTAAAAACTTGGTTTATGATCACAAAATTAAGTATTAAAATCATACCTTGGATCAATGGAAAATATCCAAGGTAATGATTTATGAAGGAAGAGTTTTATAAAATCAAACTGTATCCAAAAATCAAGAAGTGAACTAATTTTGCATAAGGAGGTGGGTTGTTCTGATTATATATAGTAAAAACATGAAAAAATGTACTGCATAAAGGATAAATTATTTTCTACTATAAACATGATTTCCAAAGCCATGAAGAGTACACCATCTTAAGACCAAATCACATATCAATGTTTGCATCTTTTTAAGTAGAAGTCATCTTAGGTACTTATCATCATGCTAGAGGTGTTACATAAATGAAGAGATCGAGATAAGACATAACTCGGTCCATATGTGATGAAGAAACTTAGGGTGAACGTCGGTATCAGTGAGTTGTCATTGGAATTGGTTAGGATGATGACTTAGAATGATCACATATCAGTTGTTGATCAACTCTACAAACAATGTAGCGAGTGGATGATCAACAATGATATAATGACATGAAGGGTTCTTAGACAAATCGAGTAGTTTGGGTCAATTTTTCACAAAGGCTTGAGGCAAAATTTGTTTGGAGATAGGGGTTGAGGTGCTATAAGTGATGAACTAGGATCGGGGTGTTATATGATTTTGCGACTCGAAAAGGAAATCTTGGTAGCTAAGCTTGGTGATTGAGTCATTTGAAGGATAATGTCATCAAGCTCAAGAAATTCCAAGGCGTGTATACTTAAAATAACCTAGACTTCTTTGGGTTAGCTTAGTGGGTCAAAAATGTGAATGCATGACTAGACACTAATTTTAGAGATTAAATAGGATCATGGCATAACATGGACATAGGAGCTTAAAGCTCAAACAAATGGTTTTACATGATTAAATCATCAAGAAATCAGGTTCGTAGAAGGTTGTGAGATCCTTGATGAAGGAATTTATCTCAATTCCCTAAACACAAAATGTCTAACAATATTATAGAAAACATCGTGGACGTGGAGCTGATTCATTAGTTCATAGGGCTCGATGCGTTAGGATATAAGGGAGCCAAGGTGCTTGACATTGGAATTTGAAACCACTAATGAGCTTCTCAATTCTACAATAGAGACATTGAGCCTATAGAACACATATTCTAGTTGAAATTTATTTTTGAAGAGGTCAATCTTGGAAGCAAGTAGATGGGTAAACATCGAAGGGTGAACTCGGTGAGTAAGATCACTCAACCGAGCTAAAATGGGTTGCGGAGCATGGAGAACTTTGTCAAAACCCACAACACCTTGGTGAAACGGTTGAGATGGGTTGTGTATGGAAATTATGCATAGGCATGGATGAGCATTAAATAGCTTGACAAATAATCATGGTGAGCCTTTGGAGGAGCAACCCAATGCATTTATCATGGGTAAAGAAACAAAGGAACGTGAGTTGTTTAGATAGTGAACTCGGTGTGTTCAAGTCACCGAGATAGGTCTCATCATGGGAAAATGAAAATGCCACTTAGAGGAACTCATATGAGCTAGGTTTAAAATGATGAGTATCTCGGTCAATGCAAGGCATCGATCACATTACCAAGTTGAGGGGGCTTGGAAAATTCTTTCTCCATTTTTGATCAAGTGGGAAAGGGTGATGGCTAATATTTCACTTAGACATGGCATGGTAAATTTGGTAATGTGTAGCCATAGAGAATTCAAGTGATGGTTCCATAATGTTTATTCTCCTATGATTGAATTTGGTGTGGGCCCGTCAAGCCTCTTTAATGAGTTAGGAACAATTGAGCCGATTTGGCTAGGGAAATTCATGCTCAATTCCCAAGTAATTTTAGGTCCATCGAGGGAACATGAATGGGAGAACATGGAGAGTATACCAGAGATCGATGGGGCATTTAGCGTAAGTCTAGTCTGAGGTGAGGTCGGCTGATTACATGTATCTCGGAGGTCGATGGAGAAATTAAAACCGAGTCATGGAGTGCTTTGTCACGTGGCACGATTGGAGACTCAAATCCCACCTAGTTGATATGAAGTAAGTTCTTTTAAAGGAGACTTAAAGTTGAGTTTAAGCCCACTATGTAACGATTCATGTTGTGGGGAGTTTGAGTCCATTTCCAACACATCGGGTGAGTCATTAGATGATTTTTGGTAGTTGGTGCTCCACCATATATGTAACGAAGAGATCACCAACTAATTTTTACCAAGAAACATAGAGATCTCTATGTAGCATATTAAATGGAGTGTTTAATACATGGTAACTTATCCGGAACATGCGTAATGGATAAGTAAGAGTAGCTTGATCAACGCCAAGTTGAATGTAAACATGTGTTGTGATGGTATAAAATGTAGTGAGCTAACATACCACTAAGTTAGCTCAATGAAAAGAGGTAACGATTATCCATTTTTATGCCAAGCGGACGAGTGTATAAATCAACGATGGCCCAATCGGTGACAAGTGATCTCGACTCATAGTTGATGTGGATATTTTGTATACTCAACGAATAGGAAGGATATACCAAGTCACTCACTAAAGCTAATTTTTAATCATGATATTTACATCAATGACAATATCCAAGGAATTCATGGCCATTAGTTAGATATCGATTTGAAATCATGGAGGAAAAACAAGTTTAGGATTTCCCAGTGTTAAATTCATGATTCAAGATTAGATTCGGCATCATTTAACGTATGAATTTGATTTGATTCTCATAGGCTCAAGGAATTTAAACTTAGCTGCAATAACTCAATGGTCAAGCAAGTGGTGAGACCAATGTCATCTCTTCATAGAAAGTGTTGAAGGGGGTCGGTTTTTTATATCTATATGGAGTTGAAGCTTAGATATTTAATGTCAAAAGGGATCCAACTCGGTGACTAGGATGCCCAAGTTAAAAGAAACATAAGTTCTCGGATCATCATGGAAATTATTTGGTAGTTTGTATCATGCTTGTGTTTGAAGAAACCTGAATTTGTGGTGGATATTTCATGAGGATTGCAAAGAGATTAGGCTTTTGAGTAAAGGTGATATCATGGTGAGCTAATTTTTAGTGGCTCAACACCTATAAGGTATATTCAACAATGATCAAATAGGATTTCAAGCATGAGACTCAAATGGAAGTAAATAACTCGTAGCCTCGACAAGGAAATATCGAGTAGTGGGAATGCTTAGGATCACATGAGTGATTTGAGGTTAAGAACAGAGGATTGCCTACGGTTTTATTGGACTGCACCATGGAATGCCACCATGAAGATTTAAATGAGCTTGGAGAAGATCCATTACATGGGTTAAGTAAGGAAACAACTTGTTGGGTGATCTCATGATTAATTAGATCACCTAGCCATATTATGAGTGGATGCATAGCATGTAGCCAGATGAAAGATGTAAAGGTTGGCTTAGTGTTGAAGGGCTTGATATCCATGTTGAAGAAAAATATGCCCATTTCTTGGACAAAGGAAAGTTAGGATTGATCTCCCGAGCTCGTAGAAATTTTGTAGAGAATGTGAAGATAGAATGTGAAGGTGGAGTCAAGGTTGATTAGAACAACTTGCCATAGTAGAGATAAATCATTTCACATGAATGAATGAATAATGGGAGCTTTCTTGCATTTAAGGTTGGTGGATCTCAACACCAACTCGGTGAGTTGGCTCAAAATCCAACCATGGAGTTGGTATTTTTTGACCATTTCTCATGAACCCCCATTCATTGTAAACCAATCCTAAGGGGGCCCACCATAATTTAATTAAATTAATATTTTTATTTAAATATTTTAATGATAATATTTATTATTATTATTAAAATATTTTATTTAAATATTCCTTTAATTAATTGAGAAGATTAAGTCAATAGGCCATTAATGACACATGATGGAAGCTTCTCAAGTGGTTCAACCAACTTTGTAATAAATGAACCATCATGTACCTTCAATTTAGGAAGGAATTTATTACTTTTCCTCTTCTTTCTCATAGAATTATTCTATAAATGTAAGTTGGAAGCTCATTCCAATGGGTTGGATAGGTTAGATATTTAGATAAGTGCATATCTTTCAAGAGTCCTACTTCTTCTATAAGTTGTTCTTATATGTTGAGGGAACTTTCAAGACTCCTTTCCAAGATTGTAATGACAACCATTGAATCTTCTGAATGTATGGTGCATTGTGCATGTTTTTGAAGTAATAAAAGTGTGTTTTATGACTAATCTTGGTGCTTTCATCCTTCTATACTTCTTTTTGCCTTTCTCATGCTTATAGGTACACTTTGCAAGTTCAAGTTTATTGTCAGAGGTTCTTGGAGTTCTATGCTTATCAAGTGGTGGAGTATTACATGCATTTTAGTTTTGGTGCTTTCTCACCCTTCTCAAGTTCATCCTTCTTCACTAGAAGATTGATATATCATTTTATGATTGAAGTTTAATAAAGGGAATGCATGCTTCTTAGTCTATGGTCTTCTATTTACCCTCTCTAAGTTACAGTAGGTGAATTTGTGTTATGGTGCACAACACCCTCTTCAAGTCAACCCTTCTTGAGTCTAGCAAAACCCTTTATTTGGTGCATCACCATCCCTAGTATAGTTTCATTTCTTGTAAATATCTTTCCCTAAAACCCATGAACATGTTAGCATAGGTCTCGATAACCATTTTATTACACAAGGAGTAGTACAACAATTAGTTTTGGAAGAGGAAGCCGGAATTTTTACGGAGGTTCACCTCAAGCCAAAGTACCACATATTGAGAGGTGATCCCATGCTACCCAATCACACCAAACATCTTGTTCACATTCTTCCCATCCAGAGGGTGTAGTGGTTTAATGATAAAATTTATTGGCACACTTGTTGGGACCGAGAGTTGGTACTTCTCTTCTCACTTGCACAAATCAAGGTACCTGGTGACTCTATATATATGGATTTAAAGTCTCAGTACATCAACTTATGTGAAGAATTCAGACAAGATATTCTTCAAAGTAAGGGAATTTTCAACATATAGAACTATACTTGTCTCCTCTAAAGAGAAGGATAAGAGGCATCTCAACATCACCCATTATAGCATCACCTCATTGAGGTCATTCGACTCCTCCTTGCGGAAGGTTTCCTCCACCCAGGAACAATCAACATCTCATTTCTATGGGAAGTTTAGTCACCTAAAATCCCCTTAAGTATGATTTAGTGTTAAGATTGCACTAATTATCCTATTTCTCATCATTTCCTTAATAATTAGAACTTTTATACTAATTAGCTAACATTCCTCTTCATATTCATTATTTAACAACCTTTCGTTAATTAAATATCCTTACTATCATTAATGATGTCAATTAATGACCTTTCATTAATTAATATCCGCTTATACTTGGGTTGATTAATTATTATTAATTAATTACACTCGGAACTCTAAATCAATAAGAACAAAGAAGTGGAAGTCATGGAAAGTGAACTACATATCATAAAGAAATGGAACTTAATATGTGACCCTCAACCCAAGAAGAGTAATCCTAGAGAAGGGGTTAAATGGACTCTCCTAGAGAAGGTGTTATTAAACTCAATTTTGATGGTGCCGCTAAAGGGAACCCAAGTAAGGTAGGAGGAGGATTTTTTTAAGATGTTAAAGGTATGTTTCTCCTTGCATATTTATTTAATTTGGGCATACAATCTAACCATGTCACAAAGGCTATGGTGATGTTCTAGGGAGTGAAATTAGCATAAGAGAGAGGTTATAGGCACCTAATTATGGAAGGGGATTCTTTGAATATAATATCATGTATAAAGGTAAAAAAATTAGATTCTATATCTATTGAAGACTTCATTAATAATACCAAGAATAAAATATCCTCCTTTATTGAAATCTCTTTCTAACACATATACCGTGAAGGAAAAAAAATTTGGTGATGTATTGGCTAACAAGGGGGTGGAAGCTATGGATTTAAATGTGGTTGATGAGCTAACCAATATAGAAGCTAATTTCATAAAAAAATTTGGAAAATGAATGTGTCCCAAATAGCATATATTTCTAATGAGAATGGATACAGGTTATGATGCTTTTGGGGTGACGCACCATGATATTATGAATCCTAGACTTGTGCCAACCTTTATTTCTTATCAATCCATGGTTTGGGATGATCCCCATATAATTTTGAATCATTTCAAAAAGTGTGGTAAATGTAGCTACCATAAGGGTTTACATATCCATTACAGGAAGAAGAGTTACAGAAGAAAAATGGGTGGTGATTTAGTGAGAACTAAACCTAGAAAGGTCCTAAAAATGTCAAAAGAGGTGGAGGAATTGCTTGATAAGGCTGGTCTATTAAATTTTTCAAAATCTTGATGGGTATGATGAAAAATTGAGTGAAGTTATTTCCAAAACTTGGAAGGAAGGTCATGTGCGGGTTGGGAAATTCTCATTCACAATCTCACCAAAGTTCATATAAAAAGTGTCAGGCATGTCTTAGGAAGGAAGATGTATCTTTAAGCCCAAGTCAGATTACATTCTAGAGATTGAATTCTTCATGCAAGGTAAGGGAGCACCTATTTCTCTTCATAATGGTTATGCTAGAGAGGAATGGACTTATCCTTTTAATGAAATAACTCAGTTAATCATGGCGTATATTTCTCTAGAAGGGAGATATAAAGTGATTTATGGGTATCACTTTCCTATGCTGAATCATGTTAGAAATAGTAGACCCTACAATTTCCCCAATTTTTGTATCTTTCTTTGGCTAAATCAATTTCTCAAGTTAGGAAAGGAACCTTCACCCTTCCTTTGCATCAAGGTCTCATCAAATCCATGCTTAATATGGGTACCCCCTCATTGGAAAAAATGAAAAATTTGGGGCTTTTGGAAACCCGAATCAAACCAGTTTAAGGGGGAAATGAGAAATTGGAAGCTAATGTGGCTACTCCTAGTATGGAGGAAATGGGGAAATCGGTGGCTAAAAGGACCAGGTCTCATCTAGGAAAAGGAAGTGTTAAAAAATAGAGGCAGGAGAGTGGGGATTCAGATCCTTAGGAGAATGTGGAAATTATTTCAAACTCAGGGGAACATCTTGAGGAGGAATCTTTCCTTTTAGATTCATAAGATCGTCACACCGAAAGGAAGAGGAAGAAGAGGAAGCTTACAAACCATAAAAGTGATGAATAGGAGGTTTGGAAATATTAGGATAACTTAGAGGAAAAAGATCTAAAAACTTGGAGGAGGCTATTGAGAGTCTACACGCTCTCAAAACTACTTAGAAGAACTTGTTCAAAGCCCAAGATACAACGGTCAAATTGAATGTATTCATGAGAGAGTTTGAAAATTGCAGGTTGGATACTGATATAAATAGACATAAGATAAGCATGGTGACCATAGATTTGAGGGAGATGCAGGAAAAAGTTGAGAAACTCACATCTATTGTTCTTAGTGAATAATTAAAGAATGCCAATGAGAGATGTCTGGCCATGGAGAATGAGATGCTGAAAATGAAGGAGATTATTTTGTAGATTAGGGATGTTCACATCCTTAATGTCAAAAGCAAAATTCACCATCTTAAACTCCTTACTTGAGATGATCCACTCCATGGAAATTGCGAAGAATAGAGAGAAGGATGGGTTTGGCCCCAAAGTGGAGATAGTTGAACCAGATTATCAGTTCTGGAAATCTACTATTGTCGGATTGGTTAAGGAATGGAATGGGTGCATGCATACGGTTGGTGCTCTGATCAATGAATGATGGATTTTTATTGTCCTAGCTGATCTAGTTCTTTTCTTTTTCCTCCATCTAGTTCCATGGCCCCTGCTATTAGTTTCATGGCCCCTGTTGTTAGTTATCTTACTTTGGGATTTTAGGTTGGTTTTTGTTATATGGATTTATAGTTTTGGCTTTTGGTTATGCTTGGGCTTCAATGGATACTCCCTTGGCCCTTTTCTGTTGATCTTGCACACTTTTTATAGGGTAGGGTTTTTTAACCCTTTTTACATCTTATAAAAAAGAACCATTTATTAGATCAAATTCCTCTCTTCCATCCACAAATCATACTAATTTTCCTCTAATTAGATTCTATAATCTTACATCTACCTATTAATTAATCACCTTTTATTAATTAAAACATCCCCCAACTCCCATGACTTACTAATGACAAATTAAACTCTTCTAAGTCAATATTACCTTTTATAAAGCAACCTTATCCATTCATAATCTTCTTTTACCTTTATCCCATATTCATCAATTTACTAGCCTTGCATCTTCGGAAAGCTATATAAATAACCCTATTCTTACCTTTTTTCTTGCACCATGCTTTGAATAGTGAAAATATAAGCATTTTGATCTTGATTCATTCTCCATGATTGGAAATAGCTTCTCCATCTTGCATCCTTTCACTCAAAATTGTATAGTATGGGAAGATCCAATATGGCCTTGTAGCCATTCTTGGTGAGTTTCATTCTCAATCCTTGAGATCAAGCAACAATCCACTTTTATTGCTTATTTTCTTCATAGATTCATAGTTTAAGTTAGCAATCATCAAGATTAGGAAATATCTTAGCATGTAGTTTCATTTATGCATTGAAGAAGCATTTCCTTTAAGCTCTTATCTTGATGGTTCATTATTTAATTAACATTTGATTTTGAAGATATGTAGATATTAGTTTCAATTTATAATTAGTTAATAAAACATTAGCACATTTGGCATGCTTGGTGGGACTTACTCCATTTCCTTTGCACTTAATTTCAAGTTTTTGTTATTAAGTTTCAATTTTGGTTACTAACCCTCTTTTTGCATATATTCACAAAACTTTTGTTTCTTAAATTGTTTTTTTGAGTTTGTATGTGTTGAGTCTCTCTTGTAGGTATAAAGGAGGTGAAGTGTTTTAAAATTTGGAATTAATGGGAAAATTTCAATATTTCTCCATGTTTTCATTTTTAAAGCTTACTTTTTCAACATTCTACATGCTAGTTTTGTCAATTTATTGAAAATATTAAAAATTTTGAGCATGTAGGTTAGTGTTTGATAGTGCTGAGTCTTATACTTACATATTAATGTGGTGGGTTGCTGTAAAAATTGAATATTGGTGAGAAAAAATCAATATTTCATGATGTTTTCATTTTTATAGCTTACTTTTTCAACATTCTACATGTTAGTTTTGTCAATTTCTTTTAAATGTTAAGTTTTTGATCATGGATGTTAATGTTTGATAGTGTCGAGTCTTCTATTCATATATTAATGTGATGGGTTGTTGTAAAAATTAAATCTTGCTTGAAAATTTTTGACCATTTTATAGATTAAGGGACATTTTTTTGACATTTTTGAGTGGATGTCAAGTGCATACTCATGAGCATAAGAGCATATGTGTAACCGATCTTCCGAAGAGCCTAATGTTTTCTCTCAACCTTTAAATGAATCTATTTTTTTGCATTGGAAATTTATTAAAGTTAAATATGCAATGAAAACATAAATTAGGATTTATACTTATAGAAATTGCAAGTTTTCATTTTATTTTAAATCTATTCATTTTCTAACATGTCTAATGTTTTGATAAATGTTATATTTCCATGCTTTAGTTGATTTAGACAAAATCATGTGTATGCTCTTCTCTTATACCTTTTGGTGATCTTGAGAATTAAAAACAACATTGATCTCTATCTTTTTAACGTTTGGATTAACTTGGAAATTTGATTATTCATTTTCTTAAGGGAATGAACCTTTACAAAGCATTTTTTAATTTGGTCCTTTGATTTGATGTTTTCCATTTCTATATAGTTGGGCTAAAGCTTTTTATTCTCTTCTCTTGAACCTTAGTGTGATCTTGAAAATCAAAAGAAACTTTAGTCTTCATTTTATAATATTTGGTAAATTAGAAACTTCATCTTGCATTTTTGGTTTAAGGGAATGAACATTTATCAACATTTTTCTATGGTTCATTAATTGCAAAGATTTACTTTACTTTTTAGTTAGATTATTTTTTGTGCATGCTCTTCTCTTGCATATTTAAATGATCTTGATAATCAAAAGCAATTCTTAACTCTCTTTTAAATAATGTGATTTTCTTGGAGAACTACTAACGCTTGAGTGTAGGACCTAAAAATGCTTGTCAAAGAAAGGAGTTCGAAACAAAATTTTCTAACTACACGTGTGTTACAGGTTGCCAAATGGTGAATGAATAAACCACATTAAGTCTAAAATAATAATAAAAAAAAACACCAAATTCAAAACTCTTAATTTGAGGTTTGGATAAGGGTATGTCGTGTTTTTCGTAAAACTAGGACATAACCCATTTGGCATAAGCATTAAGCTATAACAATGGTGGTGGTCCGGAGGAACCCTAAAGTATTCCAAGAAAGAGGGAACCATGTGGATGAAACAAGAAGTTGTCCACACATCTATTTGACTAGTATACAAATAATATTTAGCATCAAATTTATCTCGTATCTCGACCCCAGTGAGAGTATATGATGGATGCATTTATTGCCCACTGTACTTGAAGGGGGTAAAGTAAATTTGAGATAATCCTTGGGAAACCTTGGAAAACTGAGCTTGCTCTAGATAACTTATGACACCTAGTTGAGTGAACCACCTAGGAAATTCATTCAGTCTTTGGAGCCAACTTGACCAAATCATTGTTGTAAAGAGCCAACATTCATCATGAAACGTGTGAAGTGTTACATTTTCTTAGTTTTTCAGTCACCCTAAGGTGAGGTGAAAATCTACCAAGGTCAAGCCAACATTTTTCATCCCCACTTGTACTACTTCACTTTATTTTGAGACTTTTTTTTATCAAAAGAAGAGTGACAAAGCATGTATTTCCAATTGATTGTGTCTCCACGTTTATGTTCATTTATGTTCATCCATGTTTTCATTTGAGTTGTTAAATTTATAAAGTGCATGGAGACATTTTCATATCATTGGTAGCATTTTTATCTTGATACTCAAGTCAAGATTGTCAATCATAGTTAGGATAGATTCATCATCTTGATTCTCCTTTGAATATTTATCTTGTTTATATCATGTCGTTACAATTTTTGTATTTACGTCTTGTTTCTTGTAAAATTAACCTAAATATCTATATTGTGATGTTACGTTATATAAACTTTAACAATTCCTAGGTATAATTTAGCTTTAGTTTGATTTAAATTATTACCTCAATTTTGAAATTGTTGAGTGTTACCACTTTGTGTGCATTATATCAATATCATATTTATATTAATACCTTAATTTTTACAAAGTTTGGTTAACATATCTTGGCAAAGTATTTTTGTGTCATTCACAATCATAACTGCAACTTTTTGGGATATAGGTCTTGATTGGATTCAATCTCTCTTTTAGTATACTTTGTTTGGGATCACATTAACTTCTTGTTATTACTTATGCCTTGTTCATTTCTTTGAACTTGACATAAGTGGTGACATTTTGTTAATCATCTTGAAACACCAAATATCATTTGGAAATAGACTTAAGAAGTAATTCGATGATTGATTGGTTTAAAACAAACCTTGTGTGATTGTGTCTTGCGATTATTTGTCATTTTCAATTATCCATTTATGAAAATCACTTTGATCCATTGATTCTTCATCATTCATTATTCTTTGGTCATTAATTTTTATTTGTATTTTGAACTCACGTGAACATTCCTTGTGTTTATCTACCTTATAAACTCCTTTATAGGAAAATCCTTTGGGTCTTTGATCATGGGTAAGTGCAACAAGTTGGGGGATAAAAAGGGGTCATAAATGGATGTCATATTGCAAATAAAACATAATATCAACTTGTAGGGATTATTAGCAATGCATAAACTCAAAATTAGAAAAAAATATATATGAATATGAATCATACCATTCGAATCTAGTTTCTAAACTAATATTTTTTAAAAAAATGGACAAGTTTAGCTATATTAAACACTCAAAATTCAATGACTTGGTTTTTTTTTTTTTAAATGCCTATAAGAGTGTAGTCTGTTTTCTCGTGATCTAGATGACTAAATATATATATATATATATATATATATATATATATTCCTTTGGTGAGAAGTTAGATGCCGCTATCTATCTTGGGATAGATTTTATTTTGTATTTTTTGAGCAATATTTTATTTTTTATGATTTTTTCCGTGAAAGTGGTCTGAAAACATAAAGAAAACATAGCACTTTCCATTTTCCCACCATAAATTCATCAAAAAAATAATGAAATCAAATAATTTTTTTTTGAACATGTATATGATTTCACCATAGTTGGGATGGTATAATTTTTATCACATTCTAACAAGTGAAACAATATTTCTAGTCTTAAATGTAGACATAAACATTCACGGGAAAAAGTGTCTTAAATACCTACTATTAGTAAAAAAAATATAAAATGATGTTTATCCTATTCTATTCACTTTAAAATCAATATTTATACAAAGATAATAATCTCCCTATGTAATGGTACCATTTTTATGACATATTTTTAACTTTTCGACATGGTTTGAGTCCGTGGAAGACTAAATTTGATGTTTTTAATTTTTGATGTAAAACTCGGGATTTGATGTCCACTTAATTGTCCCCCAACTTGCTGCACTTACACTCCTCTTGATCTTCTTGTTTTTCCTAAATTCATGATTAGTTTTGAACATATCTTTCAAACCTTGGCAAAAACATTTCTGTTAAGAAAATTTTGCATCAATCAAACATTGGAAATATTTCCTTTGTATCCTTTATGTTGCTAAAATTTTGATTAATCATTTGACATTTATGCCTCCAACCCTTGTTGGATTATTAGTCTTGAGTCATCACAATGTATGTTTTTCTTAGATTCCACATGTAAAATCACACAAGCATCACCATCTTTACAAAATGTCCATTTTGTTTTCATTATGTTGCCCAAATAAACATGAAACCTTCTTCACATTTTGAAGAAGTTTGATCATACATTCTAGGTCTAGACCTTTAAACCCAACACATGCCAAAAGTGAATGATTCTCGCAAGGTCTCTTACATACACAACAATAAGGAATCAAATTTTCATATTTCACATAAAAAGACACCCATCATGACCAAACCTTGTTTGGTTCTTCACGCTACAAAACCCATCCAGTAACATGTTCCCCACCTTCATCTCATAGTCGGTGGTATGGCTTGGACACTTCGATCCAAATTATTATTTAGGTTCCCCCACACTTGTTTTGATTCTAATTCAAAAATTTCCTCTTCTTCGAGGATTCCAATCTAAATATTTCCTCCGATTCTTTTAATAATTCAGATCAAATATTATTCAAATTCATTTAATTTGACTCCTAAGTTGTAGTCCTCCCATTCTTTACAGGACCTCTATTATTAGTCACCTAAAAATTTTCTCCTCTAAAGATTTATGTCACCATAAATTATCTTCATCATTCATCTAATGCAACTCCTACGTCGTGTTCCTCCCTATCTTTCTGCGGGACCCTCTTCTTCATATAGTTAATATGACTCCTACATGCGATCCTCCCTTTCTTTACAGGACCCCTTTTATCAGTCACCTCAATGATATCTTCTTCCTTTGAAGATACATGTGACTCCAAATCCCTCCAATCAAACATCTAATACAATTATTGAATCACATTCCTCTCTTTCTTCGTAGGACCCTTATTATTATTCATCCAATGTGATTCTTGAATCATAGTCCTCCCCTTCTTTGCAGGACCTTCTTCATCAATCAACCCCACAAATTCTTCCTTCTTTGAAGATTCATGTGACTCAAATTCCTTCTATTCAAACATCTAAATTGACTCATGCATCACAATATGTAGAATTTGGACTTAATCCTACTAGTTTATAGATGATATACCATCATTTAGGTAGGTAGTACGCACCATCTTCTTCTATCCCGAGACATCTAGCTTCAATCTTCTTCATCACCAATTGAACTCTATTTCTTCCACAAATCAAACTTCAAATCAAACCCCTATGGTCAATCAACAACCCATACCGATTGATTTATTTCAGAATGAAGGAGTGATCATGGCCTTTATAGGGGCACACAAATATATCCCTCTAACAAATTACGAGTAAAGATTATCTTTAGACTTTGATGCATCCATGTATTGTGAGGAAAATTTTGATTCCTTTTATCAAGAAACAAAGGAAGAGCTTCAAATCATGCAACTTGATCCTCCTCTTATTCTTCCATCTTCACATTCTTCATTACATGATGAAACTCCTGGGTCTTACATCGATCCATGGCCTATATTCTTATCACCCAATCACTCTTTTTCTATCACGATTCCTCAATCAAAATCTCTATAAGTTCAACGCAAGTAGCCCTTCATCTTCTTCTAGGTGTGGTTCACCTTCTACTAGCCCTCCCTCTTCTCTTTTTGGGACATTTTAAAGTAGTCCATTATATTCTATTCTTTGGCAAGTCTAACTATCCCCTTGTATTCTATATATGGGCCACCTCTAAGTTTCCCTTCATCATCTATTTGTGGGTATCCTCGGGTATCCCATTACCTTCTATTCTTGGGGCACGACCAAATAGCCCCTTGTCTTCTATTCATGGGCCATGTCCTAATATCCCACCATTGTCTTTTATCTATGGGACACCTCCTAGTAGCCCATCATCTTCTATTCTTGGGCTGCATCCTAATAGTCCATCATCTTATATCTATGACTCACCTCCTAGTAACCCTTATTCCTCTATACTGGGGCCACATCCAAGTAGCCTTCCATCTTCTATCTGTGGCTCGCCTCCTGGTATCCCATATTCTTCAATTCTTAGACCATATCCTTTTCATCCATCACATTCTCCTTCTACCAATGATTTTGGAAATCCCATCATCATTTCTCATATCAATTCTAAATGTCCACATTCTCCTCCCACTTCTTAGGATCAGAAAAGTCAAGCATTAGCTTATAAGAAACCTAGACAAGTTTTTTTACCAAGCTAAGACAAAAACACCGAAGATATTCAAATCTCCCAACACCTCAAACAATTATAACATTAAAAATAAAATGTGATTCCATAATGCACACAAATTTACCCATCAATTATGGCAAAAGTATATAAACCCATGGATGGGGAACTCAAGCTCCCACATAAAAACCCATTTTTCAAAACAAATCACAATAATTTTTTGAGTGTGATCTCACCACGATCATCAAGATCGGGGATAATATTACACTTTATAAACAAATGTGCTTAGTCTCCCTTATTAAGTAAGGAAGTCACACACATAGTTGTTGGATCCTATCATGCAGATTGACATTGTTGGTCCCAACTTTCAAAAAATAAAAAAATCATAAAATAGTTCAAAAATACAAAAAAAAAGAGAAAACATTAAAAAATTACAAAAACAAAATCAAAGGTACAAAGATCAAACATTGTAATCAGGTATTGCATACACATGGATGTTCTTTCTTCTCTTTCTTTCATATTCCTCTACAAGTCATCCACCATTTTCATCCCTTCAATGATATTTTGGTTATCTTATTTCATACACATTTTGTGACATTTATCTCTATGGTATTCGTTTGACCTTGGTCTTTCATAACCTTGGTAAATTAAAGAACAAATGACCTCTTAGAGGTCCTATTATAGACACTAAAATTAGGTCACACTCCCCCTTCGTCCCTCGACATATAAGCCCCCCTTTATTACATCTACCTAGCCATGACCCCCTTCACCCTACTAATATTAATTTAATTAATTAAATTAAATTAATTCATTACCCTCACTATATTTATTATTTAAATATCTTATTTAAATAATATCTACACAAACACTTCACTTAGACACCTCACCAAGCTAACTCAACCTAAGACCTATTCTTAGCAAGTTACCATAACTAACTAAGACTTACCCAAACCCTAAAAATCAATGCCTACATTCCCTCTAACCACATTCTTGCATGCTCATAAGAAGCTCCTAGTCTAATCTGTGGGATAACGACACAAGATCCAAGAAATCAAGAGGATCTCCCTAAGTTTAGTAAACCTAGAAAATCCCACCTTGACCGACATCGGTTACCTCTAACCATCATTAGTTAAGCTGGACCACCATCGGTTACCCCTTTTAACCCAAAACAACCTTATTCTCAAGGTTGGAACTTGGAAGTTGGAAGTTGGAAGCAAGAAAGTTGACGAGCAAGAATGAAATCTCAGAGAGATAATGCATCTTCAGAGAGCCAATTCTAGAAATAAATCACATCCAAGGAAGGAGATTGAGGATCTTCTCCTGCATAGCCTTCCTAACCACATTCTGATCTATCCAAGAAAAAGAGGAGTGCGCATGCAGCCCATGTAGAAGCTATTTTTTCAGTTGGTAATCACTTGCAGCCTTCAAACCCATCACTAGCACCTCCATCCTTCACACAAAGACCTTCAGGAATGAAATCCAAGTAAGTACAACATCATACTTTCCTAGTTATTTCATTTTATCATTATTTCATCATCCATTGTTCATCTTGCTCCCTATTGACCATCTCCAACATTTTGCACCTTCATAGACCCATCAAAACCTCGTAAAAACCTATTATAGTCACCCAATACCTTGTATTCAACCAATCAAATCCTTTGTGTAATAAAAAAGGAGATCAAAACCCCATTCTCGTGATGCATTTCAGATCTCACAAGAATCAGCGCGCTAGTTATACCTAACCGTGGTCG
This sequence comes from Taxus wallichiana var. yunnanensis, assembly GCA_018340775.1. Classification (NCBI taxonomy): domain Eukaryota; kingdom Viridiplantae; phylum Streptophyta; class Pinopsida; order Cupressales; family Taxaceae; genus Taxus; species Taxus wallichiana. The sequence goes on from CM031237.1 coordinate 563,064,211, forward strand.
GTCACCCCTGACCGACGCCGGTCTCTATGTTTCACACACAACCTTAAATAGAGACCTATCCACCTAATTTTACCTCACCCTCACTCACTTGTGACCTACCCGAGACCTCTATCGGACTATAGAACCCAGAACCAACCATTTAACTTTGTGGATTCTATCCTAGCTTAGCTGTTAGATTAGATTTATTTTCTTATTGTGTTTTTAAGTGAGACACCTAAATCATTTCAAAATAACAATAGTATTTACCTTGTTTCAGCATAAATTTGTTTAAAATAGTGGTGACAACCATCTAGGAAGTATCACACTTCCGGATCTAGCTCACGTTAGCGCGGTTCACTTGCCCATATTGTTTTAATTCTTTTGGTGGTCTTGCTTTCATTTGCAGGTAGTTCCTCCTAGCCAAAAGGAATTTCTCACAATTAGTTGTGGATTCGGAAGTCATATGCGTGCAACAACCCATCAACCAACATCTAAATAGGTATTCCTCCTATGCCCGTTACCCTATTTGTTTCATCAACAATTCAAAGAAACAATCTAAGAAAAAGGTGAAACACCTATCACTATCTACATATAATAAACTTGTTGGTAAGAATTTTTGGGCGTATTTGTTAACACTAGCCAATGTCATCATCACAATCACTTCCAAATCCTTCCATCAAGCCATCATTCTTTCTTAACCCCTTATAAAAGGAGAGAGATGAAATTAGTTTTTAGAAAGTAAAAAAATCAAAATCAATCAATCAAAATGCAAAAGCTAAACAAAAAATACAATTGATATATAACTCTCTCTTGGGTTATTTCCAATAATCTCTATCAAGGTTATGGACACCTAACTAGAAGTAGAGAAATGTTGTGATTAGAATCAAATACATCTCCATTGGGGCTAAGGATGCATGGCTGATAGTGGAGAAATGTATAGATCTCCTTCCACAATCCATTCACAAATCACCTTTCAAACTAAATCATTCCTATACATTGGATAATATCTTCACTTACTGTCTATCAACTCTTTCCTTCAAGAGGTAATTCATTTCCACATGCACACATAGGATCTCGATGAGTAAATAAGATTAGTATGTTATCAAGTGTTAATTTTTGGACCTTGTTCAAACTCTTTCTTTAGTGCATGTCTTGTCTCATGATTTGTACCTTGGGCTAATCACTTTTTCATCGACTACCTTCTAAATATTTTCATAGCATCCTCTGTTCTTCAAAAATCATTTAGAACATCCATGTGTATCAGATGTCCTCTTTTCCATGTTTGCAGGAACTTTTGTCCCCTTTTAATAAGATAATTTTCTACTTCCTTTTCTCTCATGTGTTTCTTAGCCAGCTTATTTGGGGAATCCTTTCTCCTTAGTATTGAACTTATTTTATATTAGCCTTGATCCCCCTTCACCATGTGAATATTTTTTCTTTGAATACTCCCACCTAATCATTGGGGCATGTCACATCTTCACTTTCTTGTACATGTGGCATTATTCCCTTGTACATCCCATCTATCATTGGGGGCATCCATGTTTCTTGATTTCCTATACATAGTTTTAGAAAAATTTCAAAATAAAAAACATTCAAATATGTTTCTAAAAATAAAAAATAATAAAAATAATTCTACAAAATGTCACTCTTTGGCTCTCACCTATTCTTGTGTGCGAATCGCGGATCATCTTGATCTACCTCCATTAACAAATTTGGTTTGCTTACTATGTATTTAGTTGTGAACAATGAGTTGCATGGTATTGTTTCATAGTGCATTACTTTTCATAGGACCCAAGTGTACTTTGTTATTCCCCTTGCATATATCCTCTCTTGGGGCACCATCTTTTAACCCTTGTCATTAATTCGCAGGTTGAATTCAAAGCTTGATAACAAAAACATTACATTATGTTTCTCTATCAAGTTATCTTCTTTTAATTTCATGTATTACATTGTATTTTGTATGTTACATGGAGTTGGTGTTTTTATCTATGAAAATTTGTTTGTATATGGATTTTCATGTCATACTACACTTTTGTTCATTCTTTTTAATAAGGACCGATGATGTTGATCATAAGCAATATGATGAAATAAAATTGGTTTTTACATTGGCAAGATGATAGCTATATCCATCTCTTTTCATCTTCATTTTTTTCCATATCACTCTCCTTATATCAACACTTTTCTTCAAAATTAACTTGGGGTAATAAGGATCAATTAATCTACTTCTTCTATTATGTTCTTTCATATTTTGATAAATCGATCACCCTCTTTCATCACCCCATCGACACTCGATGGGATATCGTTCATTTGATTAATTTTTCTTCTATCTCTTCAAAAAAATTATATGTTTTACTTGTCTACTATCTTTGAAGTGGCATCACTTATGCCACCCCAAAGAGGGGAAAATGTAGAGACCTAAAATCCACTTACGCAAGCTTTAGTGCTAAGATTGCACTAATTATCCTCTTTCTCATCATTTCCATAATAATTAACATTTTTACGTTAATTAGCTAACATTCTTCTTCATATTCATTAATTAATTATGTTTCATTAATTAATTAGCCTCGCTATTATTAAGGATGTCAATTAATGACCTTTCATTAATTAATATCTACTTCTACTTGGGTTGACTAATTTTTATTAATTAATTACACTCACAACTCTAAATCAATAAATTACCCTTTATTGGATCAAATTCCTCTCTTACATCCCACAAATAATAATAATTTTCCTCTAATTATCTTATATAAGCTTACCTCGCCGATTAATTAATCACCTTTGATTAATTAAAACACCCCCAACTCCCATGACTTACTAATGACAAATTAAACCCTTCTAAATCAAGATTACCTTTTATAAAGAAACCTTATCCATTCATAATCTTATTTTATCTTTATCCCATATTCATAAATTTACTAGCCTTGCCTCTTCGGATAAGTTATATAAAGAACCCTCCTTCTTACCTTTCTTTTTACACCATGCTTTGAATAGTGAAAACTATAAGCATTTTGATCTTGATCCATTATCCATTGTTGGAAATAACTTCTCCATCTTGTATCCTTTCACATGGACATCCTTCCACCTATAACATAGGAAACGATAATGTGTTGGGTTATAGAATTTCATTTATCAAGATACCACGTAAAGTTATAGTATAACATGAAAATGTAGAAAAACCTCCACACCACGAAGAAGAAGAAGAACCTCTTGAGGAGAAGTCCTATTCAATAGAAAATATAAAACCTTATTCGAAAATTATATTTTTAACATCTCATGTACAAAAAGAAACAAACAAAAATGTGCATAAAATGAAGCCTAAGGTCAAAGCTAGTGAACTTCACATAGAAAACCAAGAAGGAGAAGATATGTAATACGATCGTGTATATATCCCGGTTCTCCTACTAAAGAGAAACTACTTACAAAATAAATGTAATCCATGAAAGGAATGCTTATAAGCCTTCAATAAAGTAATGTCAAGAATAACAAGAAATACCAATATGAAGAGCTATGCCCCCATCCATTTGATAAAACTATGAAAATTCAACCCTTCCCTAAGAAGTTTGACATACCAAAATTTGACAAATAAAGAGGGAAAGGCGATCCATGAGATCATGTGAAATATTTTTACATGGCATGCCAAGAAGTGGCATATAGAGACAATTACCTCATATGAATCTTTCCTAAGAGTCTAGGGGGACAAGCCCTAGAATGGTTTGCTTGCTTACCTCGTGGGTCTATCTTCACATGGCTTGAATTGGCAGAAAGTTTTGTTTGAAATTTATCATACAACATAGAAAGTGACATAACCATGATATAATTGTGTTTTACTAAACAACGCCCTAATTAAACATTCACTATCTTCTTGAAAATATGGAGAGGGATAGCTAGCTACTTCCTTGTGCATTTCATAAAAATAAATTGTTAGTATATTGTGCCCAATCTAAACCCGGACATTGCTTTCCATTTGTAAATTCATTGTGTTTGTACCTTTGAAGAGGTCATTGAAAAGGGCATACAAATAGAAAAATCCCTCATTGCCAAAGGAACCATCAAATCACATTCTAAAGATAATAAAATTCCAAACAAGAGATTCCAAATGAGTACAAATGGTTCGATCGGTCAACCTTTTAAACTGACCAAAGGACCTATTCAACCACCACCTAAATTTAGAACATTAACTCCTCTCAATGAGCCTTTGTCTATAATATTGAAGCAATTGGATGCAACTCACATGGTGACTTATCCCAAGACACAACCTTTTCATGAAATTCTCCTAAACCATCATGGTATAAAGAGTATGACTATTGTGATTTGCATCATGTCAAGGGACACAAGATAGATAAGTGCCTAAGACTCCATCACTACATCCAAGATCTCATTGACAATGGAGAGATAGAAGTTGACACCCCAGAGAAAAACTCAAATGCCAAATGAAAAGATGGGTATATTCAAAGAATCATTCCCTAAAAATTGTAGGTCGAGATGATAAAATGCCAAATCAAGGAGATTCATCCAAAATTTATAATGTTGTGAACTACCTATATACTAAGAGTGACAATAATCACTATGATTCACTCATTGGATGTATTCACTCTTCCAATGACCATGTGAATAACATTAGATCAAGGGAAAGGATTGCATTGTAGTAACAAGGTATGCCTATCTCACAATCCTAGAACCCTCTTTGTCAACCATGTAAGATGGTTGATACAATCTCTTAGAACAACTTGAGAAGAGATCTTCCAATATTTCAATCTTGGATCTTCTTAAAATATCAAACATACATAAGGATTGTTATCCAAATAACTCTCCTAGTTATTTGGATACCTCGTATCTTCATTCTAACTCTAATGCTTTACATTTTAGGTTAAGTGCTTGCAGGATTACTCATTTGGAACTTTTCATAGGCTATATTCCTTCCACACGCTGATCCATGTGCCTTATAATTCTTTCACGTGCCCCTATATAGATGTCTTCCAAATCAGTTAAGTTTTGGGTCTTCCTGTCACATGCCCTCTTTTCTTTTACTACCATGCTCCCTTCCTTAGATATCCTAGCCCTACTTCCATATTTTTCTTTCACAAGTATGTGTTATTTTCTATGGCATGTGCACCTACATGCTTACATTCTTTCTACTTTCCTCTCACACTCTTGCATCTTGCCACATGCCTCACTTCCTTGCTACAATCCATACTCACACCCTCACATGCCTTCTTTCTTATCCCTTAAATTCTTCTCCACTTCCATTTCCACCTTTCACGGCTCCTCCTGTGCATTCACTTTATTCCCTTCTTCTGTGTGTGTGCCTTCTTTTCTTTCCCCTCGCACACCCTTCTCTGAGAAATGACTTAAAATTAGTTGTCCCTGCTCTTCCTCTTGCATGCCTACGCATACACCCTATTGTGCCACGTGCCTCCTTGATTGAATTCCCACGCACCCTATTTCCATGCCTTCTATAGGTATACCTTCCTCCTATGCATAAACCTATGTGCACACCTTCCCTCTATTTCCCTTTGCGCCTCGTGCCCAACTCCCAAACTTTAAAAGGCCATAACTTTTCATCTAGAGCTCCGATTATCCCAAAATTGGAATTTTCAGAATGTGAATGACATCCTCTATGATCTAGAGATTTAATTTTGATGAGGGTAGATATATAAAAATTAAATAAACATATCTAGCTCTAGTCAATTAAATACCCAGTCCGTTAAATGACATAAATTCCTAGCAAATCCAAAAGCAGATTTGCCTCCACTTAGAATGTCATCTATTTTACATTTCTCAACAAAATTGCACAATTTTGGTACCGTTGGAATTGTGGCTCCAAGAACAACGCAAAAAAATCAAGAAATTTAGGATTTGATAAGGAATTTATGGTGATTTCATAGAAAACATGCCCAATTTAGAACAATGTTTTATTTGGTAGTTGGGGGTGCATTAAATGAAGCATGGGCTGACATTTCTCACTACTGTAAGTCATGGGACAACATGGTGAGCCTTTTTCAAGAAACAAAACATCATTTCACTTCATTTACTACCTCTTGCAAGTTGTGAAAAGATAGATTTTGGGATTTTCATTTCTCTCTCTCTCTCTCTCCTCTCAGAATTCTATAAATTGGAGTGTTGGGATCATTGTAAAGGAGAGATTTTTAAGTAGAAAACTTAGTAAATATTGCTTTGTGAAGCCAATGTATCTACTGAGCCCTTGCATGGTGATCTAGGCACTTATCTTGTAATAGATTGAAGTGTGCATACTTATGAAGCAATAGATGTAAGTTTGTGGATGTATCTTCCCCTACTATGTTTGTTTACATTCATCTTTCCCTTTCAATCTCATTGCATATATATATATATATATATATATATTATATTATATATATATATATATATATATATGGGATCCATCATCATTTGTGTGTATGAAATGTTGTTATGAGTGCATTTTCTAGATTGTGGAGAAGCTGTTATCATCTCTTCTAGCATGAATTTTTCTTCTAATTTTCACACATTGGAAGACCACTCTCTCACACTCTCCTTTTACAATTGTATCACCTCTTTAGTGTAGGCTTTGTTTTCATGCACTCTCTTTCCTTGGTCCCTTGGAAAGTTAGATTAGGATTAGATGGTTTTTCTTACATTAGAGTAGACTATGGTAGGTAGCTTAGGAGAAAGAACAAGCTTTCTTTGGAGGTCTATCTCAAGTAGAAAGTCCCAAAAATTAGAGATAATACACATGTTATCCAATCACATTGTGAGCTCAATCACACACACTTGTGCGCAAACCAAAGGGTGCGGTGATTCGGTGATAACAAGGACATCTTGTAAAAAGAATTGTAGGGGTTAGGAGTACCATTGGAAGTAGATCCTTCACATATTCAAGCCATGGTGGAAAACATTTCACTAACTATATACATCTCCTTTAATCATAGGAAGATCCCTAGTGAAGATCCTACGCATAATCTCCCCTATATATTGAGGTATTTTTACCTACCGCAAGATAAAAGCGGTGCTTGTGGACAATGGATCGGGGGTTGAATATATGCACTTTGAAACTAATTAAAAATTGGGACATACAAAATAATATCTAGAATCCCATATTATTACCATAACTTTTTATGACGGTCTGCAAAGTGGGAGTCATTTGGGAAAATCACATTGCCCAATGGAGGTAGGACCAAATTGTCATCATACAAAGTTTCATGTCTTATACTTGGAACTTCCATATAATATGCTTCTTGTCCAACCATGGATTCATGTCATGTAGGCCATACTATCAATGTTCCATCAGTGCATCAAATTAAAACATGAGGGACACACTATTACAATACAAGGAGATCTAGAACCCTTTACTCACTACAGAGCTCTCAATAGTTTTACATGTGAGGGTGCCTATACATGTCCCTCTAATGATATAGTTATTCCTCTTCAATCAAAAGATATGTAATCATGGGTAGATTTAGAATCCCTCAATTCTTGCACCCGTGAAGCTTCTACATCGACTTCTCCTTTTGATTCATGGGAGATGAAATTTCTGGAATACGTTGTGGAGAATAAAATGTTATACAATCTCTCCTAGTTTCATACCTATCATTGTCACCTAAAACAAGAGGCCAACCCAACTATCATTTCAGATGGCCTAGAGATGAGAAAACTATTGGGACATTTTACTTAGGGGATTACTTCTTGAAGAAAAATTGTTAAACCTACCTACAACTTGGGTCTTAGAGGATACTCACCAAATTGCTACCAAATCCTTGAGTATGAGAAGTCTAGAAAAATGATGTATTTTAAGGGATATAAGGTTATATGATGTGGAAAGAATGAGAAAGGACAAAGAGAACTAGTTCCTCTCCCACATTTCAAGACAAAAAGATATGGTATCGGCATTCGACCCTATGGATCGCACCCCAATGATCAAGATGCCACCTATTCTGAGCATGAAGATATCTCTGATTATTTAGACAGTGACACATATTCCCACTATAGCCAATATGAGGATCTTTCCTCCACGAACCTATTCATAGATAATTTTTCCTTACCTTAACCCCACTAAACCTAAAATTGACCTTATCTACCCTTTCCTTATTGAATGGGACCAACAACATCACGTACCATTAGACCTCTTTGAAAATTATGAGGCCATTATAGAATTCATGGGTATTCGAGATATAATTCCAATTAGAGACCATAAGAAGGGTTTATACATTGACTTAGATACCTGCACATACTTTAGAGAGGAAGCTAAGCTTCATGGTTAGCAAAACTTAAGAAAAAGAAAGGGAAAAATTTCCAATGAAAATCCTCGGCAAAAGAAAAATTCCAAGTCACATAGTGAAAACCTCTTTGAGGCGTTGGCTGAAAAATAGGTAAAAAAATATAAGGACAAGAAAAGTGACCACGCCAAGGGTGAAAATCTCATAGAGATGCCCTTGGAAGAAGATCTCAACCTTCCTCCCGATCCTACACGTATGGAGGATTTGTCAAAAAATTTGTGGAAGAAACAATCGATGTGAATATTAGAAAAAAGACAAACCAAAGATAGTCAAGTTGGGAGCTTTTTTCTCGAACGGGTAAAAATACATTCACCGTGCTTCGCGAGGAATTTGTAGATATATTCACATGGTCATATAAGGATATTTCATGCTTGGATCCAACTTTAGTTGTGCATAACCTAGTTGTGCACGTAGATTCCAATCCCATCAAATAGAAACTTAGAAAAATGCATCCATGGGTAGCTCTACTGGTTAAAGAAGAAATAGAAAGATTACTGGAAATAGGCTTCATTAGACCTATTGACTACTCAGAATGGATATCAAATATAGTCCCTATATAAAATAAAACTACCGAGATTAGAATTTGTATAGATTTTGGAGACATCAATAAGGCATGTCCAAAAGATGATTTCTCATTTCCCAATATTGACATGATTTATGACTCAACTTCGGGATAGGAAATGCTATCTATTATCGATGTATTTTTAGGCTATAATCAAATTAAAATAGCAAATGAATATCAACACAAGACAACCTTCACAACCCCTTGTGGGACTTTTTTTATCAGGTGATGCCCTTTGGCCTTAAAAATGTAGGTACAACCTATCAAAGGGGACTGATGGTGATCTTCCATGATATGATTCATGACATCATGGAGGACTATGTGGATGATATCATTGGGAAATCCAAGATGAGATCAAATCACCCTAAAATTTATTGTGTATCTTTGAACGCTTATGGGAATACAAGGTCGATTAAATCCAAAGAAGTGTGTGTTTGGTGTATTGTCAGGAAAGTTACTTGGTTTCATTGTATCATGGAGGGGGATTGAGGTAGACCTAGCTAAATTTATCACCATTACTGAAATTCCTCCCCAAAAACATCAAACAACTACGCAACTTACAAGGAAATATACAAGTCATCCATCATTTCATTTCAAAGTTGGCTAACAAATGCCATTCATTCAACCATCTCGCTTAAAAATATGTTACTTTATTTGGGGACCAAATCAATAAGTAGGACTTTGAATTTCTTAAGAAATACTTGGATAACCCATTGTTCTCATGCCTCCAACTCCCGGTGATAAAATTTTGTTGTATATTTATGCTACTCAATTTTTTGATTTATTTCTTACCCAATATGACCTAAGTCATAAATAAAAATCTATGTAATATCTCAAACATACCTTAATTTCTTATGAGTTCAATTATCCTAGATTGAAAAATATTAGTTGGCTGTCATTTTTTCCTTCCAAAAATTATGGCATTACCTATTGAATACTAAAAACAAGCTTATAACCAATATTGACCTACTCAAGTCATGTTATCAAAACCCACCCTTATAGGAAGAATGGATAATTGGATCATTTTGTTGAGATAATTTTACATTGATCATGTACACCAAAATTTGGTTAAAGGACATGTGATTTCCAATTAGTTAGCGAAGCAATGTTACAGGGAGCAGAACACTGTCGATCTGGATTTTTCAGGACATATCATTGATGTATATCAAGGAATATATCATGTGGTAAGTGCACTTTGATGGATCTTTCACTTTCCATGGTTTGGGAGTAGGTGTAGTGCTAATTACTCCTTCAAGAGACCCCATACCACAATCGCTTCATCTAGGTTTTCCTTGTATAAATAATATTACGAGAATATGAAGTGCTCATCGTTGGGATGAAGCTAGAAATAAAATGGGATATCCACCATGTCATGGTTGTTAGAGACTCGAAATTGATCATCAAACAACTCAAAGATGAATAAAAGTCAAGGATGAAAATATCATCCCCTACAAGAAACATTGGAAAATTTGAAAGAATAATTTGTGTGTATTACATTCAAACAAATCCTAAGTGAACAAAACCGCTCCACATATATAATGGAAACCGTGGGTTCGATGATACAAATTCCACTAGAGAGCAATGACATGCCTTTCTTTTTGATAGTTTATGCCAACATGCATATGAAATGTCAAAATCCTACTTGGCATGTGAATTTATTGGTCCCTATTCCCCGTGGTATGCAAACATCCATACCTATATTAAATATAATACCTTTCCTCTTGCCATCTCCCACTCCAAAAAACAAAGCCTCATCTGCCAGATAGCCCATTACACCCTCTTAGGGGATACGTTCTATTTTTATGGCTATGATGGGAATCTATTGCATTGTCTAGATGTAATGAATTCGGTCCAAGCATTAAGGAGGTACATGAAGGGGTGTGAGGCACCCATACAAATGGAATGGTTTTAGTAAAGAAATTACTAAGATTAGGATATTATTGGCCTACTATAGAAACAAATTTTTGTAATTATGTGAGGAAATGCATGCTATGCCAAAAGTATGGAAATTTCATCCATGCACCATCGCATGACCATTACAACCGATCATAACCCCGTGCCCATTTTATAAATGGGGACTAGATTTGATAGGAAAATCCACCCCCACCTCATCTAACGGCCATACCCACATCTTCACGTAAATGAAATATTCTAGTAAGTGGGTGGAATTCATTCCTTTGAATTATGTTACGGATGCTCAGATTTCAAATTTTATCATGAATCACCTTATTTGTCAGTATGGCATTCCGGCGGCCATAGTTACTGACAATGGAAAATATTTCAAAAATAAGACAATGAAAGATATTTGTCATCAATTTTAAATAAAATTGAAGTGGTTTACGCTATATTATACTCAAGGTAATGGGCAGGATGAAGCCACCAACAAAACATTGGTCCAAATCATGGAAAATATGGTGAGTAATACAACTCACAATTGGCATTTACAAATTCACCCAACCCTCCGGGCTTACAAAAATTCATTCGCATCCATCCGGTGTGACACCCTATTCCCTAGTGTTTGGGATAGAATATATCATCCCATTGCAAATAGAGCTTCCTTCCCGAGAATATTTGTTAGGGATTATCGGAAAAGGATGAGGATTACAAAGTGTTCAAGATGGAAGAATTAGAACTCATGGATGAAAAGAACATCTGCGCCCTTAACCATCTCAAGGTGTATCAGAAAAGGGTCTTTAGAAATTATAATAAAAGGATCATACCTCGTCAGTTTGAGGTTAGAGATTTGGTCATGAAATAAAATTAGTTCAACACAAGGGTAGAAAGAGAGAAGAAAGGCAAGTTTGAACCACATTGGTTAGGACCTTATGTCATTATAGAAAAATATGGAACAAGAGAATACAAAATTTCCCATCCCAATGGCGATGAGCTTTGTGAGACTATGAATTCCATGCACCTCAATTAGTTATATGCTTAAACATGATGCAAAAATAGAAAAACAAAACAAGAAAAAAGTAAAAATGGTCATAATATAAAAAATATAAAAATAAGAGAAATAGAAAAAGAGAAATCAAGTCATCCATATGTGAAAACCATGCAATTGTGGCACTTTGGATAGGTCCCTTGGTGAAAAATGGTTTCTAGTGCCTTGGGAGGATTTTTTGTTCATAAGCATCTTGCATCTAGAGGATACTTTTACTTTTCCTAGGCTACTTCCACACCTACATCCGATATTTCCTGTGAACCTATCATGTCAATCCTTGATCTAGATTTTTCTCCTCTTTTAAATAGGTGAAGGATGGTCTCTGTATACTCCTCATCTAACACAGGGACATACGTGACTTCACCTTCATGTTTATAAACACTTGGCACCTACCCTTGTATATTCTCTGTCTCGACATTGGGGCATCCACGTTTCTCGGTTACCTATGCATAGCTTCAGAAAACCTTAGAAAATCAAAATAAATATTCAAATATGTTTGAAAATTGTAAAAATATTTAGATATGTTAGAAAATCACAAAAACATTCAAATATGTTTGAAAATCACATAAACATTCAAATATGATCAAAATCCAAAATAAATAAAAACACAAAAATAGTAGAAAAGTGTTTCACAAAACAATGTTACAAAAACATATCTTTTGTTTACTTGCTTTATCTTGTTTCTTGCTTGGTCAAAATTGTGTACATTGTTTAGTTGTTGCTTCTTTGTACATTTGTATAGGTTGTTTCTTAGACATACTATTAGTGCAAAATCACAAAGCACCCCCAAATGAGTTATGGATCTACTTTTCTAAGGAAATGTCATTTGGTGTGATTGCACAACATTGAGCTTTCCCAAAATGTGGGACCTTTGCAAGTGGGGAAAGCTCTCCAGAGAAGGATGGTTCCTCTTCCTAAACTACCTTCCACAAGCTATTCTAGTGTAGGAAAGCTAATATAACCTAATCTAACTTCCAAGGAGACAAGGAGAGGAAGAAAACAAGGAAAAAAGAGCTTACACTAAATTGGTGATACACGAGAGAAGGAAAGTGTTGATTATCTATTAAAACTGCCATGAAACAAGAAGAGGTGAGCAATGGAAAGGATGGACAAGTGCATCACAGACCAAAGATGGATTTCACATATAAAATGTTCCAAAACTCCATGAACATAGCTCTAAAACATGCAATGAAGAGAGACAAGAAGAAAATAACCAAAAACAATCAAGGATGGACAAATGCATCAAAAACACATTTTTATTTCTCTAGAAGTTTACACAAACATCATTTCATGAGTAAGAGGAAAAAATGCCATTAAAAATTAGGGGAGGAGGTTAAAACTCCATTTTGGACCACTGGGAAAGAAAAGAAGGGAGAGGAAGAGAAGAATGATGAACAAAGTTTTACAAAATGAGCCAAAACTAGATTTTATTGCTCAAACAAAATGAAGCAAATTAGAAAACATGGGAAAATTTGATTTGAAAACGTCAACCACAAAAATATCCATTTAATTGGCCTACAAAATGATGGGTTTCCATGAAAAACCCCATACTTTGAAGTACATTGCTTCACACAGAGAGTGAGAAAGAGGCCCATACTTCATTAATTTTGGTGGTTGGGGTCGTTTCTACATTTTTTCCCTTACCAAAGACATTTTCCCATTTTCTCCCACCAATCTCTATCAAAATTCAAAATTGATGGTTCCATCGTGTGGAGAATTTCACTAGATTTCCCATGATACCAAAATCACAAAAATCTAAGCTTGGTGTGAAAGATATGCTCCTATGAAGATTTAGGGAAAAAATGGTGAAATTAGGGCAAAAATTGGGTCAAGCCAAAACATGAACTTTTTCCCTTTTTCATGAAATTGGAAAATTTCCTCAAAATCCTCCACCATTCCACCACTCCGATGACACATGGCACTCTCTGGGTGATCCACGGATTCAAAACATTTTTCCCCATTTCACAAAATTGGGAAATTTTCCCAAAATTCTCGTATCCCCACCGCTCCACTGCTGATGTGGACACGTGGTGCCATCCTATTGGTTAATGGGACCATGGGATCAATTCACACCTTTAAGTTTTTACACCAAAAATCCAAAATCTTCAACTTTCCTCTGACCCCCACCTTGGTGCTGCCGACGTAGAATTTGACACGTGGCGCTCCGATTAGTGTGGGGCCTTAACCATTTTCCTTCCATTCTCATTTATGGGCTTGTGGGCCGATTTTGAATTTGAGTTTTTTGCCCAAAAGGGCTAAGTGCCAAATATTTTCTGTGGGTCTTCCTTAGCAAAATTTCCTTCTCTGCTCCACCGGGTGTGCCAAATCTCCTTGGAAAAAATTCTTCCTTACCTCCATAGGCCCACCCAGGGAAAATTTCCCCTCCAAACTCCGTCGAGCCATAACTCAAAAATTACAAGGAGTTAGGAGGACTTATTTACCTTTATGGAAAGGGAAACAATAATACTATCGATGAAGCCATTTCTAGAATCTTTTGAGTTCTTGTAATGTGTGAAAATTGAAGTTGAAGCACAAGGAAGGAAATAATGAATGCAAGTTATCCAAAATAAGCAGGGGCTCATTTTGGATAACAATTTTTAGCGACTCATAGGGGTCATCTACCTACTAGATTAATGATCGGTGGCCTTTGAAGAATCCATTGGGCATGGATTCAAGCTTGATAAATAGATTATGATCGAACTATGAAAATATGACCTCTTAACCACTTGAAACCCTTTGAAACTTGGAGTTGATCCTCACAAAAACCATTGCATGCACTATGCAAGAGAAACCAAAAATAGCACCAAAAACTATGTATAAAATTGGAAATCATACATACCCCAAGTGGGATATGCAGAGTGTAAAATCACTTCTTCATTGAAAACAATCCTACCTACTCTACTCTAACTGGAAGCAAAGGTAAGCTAAACAAACCTGAATATTTGGTTGTGTAAAATAACTTCCTTTCCTCAAAATTGGTTGCCATGCAAATGATTTGGAGCTAATAATGGCTGGTTGGATGAGTGGAAAATCAACAAGAAGTTGTTCTTCTACCCAAATTAACAAGGTGTCAATTGAAAACAAATCTAATACCTCTTTTAGTTGCTTTGCATTTATATTGAAGAGGTATGGCAACTAATCCTTGGTACTTTATAGCTCATCCTCATGCTCGGAGAGTAAGCATGACTAGTTTTGATTCCCCCTTGGCTCCAATGAAGCCAAGTAACTGATTTGGCAAGGTTTGGTATTTTAATGTGCCCATTGATTTGAATTTTAACTCCAAAAATGGAGTCTTCTTGTAGACCTTCTTGGATGGATGATGTGGAAGGAATGGTGGAACTCTTCTACTCTTTTCCTTCCTCTTCCAGTGAAGAACATGGAAGATTAATATCTTCCAACCTTGATTCCAAAGATTTGCTATAAGATGTAGGCTATTGTAAATGAATGCTCTCCTTCATGGCAGTAGGTTCTTGTGTTTGGAAGATGGATGATGAAGGAGAAAACAATGTGATTTCAACTGGTTCCTCTCCATCAAAACAGTCTAAATCTGACAGATAAATTACCTCCTTGTTATCCTGCTGCAAATGCTCAACCTCTTCCATGGTGTTCTTTTGATCTACAACTTGATCACCATGGTTATCTTCATTCTCAAAGATGAATTTTGAAAGATCAAACTCTTCTTCAACGTTGGAGCTTGAAGAGAATGAAGTAGAAGGAAGAACTGAAGGTTCTTCTATAGCCTATTTTGTGCTCAAAGATTTTGGATCTGCACTTTTCTCCTCCACATCTGGAATGTGCTCCTCTTCTTTTGTATTTAGAGTATATTATCCTCCCTCCATGGATGATTTTTTAACTTCAATTGGGTCAGCATTCTTTTCAAACAAAGTGGAAACATATACACTACATTCGAGAAAATTGATTGTTGAGTCCGCTTCTTATTTTTGCTCTTCTTCTACTTCAACAAAAAATCATTCCTAACCACCATTGACTCTTCATATTTTTGCCTCCTCTATAGGCTTCACCTACAAAGGAAATTTCTCAATCCCATATCTAAGATCCAAGATTACTAATCTCTTAATCATTCCTTATTTGCTTGGTTCTTCCTCCTATTTTCCTTCATGACTGATTTTTAAAATTTCTTCTTCTCCACATGGAATTAGGAAGGCAAGAGAAGGAAGTGGGTTGGGATTCAACCATTTTTTCATTTTTGTGGTGGTGGGAGAGATGAAAATTATTGTTTCCTGGAGTGGAAGGTATTTATATTAGCTCGATTGTTTGGAAGGGAAAAGGATAGAATAATTGAGATGAGGTGGAAGACTAGGGAATGGAGAAATGGAATCAAATTTTGGGATAGTAGATGGGAAGCTTGAAACTTGACACTACTGAAATGATACAGATTGAAAAGGGGGAAAAGAAAGAGTATGAGGTGGTGTGCTTACCCATTGACAAGGTTGCTGAATACACCTCTCATACACCTCTATCCCTTCAGTCCATTTTGCAAGTTGGGGCAGCATCTCCACCATGAAGTCCAGCTTCTCCTAAGGGCTGAAGTGTCTTGGAAAAGGTCCAACCCATGGAAAAGGTTCCCTACAACCGATTCCAAATGCTTTCATTTATGCTTGAGCCCTGGATTACACCATGTTTACCTCCATCTTTTGGATCTTCTCTAACAAATCTACATTTTCTTCTTGACTGCCCTCATAATCTGTGTACCCTTGTGCTTGACATGCTTCATAGCCAAATTGAATTTGGCATTGCTCAGATGGGTATGCATATTGGTTTTGAATTTGATCAAAATGTTGATCTGGAGGATTTGAAAAATAAGTTGGAGGTGGGAAACATTATTGCTGTTGTAAATGCAAATTCCATGAGGGAAATGAAGTCATGATTGCATAACTTCATGGGATGATGGAAAATAATGAAAGAGATGGAATGAAAAATGAAATGGAAAATGAAAGAAAATGAATGGAAAGAGGTTCTCAACTTCGAGAGATGGGTTGTTGACCAGATGGAGTTGCCATATGTGTTTGAGAATGCCTCCAAAGGCTGAAATCTTCACAGGAAAACACCAACCTACAAAATATGAAGTGGAAGACCTCTAAGGTCCCACCGGGTGTGCCAAAATTGTTAGTGGCACATGGTGGTGTAAGGTATGTTGTTGTTTTTATGAGACACTAAGAGAAGATGAAATATCTAACCCTAGTGTCCAACCGGGCATGCCAAAACTATTAGTGTAAAATCACAAAGCACCCCAAATGAGTTATGGATCTGCTTCTCTAAGGTGATGTCATTTTGTGTGATTTCACAACATTGAGCTTTCCCAAAGTGTGGGACCTTTGCAAATGGGGAAAGCTCTCCAGAGAAGGTTGGTTCCTCTTCCTAAACTACCTACCACAAGCTATTCTAGTGTAGGCAAGCTAATATAACCTAATATAACTTCCAAGGAGACAAGGAGAGGAAGAAAACAAGGAAAATAGAGCTTACACTAAAATGGTGATACAGAGAAGGAAAGTGTTGATTATCTATCAAAATTGCCATGGAACAAGAAGAGGTGAGCAATGGAAAGGATGGACAAGTGCATCACAGACCAAAGATGGATTTCACACAGAAAATGTTCCAAAACTCTATGACACATAGATCTAAAACCTGCAATGAACATCCAAACATGCACAAATACTTATAATGAAGAGAGGTAAGAAGAAAACAACCAAAAACAAGCAAGGATGGACAAATGCATCACAAAACACATTTTTTATTGCTCCAGAAGTTTGCACATAACATCATTTCATGGGTAAGAGGAAAAAATTCCATTACAAGTAGTAGCGGAGGAGGTTTAAACTCCATTTTGGACCCTAGGGAAGAAAATAAGGGAGAGGAAGAGAAGAAGGATGAACAACTTTTTACAAATGAGCCAAATCTAGCTTTTATCACTCGAACATAATGAAGGAAATGAGAAAACGCAGGAAAATTTGATTTAAAACTTCAACCATTGACAAGATCCATCTAATTGGCCTACAAAATGATGGGTTTCCATGAAAAATCCCATACTTCAAAGTACATTTATTCGCAGAGCGAGAAAGAGTCCCATACTTCATTAATTTTGGTGGTTGGGGTCATTTCTACATTTTTTCCTATACTAGAGACATTTTCCCATTTTTCTCCCACCAATCTCTATCAAAATTAAAAATTTAGGGTCCATCGTATGGATAATTTCACCAAATTTCCGAATTATACCAAAATCATGAAAATCCAAGCTTTGGTGTGAAAGATATGCCCCTCTAAAGATTTAGGGAAAAAATGGCAAAATTAGGGAAAAAATTGGGTTGGCGGGCCAAAACTTGAACTTTTTCCCTTTTTTACGAAATTGGAAAAATTTCCCAAAATCTTCTCTTCGGTGCACCACTCGATGACACATGGTGCCCTCTGGTTGATCCATGGCTTCAAAACAACATTTTCCCCTTTTCACAAAATTGGGAATTTTTCCCAAAATTCTCCGCAGCCCCGCCACTCCACTGCTGATGTGGACACGTGGCACCATCCTATTGGTCGATGGGACTGCAGGTTCAATTCATGCCTTTAATTTTTTACGCCAAAAATCCAAAATATTCAACTTTCCTCGACCCCCACCTTGGCGCTACGACGTAGACTTTGACACATGGGCACTCTTCGATTAGTGTGGGGCCTTAACCAATTTTCCTTCCATTCTCCTTTGTGGGCTTCTAGCATGATTTTGACTTTGAATTTTTTGCCCAAAAGGGCTAAGTGCCAAACATTTTCCCGTGGGTCTACCATGGAAAATTTTCCTTCTCCACTCCCCCAGTCCACCAAATCTCCTTGGCAAAAATTCTTCCTTACCTCTGGCCCGCCTAGGGAAAATTTCCCCTCCAAACTCCACCGAGCCATAACTCAAAAAATACAAGGAGTTAGGAGGACTTCTTTACCTTTCTGGAAAGGGGAAGAAAAATCCTATCTGATAAAGCCATTTCTAGAATCTTTTAAGTGCTTATAATTTGTGAAAATTAAATTTTAATCACAATGAAGGAAAGAATGAAGACAAGTTAGCCAAAATAAGTAGGGGCTCATTTTGGATAACACATACTTTATTAACATTCATATTTTCTTTCTTATATTAGATTAATTATTACTTGTACATATGAAGTGTGTTTTTTCATGCTTGTAAATATTTGTACATAATTTTGTTATCACATCATCATATCTCCATGTTTATCATCACATATAACATCATCATATATATATATATATATATATATATATATATATATATATATATAACTATGTATACATCATACATGAGTGTTAACATATCATCACGTATCGTATCATCAAATGGGGGCAAGAGGGATAGAAAATATCAAAATCTATTCCCCGCACCAATATCATCGTGTCATCTCATCCACTAATCTAGAGCATCACATGTACAATACAATTGATATCATCTATGGATGTATCATGTAAAGATAAAACACTTGTGGTACAAACATCTCAACTATCATCATGATACATACAAAGTGTGAAATCAAACCATATAACATCACACTCTAATTTTTCTTCTACTCGTCGTGAATAATTATTTTATTTATTTTTTCACTATGCTAGGGCATTATTTTCTACCTAGTACTCATTTATTCTCACTAGGACAATTTTATTCCTCCTAGATTATGTCACTTCTTTTCACACTCCATCAAATAATTATATTTTATTAAATAATTATTTTTTTAATCTTTTGGTGTGTTGGGGCATTATTTTTCGCTTGTTGCTTCTTTCTTCTCCCTAGGGCATTTATTTTTGTCTTGGGAGAATATTTTTAATTCTTCTAACTTCTTCTCTATCCAAACCATCAAAAGTCTAGAAAAATCTAAAACAATAAAAAAATTCAAAATCCAATAAAATTCATTTTTTTCAAAATCCTAAAAATTGTAAAATTTGCAAAACTAGGTAAACCATCTCATAACGGTTGAAACTCGTGTCTTGCACATGGTATTCATTCCATATCTTGCTATAATTTTCAAATTTTCACAGATCAAATGACTCGTGGATCATCCGCTTTACAACCATTTACAAATCTAGCCTTGTTTGCTTCATCGCACTGGGCACATCTAGTTGTCGATACTATTTCATTACACATGAACACCTTATCATTGAACCTGAGCATCCTTTATCATCTCCCCTTGCATGTATCCTTTCTAGGGGAACCATTTTTTAACCCTTTTCATCAATCATGAACATTTGGGGATCTTCATCTTGATAACAAAACATTTGTACAACCGTCTTGACTGTTGTTGGTTGGAATATGTGTGTTTGTACTTGTTTTCCCTGTTAAATGAGCTTGTTTCCTTCTCATATTGCATTTTTTTCATATGTTGCATTGAGTTGGTGTTTTCAACAATGGAAAATTATTCGTAGTATGGATTTTCATGTCATTCTACTTTTTTCGTATGCTTATATTTTTAATAAGGACCGATGACATAGATCTTTGGAAATATGATGACATTAAGGTTGTTGCCAATGCAAGGGATGAAAGCTAGTTCTTCTCTCTACTTCTCCATATTTCTTCTACATCACCCTCCTATCAACACTATTCTTCTTATTCACTTAGGGCATCCTTCCCCTACCCATTCTTCTATCCATTTCTCTCACCTTTTCGATCGTCGATCACCTTCTTTCATCACCCCATCGACACTCGAGAGGGAATCTCTCACTTCTACTAATTTTTCTTCTACGCATTCAAAATTTTATATTTCCACTATCTTAAAAGTGGAATCACTTATGCCACCTTAAAGAGGGGAAAATGTAGACACCTATAATTTAGCTCGAGAAATTTAAATACTTAAATTGCGCTAATTATACCATTTCCGTAAATTGATGACATATCATCAATATCACACATTTTCTCTTCTATCATTATTAATTAAGTACATTACATTTGTTAATTAAATATTTTATCAACAACGATGTCAATTAACAACCTTCCACTAATCAACTCCCCCTTTATATCGATTAATTAATTATTTAAAATTAATTAAGCTCCCCTTTCTATCTAGATTAATTAATTATTTCTAATTAATTAAATCCCCTTTCTATCTAGACTAATTAATTATTATTAAATAATTAGCTTCCTCTTCCATTAAATCAATAAATCATCATTTATTTGATTAAATTGATCCCATAGTTTTATTAGAGTTTGTGGATCTCTAATG
This sequence comes from Taxus wallichiana var. yunnanensis, assembly GCA_018340775.1. Classification (NCBI taxonomy): domain Eukaryota; kingdom Viridiplantae; phylum Streptophyta; class Pinopsida; order Cupressales; family Taxaceae; genus Taxus; species Taxus wallichiana. The sequence goes on from CM031237.1 coordinate 563,085,181, forward strand.
AAAAAAGAATGCACGAGCAATTACAAAAATAAAAATAACTAACAATAAGATGCAATCGATCAATACTCACAAATACAAAAATGGCTCCAAATCAACTCAATTATCCATTATCCATATTCACCATGTAATAGAATGATGCAAGTCAAGTACATATAGGTGGTGATTTTGCAACCTCCTCCTAGATCAGTGGGGAATAACTCTCACTAACTGATACTAGAAGTAGAGTTGACTCCACACAACTAGTGAGCTGACTGAACAAAATTGATAAGCTAACTCAACCTAACTAGTAAGCTAACTCAAAACAACTGTTACAACTAAGCAATTATATCCCATGAGTGTAGGAAAGCTCCAAGTAAATAAAAAAATATAAGGAAAATAAATATCCTACACTAACACCCCCATAAGCACAGCTTAGGTGGGCAGTGAAAAGGAAAGTGGGTCCCGAACAACATGGCTTGATGAGGTACCCACGTATAATGCAAATCTCTCATAAAGTGGAGAAAAGGAGAAAACCCAGTGGGAGAAAAACTCCCCCCAAAAGAGAGACATGAAACTCACTCAAGAAAAAATAGAGAAGAAGAAGAAGTAGTGGGTCCCGTAACTCATCCTGATGAGGTACCCATGTACAATGATCATCCTCCAGAGTAGAGAGAGAAAGAAGTGAGGACAAGAAGGTCCCCTAAGAAGAGTGTTGATGATGTGGTCCTCTACATAAAGACTGAAGAGAATTCATCTGCACTGAACAACGTTCCTACCCTTGGGAAGGACAAAAATGAGCACTGAAAGTCAGCCCACTCCACAAAGGAAGAAGAAGCATGTAGTACTATGATCTCTACATCTAGTATGTAATTGAAAGGTGGCATAAGTCTGAAAAACATGTGCACAAAAGACAATGGTAATGCCACTACAGTATACATGTTTGAGAGAGAAGATGGTGGGGGCCCAATAACCCTCATAAAGGGATCCATAAGAATAGTTGGATCATGAAACATCTTTGAAATAGTGGAAGTGAAAAATTTCCCAAGGTGGGCACTCCCAATGAGAGAGATGAATGGGTCCTCTAGAATGTGTGATGGCTCAATCAGAGCATATTCCTATAATGCAACACAAGTGGAATCTACAAATAAACAACTCAAGTCAGGAAGATACTCATCCCAATGGGGTTTCTCAATGAGAGAAATGTCTGATAAGAATGTATAAACATCACAACATGAAGTAGGAGGAGAATAATTCTATAAAGAGCTTCTAGAAGTCCAAGATGAAGCAATGTTGCACTCAAGGGTAGAAACCTGTGTATGTGGAATGTCATCATCTGAGAAATCAAGATGTAATGGAGCATGATAGGAAATGGTCACATCTGTCTTAGAGGAAGGTTATCCAATAGAAACCTAATATGGAGAGTGAATAGAAGCATGAACATGGGCGATAATGAGATCTATGGAGGAAACAATAGGGAGAGTGTGCTCAATAGAAAGATCCTATGGAAAATTGTAACATGGTATCGATCTAGGTAGTTAAGCATGCCCAACTTGGAGTAGTATCTTGGGATGGGTGCCCTCCGGGAAATCCTAGTGTTGTTGCCTCCTAATTTTTTTGGGCCTAATTGGGTGAATACATGGTGGGACAAGATCTCACATGGTTTCATCCATCCTACATCATGCGAGGGGTGTGTTGGTGTAGCAGGTTGGTTAACACGATGAGATCCCTCTCTACCATAAGTTTGAGCTTTTAGTGTGATGACAAATCATAACATGGTATAGATCATTTTATAAAATAGTGCATTTACAAAAATAAAATGATTCCATCATGTAGAGCATAAGAAAGCATGCACTTTTGATGAAATAGTGCTCAAAAACTAAGCTACCGATCAAACATTATAGCAAAAACAATTTCCCATCAATAATGACTTATTTAATTAAAATTTTGTAAACTAATTAAAAAGTTACCATAAATGAGGGGAAATGGGGTCATGCGTATACTCGTTGGCTGTGATGAGATGATGAACATCTAGGGACGTCGCACTTAGCTAAAAATTCAATTATGTGCAAAATAAAAAGAAAGTGTTTATGCAAGAGGAGTTTGGCCACTGCCAAACTCCGGCCTTACCCACCATCTTTGACATGAAAATAATGGGATGGTACATAATCATCATAATTCCTCCTTCATGATAGAAATTTTATTTCTTTTATATATAAAAAAAAAAAAAATATGCCCCCACATTTACATCAACTCCAAGCACCACACTTAGGTTACCAATCCTATTATTGCCCTCACATTTGCTAAAGAAAACCCAATCCACATTTATCCTTTAACCAAAAAAACAAATAATGGATTGAAAAGAAAATAAGGAAAGTGTTTGACCAATAAAATAGGTGAGAAAACCGAAGGATTCAATCAAGCTAGGGTTCACCAAGAAATGATTTGGATTAAAGTAAGACTCAAGTCGATGAGTTGGAGACACAATAAGAGCTAAGAGGTGGTAGGATTGCATGTAGCCAAGGAAAGGGCTGAACTCAAATCAAGGCAAGTAGAGGTTTTGAACAAAATCAATTCAATCTGGATATGTAGAAATGATTTCCCTTTGAGATATGAAAAATTCCTCTCGATATAAGAAAGTACATAGAAGAGACAGCATGGAAATCATTGATTTTGTGCCCTAGTCTAAGAAGAAGCTTATAGAAATGTGTTATAGGTCCATTTGTTAGCTTTGAGAGATCTTGGCAAATATGCAGGTTGTGATTCCACTATAGAGGTCATTAAATGTAGTGTATGGGTCTCCTTTTCCAAAACCTCGCACAGAGATTGATGTTGAGTGATTCACATAATTTGAAATCCATCATTAGAAGTGAGGTTGAGGGAAATTTTTTGATAAGGATAGAACTGCTGAATCGAGGAAAGCTTGAGCTAGTAAAGTGGATGCAAGGCCACATAGAGTCCATTTTGAGTCACACCGAGACCATATTTCTCATATCTAAGTAGGGGCGTCTAAGATGAGCTAAGAAAGATTGTGAATGAATAGCAAGGTGAGAAAGACATTGATCTAATAGAGTTTAAATCCAAATTTCTAGGAAATTTGATATGGGTCGAGCCATGGGAATGGAGCACGGGCTATGCTAAACTAGATAGATCGAGACCAAAGATGTGCCAGTTTGGAGTGACTATGGTGAGAAGGGTCACATAGCCAACCAAAGGGAGTTGTCATAATAGATCTAATCTCACCAAGACCACCATGAATAAGATATACATAAACCACTTAAAAACCAAGACACAAAAATTTCTACAAAACCCCCAGAAAAATCTGAGGTTTATTTGAAATATTTTATAAATCCCTAAAATTTTTGATAACCCTCAACTTGTTAAATGAAGTTAGATTTATTTGCACATGAATTTTAGGCTAAAAATGAAGTATTCAAAAATATACAAATAACCCAGAGTGGCAAACCTATCCCCAAAATTGCTCGATACTATATTATATTTTTGGATCTCTGAAGAAAAAATGAATGCACGAGAAATTGCAGAAATCAAACTAACTAATAATAAGATGCAACATGATCAAAAATCACAAAGGGAAAAATGGTTCCAAATCAGCTCAATGTTCCATACTCCATATTCACCATGTAATAGAATGATGCAAGTCAATTACATATAGGTGGTGAATTTGCAACCTCCTCCTAGATCAGTGGGGAATAACTCTCACTAAATTATACTAGAAGTAGAGTTGACTCCACATAACTAGTGAGCCGACTAAACACAACTAGTAAGCTAACTCAACCTAACTGGTCATATAACTCAACATAATTTCTACAACTAAGAAAGTATATCCCATTAGTGTAGGAAATCTCCAAGTAAATAAACAAATACAAGGAAAATAAATATCCTACACTAATAAGTCTAAATCATGCTAATTATTCCTCTAAAAATATTCTATAAGCTTGCTCACCTATTAATTAATCAATTGGGTTAATTAATAAATCCCCTCAAACCCCATGAGTCACTAAAGGACAAAATAAACTCTCATAAGGTTTACTCAACCCCCATTCAACTATCCTTATCCATAACTAACTCAACCTATATATTATACCACATGTAAAGGGATGTATGCATTGGGCTATTTAAGGATACCTCCTCCTACCTTTCTATTTACACCTTTACACCTAAATGAGCATAGAGCCTAAGCTATAGCCATTTTCATCATCTTAGAGTATTCTTCATTGGAGGAGCTAGCTATCTTCATCTCTTGCATTCATCCATCTAAGCTTTTGAAGTCATATGGAAATATTTCAAATGGTCTTGTAGCCATGGATTGATAAGAATCCATTCTTGAAAAACCTTGGGATTCAAACACACAATCAACCCTTTGATTGTTAAGGATCTAAATAGGTTCATTTCATTTGATTAGCATTCAATAGAGATAGAGATTAATGGATTATCATGTTAGTTTGAATGTTTATTCATATTATAATATAAGGATGTTGGTAGATTAGTCTTTTTAAGCTCTAAGCATGATGATACATAGTTTTTATTTATATTTGTTTTAGGTATACCACGTGTTAGTTCTAATTCTCTTTGCATAACTAAGTAATTCTTGCATACAACGAGGAACCAATTTTTTCCACCTTTCAATGTAAGCAGTCCTCTTCTATTGGCTCAACGTGACCCTATACCTATTGTGGCACTCAAAATTTTACCCTTCTACATAGGGGAAAATCACGTTACTCTAGTAGAAGATATTCTTGATATAGTTAGCATTTGTGTAGTAAATAATATTACGGAGGAAAACATTGCGGTTAGACTTCTTGCTACCTCTTTCAAGGGAAAATCACTTCAATGGTTTCAAGGGTTAAGTGTTGGTACTATAACCACTTGGGATGAGTTAGGAGAAAATCTATGTAAATAGTTTGAAGACAAGAGTGATCACCTGTCACTTTTGGAACAACTCACTACCATAAAGAGAGCTCCCCAAGAATACATGAGTGATTTCAACTTCCGATTCCATATGACCTAGAATAGGATTCGACACTCATAAATCCTTCTCCAAATAATGCATTATTGTACTATTTATGAGCCTTAAATAATGATGTGTCGGTCATGTTCCATTCCATGGGAAGGACTACACTACCTGATGCCTACAAAGTTTCCATAAGAGTGAAGAATTCCTTAATCTAGGCTAGAAAGATAGCTCCACAACCACCAATTCCATTATCTCTAGATCTTACAAACAATCATCCTACCATTGCTCCTATTCTAGTAGCCTCCAAGAAACTAGCTCATTTTTTCCCTACCTCTTCAAATGACCTATTTGAAGTCAATTCATTACTACAAATGTTTGGGAACAATCTTGTTACACTCAAAAGGAAACAATTTCAATATAATCATCCATACCAGCCACAAAATCACCAAAGTATCAAGCTAACCATCCTCCTTTTCAAGGGAAAAATCAGCCTCAAAATCAAGCTACAAATCAAGCTGTGAATATCAAGCCTTTGAAATTTTAGAACCCTCTTGCTGCTAGCTCATCTAGAGCCATAATACCTGTCTAGAATAATCTAGTTCAAGACTATGAATGGTGTTATCCTTTTTCTCAATCACACAATAAAAATATTTTGCCTAGTGGAGTTCTTATCCAAGCCCTTATGGTTTAAAGCGTATATACCCCTCCAGAGCCAATAGAAAATTCATCTACATAGGAAATGGAAGATCAACCACAAGCATCTAAAGAAACCACTTTACTAAATTGGCAAAGCGAAGATTTTTACGGGTTGAATAAAATTCCTCGTCGGTAGTGACAAACACTCATTCCAAAAAGAGAGAAATGGCATCTCAACCTTCCAAATCTGATTAGACATCCACTTCACAACCTCAGTCACAAGCGGTAGTTGATAAAGATGTGGGAAAGAAACCACTATAAACACCTGCTAGCCAAGATGCAAGGAAAGAAGGTTCTTTAGGCATCATGGTACCCAACAAGCATTTTCTAAAAGAGTATTTTAATGCCCAAATAAGTTTGAGTAAAGTAGAGTAATTCCCTTCAATATTGTAGAGAAAATGAATAATACCAACCTGAGCATTACTATGTGGGACGCAGTCTCAATTCCTTCTCAAAGAAACTTGTTATGAGAGGCTCTAAACAATTTTTCATACAATTGATGGATCATTAGGTCATGGAATAACAACAACTACTACAATTTTATGTCAACTAGAAGGGAAAATTATTCTTAAGGCAAACAAACCATCTCCATTCTATATTTCCCGATCATTTACAATCATTTGGTACATAATTACATGATCGATTCTAGTGCCTATTGAGCAGACAATGTATAACACTTATCGAAGGCATACTGAATATTCACATGAAAGAGCAGAGCACGTTCAAAGGTATGAGATGATCGGGAAGGAATTGCATGCACAAGATAGAGAAAAATTTGGGACTCAACCATTTTCACGATTATGATCTAATTTTGGAAGATGACACGTGGAGAACATAAACTAGGAAAAGATTTACACGACATGCATTGGCTATTTTGGAAGAGAGTGAATATGGAGCACTTTGCATGGATGTGGGATAAAGATAAAATTGATACTAAAATTTAACTTTGAGAGGTCTATTATTAGCATTCTTGCATGTGAGCCTATTATTGTAAATGCACATGGCTATTTCCAGCATGTGACCTATTTTTGGAGTTATGCAAGTGATTAAGGGAAATTCTCCACCCTTATAAATATGTAATGAACTACGTAGTATAGTAGAGGTATGAGAACTAAATTATTGTGAGGTTATGCTGCCAAATATTATGCGTCCATAAACTATGGTATTATCTATTGTAATGATCTTCTATGTATTTATCATGTTTAATATAATGGAGTGTATTGGCTGAATTAGAGTATTAATTATGAGTATAATTAGTTCTTGCATGCTTGATTTCATCATGGTTATCATTTAAGTTTGTTATTCTTTAGATCTAGATCTAAACATGCACTATAGAATGATATATTAATTATGGATCTGAATGCATTAAGTCTTCATCTTGCTAACATCCTGCAACAACAACCCTAAAGATGGGCCTAGTACCTTTGCACGCTTCATCGGGTGAGCACTCATTCTAGGATGAGTGATGTGCCAGCACACTTGGGATTTTAATATTAAATTATAGGTTACATCATTTGGTTCCATTAATGTGACATCTTTTTAGTGGTTTTCAGATGGTTCGTGATGAAGACATACCGGTTGACCCTAACAAGTGTTGAGGAGTGGATACTCAACCTAGAAGAAGAATACGCACACAGAGGTTCAACACCGGAGCTGATTTTAATGCACGCACATGGGTGGAATAGAATATGTATGACAATTTGTATGAGATATTGTTTGCTATTTTTCGGTAGAGCTATATGAGTGGCTGATTACTTATGCATATAAAAGGAATTGGAGGTATCACATACTTATTTGGATGTAGGAAAATTTCATGCCCTCAATGATGTTGATCGATTTGGACATGCGTTGTGGATACTTGGTTTTGTGTTGTTTTGAACAATTAAATTTTGGAGTACTCAATTTCCACTTATTCTTTCCCAGAGGTAGAAAAATTCCATTTTTTATGATATCCTGGGGAATTACCTACAAGGCATTCCACTAGAAATCAAAATCTTGATGGTAACCCCGAACTTGGATAGCAAATTGATGGCTAACTAAACCTCACACATGCGTGGGGGCGGGAGAAGGTTTGGTCAAATATTGAAAACCTAGAGGAAGAGAGGTAGAGAGAAGAAAGGTGGCTTAATTATAATGAGGTGCAAGAGGGAGATAGAGAAGTAGCAGGATGTTGCAGAGTGAATGATGTTGAGGAGAGAGATGGCTCGCAAAGGATTTAGAGCTCACACAAAAGGCATGGAGAAAGAGCATTAGGAACTCTCCCATTTGGAAATCAGTTTAGGGAACCCCCCTCAGCCTCACGTAGAAGCACACCAACTGAGATGACTTGGGCCGCGGGCGTGCATCTGAGTCTACCTAGTAACCTTGCCCTTGTGCTTGGTCTTCCAGTATCTAGTATGAAAAATAGTCAGCAAGATGATTTAGGCAATAGGGGAGCAAGAGTAATTCATATAATAAAAAAATCAATGGTATCACAAACGTCTTTATTATTGTTTGGACATATTTTTAGGTGTATCTTCTACACATAATTTAGGCAAGTAGAATTTTGGACTCTCTTCAAGGGAGTAGTAACACTTCTCGGACCGTAGGGTGCATTTGATACTACTTTTGGGACATAGTACAATACATCTTTTGGTATGACTTTGGCTATAGGTTCAGGTTCGGGAGGTATAGGTGGTTCTAGTTCTAGTGGGTATGGTGGTTTTAGAGGTAGAGGAAACACAGGAGGTTCTAGATCAGGTGGGTAGGGTCCTCCCAACCTTAGAATATTTACATGAGATATCTCTTCATCTTCTAGAGTATAGGGGCATATAAGATGTTTCTGAACATGTGCATATGTGTGAAATACTATGGTGTGTAAAAGGAATCATGGCTTATGAGCATAGGGAAATTTAATTCTCTACTACGTTACAAGGAGTGCACACACGGTTGGTGCAGAAAGTTTAACCCTAATCTAACTTGCATAGACTATGTAACTTTAAAATATGCTTTCCTTAAATAATTTCATATCCCTAAGTTTGAGAAAAAGAGTATAATTGCACTCAAGGATATCAAACAAGCCATTACTAAGAGTGTCGAGAGATTATGATGCTCATTTCAAAACATTGGTATCTAAAATTTCTTATGATATTCATGCAAGCCAACATGTGCAATGGTTTTTGGGGGACTTATTACACCTTTAGAAGAGAACTATCACATAAAACATATCTTGATTGATCCATGTAAAGCACTTGAAGTAGTTGGAGAAGCTATCAAAAATTCAGCGAGATGAGACATGCACAAGGATTTGATGTACATATTGTGAAGTGGAAGGTCACACAAAGGATAGTTATCCCTATAAATTAGTACTATCATTGTTGTTGGATTGTGAGATATTTCATTTAAACCATGATGTTAGCCACTACCCATTATTACAATGTGCAATAAGGAAGAACATCTCTTGTTACTGTAAAATTTACAGGTCCATAACTCATGACACAGAAGACTATTAGTTTATTGGTCATATCCATGATGCTATAGATATTAGTGTATAATAGACATGAGTTTCATATAACTCTAAAGGAAATAATCAGCATCAGGATCGGATTCACAATCAGTGCACTATGATCGAGAATGAAAGGAATTTTGAAGGCAGTCATGGAAAAGGTCGAGGATACCATGGTGGATTTAGAGGATGAGGTCATGGTAGTGGAAGAGGTGAGTTCCCTCACGGAACATGTTATACATGTGGATATCTTGACCACTACAGTGTGAATGTCCTCATAATATTACATGTTCTTTTTTTGGAAAGAATCATAGTTATGAGGAATTCCCATACTTGTATGATCATCTTAAAAGCAACATAATAAATAAAATAATGGTGTAGGGATTCTTAGGATATAATGCGCTATGAAAAATTAGTGGATGCCCAAGTTGGAAATAGAATATGAGGTATTGCAAGTAAGGATCACTACCCATCTTTGAAGTGACACACGCCAAAGAAGTATTACAACAAGATCCTACCATCACTAAGGAGGAGGTTCTACATGCAGCACCCAGATCTTTCCCATCGAAGGAGGTTTATCGAGGAAACCATGGAGGTACTAGGAAATATTCAGGTGAAATACAATATTTAAAGTAGAAATCATAGAAGATGGAGAAAAATAAAGCATCGAGATGGTCCAATTTGAGATAGATGACTTGAAAGAAGTGTGAAAAATTTTGTGCCTAGTAGAATATCATTCCTCTATTAGGGAATTGGTTAAAGGGAAACACCCCACGCGTGAGTATTGAGGCTGGATGAAAAATCCTACATGTAAATCTTCCTCTCATAGCCTACATTATGACAAGGAAATCACTCTAAATGTTGTTAATTATGGGTGGATTTTGAGTAGTATATTGATTGATACAGACATGAAAGTCAATGTTCTTACCTTAGATACATGGGTACAAATGGGGAGACCTCCATTGCATCCATCCTCTAATGTATTGTTCATGGATAACCATATTAAGGCCACTCCCATTGTAGTTTTAAAAGATGTATCCATTACCATACAGAGACAAGTTCACTTTGAGGATTTTGAGTTTTAGCACCGGTAGAGGAAGATAGCTTCGACTCTACTAGGGCATCCTTGGTGCTATGAAAATAATGTTGATCTTGGGTTCAAAAAAGGGTTATATCAACTTTGAAAATAAGGAGGAAAGGGTTACTATCCCATTATGAGATGGTAAATATGCACCCTATGTTGAGCCCTTGATTGAGGAAGACCTTAATAGGATTTATGTACACGTCATTTGGGACCCAGAGGTGCATGAGCCATCTAAAGAAGGAATCCTTTAGTATGAGGAAGCACAGTCTATTATCAATACTACAAGTGTTGTTTGTGATAATTGGGCTCATAGCACTTATGAGTTAGTAGGGCATGAGGTAAAGAGTATATTTTATAGGGATAGTAGACCACGTTATATCAAGACAATAGGTAACAAATTAGTACCTCATTACATTAGAGAAGGAGACCCTATGGTGTTCCTGTGCATCATGGAGGAACAATGGATAGACCATTTTGAGAGAAGGAAAATGCTAGAATATACCCTACATAGGACATCGATGTGCTTGTGGGTGGTCCATAAGGATAATTTGTAGGATGGAATGAAATTAGGATTGTTCTTTCCACTAGGTTCTCAAGAGAAATGCACCTACTCAAATTTGTACTTATCATGGTAATCAACATGTCTAGCACCATGTTCAAAGCAAAGGTGAGTGACTTTGGATAGAGGGGCAAGAAGATTTACCACCTTCACTCTAGGTGCAAAACTTTTATTCCACTTTACAAGGCTGCATGTGTGATTGGTATGTATATGTAGAACTCCATAAAGAGACTAGAAATTGGTAGGATTTAATTATAGGAATGACCTAGATGTTTGAATTCTTCTCTACCAAGCCTCTAGTAGAATAATCATTAAAGGTTATAAAACACTTAACTATGGGGGATAGGGCCAAGGAAAATAACTCATTAGGAGTTATTTAATGAAGGAGACTCGGGAGCACACTTTTTGATGAAATGGAGGTCGATGCCACACTACTTCAGCATGCTTGCCTTGAGAAAGAAAAAGGAAAAATGGTCTACTTAGTGGATGATGAAGAAGTATAAAATCTGGATGTAGACCATTCAATAGGTAGGCATGAGGTTTTAAATAGTACAAATAAGACCACGCACGCCTATCATGAACCTATGAAGACAAATAAAGTTACTATTGGATACGATGTTGAGCATTAGGGGATATGAAGATAAATTTTAAATAGGGTACACACCAAGGAGGCCATAATTAGAGACTATTGGTTTGACTCGAAGTGGAAAAAATCATAGAGTTATTATGGGATTATCAAGATTTATTTCCTTGGGGGTACCATGAACTTAAAGGCATGCATGAATCATTAGGGGATATGAAGATAAATTTTAAAGAGGGTACACACCGAGTTAGAAAGAGACCCTACAGGATGAACCCCAACTTGCACTCTTAGTGTGATTACATAAAAAATTTAAAATAAGAGATTGAAAAAATGTTGAAGTGCTGGAATCATCGACCCCTAGATGAGTCGAATGGGTTAGTCCAATGGTGATCGAGGAAGTATTAAGAAGGATGGTTAGATTAGGATATGTGTGGACTACATTGAGCTGAATGCTACATGTGTGGTGATCCATTTCTATGCCATTCAATTTCGAGGAAATATTAGAAGGCATTGCAGGTGTGAAATATATTCATTTACAAATGGGTTATCTGTGGTATCATAAGGTTAGGATTGCCCGGGAGGATCGGGAAAAGACTAGTTTTACTAATGAGTGGGACAACTTTTCCTATACTGTGATGCCTTTTGGATTGAAAAACGTGCTTGCTATATTTTTGCACATAGTTGTTCGGGAGTTTAAAGATCTTATTCACAACTTTTTACATTTTGTGGGTTTATTTAGATGATTGGATGGTGTTTAGAATTGTTAAGGATTATTGTGAAAATCTACGCTTGTTTAATGTTTGAACATCAAGAAGTTCATATTTTCTACACCATTTGGAAGACTATTAGGACATATAATCTTTAAGGAAGGTTTGTTGGAGCTAAGGTTGCAGTCATTATCACTGAAAGAGCCTACTAGTTAAAGTGAGGTGCGCAAATTTTTGGGTCAAACGAGATATTATAGGAAATTCATAAAGGGGTATGCCAATTTTTCCCACCTTTGGAGGAGTTCTTTGAAAGGAAAAGGTACATTCTACTAGGGAGAACTGCAGCAACACACATTCGAGACCTTTAAGGAGAAACTAACTACCGTGCCTATTATGTGATTTTTTCGTGGGACCAACCATTTCATGTACATGTGGACACCTTTGGGAACGACCATTGGTGCAGTTTGGCTCATCCGGGAGAAGGTATTATAGATCATCCTATATGTTTTGGTAGTAGAAAGTTGACTCACGTAGAGAATAATTACACAACTACATAGCACGAAGCTTTGTCAATGATCTATGCGCTACATAAATTTAGAAATTACTTGCTAGCTACACAATTTTTATTTTATACATATCACATGGCATTGAATTATTTGGTAAACAAGCCCATTTTACAGGGGCACATATGTAGATTGGTACTCTTATTTCAAGAATTTGATTTTACAGTTGTGGTCAAACAAGGGAAAATTAATTTTGGACTAGACCATTTATCTAGAATACAGTCAGGAGAAGAAGCACATGTCATTGAAGATACCATGTCCGATGTATAGTTATACGGAGTTACAATGTGTGCCATCATAATTAGAGGACATTGATGTCTTTCTACGAACATGTATGACACCAAAAGGAATGAAATCCTTAGAGAAGAAACAATTTTCTATATGCATGACACCCTATATGTTTATTAGCAATGACCTATATAAGTTAGGTTGGGATGAAGTATTAAACCACGTGTACTTTGGAACATGAGTGCATATATACAATGGAATAAGCTTATGGTGGTATTGCAGTGGGTACTATGGGTGACGCCACGCACGCAAGATTCTAGTCAGCTGGATTATGGTGGGAGACCCTATATAAATATTTTAATGCATATTGCAAGGCTTGTGATCACTATCAGCACCTTAGGAAACTAGGTCAATGAGATGAAATGCCTCTAAGACCTATTACTAGTGTAGAACCATTTGAAAAATGGGCTATAGATTTTGTGGGTCCTATTTCACCAGCCGCACGTAGGACTAGATCATGCTATATCATTACTTACATAGACTATCTGATAAGGTGGGAAGAAGCAACACCTACAAAGGATTGTATAGTGGCTACAATAGCCATGTTTCTATGGGAAAATATTATTACAAGGTATGGATGTCCTTTGAGTTTGACCAGTGATAGGGCACACATTTTCTAAATGAGACAATCATAATTTTATTGGATGAATTCATGATTACACACTATAAGACTACATCATATCATCCTTAGGAAAATGGGACTATTGAGGCTTTCAACAAGATTTTGAGCTAGACATTGACAAAAAATTGTGATGTTGGAAGAAAGGATTGGGATGATAAACTCTACAAGTGCTTTGGAAATATCATACAACATATAAAATTTTGAACAAAGCCACACCATTTTAGTTAGTGTTTGGTGAAGCATTTCTTCCTATGGAATTCATGCTACCTTCTTTGTGTATTGTGTGCACTTTTGGAGGTCTAGTTATTGAACAAGCATTAGAGTAACGGATTAAAAAGTTAATCAAGCTAGATGAGAGATGAGAGATAACACGTTGGAGTCAAAAGCAAGAAAAGAAAGGTAGAAAGTATGGCATGATAGGTACATTAGGGACAAAAACTTGAGATAGGATAGATGATGCTTCTCTATGATTCCAATTTTCTGTGCCATCCAGAAAAATCAAAGTAAATTGGTTAGGATGATATGTGTTGGCTCAAAATTTGTCGCTTGGGCAGATTTATGGATAGATGAGGCAACAGCAGTGTGCGGTGGCATAGCCCCTCTTTGAGTCACAAAGTTAAATCGGTTTATTGCTATTCTACCACAGGAATCTTTGTAAGTCTCACAATATTATGCCTTCGGGGGTTTGGGATCTCATCCTAGTAGGGTTATTTCCACTGTGGAAAGAAAGGAATGAAAGAGAAGAAAGATCAGATCCGAAGAAAGAAAAATTCCAAAGTAGAAAGGTCGAGAGGTTTATGTTTTGGGATTGGTAAAAATGAGCCAAACCTACTTGCATAAACAAACAAAGCAATCTTGATGAATAAATGACAATAAAAAGAAGTAGATCGATAGAATAAACACACAGATCGACATAAGAAAGATCTAATGCGAATAACACATGTATTGGCACAAAGTCTAAATATTGTATTAATATTTCTTACATTACAAAAGCTCAAAGTCTTTTCTTCTCACTTCTATTTTTCATCTAAAAAATATCCATCTCCAAATACAACAAGTATTTGAGTATTTATAGAAGAAGGAGAAGAAGGAAGGAAAAAAGGAACCAACCACCTATTTACATAAAATATACAAAATATCTACAAAAATATCTCAAAGTCATGTTGACTTTTGACAACTTGATGGATGACATCATCCCATGGTGCAACATGGATGATGTCATCATTTGTGCCAACATACTTTAGACATTTTACAAAAAGAAAGTTGAAGGAGAGAGAGAGAGAGAGAAAGAATTCATTCATCATCGTCATCCTGGCCGAAAGGGGGTATCTTGCTTCTGTTGCTGCTGCTCAGGTGACGAGATGTGGAATTGGGCATGGTATTCCATGAACTTGCTGATCATGGGCTCTAGTTGATCCTGGGAAGGATCCTTGTGTCACTCGCTGATCACCTCGCAAGTCTCCCGCTCGTCTATGAGCTTCTCTGGGAGTTTGGAATATTCTTTCTCTGCTTCTATTAGGAACCGATGAAGTCAGACAGAGCTCAGCGAGTTATTGATGGATTCTGCGTCAAAAGTGACCTCTGGCCCCAGCCCTTGTGAAATGATCTCCTTGAAGATCTGAATAGTTTCATCAACTTTCCTTAAGGTGAAAGAAGGAGTAAGTAACCCTGGAGACATGTTGAGAATGATTTGTTCCATTTGGTGCATCGCGTCCAGGGCTTCTTCCTTTACCTTATCGATCTTTTCAAGGATGAATTCCAGTTGATCCATCCGGTAATCTAGAGTGGAAAGGATTTTATTGAGGGCCCTGGGATGACCAAAAACACCAAACTTGACCAGATCTTTATTTGAGCAGTCGAACATTCTTTGAAAGGTCTCACGGTTGTGCCTAGCATGGTCCAGCTCTTCTGATATGGGTCCTGCTAACGCCTGGAGTTCTTTGTTCACCTTGTTGATGTTTAGGTACAAATCGGTGAACTTGGCGATTACGCGTTCACTGTCCTTGAGGATCTGGCTCCTCCAAGTGGAAACTGCCATGCCCTGCTCGCCGATCTTTGCATATTCATTAATTTTATCCTGACTCAGAGGCTCAGGAGTCTCGGCGGTAGTTGTGGGAGGTGCACTACCCATCTTCTGTAAGGCTTGGAGCAGATGTTTATTTTGCTCTTTCAGTAGCCTTTTCTCTTCTTTTGCTTCTTGAAGCTTCTTGCAGAGGGCGTCGACTGTAGATAGGGCCTCTCCCTGAAGGCTTTCAGAAGACGTCCCCATTGTGACTTGAGTCACTGTGTAATCTATCGAGGACAGATCCTTTTTATCCTTCAGAGGATTGGGGGTGCGATCTCCATTACCCTCTCTCCCGAAGCACTCTGAGAGAAGCGTGTGATGGGCTTCTGCTTCTTTACCCCTTTTGATGGGATCACGGAGAAGTCCATCGGTGCGATGGGAACTTTTCTTTTGTTGACTTAGGTGCTGGGAGATCCAAGCTGGACTTATGGGAGAAGGACCAGAAACAGAGAAGGGGGCAGCTGCAGTAGTAGAAGGGAAAAACGTGGAGACACTTGGAGGTGGCATCGAGAGGGAGGCCGAGGAAGTGCTCACGGGAGGAAGAGATACTGCAGGAGAGGAAGACATAGGAAGGGAAGGGAGCTCAGAGATGAGGGAAGAAATGGAGGGGATAGATCCGAGAGAGAAGAAGATAGATGAAGAAGCAGGAGGAACAGTAGAAGAAGGGGGAGAGGACACGACCAAAGGAATGGTCGCTTGGGTCACCTGAGGAGGGGAAGGAGGGGAAGGAGAAGGAACAGAAGGGACCTCAGTTGTTACAGCAGTGGCGACATCCTGAGTGGATGGGCCTATTGGGACATCTTCCCATTGTTTCTTTCTCTGGGGAAGCCAGAGTTACAACTTGTTCGGGTGCAGCGGAAGGAGGACTTACAGGAGCTTCCTCTTGGGTGGAGCTGGATTCACCCTCTTTGCCTTTTCCTTTTCCCTTTGGCTATTGTTTAGCCCGAGGAGGTGCGTTGCCCAATGGAGAGGTTGTGAAATCGACCCCGAGGTAGATGAGCCCGTTCATTCGGCACAATGTTTGTTCGCAGAGTTTCTTTGACTCTTTCCTCAATTGTCTGAGGGGCTTTAGTTCTATCAATTATCGTGAAAGGCCAATCGTCCCCACCTGTGTCAAGATACACTTGATCCACTTCCTCTTCAGTAGTTTGGTAGCCTTTGGGGACGATGGCCACCCCGTACTGGATGATTTCTGCTAAGGCCAAGCGAGAATGATCCTTCCTTCTGAGCTCAACCTCATGATATATGTCGATGTAGATATCTTCGATCTGAGGGATATGGATCGGGTCGAGCTTAGCCCTAGGAAAACAATTTCTCGGGTCGAAGGTGGGCCTTCCTTGGGAAGTCATGTTTGATTCAAGTAGCTCCAGTTCTGCAAACATATCTTTTGCCTTGTGGTGAGTGAGACACGTATATCTACCCACTGTGAGGGGAAAGGAGTTCCACCCTTCTTTCTCTTTAGGCACTTTTCATGATAAGTAACAAGCTGCCTTGATAGCTCCAACAGGATCAATTTGGGCCCGGCATACCTTGGCAGTCTAGTCGGTTCCCCCAAGAAATTGACTGCCCTTAGATAGGTGAATGTGGGGAATTGAGTGAACAGGGCCCCCACTTCTCAGTAGCTGCTACTATGCTCTTGGTCATTCGACCAGTGAGTCATATTTGACCTCAACAGGTAGATGATGAAGTAGAAGAATGCATCGTTGATCTTTGTGAATTGGGGGATGCTATTTTCCAGCTTCAGCTCTGGATAGTATTCATAGATTTTAACTTGGGGCCAAACCCCACACCGCATCAGAGCTGGATAGTCCCTTTCTGAAGCTGCAGCATAGACCACGTAGGAGTTCATATAGAACCTCCCCATTGTGTTGAGTTGTTGTAGCTGCTCAGAGATTGTGCTGCTTATAATTTCTGCCCATTCAAAGCGTTGATCGGGCACATTTTTGTTCATTGTCTCAAGGTACCGCAGCATCCACTTGTGAAAATAATGGGCGTCAGGAAGCGAAAACTCTGCTCAGGAATGTAATTGTGTCAGCTGAGTTCCTCTGAAAAGTCACTGCGATGAATGACTTGTGGCCACCGAGTCACTACTTTTTTGTTCTTGAGATAAACTTCATTCATCAGCTGCATGCATTGATCTTCATTGTCATCCCAGGCCTTGATGCAATCTTGTTGGCTGACGGCCACAAAGTGTCGGTGATGAGGAATGCCGAGCATTATCTCAAAGTGGCGGGTAGTGAGGTTAATTATAACCTCGCCCTTCTCACCATGGACACATCTTGTGTCTTTGTTGTAGCATCGGGCTACCACCATCATAAATTCATTGTTTACGGCACTAACTGGGATCCCACCAGCAAAGTGCAGGGCACTGCCTATCAGCTTGTCCATCCATGGACTTCTTGTGACCCTTTGGGTTCTGGCCCAGAATTCCTCCATATCAATATGACCCAGCTCTGAGTCTCTGATGTCTAGGTCACACTCTGCTTGGGACTCGGGCATTCTGACCCTCTGATACTTATACTTCATTTCTTCTTCTGTGAGCTTGGCCTTGCCTTTAGATTTGATAGGTTTCTTGCTTGATGTTGACATATGTTCTTCTGAACTTAGTTGCTGATCTGCAACAATAAGAAGTGAAACCCAACGCAAGAAAGCCATGTCAGCTGTCTGATTTTCCATTGAAATGTTGACAGAAGAAAGAGTTAGCAATTTAAAGGCCTCAGGGCGCAGGGCGCATGAATCTTTGCGAGGTTACTGAGGCTAAATAGTAAGGCGCACAGGAAAGGGATGTTGCAGGGGATAAATCAGCGCCAAAGGGCGCATGGCGCATGGACACTGCAGGGTGCATTCTTTGTTGTTGTAAGCACAAGTGTGCCTGCGCCATATGTATGTGTTTTAAAGGGTGCATGGATTCTTTATGTTGCACGGGAACAGGATGCGCCAGAAGCGCATATAATTTTCATGTTGCATGGAACTTCGGTGTGCCAAAGGCGCATATAAGGTTTGTGTAACATATGCTTTTTGTGCGCTTAAGGGAACTTGGCGTGGCGCATGAAAGGTCTGCATGACATGATGTTGTTGTTGCAATGATGGATGCGCCTGCGCCGTTTAAAGCTTTGCACTTGGTGTGGATAATTTCTATGTTGCACACATGCAGGGTGTGCCATAGGGCACAAGTTTTAGCGATGCAACAAATGAATTTGGTGCATCATGAGGGGTGCGAGGAAAGTGTTTGTAACAAACTAAGGCAGTGCGCCTTGAGGGCGCAACTTTTCATGATGCAGCGGCGTAGGGAATGTGCGCCATTGGCGTGGCTGCTCTTTGTGTAACAGGGGTGACAGATGCGCCATTGGCGTAACTGTTCTTCATGTTGCAGGGTGTGCCAATGCGCCAAAGGAGAAGAAAAATATAGTTTTCTTTTCAAGCATCAGTTCTCTCTCTGAGGGGTTTCTATGTGGTTAAGCCTCCTTTTGCAGGGTCATTTGGGGTGATAGAAATGGCTTTAAACAAAGGGTTCCAAGCTAATATTTCAGGACAGAGCTTCCTCTACCAGCAGATCTGGAAAGAGGGGAAGATCATGTGGAAAACAAAAGAGGGGCAAGTTCATGATTTCATTCTTTCAATCAATTCATACCAATGACAAGCAGCCAAAAACCACAAACACGAAGCACAAAAGAAAGAGGACCTCTTACCCGGATATTTATAATGAAGAAATGTGCAAATGGGTCCACAAAGCAATTGAAAGTGCAGGTGAGTGCTTGTGAGCAGTACATGAAGAAAATCACGTGATTTGTTGGTGATAATGACATTGTAGACACGCACCTATTTATAGGTGAGGAAGCAATAAATGCGCCACCAACTTTTTAAGTGGCGCACCAAAAGAGTTGTCGACACAAGAAAACATGCCCTTTGGCACCAAAACGCTTGTCAACACGATAATATGTGTGCCTATGGTGCACGAAAGTGGTGTCGACAGAGGAATATGTGTGCCCTTGGCGCACCAAAAAGTGGCGCAACAAAAGATATGTTGACAGGAAGGCGCATGCGCCTTGGCGCATGCAGGAAAGACTCAACATAGAGAGGTGCACCAAAATGCTGACACAAGAAAACATGCGCCAAAGGCTTTAAAGGGGGCGCATGAACATTTGATGTTGCATAGTCATTATATGCGCCCGACCAAAAAAGAGACCAAAAAAAATGGCTAAGTTCGGAAAACTAGATTTCCGGGAAGGGATTTTGCGTTCGAATGCTTGAGAATCCTGACGAGGATCGGAACAAAATTTTGGTAGGGTTATCTGTAAAATTTCCCTTGCCAATTTTACGGGATAACAGCTGGCTCTTTCTGGGGACTATCCCTGAGCAAACCTCAGGGGTAGAGAATCCCAGATCTCATGTGCCTATCCATTGGGTTGGAGAGAGTCAAAAACAAGGGTGACCAGGAGGGCGAACAAAGGGAACACACAACAAACAAAAAGAAAACACATGACAAAAACAAACACACAACTAAAGCAAACTATACAAAGAAGAGAGCAAGCTCTACTTCCTGAAGATCTTCAGATGCTGCCCGCTATAGGGAAGCGGGAGCTCGGTTCCATCTAGATATGAGAGATAGAAGCTATTCTCTCCGTTGAGCTGCTTGATCTTGAAAGGCCCTCTCCACAGAGAATCAAATTTCCCGTGCATGCCCTTTGGCTCTCTTCGCTTGTCCCACAGAAGGACGAGGTCTCCCACCTGGAAATTTCTTTGCTTAGCTTTTTTATCGAACAGTCTCTTGACTTGATTCTGATGTTCGGTGATCTTGTCGATCACTCTTACTCTCTTTTCTTCGAGCTCTGATAGATACATGATCCTCTTTTCAAGAGAATTTTGGAAAGTTTCATCTTCAATAGCTCGTGCCAAGCGTGAGCAGGAAGTTCAGTCAGAAATGGGAAGCTCGGCATCAGTGCCATATAACACTTGAAAAGGTGACATGCGAGAGACCTCTTGGGAGTAATGTGATCTGCCCACAAAGCGTCGTATAAGGACTTGTGCCACATTCGTTGATTCTCATCCACCAGCTTTCGTATGATGGTCACCAAGTTTTTGTTACTGGATTCTGCCTGACCATTTCCCTGAGGGTAATAATCTGAGGCGTGAGCCAAAGTTATCCCATATTCATAGAAAAAACTAATAACTTCCCGTGAAGAGAAGTTAGAAGCATTATCAGCAACAATCTTATTCGAGAATGCCAAATCTGACAATGATATTTTCTTTGATGAAACTGCAAACAACTTCGGAAGTGGCATGTTTGACAGGTATGGCTTCCACCCACTTGGTGAAGTAATCCATTGCTGTTAGGACATAACTATGTCCGACACTCGATTGGGGGTTGAGTGCACCGATAAAATCAATTCCCCACTGCTTGAATGGTTCGTTGACAATGACCGGCCTGAGGGGAAAAGTAGCCAACTTGGGCTTGCCGATGACTGGCAAGGTTCACACTTTGCTACCCAGGTGGCTGTATCTTGGAAAAGCGTCGGCCAATAGTACCTGGCCGGATGATCTTGTGTGTTGTCACGAGAAGAGGAGAAATGGCCTCCATAGGCTGAATTATGAAAACTTTCAAGTAACTTCACCTGTTGTGGCTTGTCGACACATCGCAAGAAGACACCATCTATCCCGCGTTTGTATAAACCGTCATCCCAGATGACATATTTGGCTGCTCTGAGCTTTATAGTGCACTTCTCCTTCGTAGTTAGGTGAGCTGGGCATTCACCGTAGGTGAGGAAGAAAGCAATATCGGAATACCACTCATCGCTGGTTGCGACAAATAGACCCAGAGGAGAGAATGGGCTTTCTCCAGCTGGCTTTGTACTTCATTGGTACAATCATCCTTTTCCTCAGGGTTTTCTGAATCTTTGTTTTCAGCCATAAGTTGACATAGGCCTTTGCCTCTTACCAACTTGGTTGGTTTTATATCTAAATCGTACTCCTGGACCTTTGCGATCAATTTCCTGCAAGCTTCCTAACTCTGTTGAGTTAGAATTGATTTGACTACCGTGTCAGGGACCAACACCACTGTATGAGAATTTAAAATGTAATACCTGAAGTTTTTGACTGCTTTGACAATGGTGAAGGCATGCTTTTCCAATTGAGACATTTTTAATTCGTGAGGCTTGAGGGGAGAGCTCATGAACACAATCGGAGATTCAACATCCTCAGAATTCTTTTGCATCAAGATGGCAGACACAGTATGCTCAGATGCATAGCTATACATGATAAAATCCTTGGAGAAATCGGGACATACCAGGATTGGTGCGTGAGTGACGGAAGCTTTTATTTCTTCAAATGACCTTTTTCCTTCCTCGCTCCCGGAAAGTTGGTGATCCTTTCATCATGTCCAATATATGATGAGTCTTTTCAGCAAAGTCGGGAACAAAGTGCCTAAGAAAATTCACCTTTCCAAAGAAAGAGTGAACGCCGGTCTTACTTGTAGGTAGAGTAAGGCTCTGAATAGCCTTAACTCTTTCGGTATCTATCTTCGTTCCTTCTTTGCTAACAACATGCCCTAGCAACTTTCCTTCTGTGACTCCAAAAACAGACTTTTTCGGGTTCAGGGAAATCCCATGCTCTCGGCATCGGCCAATACTTGCTCAGGTGATCACATGATGATCACTTCGTTGTTTAGAGAACACAGTTAAGTCATCTAGATAAACCCTGATGACCTTCCCCATCATACCTTTGAATGCGAGGTCCATGGCCCTGAAAAGTGGCACCGGCATTAGTTAGGACCAAAGGCATCTGCTTTGTAGGCAAAGCGTACCCGGGGAGTAGTGAATGTTGTTTTAAATTGATCTTCAGGTGAGACTTCAATCTGATTGTAGCCTGAAAAACCATCAAGCATGGACAACATTTCTGATCCAGTTACTGATTGTAGAACTTGATCCATTATAGGAAGTGGGTAGTTGTCTTTTAAGGAAGCCTGATTCAAATTTTGAAAATCTACGCATATGCGTATTTCACCATTTTTCTTGCGCACTGGCACAATGTTTGCTACCCAAGTACTGTGATGGATAGGAAAAATGATTCTCGCATCTAGCATTTTCTGAATTTCAGCTTGGATAGTACCTGAGATCTTAGGGTTATAATGCCTTTGCTTCTGGCGAAAGGCTTTGACGTCTTCTTTCAACGGGATGTCATGCGTTGGACGTCCTTTGGCTTAAAAGACTTTAGATCGGCATAGGACCATGCCAATACATCCATGTATTTCTTCAGCAGTTTGACAAACTTCCACTTCTCTTCAGGCGTGCAACATTTTCCAATGTTCACGAATTGCGGATGCTCTTCCGAACCTAAATTAACCGGTTCGGTTTCTGGGGATGATCCAGCATCATCTCACCTTTTCTTTTTACAAAATGGTCATGCCTGTCGAACAACCATTCTAGAGAAACCAGGCCCTTCGGAATTTTATTTCCTTTGAGCTGACATATGTCGTCGTTCCCTTCGGATTCATCCTTTTGATCGGTGACTGATTCGCGGCACATAGAAGTGGATCCTTCAAAATGTAATTCCTTGAAATTTTCACCTTTTCTAGAAAGGCAATGAGTTGATTGTCATCATTGAATACTTGCCAATGCTGAGAATTATCTAGCACACTTGGGCGGAAAACCATCTCAATGGTGTATTTGTCTATTTTCAAACCTGGGTGCGGGAGCATGAGGGATGCTGAAATGGCCAATGAATCGGCCATGTCATTTTGAGCTCTTGGAATGGATTCTATTGAAAAAGGCATCAAATTCTTCGATGTTGTCCCACACCGCATTACGGTAGTGCCTGAGCCTCTCATTCTTCACTTGATATATCCTTTTAACTTGATTCACGACTAGCTCTGCATCACCTTGTACTTTCAGATTTTTGATCCCTCTCTCTCTTGCGGCCTGCATGCCAAGTAACAGAGATTCATACTCAGCAGTGTTATTTGTGTTGAAAAACTGCAACTTGAAAGAGAGAGGAATAAATCTCTTCCTCGGGAGATATTAGCACGGCTCGGCGCCACATCCCTTTGGTTGCTTGCAGTTACCTTGCCATCAAACTGCAAAGTCCAGATCTTATTAAGATCTTCTTCTTGGATGAGAACAACCATTTTTTCAGACTCGGTAGACAAGAAATAGTTCCCCATCCCTGATGATTCGAAAAGAATTTGAGCTTTGGGGTCCTCAGAGTTAGTAACCAAGTACTTCTTTTGTGATTCTGGCTCCAAAGTCTGCATTACACCTTTGATGGGGATTCTAGCCTTGGACCAGTCCATATGAATCTCCCCACCAACCTCACTGCAAAAACTTCTTCCCAACAAAATTCCATAGGCTGCTGGAATGTCAGCAACGAGGACGGTCATCTTTACTCTTTTCTCTGGGAATGCCGCAAATGCAAACTGCGCGTCTTTGATTTGACCAATCAACGGAACTGCTTGGTTTCCAAGGAATAACATCTGCCAAAAGGCTTGGTAAGGGTGAGGCCCAAAGCATGGGAAACTTTTCCGGCATGCGTTATCGAAGCCCAGAATCAATTATGCAGTTACTTAACTTGTGGCCATTGATTAGGAGGGAGAGATAGAAAGGTTCTATCTTGCCTGATGTAGATGTTGAGGCAACATTTATGCGGGATGCAGGAGGAGTGGAAAGGATTCCTTTTGGGGAAACCTGGGGAGTTATGACAGCTTGACTTTGAATATACTTAGTCAATCTTACAAGCTGTTTGGGGTTTGACTGAAGATACTCGGCTTCAGACATTTGGATCTTGGTCTTTTTAGCATGGTCAATTATGTCAAATGCGGCCAAGGGTTGCGTTGGTGAAGGAATGAGTCCCTCACTTCGTGATGGTAGGGTAGGATTACTGGTCTTTATGGGAATAGAAGAAGGCTGATTTGGAGGAGAAATGGGGGGAAAAGATTTCCTTGTAAAAGACTTAACAGGGAGTTGAGTAGGAAGAGGATTACCTCTTTTAGCAATGGTTGGAGGCGCGTTTGACACGGCCTTCTCCTTCTGCACATGGGCAGTGACCTCTGCTTCTTTTCCTTGTGAGCGGGTAAAAACAACATATGATTGTCCACTTGCATAGCCTTGTGTACCCTCCTCTTCATCAGATTCTTCCTCCTCAAATTCCATATACCCGATAGTAGAGTCGCCAGTCGGCTCACCGACATCTTGATCATCTTCACCTTGAGACGAAGGTTCTTCGTAATCTTGTTCCTCTTCTTCAATTTCGGCTAAGGCGCATTGACCGGAGGAGCCTCAAGTGCCAACCGTGGAGTAGTTGTTGCGGGTAAGCGCGACCTTTGTGGAACATTGTTGGAACGAAATTCCTCGTGGAATATCCGGTATGAGGAACCGGGGGAAGCTTGGGCTAACTGCTTCTTTAATGCAAGCAAGTCATTCGCCATCTTTTGAAATGCCGGATCAGATGAAGTAGTGGGAGAAGGGCCCGAAGATTTAGGCTTGGATGATTCCCTTTTCAATTCGCCAGATATTATCAAATTATCTTCAATTCGGATGGCAGCGGCCTAGGTGAGAATCAAGGTAGCCACTTGTTCTTGCAGGAGCAAGAAACTTACTTTCGAGCTCATAGCATTCACGAAGAAACACTTCTGATTTTCTGGTGTTGGAAGCATGGCGACAGGGACACGGTTGATTAATGCATTGAACCTGGCGATAAAATCACACATGGTCTCATTGGCCTCCTTTTTCAGGTGAGTGATCTGTGATAATAATGCAAATGCATCTTCTGAAGGCTTTGTACTGTCTTGAAAGCATCCCAGTGGTGGCCCAACTAGTAATAGATCCGGCCGGTAAATGCTGAAACCATTCTGCTGCGGGCCCTTGTAAAGTTTCTAGAAAAAGGTGAACCGACACATCTTCATGAGTTACATCTAGGATACTGCATGACATGATGAATGTAGATATGTGTGAATCCATGCTTTGGTTCCGCTCCCGTCAAATTTGGGAAAATTCTTTCGGTTTCCATGTGGGAGCGCGTGAACTAGGATGTGGTAAAGCCGGGGACCCATAGCATTTCCCCATGGTACCGCCATCTGGACAGCTGGAAAAAGAACACGGGCTAGAAACACAGTTCCAGCTTGAGCAAAGAGTGCTACTGAAAGGGATGTGGAGGCTCCTTGTGAAAGATGTTTCCTTCGCGGAGGTGAGGCACTTCTGGCTGACCGATCAGCTGAACTTAGTGATGAAAAGCGCGGTGTTATACTGAAATTGTGCCTTTGAAGAAGATCGAAAGTAGGATCGACTTCTCCATGAGCTCTCTGCTACGCAGTAAATGGCTCACCTGCCAGCGTACCTTCCGGATCTGCGATGTTGTGGCACAGATTTAAAATTTCTTTTTGGTTGTACTTGCTGATTTTCTGGTTTTTCTGACAAAAACCAGCAGCATGTACTTTTCTAAATATTTAAATTTTATCCCTCATTTGAAAACCGATTGCGGTTTAATGACAAAGAACAATGAGGATAAAATGACAGTGAAGATTAGTAAGCTGATTTTGGATCTAAAGTTGACTTTTTCAAAGAGTTTGAAAATTTTGGTAAACAGTCAAAAACTCAGATCTACGGAAAAATACATATTTTTATAAAAACTCAGTGAACTAAAGATCTCCAACTAGGCCAGATCTATGGATCTCAGAAGAAAATTTTCAATTTAGAGCACTTTTGCAAAATTTTGGATTTTTAACAAAAAGTTAAAGTTTGCAAACAGATAGTGATTTTTCTGATTTTTACTGATTTTCTATCATACCACTATCATAGATGATAGATCTATTCGTTCCCAGTAGAGTCACCAAAAACTGTTGGTTTGAAAATCATCGCTTAGGCGTAGATTTATGGATAGAGATGAGTCAACAGTGTGTGCGAGGGGCATAGCCCTCTTTGAGTCAAAGCAAAGTGGCTGGTTTATTGCTATTCTACCAGTAGGAATCATGCAAGTCTCACAATATTCTACCTTCAGGGGTTTGGGATCTCATCCCAGTAGGGTTATTTCTGACTGCGGAAAGAAAGGAATGAAAGAGAGGATGAAGAAAGATCAGATCCGAAGAAAGAAAAGAAATGAATTCCAAAGTAGAAAGGTCAGAGGGTTTATGTTTTGGGATTGGTAGTAAACAGAGCCAAACCTACTTACATAAATGAACAAAGCAATACTGATGAATAAATGACAATAAAAAGCAGTAGATCGATAGAATAAACACACAGATCTGACATAAGAAAGATCTAATGCAAATAACACATGTATTCAGCACAAAGTCTAAATATTGTATTAATATTTCCTTCTATTACAAAAAGCTCAAAGTCTTTTCTTCTCACTTCTATTTTTCATCTGAAAGATATCCACCCTCAAATACAACAAGTATTTGAGTATTTATAGAAGAAGGAGAAGAAGGAAGGCAAAAAGGAACCAACCACCTATTTACATAAAATATACAAAATATCTACAAAAATATCTCAAAGTCATGTTGACTTTTGACAACTTGATGGATGACATCATCCCATGGTGCAACATGGATGATGTCATCATTTGTGCCAACATACTTTAGACATTTTACAAAAAGAAAGTCGAAGGAGAGAGAGAGAAGAGAAAGAATTCATTCATCGTCGTCATCCTGCGGCCGAAAGGGGGTATCTGCTTCTGCTGCTGCTCAGGTGACGAGATGTGGAATTGGGCACGGTATTCCATGAACTTGCTGATCATGGGCTCTAGTTGATCCTGGGAAGGATCCTTGTGTCGCTCGCTGATCACCTCGCAAGTCTCCCGCTCATCTATGAGCTTCTCTGGGAGTTTGGAATATTCTTTCTCTGCTTCTATTAGGAACCCGATGAAGTCCCGACAGGCCAGTAGGTTATTGATGGATTCACGTCAAAAGTGACCTCTGGCCCCAGCCCTTGTGAAACGATCTCCTTGAAGATCTGAATGGTTTCATCAACTTTCCTTAAGGTGAAA
Source organism: Taxus wallichiana var. yunnanensis (assembly GCA_018340775.1). Lineage (NCBI taxonomy): Eukaryota > Viridiplantae > Streptophyta > Pinopsida > Cupressales > Taxaceae > Taxus > Taxus wallichiana. The sequence continues at coordinate 563,112,753 of CM031237.1, forward strand.
GAAGGAGTAAGTAACCCTGGAGACATGTTGAGAACGATTTGTTCCATTTGGTGCATCGCGTCCAGGGCTTCTTCCTTTACCTTATCGATCTTTTTGAGGCGAATTCTAGTTGATCCATCGGTAATCCAGTGGAAAGGATTTTATTGAGGGCCTGGGATGACCGAAAATGCGAACTTGACCGGATCTTTGGTGAGCAGTCGAACATTCTTTGAAAGGTCTCACGCTGCTGCCTAGCATGGTCAGCTCTTGATATGGGTCTCTTTGCTTTGGAGTTCTTTGTTCACCTTGTTGATGTTTAGGTACAAATCGGTGAACTTGGTGATCACTACGCGTTCACTTGTCCTTGAGGATTTGGCTCCTCTAAGTGGAGCTTGCCATTGCTCACGATCTTTGCATATTCATTAATTTTATCTGGCTCGAGAGGCTCGGGAGTCTCGGCGGCGGTTGTGGGAGGTGCACTTTGCCCATCTTACGTAAGGCTTGGAGCGAGATGTTTATTTTGCTCTTTCGGTAGCCTTTTCTCTTCTTTTTGCTTCTTGAAGCTTCTTGAGGGCGTCAGCTGCTAGATAGGGCCTCTCCAAGAAAAGGCTTCGAGAAGACGTCCCCATTGTGACTTGAGTCCTATGTAATCTATGAGAGACAGATCCTTTTTATCCTTTGAGAGGATTCATGCGATCTCCATTACCCTCTCTCCCGAAGCACTCGAGAGAAGCGTGTGATGGGAGCTTCTTTACCCCTTTTGGCGGGATCACGGAGAAGTCCATCGGGTGATGGGAACTTTCCTTTTCTTGACTAAGGCTTTGGGAGATCACTGGACTTATGGGAGAAGGCGGCCGAGAAGAGAGAAGGGGGCACTTGCGGTAGAAGAGAGAAGGGAAAAATGTGGAGACACTTGGAGGCGGCATCGAGAGAGGAGGCCGAAGAAGTGCTCACGGGAGGAAGAGGATCTTTGCGAGGAGAGGAGAGATAGGAAGGGAAGGGAGCTCGAGAGATGAGGAAGAAATGGGGGGACAGATCGCGTGAGAGAGAGAAGATGGGAAGAAGAAGGAGGAGCAGTAGAGAAGAAGGGGAGAGGACACGACCAAAGGAATGGTCGCTTGGGTCACCTGAGGAGGGGAAGGAGGGGAAGGAGAAGGAACAGAAGGGACCTCAGTTGTTACAGCAGTGGCGACATCCTGAGTGGATGGGCCTATTGGGACATCTTCCGTTGTTTCTTTCTCTAGGGAAGCCAGAGTTACAACTTGTTCGGGTGCAGCGGAAGGAGGACTTACAGGAGCTTCCTCTTGGGTGGAGCTGGATTCACCCTCTTTGCCTTTTCCTTTGCCCTTTGGCTGTTGTTTAGCCGAGGAGGTGTGTTGCCCAACGGAGAGGTTGTGAAATCGACCCCGAGGTAGATGAGCCCGTTCATTCGGACACACAATGCTACATTCTCATGAGTTTCTTTGACCCTCTCCTCAATTGTCTGAGGGGCTTTAGTTCTATCAATTATCACGAAAGGCCAATCATCCCCACCTGTGTCAAGATACACTTGATCCACTTCCTCTTCAGTAGTTTGGTAGCCTTTGGGGATGATGGCCACCCCGTACTGGATGATTTCTGCTAAGGCCAAATGAGAATGATCCTTCCTCTGAGCTCAACCTCATGATATATGTCGATGTAGATATCTTCGATCTGAGGGATGTGGATCGGGTCGAGCTTGGCCCTAGGCAAACAATTTCTCGGGTCGAAGGTGGGCCTTGCTGGGAAGTCATGTTTCAGATTCAGCAGCTCCAGTTCTGCAAACATATCTTTTGCCTTGTGGTGAGTGAGACACGTATATCTACCCACTGTGAGGGGGAAAGGAGTTCCACCCTTCTTTCTCTTTAGGCACTTTTCGTGATAAGTAACAAGCTGCCTGATAGCTCCAACAGGATCAATTTGGGCCGGCATATCTTGGCAGTCTAGTCGGTTCCCCCAAGAAATTGACTGCCCTTAGATAGGTAAACGTGGGGAATTGAGTGAACAGGGCCCCCCACTTCTCAGTAGCTGCTACTATGCTCTTGGTCGTTCGACCGTGAGTCATATTCGACCTCAACAGGTAGATGATGAAGTAGAAGAATGCATCATTGATCTTTGTGAATTGGGGGATGCTATTTTCTAGCTTCAGCTCTGGATAGTATTCATAGATTTTAACTTGGGGCCAAACCCCACACCGCAATTTGGATAGTCCCTTTACGGAAGGCTGCTGACATAGACCACGTAGGAGTTCATATAGAACCTCCCCATTGTGTTGAGTTGTTGTAGCTGCTCAGAGATTGTGCTGCTTATAATTTCTGCCCATTCAAAGCGTTGATCGGGCACATTTTTGTTCATTGTCTCAAGGTACCGTAGCATCCACTTGTGAAAATAATGGGTGTCAGGAAGCCGAAAACTCTGCTCAGGAACGTAATTGTGTCGCTGAGTTCCTCTGAAAAGTCACTGCGATGAATGACTTGTGGCCACCGAGTCACTACTTTTTTGTTCTTGAGATAAACTTCATTCATCAGCTGCATGCACTGATCTTCATTGTCGTCCCAGGCCTTGATGCAATCTTGTTGGCTGATGGCCACAAAGTGTCGGTGATGAGGAATGCGAGCATTATCTCAAAGTGGCGGGCAGTGAGGTTAATTATAACCTCGCCCTTCTCACCATGGACACATCTTGTGTCTTTGTTGTAGCATCGGGCTACCACCATCATAAATTCATTGTTTACGGCACTGACTGGGATCCCACCAGCAAGGTGCAGGGCACTGCCTATCAGCTTGTCCATCCATGGACTTCTTGTGACCCTCTGGGTTCTGGCCCAGAATTCCTCCATATCAATATGACCTAGCTCTGAGTCTCTGATGTCTAGGTCACACTCTGCTTGGGACTCGGGCATTCTGACCCTCTGATACTTATACTTCATTTCTTCTTCTGTGAGCTTGGCCTTGCCTTTAGATTTGATAGGTTTCTTGCTTGATGTTGACATATGTTCTTCTGAACTTAGTTGCTGATCTGCAAGAATAAGAAGTGAAACCCAATTGAAGAAATCCATGTCAGTTGTCGATTTTCCATTGAAATGTTGACAGAAGAAAGAGTTAGCAATTTAATCGGGCGCGGGCGCATAAATCTGCGAGGCTTAGGGCTAAATAGTAAGGGCGCATGGGAAAGGGATTCTGCAGGGATAAATAGTAAGGGTGCATGGCGCATGGACATTGCAAGGTGCATTCTTTGTTGTTGTAAGCACATCGGTGTATGCGTTTTATAAAGGCGCGTGGATTCTTTATGTTGCACGGGAACAGGATGCGCGAAGCGCATATAATTTTCATGTTGCATGGAACTTTGGTGCGCCAAAGGTGCATATAAGGTTTGTGTAACATATGCTTTTTGTGCACTTAAGGGAACTTGGCGCGGCGCATGAAAGGTCTACATGACATGTTGTTGTTGCAATGATGGATGCTGCCTGTGTTTAAAGCTTTGCACTTGGCGCGGATAATTTCTATGTTGCACACATGCAGGGTGCGCCACAGGGTGCAGGTTTTAGCAATGCAACAAATGAATTTGGTGCATCATGAGGGCGCGAGAAAGTTTTGTAACAAACTAAGCGAGTGCACCTTGAGGGCATGACTTTTCATGATACGCAGCGGCAGGGGAATGCGCCATTAGGCGGCTACTCTTTGTGTGAGGGTGACGAGATGCGCCATTGGTGTAACTATTCTTCATGTTGCGGGGTGTGCCAATGTGCCAAAGGAGAAGAAAAATATAGTTTTCTTTTCAAGCATCATTTCTCTCTACGAGGGGTTTTACATGTGGTTAAGCCTCCTTTTTTGAGGAGGTCGTTTGGGGTGATAGAAATGGCTTTAAACAAAGGGTTCCAAGCTAATATTTTAGGACAGAGCTTCCTCTACCAGCAGATCTAGAAAGAGGGGGAAGATCATGTGGAAAGATAGTAGGGGCAAGTTCATGATTTCATTCTTTTCAATCCAATTCATACCCACAAGCAGCCAAAAACCACAAACACGAAGCACAAAAGAAAGAGGACCTCTTACCGGATATTTATAATGAAGAAATGTGCAAATGGGTCCACAAAGCAATTCGAAAGTGACAGGGCTGGTGCGCAGACAGGTACAGAGAAAATCACGTGATTTGCGTTGGTGATAATGACAGCACAGACGCGCCTATTTATAGGCGAGGAAGCAATAAATGCACCCAAATTTTTAAGTGGCGCACCAAAAGAGCTGTCGACACAAGAAAACATGCGCCCTTTGGCGCACCAAAACACTTGTCAACACGATAATATGTGCGCCTATGGCACACCGAAAGTGGTGTCGACAGAGGAATATGTGCGCCCTTGGTGCACCAAAAAGGGGCGCAACAAAAGATATGTTGTGAGGAAGGTGCATGCATGCCTTGGCGCATGCAGGAAAGACTCAACATAGAGAGCCACACCAAAACACTGTTGACCCAAGAAAACATGCACCAAAGGCTTTAAAGGGGGCATGAACATTTGATGTTGCATAGTCATTATATGCGCCCGCCCAAAAAAAAGACCAAAATGGCTAAGTTCGGAAAACTAGATTTCAGGGAAGGGATTTTGCAAGCGTTTGACGCAAGAAATCCCGATGAGGGATCGGAACAAAATTTTCGGTAGGGTTATCTGAAAAATTTCCTTGCCAATTTTACGGGATAACAATAAATTATCACTCACATACTTGAAACATGATGTTTTCGGTTAGAAACACTTGATGGAATATATTTACCCGCAGTTACTTCAACAGATTAAGTGAAGCCCTACTATAAATAAGTCTTCTTGGTGTTTGTAATAAGGAAGTGTTTCCATTTAGATTAGGTTTTCAATTCTGTATTTCCTTCTTCATCACTATGCTTTGTCAATTTAGTTGGTGTTTTTGTGTAATAAGCATGTTTGTGCACCGAAGCTAATTATTATTTGAAGAATTTTTATGCACAGAGGACTGCACATACCATTAGTGTGGGGTGGTTATTGATATCTAGGTACAAGATTGTTGAAAATAAGTACACATGAAAGGAACAAACTACTATAGGTGTTATTCAAGTTGGAGAATTGTTAAATAAGATATTATCTGGAAACAAGGACCATAGGTGGAGATGAATGAAGAAACAAGTATAACGTGAGGTAAGTAGGGGCCATGGGAAATACAAAGGAAGGAACAATGGTGAGGTATTCAGCACACAGAGAGATGCACCGAAGAGATTTCCACGGCTAGAAGGTAGGAAGGTGCACTAGAATAGCTTGGGTGCGAAGATTGACCACACGAAAAGAATGAAAATGGTGAATTAATGAGAATATTGTTGGTAGGTGAAGGTGAAATAAATGCACTAAATTTTAAAATATATATATATAAGGAAGGGATGTGATTTCATTCTTACCATTGAAATTATGAGAATTTGAAAAGAGCTAAGTGCAAATGAGTCGAGAAAATCATGTTGAGGTGCAAGTGTGTGAAACATTTGTGCACATGTGAGAAGATTTCGTCCCCATAGGTGAAGGGTTTGAGCAAAGCAGATGTGTTATGACAGATCTAGGGCACACGATTTCCATTAGGGCATGGAGATTCAAACTAGGGTTTTAACTTGTTTGATATAGAGGATAGAAAGGAGATATTTTCAAATGGCAAGAATAAATCACCCTGCAATGGGAGTAAAAGGGAATAAGAAGGTCGAAGTGGAAGAAGAAATTGCTCCCGAGAGTAATTTCTCAAAATATAGTATCTAGAGGTCAAGATTATGGGAAAAGAATGGGATTACCACATCCATAAATTTAAGATCAATGATTACAACCATCACACATCAGATAATAAGAAGGAACTAGCACTATTGTTGAGCACATAGATAAACAAGCACACACATGAGAAGACATTCCAAAGTGTACAATGACTTTAAAGAGAAGTTGCTAAAGTAAATTGGAGTCTACCAGTTATACGAGATTCCATACTTTAGAAATTATGAACCATTGTATCCATGGTTTATGAGAATATTCCATGAATACTTCTTCTACTTTTCCTAGATGGAGGATTAGAATCACATCCACCTTAATTTCAACTTGATGATAGGATTAAGGGCCTCATAAGTAGATCGGAGAGTGACTTAAGAGATAAAGCAATGATCCCTGGAGATAAGAAAGGAGCTAAGATATACCAAGGGCCTATGTGGCATGGAAATTGATAAAATTGAAGAATCATCCAATGGTACAGAAGCTACACATCGATAACAAAGTTTAATGACCAAGAAAAGTGGTCGCAGTGAATACAATGTGGCTACATGTTACAAGGAAAATGTCTCAAGGAGTTATCTATAATATCACAAAGGTTACATAGTAGAGACAATCATTGAGGAAGTGTGTACGGTTGTGAGAATTATTTTTGGTGCTATTTTATTGTCTTTTGGTGTTTATGGATATTGAAGTTCTGATGGGCCAAAGCAAAATATTTGAGTACCCCTAAGGAAAATAAATCTTTGGTGGAAAGATTTGATAAATACTTATGCAAAGGGACCATAGATGGGCCATTTAAATAGAGGGTGGAGATGTGGTGTGACAAGCTCCATATAATGTCTGAAGAGGAGTGGCACGTACCCAAAGAGTTACCTACGGTGGTGGGTAAGGCGGTACAGCTCGTAGTCTACCAACATTTTTGCATCACATAATTTTTATGAAGGATGGAGCTTCAAGCCCTTGGTGAAAATTTCCATATGCCTTCACAACACACTACTTACATGCATCAGTTCAACTGGTTCATAGATGCACATCGCCTAAACTTCCTCATAGATAGGGTAGATTTTGATTATCACACTCTAACAAAAACATATGTATATCCAGGATGGATTGCCTACATTGAGAGGCTTATCTCGGATGTAATAAGTATGAAGTTGGTAAGCTTTGTAGTCGAGCTATTGGAGCGGTGCTTGTGTATCTTAAACTCAATATAAAGCTAGAGAACAAAAAATACGTTGATTTCATGCTTCCAAGGCTGCCTAAGGGTAAGCATATAGTAGATAATGTGCTAACTCCATAGCTTGTAGAGACTCTAGTGGTGGATGAAGAGGAAGATGAATGAGAATATAGTGGTGGCATAGAGTATAGATGACGAAGGAAACCTACAAATAAGGTAGGAACTAAGTGTGTGACTAAGAAATCTCGGAGTACAAGAAGGAGGTGATGAGGACCTAGATGTAGTACAAGGAGAGCACCGCTTCAAAAGGGTATTCAGAAGAACCAGAACCCAAAGTGCTACACCACAATCAGTTTAGAGATCTTTGTGACTCTCTCCTTAGAAATAGATAGTAGAGAAGAGAAGGAGAAAACTGAAACTGAATGAAGAAGTGGAAGAGTCTGCAGAGAGCACGCCTGGCATCCCCATACAACCAGAGGATGTAGAAGAGCCAAAGGACAAATAAATTAAGGATGGAGAAGAATGAGTAAAGGAGGTAGATGGGACAACACAAGATACTACTCAGGGCATAACAAAACAAGCTCCAAATATTGGTACTCAAGTTCCTAAGGGGCAAAGATCAAAGAGGACAAGTGGGAGTATACTACACCATTCATAGGCTACTGCGAGGACACAAGTAAAATTGTTCATGCCTATTTCCAAATCATGGTGGGCCTTAAGGAATTATATATATGGGATTTGATGAATTAGGATATGACCACCATGTGAACAAGGAAAAATTGTCTTGGTCAATGCAGACACATATGGAAAACCAGACTTCGACGTATTTGAAGAGTCTTGTGTATCAAGAAGATTGAAGAAGACAACTCAATCTAGACACATAATAATAAATCCTACTATTATGTTGGATGAACAAGTAAGTAATGCCTTGGTGAAGGTATCTATAGAGGTGGAAAGGAGGAATGTGGATAAAGATGCAACTATTAGGGTGTTGAAAGAAGAGATCAAGGCCAAAGATATAGAGATAGCACACCTATAACAAGAGAAGGACTTAGAGTAGAAGAAGAACAATACTTTCATCAGCATGGTAGAGGAAATTGGAGACCATGTCCTAAAAGAAAGACCACATTTGGAGTCTAAGGTACCCAAAAAATTTCCTTCGGCAATGCATTATGTACATACCTTGGTGGATTTGGTGCTTGAGGATGGACCTATGTGCATGCCAACACAAAAAGATCCTAAGCAGGAAGTAGAGTGATCAAAGGATTCAATGATGTAGAATATTACATCTTATGAGACATTTCTCCAAACCTTATAGGAGGAGCTAAGGAAAGAAGACCAGGCATTGAATATGTGTATAGCTCTAGAAGAATTCAATAGGATAAGGACAATGGTAGAGGATAATGAAGTCCTAAAAGCTATGAAGGATGAGACACTAGGTCACGTGGAAAGGTTGACATTGGTAAAACAAAAGCAAGGCCCTTGTAGCAACACAAGAACCCCATAATGAAAGGTTAGATGAGTTGGGGAATATTATAACGTAGAAGATGGATCTACTAGAAGGAAGAATGTCTGTAATGTCCAACATTTTTTGGTTTTGCAAAATGAAAAGGGATAAATTTCCCAAGATGATTTGGAGTCTATTGTGGTAGATATTCCAAGAAAAGAAGAGGCTGCACTAAGTGAATGAAAGACATTAGAGGCCAAAATAAAGGAATAATATCTAGAACTCATTCTTCAAGTTAAAGCGAAGTTGATGCAAAGTAAATAATTAATATTTGTATAGAAATTCTTTAACATTCTTTCCATTCTTTTGTATTCTTTATTATTCAAGGAGTCACCATTACTAGGGTGGAAATGTAGTTAGCGTGGGGTAATGTTGAGCGAACAATGTATAACACTTAGCAAAAGGAATAAATATGATTCACACGAGAAGAGTAGAGCACGTTCAAAGGTGTAAGAAGATCAAGAAGGAATCGCATGCGAGAGGATAGAGGCAGATTCGGGACTTAGCCATTTCCACAATTATGATCTATTTTTGGAAGACGGCATGTGGAGCACATAAACTAGGAAAAGACTTGCATGACGCACATTGGTTATTTTTGGAAGAGTGGCTATGGAGTGCTTTGTATGGATGCGGGATAAAGAAATAATTTCTCTTGTGACAGGTTAAGCTGTGAGAGGTCTATTATTAGCATTATTTCATGTGATCTTATTATTATCAAGTCACATGACTATTTCTAGCATGTGACCTATTTTTGGAGTTATGAAAATGGTGAAGGAAAGTCCTATCCTTATAAATATGTAATGAACTACATGGTATAGTAGAGGTATGTGTCTTGAATTATTGTGAGGTTATGCTACTGCAAAATCGATACACGCATAAACTATGGTATTATCTATTATAATGAGTTTCATGTATTTATCATGTTTAGTATAATGGAGTGTATTAGCTGAATCAGAGTGCTAACTCGAGAGTATAATTGGTTCTTGCATGTTTTATTTCATAATGGTTATCATTTAAGTCTATTATTCTTTAGATCTAGATTTGGACATGCATTGTAGAATGATATATTAATTATGGATCTGAATGCATTAAGTCTTCATCTTGCTAACATTAAATAATAACAACACTAAATAGGGGCTTGGTACCTTTGCACACTTTAGGTGAGCACTCAGTTTAGGATGAGTGATGTGCCAATGCGCTAGGTTTTTAGTGGTAAATTCTAAGTTGCATCGATCTTTAGTAGCTTGGTCATGCCCAAACAAATTACAGATGTACTACACATACAACATGTGCCCGATTGCAATAGGATTTGTTCAGCTAGATGGAAAAACCATTAAAATTTTGGATTTATCAAAGGACTTCAAATTATCATCCACGCATGCCCAAGTTTTCATTCACCTAAGACATATCAGTCATTGATCTCCCTCCTCTCTTATCCATATCTACTATCACGATATTTCACGCAATATGAATGGTTATCTTTTGGCCAATTGGTCACATATGATTCTTAGGATTCGATCACGGAACCAAAGTAACTATAATTGTAAAATCAATCTACCATAATCATGTAGATCCCTACACTGTTAGTCATATAAATGGGAATTATACCATTGGTGATCCAGAAGAAGAAAATGTTGATCATGAGCTGATCACTCTTGTTGAAGAAGTCCTAGATACTATCTTTAGATGAAGTAAGTGGAGATCATCAGTATGACCCCTCCACTAATGTGTTGGAAGAGGAAGAAGTGGTTTGTTGTTATTGGAAGAAACAAGATTGGATATGTCTTGCATTCATGAAGAAGATATAATCATACCACAACTTGTCAAAAACAAAACATAATTCGAAGGACTATAGAAATTTTTCTTCAATGGCTTGAGAAGTAAGAATGGATCCGGTGTTGGAATCATGCTAATTTCTCTAGATGGATATAATTACTTCTCATCTTTCTGGATGCAATTCAATTGTACAAACAATATTGTTGAATATGAGGCCCTTGTGCAAGGAATCTAGCTAGCTTAAAAGAAGGGAATCAAAGACTGACTATTTTTGAGATAGTGAGTTAGTTTTTCATCAAGTGATGACATGTAGTGTATCCAAAAATGATCTTTTAAGATCATAAAAGAATTGAATCTAGGATTTGATTGAATATTTCAAAGCTTTTGGGATCCATGCAATTCCTAGAAATCAGAATCAAGATGTTGATAGGCTTGCTACAATTGGCTCACAATATGACATACCTATTGATATCATGAAAAAGGTGAAAATATGTCAAAATGGTGGTTTAACCTATAGTTCCGATAATGTGAGTAGCTGATAGGTGTTAGATAGTGACAAAAATTGTTCTTTTCCTACAAGAAGAGGCGTAGTTCACCGTGAAAAATCAAGGTAAGATGCAAGAATCATATAATGATCAAATCATACAATTGAAAATAAAAATGTTACCAAAAGGTTTAGTCACTCTATGGAATCCATTTTCAATTCAGATGATCAAGTGAAAATATAAATCTCTAACATGGTGGTCAAAGAAGAAGATTTTGAGGAAGTCGAGGTAGTAAATGAAAAGATTTTGAAGATTGGAAAAGTATGCACTTCCGAAGAGAGAATATTTCATCAAAATTTTCAAGAGTATCACAACATATTTGAGTAGAGCTATAAATACTGTGTGGGGTTTTGATCTAGGTCTAGCACAACATACCATCAAACTGGATCCTAATGCCAAGCCAGTTCATAAAAACAGAGGCCAATTAATCCCAAAATCGAGCCACTAATGAGAAAGGATCTAACCAAAATCATCAAGGCCTGTATAATTTTTCCTATCAAACATTCCTCTTGGGTAGCCAATTTGGTTCCTATAAGGAAGAAGAATGGAGAGATTCGATTATGTGTGGATTTCAGGGACTTGAAACTGTGCCTCATTGAAATATCATTATCCTCTTCCATCCATGGAGAAAATCCTTCAAATGGTGGTAGGAGCTCAAATATTTTATTTTCTCAATGGTTATTTGGGTTACAATCAAATTTTGGTCCAAGAGTCTGATAAATTCAAATGGATTTCTCTACCAAGTGGGGCACGTATGCTTACAACAAAATTCCATTCGGATTTTCCAATGTGGGGCTACTTTCCAAAGAGCCATGGACATGGAATTTAAGGGACTAATCAATTATATAATTTTTTTACCTTGATGATATAATTGTATACTCTAAGCATGCAGAAGACCACATCACACATCTAAGGAAGGTTTTCCAAAGGTGTAGGGAATTTGGGGTTTCACTTAACCCCAAGAAATGTATTTTGCAGTGCATGAAGGAAAATTGTTGGGGCATGTTGTTTCAGTGGAAGGAATTTCTATCAATCCAGCTAGGATCCATTCGATTATGTCCTTATCTCTCCCAAGTCACAAGAAGGGTCTCTAGAGTTTTCTGGGAACTATAAATTTCATGCAGAGATTCATCCCTCAATTTGTAACATTAGCTAAACCATTAACAACCATTATAGCCATCTTTGGAAAAATATGTCATTCTCATGGACAAGGAAGGAAGGGAGAGCTTCAAAGCCATCAAAATGGACATTTCTCAAGATCCCACACTAATGAACCCCAAGTTTGATAAAGATTTTATTCTTTATGATTTTGCAGGTCAAGAGAGCATTTTAGGTATCCTCACCCAACAAAATGATGATCGATGGAGAAACCAATTGCTTTCTTTAGTCAATCCCTCAAATACTATGAGCTCAAATATTCATTTTTTAGAAACAAGTCTTTGTAGTTATTCAAGCTTTGAATAAATTCAAGCACATGTTTTCAACAACAAAATTCATTTAATGGTGTCTCATCCAGGTGTCAAGGACTTTTTGTTGAATAAAGAGATGAACAAAAAGTGTGCTAGATGGATCATGAAGGTGATGGAGTATGACGTACATATCAAAGTTACCAAACTTGTTAGAGGAAAAGGTTTGTGTCAACAACTTGTTGCAGACATGGAATCAAAATGTGATGAGAACATGATGACACTTCTAAATAGTGATGTGGGTGATGATAAAGTTTACTGGCTATCCAAAATGAAGAGTTTCCTTTTCTCAGGAGTATATCCTATGAACATGGATAAAAATCAAAGATAGAATTTCCGTATTCATTCTATTCCATATGTTCTAGTAGATAATGTTCTATTTTGAAAGGATTTGAGTGTTGTTCTCCTTCGGTGCATGGGACCAAAAAGATAAGTAACATAATGGAAGAGTTTCATAACAACCTATCTAGAGGACATTATTCATCACAAACAATTTCTACCAATATCATGCAAGATGGTTACTATTGGATGGATGTGTTCAAATATGCCCATCTATGGGTAAGGAAGTGTAAGAAATGTGCCCTTTTCATGGGAAAATAGAAGTTGGTAGCTCTTTCACTACATTCAATTTGAGTGGATCAACCCTTCGTTCAATGGGGGTTGGATTTCATTGGAATAATTAATCCTCCATCTAATTGACAAACATGAATGGGTTCTTACTACAATGGACTAATTTAATTGATGGACAAAGGTTGTAGCATTATAAAAAAGCAATGAGAAGGTAGTTATTGATTTCTTAGAAGGTATAATGACAAGGTTCGTTGTTCTATTTATAGTTACTTGAGACAATGTGATGGATTTCCTTGGCCTAAAGCTAAGTGAATGGGTTGTTAAGAATGAATTCTACCTCAATAATTTTTACAATTATTATCCACAAGGAAATGGATTGGATGATTGTAGCAACAAAAATCTCACAATGATTATCAAGCACACAATGGAGACTAACAGGAAGACTTGGCATACATAGCTTAAGAATGCCTTATGGGTAGATTAGATCACACCTAAAAGGGCATCATAAGTTCTCCTTTCATGCTTGTATATAGAAGGGAAGAAAAACTTCTACTCTCCTTGGAATTACCTTCTTTGGATTTGGCTCATCATCTTGAAGTTATGGAGAATGATCTTATGATAATAAGTTTTTCTAACCTCATGGAGTTGGAAGAAGTATGAATAATTTGGAGCATCATCGGAGGCTCAAGTTAAAAATATTTTAACAAAAAGGTGTCGAGATAGGCATTTTAAAAGAAAGATATTTAGTTCTCAAATGGGATGAAGATAGAGCCAAACCAGGAAAACATGCCAAGTTTTACACTCTCTGAAGTGATCCATACATCATCATGAGTTATAAAGAGGTGAATTCATTTCGTATATCTGGGCTCAATGGAGAATAACTACCCATTCATGTGAATGGGATACATCTCAAAGATTTCTTTTGAGATCATTCCACCCCTGTATAGTTTAGCTAATATTTTTCCTCAAAGTGCTTATGCACATTGTTGTGCATTGTTGTCTTTTTCTTTCCTCATTGTTTTGTTTTAGTTGTTCTTGTACATTGTATCATTATTGATAGTTTTAAGGAGAAATAAGTTCAAATTATTCTCGAGTTCATTACTTTTCCCTCCTATACCAAAAAGACTTCATGATGTATCACAGAAGATCAAATCACTTTCAGGATTCCAACATTGACTCCATGTCCAATGGATGACTTAAGTATAATGGAGTCATGCTTAGAAGGAAATCATCCTTGAGAGGTTGCAAAAATGTTATCCAATTTTACACACATGGAAAAATTAGAAAACCAGGTTCTGTTGTGCTCTAGGATTGAGGAAGGTCTTCACAAGAGAACTTTGGGCATATATGATTTTTTTGCTTTAGGGACGATTCGCAATATTGTGGTTGTGCTCAAAACAAAACATTGGTCTCAATGGGTAGTCTTGATGGGCCCACTTTTGGTTGTCATGGGGATAAATTAATTAAAATTGATAAATCATGTTGAGGAGGTCTTACTATATCTCTATGGTCCTAGGTTTTAGGAAATCTAAGGAGGCCCAAAGGTTTCGAGGTCGGGTGTGAGAATGTCCTAAAAAGGTTATTCAAGCTCAAATATATTGCCGAGTAGCTCGGTGAGCTGATTGGTGAGTTGATATCATGTATAAGGTGGAAGAAAATTTTATTATCTTGGTCGAGCTATCTTAATTACATGGGGTTATATCAAGGTTTAAGGTGATCATATCAAGTCATGAAGGTTGGCATTAAGCATAAAAATGAAGAATCAAGAATGGAAGAGATTCGAGACATGGGAGTTTAATGAGAGGGCTTGGCTCATTTGCATGGCATAGGAAGACTAGCTTTGCATAAGGCTATCGAATATTACTCAAAAACAAGGTAATATGTTTGGTGAATTGAGTACTAAGAGTTTGAGCTGATATAAATACATTGTTATTGAGCTAGGTTTAAGGAGATCGAGAAAGAGATAAATGAAGATATTGATCTAAGACATAACTTGGTCCATACGTGATGAAGAAACTCAAGGTGAACCTTGGTATTTGGTGAGTTAGCATTGGAATTTGGTTAATTTGATGACTTAGAATGCTCGCATATCAGTTGTTAAATAACTCTACTAAATATGTAGCATTGGATGAATGAAAATTACTCAATGTCATGAAGGACACTTAGAAAACCAAGTATTTTGGGTCGGTTCATCACAAGAGGCTCGAGGCATGAATTTTTTTTGGAGATAGGGGCTGAGGTGGTATATGTAATGAACTCAAATAAGGGGTATTATATGATTTCACAAATCGTAAAGGAAATCTTGGTAGCTAAGCTCGGAGAGTGAGTCGTTCAAAGGATAATGTAATCAATCTCAAGAAATACAAAGGCGTGTATACTTAAAGTAACCTAGACTTCTCGGTGTTAGTTTAGTGGGTCAAAAATTTGAACGCATGACCAAACACCAATTTTGGATATTAAACATGATCATTGTATAACTTGGTCATAGGAAAAGTAAGCTTAAACACATGGTTTCATAGGATTAAATAATCAAGGACTCAAGTTCGTAGAAGTTTGCAAGCTCCTTGATGAAGGAATTTATCTCAATTTCCTAAACACGAAATTTCTAATGATATTATAGAAAGCATCTCAGATGTTGAGTTGATTCATTGGTTTGTATGGGTTGTTGCATTAGGATAGAAGGAGTCATGGTGCTTGACATTGGAATTTGAAACCATGAATATTTTCTTAATGCTATAGTGGCAAATCAAGCTAGATGGAACACATATATTTTGGTTGAAATTTGTTGTTGAAGATGTCAATCTTGGAAGCAAGTTGACATGTAAACATCGAAGGGTGAACTCGGTGAGTTAGCTCGCTCAACCAAGATAAACCGGGTTACGGAGCATGGATAACTCACCAAAACCCATGAAACCTTGGTGAAATGGACAAGTTGGGTTGTGTATGGAAATTCATGCATAGGCATGGATGAGCATTGAATAGCTTGAAAAATAATCATGGTGAGCCTTTGGAGGAGCAGCCTAATGAATTTTTCATGGGTAAAGCAACATAGGTATGAGAGTCATTTTGATAGTGAGCTCGGTAAGTTCAATTCATCAAGTCAAGTCACACCATGGTAAAATGAAAATTCCACTCAGAGGAGCTTGGATGAACTAGGTTGAAATGATGAGTATCTCAGTCAATGTAAGGCATCAAATCACATTACCAGGTTGAGGGGGTTTGGAAAAAAATTTCCATTTCCGATCAAATGGGAAAGTGTGATGGCTTATATTGTACTTAGATAAGGCATGGGAAATTTGGGAATGCATAGCCATGGAGAATTTAAGTGATGGTGCCATGATGTTTATTCTCTTATGACCAAATTTTACGTGGGACCATGGAGCCACTTTATCGAGTTGGGAAGAATTGAGTGGATTAGGACAAGGAAATTCATGCTCCATTTCCTAAGGAATGTCATTTCCATTAGGGGAACATGAATGGGAGCACGTGGCGAGTATACCAAAGATTGATGGGGAATTTCATGTAAGTCTAGTACACAGGTCATCGATTGCATGTATCTCGGAGGTCGTTAGAGAAACTAGAACCGATTCATGCGGTGCATTATCACATGGCATAGTTAGTGATCAGAGCCCACCTAGTTGATATGAAGTAAGTGCTTTTCAAGGAGAATTAAAGTTGATTTTAATCCCACCATGTAGTGATTCATGGTGTGGGATTCTGAGTCCATTTTGACACATCGGGTGAGTGTTGGATGAGCCATTGGTAGTTGGTGGCCTGCCAAATGTGTAATGATGAGATCGCCAACTATTTTTTAAAAATAAAAATGAAGAGTTCGATGTGGCATAGTAAATGGAGTGGTCAACATGTGGTAACTTATGGTGCATGCGTAATGGATAAGCGAGGAGTAGCTCGATCAATGCCAAGTTGAATGTAAAAACGTGTTGTCATGGTATAAATTGTAGTGAGCTATTGTGCACCGAGTTAGCTCAACTGAAAAGAGGTAAGGATTATCCATTGGCATGCCAAGTGGATGAGTGTATAGCTCAAGGATGGAATTTTTAGTGACAAGTGAGCCAAATCACAATTGATGTGGATATTTTGATGCTCAACGAATAGCTAGGATATACCTAAGTCATTCACTAAAGATAATTTTTAATCAATAGCTTTACATTAATGATAATAGCCAAGGAATTCTCAAACTATTAGTTAGATCTCAGCTTGAAATCATGGAGGAAAAATGAGTTTAGGAGTTCCCAAACATCAAATTCATGATTTAAAATTAGATTTGGTATCACTTAACCTAGGAATTTGAGTTGATTCTCACAAGCTCGGAAGGAATTTAAACTTATAGCTACAATAGCTCGATGGTCAAGTGATGGTGAGAAAAATGTGATCTCTTCATAGAAAGTGTTAAAGGGGGTCAGAGTTTTTTAGATCTACATGGATTCAAATCTCATATCTTTAACATCAAAAGGGATTGAACTTGATGACTAGGATGCCTGAGTTAGAAGCAACATATGTGCTCGGATCATTGTGGAAATTATGTGGTGGTTGGGCTCATACTTGGGCTTTGAAGCGACCTTAATTTGTGGTGGATAGGTCATGATAGTTATGAAGAGATTAGGGTTTTATTAAAGGTGATATCGTGTTGAGCTAATTTTTAGTGGCTCGACACCTGCAAGTTGTATTCAACAATGATCAAATAGGATTTCAAGCGTGAGGATCAAATGGAAGAAAATAAATCATAGGATCGAAAAGGACATCGAGTCATGGGAATGCTCAAGCTCATATGATTGAGTTGAGGTTAAGATAATAGGATTTCCTATGGTTATGATTAGACTCACCATGGAATGCCACTTTGTGAAGAAGATCCATTGCATGGCTCGGGTAAATAAACAACTCGCTTGGGTGAGCTCATGATTGAGTAGATTACCTAGCCATACTATGATTGGATGCATAACATGTAACCAAATGAAAGATGTGAAGGTTGGATCAAAATTGAAGAGCTCGAAGCGGTCATGCTAAAGAAAAATATTCCCATTTATTAGACAAAGAAAAGTCAAGATTGATCTTCCAAGCTCGCGAAATGTTACGAAGAGAATGTGAAGGTAGAATGTGAAGGTGGAGTCAAGTTGATTCAAACAACTCACATAATAGCAAGATAAATCACTTCGATTGAATGAATGAATAATGGGAGCTTTCTTAGAGTCGGGGTTGGTGAAGCTCGACACAAACTCGGTGATTTGGCTTGGTAATCCAACCATGGAGTTGGTCTTTTTTGACCATTTCTCATGAACCTCCATTTAGTGAAAATGAATCCTAAGGGGGGCCAACCATAATTTAATTAAATTAATATTTTTATTTAAATATTTTAATGATAATATTTATTATTATTATTAAAATATTTTATTTAAATATTCCTTTAATTAATTGAGAATATTAAGTCAACGGGCCATTAATGACACATGATGGAAGCTTCTCAAGTGGTTAAACCAACTTTGTAATAAATGAACCATCATGTAATTTCAATTTAGGAAGAAATTATTAATTTTCCTCTTCTTTCTCACATGATTCTTCTATAAATGTAAGTTGGAAGCTCATTCAAATGGGTTTGATAGGTTAGATAGTTAGACAAGTGCATATCTTTCGAGATCCCTACTTATTCTAAAAGTTGTTTATGTATGTTGAGGGAACTTTCAATCCTCCTTTCCAAGACTGTAATGGAAACCATTGCCTCTTTTGAATATATGATGCATTGTGCATGTTGTTGAAGTAATAAAAGTATGTGTTTTGAAACTTTCATCCTTCTATAATTCTTTGTGCCTTTCTCATGTTTATAGGTATACTATCAAGTTCATGTTTCTATTGAAGGTTCCTTGAGTTATTTTTATCAAGTGGTGGAGTATTGCATGTAGTTTAGTTGTGGTTCTTGATCATCCTTCTCAAGTTCATCCTTATTCACTGGAAGAATGATATATCATTTTCTGATTGAGGTTTAACAAAGGGAACATATGATTCTTAGTCTGTGGTCTTCCGTTTACCCTCTCTAAGTTGCAGTATGTGAATTTTTCTTTTGGTGCACAACACCCTATTCAAATCAACCCTTCCCGAGTCTAGAAACACCCTTTATTTTGTGCATTTCCATCCCTAGTATAGTTTAATTTCTTGCAAATATCTTTCCCTAAAACCCATGAACATGTTAGCAAAGGTCTAGATTACCATATTATTACACTAGGAGTAGTACAACACTTAGTTTAAGAAGAGGAAACTATCATTTTCCAAAGTTTCACCTTGAGCCAAAGTACCACAACTTGAGAGGTGATCTCATGTTACCCAATCACATCAAATTTCTTGTTCAAATTCTAGCCATTGGAGGGTGCGGTGATTTGGTGATAACAAAATATTCTTTACTTTTTGGGGAAAGTTGTAGGAAGAAAATCTTCGAGAAACTCTAATTTCTTCTCGTGCTTTTGAGGAAAATAGAGAGTTATATTTACATCCATAGTTTAGTGAAGCTTTCATCATTTAAAATAGAATAGATTTTTTCTGCACAGATAAGAAACTACATTTGATTGTTTTATTTGTTTTAGATTTGTTAGAATAGAAGATTTCCATTTCTTTGTTTCTTCTAAAATCTAGAAAAGCACAAAAATATTTATTTTATTAGAGTAGTTTCTTAGTACTGTATTGTTTCATTTATATCTTGAAAATACCAAAAACATAGAATAGTTTTAATTCAATTAGATTAGTTGTTATTTTCTTAATTAATTAGATCTTTGCAATACATGACCATCAACGGTCCTCAACAAGAATGTACATACGAAAGTGATCCATGGGTACCAAAACCAAATGGTCCTGAGTTAATTACGAATATAGATACAAGAATTTGTCTTCTTATCCTCAAAACACCAGCTCAATATGCCAAGAAGATTCAATAATTAAACATCTTAAACATTGTGCCTAAAAAGGCCTAATAATTCTAAACTTTCCCTCACAACATATTTTAAAATGTACATGACCATATGAGGACCGTAATGACTAGGAATTTAAAGTTGTGATCCAATTATCCCCCAACCAAATGGGGTGAAGGCTAGTTAGAGATAACACCAGATTACGAGCATTGGTTATCGATCATCTCCACTTTCACCTAAAATCATAAGACAATTGAACGTCTTAAACAAATAATCTCATTTATCCCTCACATTTCGACCATACCCTCCAATTGTCCATAGTGGAACCATGCCTCCTCTTCATTCATTCCATGACCTTGTCTTGAAATATTTATGAGGCCCCCATTAGTTTTCCATGTATCCCACAACCGGGAGAGGAGGATCTCGATATTGAATGGAGTCTCCATGTAGCTATTCTTTCAGATCCATCTATCAGACCAGTTTAGGTTAGAAGGGATTTCCTTGCACTTAATGAGAAGATCCCATTATTGAGAATCGAGGACATTTTTTTGTATTTACAACTTGTCTATCCCATTTTCCCACACTTTCATCCACATACCACATTCTGCTATCATTTAGCCACCCACATTTCCACACCGGTTTCCTCGGCATGACCTCGGGAATAGAGTGCGGTTGAAGGTTGTGTGTTGATTTTTATCCATACGAAACCTCTCAATTCCTCACCTCTCAACTCATCCTCTTCTTCCCTGACCCATGAATTAGCTTTCCAAGAAGAAATGTAAACTTGGATCCTATCAAAATTAAATTCTAACTAGATAGACTCATCAATATACTCGGTTGGTAGCTCTTATTCCAATCTTCCTAATCTTCCTTTTTAAATCAATACTACCTCTTCATCCACCATTGTTATTTCTACTCTTAATCAAGCTTTAGAGAAATTTCATCTTCTCCTTCCACCACCCGAGCATCATGATCAAACTTTGATCCCGATCTCCACATCCCAAATCCATGTTAATGTCATTACTTCATAGTTACATCCTTTTGTACCAACCTGAATCACGTCAACCTCCTCTATGGATTTTCTTCTCGCTATATCTTCCCTCATCAAGAAACTCAAAACTCTTAGCCACCTCATGTTCACATTCCTACTCATCTCGTGGAGAATCAACATAACATCCCCACTTCTCAACAAAAACAATCACACCCACATCATTATATCCCTATTTTCTTACAACATCATGTCTCCTATCCTATTTCATCGTTACCATTTAACTTTCCCCCTTATCAACCATCGACGCTGATATCTACCTATACTAAACCTAACCCTTCCACATCTTATGACTCGTAACCTCACCAATCCATCTCTCATCCATCCCATGACCCCATGAAATATTTTTTGAATAGATTTTCAAACCTTGAAGATACCACCATGGGTCCCAAAAGATCATTACCTACGAATGAATTTTTAATGAGCCCATCCATCCATCTGTTCCTATCAAACCTTATCCACCACACTAGGAACTCCCTAAATTCTTGAAATTCAATAGTAAGGTGGATCCTTAGCAACACCCTCGTGCCTTCAGACAAGTTAGTTACCTTATTGCACATGATCAATACCTTATGCTTCGACCTTCCTTATGTCATTGGTTGGCCCCTCTCCCGAACTAGTATAATGGCATCCCACAACACTCCCTCTTTTCATTCACCCAACTCATGATTATTCCTAGAACATTTCTCCATAAACATTGCATGTAAGATTACCATCACCGAATTATATTCCATTAGAAAATATGACAAGTCCATCATAGAATTCGTCACCATGTCATGAGATCTTATCAATTAGTTATCTTTCTCCCTCCCTCAAACTAAGCTCATTGATCTTTTCTCTTGATCATGTGCCAAGCACATTTCATCAACCCTCCAGATCCAATCCTTTCAAACCTTTGAGGAAGCATTCACCATGGCTCATAAACTAGAACTTTGTGCCCTTAAGCAAGGCCACATCAAAATCAGATCCAACAAACCAAAACCCAAATTTACCAAGACATCTAATCACAACAAAAAATTTGAAACCATTATTAACACTTTCATTTTAAAATATTACGCCACATCTACCTCCCATACCGATAGCCTCGACAAAGGGTTCCTCATCCTACCCCTAACTATACCCCTCTCGAGGATTCATATAGTTCATTATTTGATAAAATCATGGAGGACCGTCTCATCCAACTCCCTCATATCTTCCTTATCGACGACACATGCTGAAACCCATGTGGTACCATGAGGACCACTATTCTAAACATCATCATGTCCGTGGCCACAATACTAAAAGGTGTTGTATATTCATATAACTTTTTCAATTCCTCATAGACTAAGGGGAGATCCACATG
The DNA here is from genome assembly GCA_018340775.1 of Taxus wallichiana var. yunnanensis. Lineage (NCBI taxonomy): Eukaryota > Viridiplantae > Streptophyta > Pinopsida > Cupressales > Taxaceae > Taxus > Taxus wallichiana. The sequence goes on from CM031237.1 coordinate 563,134,847, forward strand.
GATAATCGTAACACCCCCAATTATCCTTTTACGTTTTAGATAATCATTTCCTAACCACTCATTTGAATAAACAAACATAATATTCCACATCCTAAGCACCCAATTCCCACACCATCAACACTTTGAACCCAAAATCAACATCATCATTTTTTCCCATTATCCCTCCATGTACATTACCCACCTATGTTCCTTTAACATCTACAATCACGTCGGCACCCACACATGTTCCCTCATCTATTGAATCTACATCCATTCTATTTACACATGTTATTCCCACATCCCTTAAATCCGAACCTATCACATCTACATATTCTACACTTGCATTAGTTAAATTCATACCTACACCTATAAAAACACTAAAATCTACATCCACACCTACAATATATTCTATACTTGCACTTTAAATAGAATCCACACCTATACCTTCGATCATTTCCACACATACATCTACTCACATATCTACACCACCCCTTCAAACATTGTCTAATATAACCACAAAGGATCTCTCACTTTCTCCCTCATATTTTTACTACTAATACTTTTATACCTACATCTTCAAAGCCATCTATTACCCGTTTTGATCTCATTAAATGCATTATCCAAAATCACTCACATATTCTATCTCCTCATCTTCAAAAATAATTCACTGCATCACCTAGTTCCACCTCAAACAATCCCTCTATTGAAATAATCATCATCCCCACTAGAAGAAAAACCTCACATAAAAACTAAACCTTAAAGTTCCCACTCATAATTTTCTTACCCATCCACATAAGAAGATAGAACTTCCTCCCTCAAAACCCCATCAATCTAAGTCTCCCACCATTTAATCATCTATCCTAGGGCCTCAACCTTCTATTTTGGGACCACGCCCATCATCCTCAACATCTACCCAAAAAAATCTATTTCTCCTTTCACATATATTCCTAAATCATCCATACCTTATTCTAAATCCTTATCCATATCTAGATCATCTCCCAATTCCACAACTAAATCCACCATCCCTCCTCCTCAAACTAGATCACAAACACCCAAAATAACATCCGAACCTAAGACTCCTACAAAGCCTCATAAAACAACCTTCCTCACTTACCATCATCACCCTCTCCTAATTTTACTCCTCTTAAAGACCTTTCCACTTCACCTTCACAATCCATCATTGGCTCATATACTGAAATATTTTAGTGTCCTCTCCAGGCATCTGTAGTCACCCTACCCCATAATAATTCCTTCAATCCACATGGAAAAATTCCCATGTGGTTTGAAATTAACACCCTATATACCTAAAATTGTTCCCTTGGGCACGAAATTAAACATTGTAATTCCTATGTCCTCATCAAAAAAATAATGAAATAAAATGATCTTATCCTCGAGGAAGATCACCCCATTCCTTCCACCAACCAATCCAAATTGACACCCCATCTTCCAACCAAGTTTGTAACATCCAAGGATTAATCATCATCCTTAACTTTCATCATTATCCCTACTCCCACCCACACCTCTTCTAAGGATGGTCTTCCCCTCTATATTGACATCATCTACATCACCACCCGCTTTCATCCCCATGAGCCTCAACCATCTCTCGCCATCTAAATCAAAGGTCATTATCACTACTCCCTCTAAAAATCACAATCCATCCCCTTCATCATTTAAGGCTAAGGTATCCATCTTGGCCACACCACTAACCCAGAAATCACCCACCATCGAGAAAAGTGTCGTTAGGTAGCTCTACCAAGGCCCCATTAAGATGTGTGTTTATGATATTATCTAAATCTCGTCCCATCATTGACAAGAACTCATTGAGTCCCTACAACACATCCCTATCTTATATGAAGAATTTCATCCCTTTGCAACGCTTATTAGGGCCCTCACTTCTTAGGCTACATTTTTTTATGATTATGAAATTCTAGACATATTACCCAAAATATCATGACCTTCCCCTCTTCATTTTTGTTCACATCGATGACACATTCATTCACCACTCTATTATAGATAACAAGATTAGCATTAACATCATCTCATCTCACACTTTTGATCATCTTAAAATTATTAAATATATCATCACCTAATCAGCCAAGTTCCTACATGCATTCAATGAAATTGTGACCCCTTTGCCTTTAGGCACAACATTCCTTCCCATCCACTTCAATGATAAACTCCTCCATGAAATATTCTACATCATAAAGGGGAGTTTCAACACAATGTCTTACTTGGGCATCCATGGATTCCATGCCATGTGTTGTGTTCCCTCTACCCTCCACCATTGCATCAAATATGAACACAAAGGGAAGATCCATACCCTTGATCTGACCTTCATCCTTTCAAACCATGTCACATGGCTTATCGACCCAATGATGTGATCATCCCAAAACAAGATTCATCCTCTAAAACATCCACCAGTTCCTTTGTGCTTGCATCTAAACTTCCTAATGACAAATCCCTTGACAATGTGATGAATCTCCTATCTCCGAGGGAGTATCTACTCCTCACTCTTAATTATTTTCCTTACCTTAATAAACTTGGTAGACTTTATTAGGCACACATGTATCAATAAAATTTCAGAAATATCATTTCCTTTAAATCGCCTCATCTAAAAATCAACCTTTTTCTAGTTTGCATTAATCTCTTCATCCCATATCAATAATTAGCCTCACACCAAACCTTACACCAAAGGCTTTGATTTCTCTATAACAAATCCTTCGCTTATACATACCTCCACCACTTTGCATGTATAAGGGATTTGGTTTAGGACATTATTAACAAGGAATGCATGATCTTGTCATTAACCAATCTCGCGATCCTCATGAAAAATTTGGACTATTTTAAAATAGGAATCCAATAACACCCCCACACAACCTTCTTCGACATCTCCTATTCATATCAATTCATCACCAAATCCTTCTCCATTCGAATACACAATGGACATGGATGACACTATGTCCCTTCCCCATAATTCTTTTTTAGTCTCCACCATCACCTTAGGGTGGTTACTTACGAAATAGGGGTGAGACTAGGTCCCTTCTTCTCATCTTCCTTGACATGGTAGAGGAGGATTCTTCTACCATCGATATTATTTAATTCACCAATGATGATTCCATCATTTTATATATGGGGGTAGAAGATTCCCATATTTATAATTCCTTATCTCCCAGCATATCCACTCTCCTCAATGAATCCACTATTGACATCAACGTCGGGACTCCATATGAGCCTCGTATCCCTAAATTTGGCCAATTTATTAACTCACAAAAAAATGAGGCCTTTACCACCTTTCCTTCAAAACATATCTAGGAATTTCCATTGTCATACTCCAACATGTGGGCCTTAATCCATCCATTTTATTCCATAACATCATCTCCATTCACGATGCTAAGATGATTAACTAGAAGGTTTTCCACATGCATCCTTGATTTGACCTTCTTGTCAAAGAGGAGATTCAATTCCTTATCTCTTCCAACTTGATCCATCCCATCGACTATCCACGGTGGGTTTGAACATCATACCCATTTCTAAATATTTTAAAAATATCTACATTTGTATTGACTTTCAATATTTAAATATTTCTCACCCAAAGGATGAATTTCCCCTTCCCAACATTGATCAACTTGTTAACCTCACAATCAAATATGAGATTCTTTCTTTTATGGATGGTTTTTCTAGGTATAATTAGATTCTCATCGCACCATAGGACTAACATAAGACATATTTCATCACCCCTGGGGGAACTTCGCTACTACATTATGCCCTTCGGTTTGAAAAACTATAGGGATACCTATCGTGCATTATGACATGCATCTTACATGAAACCTTATCCATAAAACCATAGATGATTACGTTGATGATATCTTAGGAAAATATAAATGAAGACATGACCATATTTTTATCCTTGAAATCCTCTTCGTGCGTCTTATCCAGTTCTTCCTTAGCCTTAATCCTACCAAGTGTGTGTTCATAATTCTAACAAAAACTCCTTAGCTTCACCATCTCTATTAGGGGCATTCGATTCAACCCCACAAAAATCAAAGCTATCCTAGAGATGCCTCCTCCTTTTAACCTTAAATAGATTTTTAGTCTTCAAGGAAGATTTTAATCTTTACATCGTTTCATCTTGCAAATTTCTAACCGCTTCCAACCTTTCCATCATCTCCTTCACAAAGGCACCTAATTCTATTGGTGCCTATTTTTAGAAGGTCTTTGACAATATCAAGAAATTCCTCCCATCCCTTCCAAAGGTGCTTACACCTCCACGTGAGGGGGAGTCTTTCAACCTCTTTATATCTTCATCTAATCATGCTCTAGGTATCATGTTTTCACTACATAATGAAAAAGGAAAGGAGTAGGTCATCTACAACATTATTCACACTCTCCTTGATTTTGAAACCCGCTACTGTGAAGATGAAAAGTTGTGTTATGCTCTATTTTTTCCACTTCCAAACCTCTTCATTATCTCCTCAATCATAAAACCTTCATCATCACTAGCTATAATCTTCTGAAAATTGTGCACTCCAAGACTTATCATTATTATTGCATCACTCAATGGCTCATGTTCATGACCAAGTTTGACCTAGAGTTCATCTCTCAAAATATTTCAAGGGTTAGGATATCATCGATCAACTCTCTAAATCCCCTCTTTTAGACAACCATCTTCATCATGATCAATTTATAGATGAATCAATTCTCTCCTCTTAGATTGACACTCTTCTTTGAAGGATATAAGTGTTAAGGGGAGGCGTTGGTGTTATCATCATTCCCCCTTAGGATACTCCTATCCCCATTGCTTATAAGATTAACTTTGAATGCACTAACAACATGGATGATTATAAATCTCTCACCTTATGCCTTGTAACCACTATCATGCTTGGCATCCAAATCCTTGATATCTACAGTGACTCATAGCTCATCATCAATCAAGTCAAGGGTACCTATCAATGAAAAAATAAATTCCTTCACAATTTCAAGGACATCGTTGACTTTCTTCTTGAGGCCTTTGATCAGTATACCATCCAATCCATCCCTCATTCATCTAACTACTTTGTAGAAATTATGACATCCCTTGTATCTATCATCTTGTGGGAAAGCTGAAGATTCCAAACTCTTCATCATTGTTCATCATCTCAACCAACCATCTCATGTCCATGACATTCCTTGTGTCAATCATGTTGACACTAACCAATTGGATATCTAGTACTTGCATATTTTTGACTAGTACAGATATCTAATTGGTTAGTGTCAACATGATTGACACAAGGAATGTGAATTTAATATTGGTGACCTTATCTTAACAGAAAATTAGAATGCTACTACTACTCTAGACGGGAACCAATGTGAAAAGTATTCTCCCAATCTGGATTGGACCATACATTATCACGTATAAGTATGGGTTTGGAGCTTATTTCTTAGCCTCATTTGATAGTAAATGGGAGATGGAACCTCTCAATGCCTTGAAATTGTGACCCTTCTATTATTAACATTCCTATCAACATGATCTTAGTCATCTTGATGATCTCACACCCATAACTTGCCTTTTCCATCCTTCATTGTAATGATTTGGAACCATGTGTTCTACTATCACTAACTCATCTATGACCTTAAATATGGTCACCATGGATCTACTCATAACATGTTCCTTATGGAAAATTTTCTCCTTCTTAGTGGGAACCCCATAATAATTACATTCATCACCCTTCTTATCTACTTATTGAAACCATGTTAAAGGTCCACCCAGTGTTGCTTACATAAGTTATCATCCCCTCCCCAAGTGGTATACTTGGATATCCCTAACTCTATCTAAAAATCAAAAACCCATATGCTAATATTAAAATCAATCTTATCCAAATCAGACTACTCCATCAAAGGACAATTGTTCATATAAAGCAAAATTGTCAAAATTATAGCTTGTTCCCTCAAAGGACAACTATTATGCATGTATCACTATGCCAACTAAAAATTCAAAATCAAAATAAAAATCCTAATTATAGACCACTCCCTCAAAGGATGGCTACTCTTTTATCATGACAATAAAGACTTCTCACATCAATCAACCTTCTTAAATCTCAAATGCAAAATTAAAAATATAAAACGCAAGAAAGCATCCCCTAAAAGATTCCCTCATTGATAAAAATTCTCGTCTTTCACAAACTTCCCACATTGATCAATTTGTTCCACATTTCTCATAGCTAGGACATAAACTTAGGACTACCACCTAAGGAGAACCTTTGTTCCCCATATAAGCTCCATCTCAACCCCTTTGTTATGTCTACGGTGATTCTATAAGAACACTTCCTATATTTCCTTTTTGATCTTAAATGTGACCAAATATCGTTAGTTATGTGTTAACACATGTCATTGGTCAAAAGTTCATTTCTCTATGTTGTTCCCACTCACACTTTACCTCTAATCCAGTTCCAGATCATCTTTCTCTGTACACTCCCCTCATGATGAATTATACTTTCATACATTTGAATTGAATCCCCTCTCAAGGTTGTGTCCATTCCCAACACATTATCCTAACTTATTTACCCACACACAATATTTTTCATCATCTAATTTAAACTCGGTGATACACCAAAAAAAAATCACCCCTCTTGGCATCATCTCCTACGACTATACATATCCATCCATCACATAATATGTTTACATGCATTCTAAACATATACGTATAAATCCATCACATATATTTCTAATCTAAGTCATCTCATTTATACTATCTATCACACCATTTATTAAATCAAAATTTATCATTAATCAAATCATATAATCCATACATTCATCTAATCATAAATCACATATAGTTAAATCCATCACATCATCAATATACATTTATACTAACATCCATAGTAAAAATAAAACCATCACACAAAACATATAATCCAACAAAATCCTAATCATATATATCATCACCAAATGTATCCATACATCCGTGATAGACCTCTAAAGGATCTATCTTCAAAACTTATACATAATAAAAATATATATACAATTTTCACCCTCTAATCGGTGAAATGAACACTACACAATCTAAACCCCAAACCATGATCCCACGATACAAGAGCATGTCCCTCTATATATCCTCCCACATCACCCTCATTTGAGTCTAGATCGCACCTCATATTGGAAAAACAAAAAGGGCTAATTTTTGGGCACGCGAATGTATGGCGTTGGAAGAGTGTGCGGCGCTACAATATGGCTTAAGTGCCCGGGATCGGGACTCATCCATTTTTGTTGTTAAGGCTATTTTTGGAATTAGTGCTCTCGAGCACACAAATACATGAATATTTGTGGTCCACGCAAGGTTATTTTGGGATCAAGCATCATCCAAGCACCATGCATAGTTTAGGCTAATAATAGGCTTTCTACTCGAGTTAACTATAGGAAGTCTATTGTTAGAGAACTTGCATGTTTTACATCCTTTTATAAAGGTACATCGTTATTATTATCATGTGTCCTATTTTGAGATAGTGCATGGGAGGTGAAGGTAAATTCCCTCCCTATATATATATATATAGATTTACACGGTTAAGTACATGTCAATTATTTTAGATTTATGTTCTTGGTTTTGTCACGTGCATGACTCATGAAGATACCTTTATAATGTATGAAGATTTTGTTTTTATAGCATTTAATACAATGGATCATATTGGCATGATAATAGTATTGAACATGACTAAAACTAATTCTTGTATGGTAAATCTTGTTATATTAATTGTTTAGTTCATCTTTTATATATTCTAAGATCTAGATATGGTTTATACACTATGGACTATTTCTTGTTGGTTATGAATCGAATATACATATGCACTATCATGTTAACATTATGTATAAGAAAATATAAGGAGGGATCCGGTGCCTTTACACACTTTGGGTGAGCACTCATCTCAGGCTGAGTGATGTGTCAATGTGCTTGGGTCATTTATAGTGAATTTTAGGTTGCATCATTGGTTTATTACGGGACCTCTTTCTCACCTATTTTTCAAGATGTTGCATGATGAAGACGTATCAGCTGACCCTAGAAAGTGTTGAGGAGTGGATAGTAGATATGGAAGAAGAATACGCTCAGAGATTCAACACTAGATCTGAGTTTGATGCATGCGCGTGGGTTGAGCAGAATATGTATGACTGCTTATATGAGAGATTCTTTGTTATTTTTCCCATAGAGTTATATGAGTGGTTGGTTGCTTATGTATCTAAAAGTAATTTGAGGTTTCATACACTTGTGTGGATGCAAGAAAAATTTTAGGTCCTCTGTGATGTTGATCTCGATTTGGATGCGCTATGGATAATTGATTTCATGGTGTTACGAATAGCTATATTTTGGAGTACTCAATATCCACTTACTCTTTTTAAGAGGTAGCCGAGTTTCAATTTCTACATTATCCTGGGGATCATATTTGCATGGAATTCAACTTCTGATCAATATCTTGATGGTAACCTTGAATTTGGAAGAGAATTTGATGGCTAGTTAAACCCCACCATGCATGGGGTAGGAGCAAGTTTGGTGAAGGATGATGGACCTAGATGTAGAGAGGAAAAGAGAAGAAGGGTGGCTTAATTTCAATGATGTATGTGAGAGGGATTTAGAGAAGTAGCATGAGGTTACAAAATGGATGGAATTATGGAGAGAGATGGCTCGTGAAGGATTTGGAGCTCACGTAAAGGACATGGAGCAGAGCATCTAGAACTCCCCCATTTTGGAAAGCATGATAGGGAACCCTCATTTGCCTCTTATGATAACACACAAATAAAGACAAGATGGGCCGTAGGCACACATCTAAATCTACATGATGACCTAGCCCTTGCACTTGGTTTTCCAATTTCTAGTACAACCAATAGTCAACAAGCTAGTTTGGGTAGTAGAGTAGTAAGAGGTAAAGTTGACTTATCACCGAGGTTCAAGAGTAAATAAAATAGCAAGTACATTTATGGTTGGGCAGATGTCTTCCTTGTTATTTGGAGGTCCAATTGGAGGTACCTATACTTACCCAAAATTACATGTGCTACATTGTGGAAAATGGTTACAAAAGTCCCCAATGATGTTCAAGTCCTTTCGAAGTTGTTCAAGTTCCTAAGCTCATTCGCACTATATATTTATAGCCTAGATTCTTGTACTTAGTTTTTCCACAATTTCTTTCATCTTCCCACTCATTTGTGCATGTTTTGTCCTTTAGTGTGGGACCGCCGCCCTACCCAGGCAGCGGTCTGTGTGCTTTTTCCAAAACTCTTCATATGTGGTTTTAACACGCATGATATTACTTAACTTGACTTCCAAGGTGTGTTTGTAGAACCAAATTTCCTAAAAATAGTATTGATTGCATGGTATTCCTTTCCTCATCTATTTTTAAATATATTTAATTAGTTTAAACTACCTCTTCACCCAATGATTTGTCACTCGAGGCTTCCTTGTGCATGAAGGCACATCCCATCCAATTCCTATATATTCAATGCTTGTATTTAAGAAAATGTCCTAAGATTTTTTTGTATCTTCCTAATATTTTTGTATCTTACATAGTATTGCTGCCACAATCCTGTTGGAAATTGCATAGCCAAGATATGTTCACTTATGTTATCTCTTTTCCACCCGCATTGCAATGAGACTCGCCTTCAAGAGTGCCATCACTAAAGTGCCTTATCATGCTACTACTTTTTATTCCCGTTTCCTTCGACTCATAGGGACACACAAAGAAAGAAAGGATAAGCTGAGGGAACAAATCATGACACGGCTGGATTTACCTCTATTCTGTAAATTCCAAGATGGAGATGTTGTTTAATTTCCTTCATTCCTGCAATTTATCATTTTTACATCATATCAAATAGAGTAGAAATCAATTTCCTTTCATTTGTAAGTAATTAATTAATTTCTAAGAGGGTTTGAATATTTCATAGCAGCTCTTGGTGACAGGTCCTCTTCTTCCAATCCCTATGGATCGAAGGAGAGAATATATGTAGGAGGTTTTCTATATATCATAGATCATTTGGAAAAGTTCTTGTTTTAAGTTAGTTTAGTGTCAATACACTAAAGATAGGTGAATAATTTCATTGGGTTATCTCACTTATTTAGTATTAGTGTATAAATATTTTAATTATTTAAAATAGAAAAAAATAGTTGTTTGTGATTGTCATATTTCGGTTTGTGATTTTTTTGGATTAGTTTCCTTTCAAAGCAAAGATAGCATAGATTTTTGGTTTCAACTTAGTTGATTTGAGAACTTAAAAATAGTTCAAGATTGAGATTTAGTTAGGTAAACAAACCATAGGGAATTTACGCTACTCGTTCATAGCTCTAAATCTCACTTTTACCAACTCATCTACCAGGAGATCAGGACTACTAGATCTTAGTCACTAATCCTCTTATAGTTAGCCACACACATTCAACATCAGCTGCTCTAGCACAACCTCAGGGGGTTGAGTGCGGTTGAAGGTTGCATGTCAATTTTCATCCTTAAAAATTGGTGAACCCAACGTGAAGGATTAATTCCTTCTTGTTTCCTTTTCTTTCATTGCTAGTACCTCATCTTTCCCTTTCTTCAAGAGAGTTTGGTAGGCCATTTGGATGTCTAGAAGAGAGTTAGATATTACACCAGATGTGCAACGTGCAAGAACACTCCCCTTCTCTTTCAAGGTGGGGGGAAAATTACATAAGCAACGTCAAACCTCCCTAGTTACACTTCAAACCCCATTAGTTATGTAAGGATGGAGGAGGTTGATCAACCGTTAAACATGCAATATGGTCAACCCAATGCAAACCACGTTGTTATCACAAATGGAACATGTTCTTACCAAAAGTCTTGTCAAGACCTCAAATTACCATGAAATCAATAGAAGATGATATATTTGCACAAATAGTAATCCTTTTCATTAGATAGATGATTCTTTGGATACTGATGAAGGATACAACATCGAGATTTCAAATTCCTATCCTAGGATTCTAAATTTCGAGGAAGACAATAATTATAACACTTCGAACAATTCATGACAAGGTATTATGAGCTGCTCAATCAAACCCTACACTACGGGCACCCCAACAAGGGACTCAATCCTCTCCCAAAATCTTATTTCTACTTTAGTAGGTACGATTAGAGAACTAGAAAGTTCCCGGACTTCACAACTAACACATGCGGAGAGAAGAACACGGGGTATCTAGTTGTGGTAAAGGATAAATCCCTTCTAATGAGAAAACAATGCAATATCCTATATAATAAGGTTATCTCATTCATTTAAACCCATGTGAAATTCTCACAGGGTTAGACACACTATGTATGGGTCCTCATCCTTCTCAATATTATCCTACGCAAGGGTTGGCTAGAAGTGTGTTCTTGAATTTTGCCACAACGGGAAATGTGACATTCCCTAGTTTTATGCCCGATAGTCCATATCCTAATACTATCCCACCTTACATGAACATGTATTCAAAAACCACCCAAATGGACCCATATGTCATTCCCTCTCCCTACATTCCATATCAAAGAACCCCATATGTTCCAATCAATTATTATAATTTAGCTTATCTAACTCCTCCTTCTCCACCTCCTCATCAATGATATTTAATGGTGGAATCTTACGCAATCGGTACAAACACAAAGTACTTAAAGGAGCCTCTTGATTTCACCATATGTGGTTTCATGATTCCATTCCCATTATCAAATCTTCCAAAATTTAACAAGAATGCTCATATCAAGGCCTATGCTACTACTATCAAGGAATTTCTTCCTTGGGATGTCGTAGTGGCTAAGTTATTTCTAAAGAATCTCGAAAGAATTACATATATTCCAAAAACTTCTATACATTCCTTTAAACAACTTGTTTCCAAGTTCATCAAAGCATTTTACATGAACAAGTTGTTGCATATAGGGATTAAGGATTTCCTACATATTAGCAGAGCAAAATGAATCTACCGCCCATTTCATCCGAGAGATGGCACCAAGTTATCTAATCCTCTGAAAGTGCACCCAACATGGATAAGATGGAAATTTGTGACATTTTCCTTCACTCTCTCAACCGAGAGAATAAGATGTCCAAAAGTTTCCTTTCCATAGTTATGAGGAATTTTGGAAGGTGAGCTTGATTGACCAAACCGCTATAGATAGTGAGCATAAGATATATGGTCCCAATGGGAAACTAGTATCCCCAAATCAAAATAATGTAAATTATCAAAATAATGGTTCCAACATCCAATTACCCAAGGGTGTGAATCACAATCAAGGTGTTACCATGAATGGTGATACGAGATAAAGCTAAAAAAACTAGTTTTACGAGCAACAGTAACACCAAAAACAATAACAATAACAAAAACTTGGGAAATCAAAGAGGCCCTAACACTGTGTCTTCTATCAAAACAGTTGATGTAAATCATCCGCCATAAAAAGAAAATTCAAACCCAAGACCCAAACCAAGTATCAAAACTATGGCCAAGGTGCAAAGAATCATGGTTATTACAACCAATTTCAAAACTACAACCGAGGTTATAATAAAAATAACAAGATGCTTATCAAAGGCTAAGATATTACAACCCTAACCTATATTTTGGTTTCCATAAGGTTCAAGGTCATGATGATATAACTTTCTATGATTACAAAAAGTTTCTATAAAGACTTCCTGAAAACCAAAGGTAGCTCTTTATAGACATGTTCCTAGAAAATCCTAGAACAAACCCACAGCCTAGTCATACTGGACTGTCACACATTAAAATGTGAACCAAAAATTCCTAGGGGTTCCCAAGTGAATCCTAAAAATAAAAACAAGAGTATTCTTATAGGAAACAATGACCATGAAGCCTCAACTTCTGACAACTCTTAGGTTGCTCCTAACCTTGGTTCAAATGATAATACAAAAATATTGGGGTTAGTCGAGCTAGAGGTCGAGCCAAAAATTAATGCAACAACTCAGATGAAGGAGTACATTTCATAACCCCTACTCACTCTTTCCTTCATGCGGGATGACATTCCTACAATATCAAAACCAAGTAGGAACCTATGATTTAATATTAGATTTAATTAAGACCTTTTCTCACATTTCATTTCTAGATTTGCTGAAGAATTCACATGCACACCATTCTACATTCCTTAATACACTAGGTATTTATTGGGCCCCAGAATATTGGCTAAGTACAAGAAGGCATGTAGGCACAAGAAACCTATTTAAATTAGGGTGCACGGGTTAAAGGCACACAAGGAAGGGTTCTAGAAGGGTTTAGTAGAACACACAATGTGTGAGTAAGACAAGACAATGTTGGGACTAAGCTATATTCATAGTTCTAGATAGCACATGAGGAAAGTGTGACTGTCTGCAGCATGTAGACTGGATAAGGTGCCATCCTAGTAGCTATAGGATCAAGAATGGAATATGCCATGCATGCGATGGAAGATTCCAGGAGAACATCATTACATAGAGTGGAGAGCTCATATCAAAGGAGGTATGCTCCATTAGAGGACCACTTGGACACTTGGAAGTCGATATTTTACCTTAGAAGGCATGGTGATGAAGGCAGAAAAGCTATATATAGAGGTGTGTGGATAGTAGAAAGAGGATCCTAAGAGGCGAGAGATTAGTGCCTTTGGAAAAGAGGTAAGGCTCGTAGAAATATCATGGAGGATTATATGGGTTAGGATTAGAGAAAACATAGGAGTGATGGCATATTTAGAGGGATGGGTCTGTGTTTATCCTTATAATGTGAAGGACATATTTTAGTTCCTCATGCATGATCTTGTTTTGCATTATTATATGGGTTTTTATGACCCCAATGAATGTAATGTGGTTACTGAACTCATTAATATGAATATAAGGTTTTATCCTAAAGCATATTTGTGTTCATGAGCATAATCATAGTACATTTCCTTTGTGTATGAATTAGTTCTATATGATGTTTGATATTTCTCTTTTATGGATGCAATAAGATGATAACTCATCCTAGGATTTTAGAATGAACACATGGCTCTTTTCCATTATTTTACACTTAATTATTTGTCATAGATGAATTATTCTCACAAGACTCACATAAAGGAGAGGCTCGGTGCCCACGTGTGCCTTGGGTGAGTTCCTAGCACCCGTTGGGTGATAGGCGGCGCACATGGGATTAGACTGTTGTTATAAGGGTATAAAAATGACTACATCTTGGTTCCATTGTCGGGACCTCTTTTCAATGTTGTTGTGAGAAATGGCATACATATTTGTCCTTATGATATGTGATGAAAAAATGTATGACCTTGGAAAGTGTTGAAGCATGATTCAAGAGCACTGAGAGGATGAGTTTTTTCAAAGATTCATCATTGGACCTGAGTTTGATGCACGTAGATGGATAGAAAAGAACATGTACCATGATTTGTATGATAATTTCTTCCGATATTTTCCAATAGAACTATATGAATGGATTTTAGCATATGCATCCAGATTGATCGGTATTACAAATCATGCATATAGACTAAAGATGATTATCGGAGGTTGCAGGATGTAGATCCGACTTGGATGCATGATGTTGATCATAGGTGGAAAGGAGTGTTGACTAGTTATACTCTAGAATATGCCATTTCTACGTATTATTTCCCTCAAGTTGATTAGTTTGAGTTTTTAAAGGATCCTAGAGGATAATTTTTGCAATGTATTCCTTTGGCTATGAAGATCTTGATCATTACCTTAAGTTTAGAGGCATTTCCCATGGCGGCTAACTTATCCGAGTCTTTGGAGAGGAAGCTAGGTTATAGGAAGATGGCAGACATTGTGGCTGAAAAGGAAAGGGAGGAGAGACAACTCAAGTATACCAAATCTTGTGAAAGGGAGATGACTAGACAAAGTGAGGTTGCAAATGTAATGGATCTATGGAGGTAGACATTATGGGAGAGAATCCCCTTCATCTCTCGATGATATTTCATTGCATGGAGAAAGGAGATTCATCTGCATGCATCCGAACCCACCCAAATGACTAACCACGGAGCTTGGTTTTCTAGATACATGGAGAAGTATTGTTAACCCTGTTGGTATTGGTGGGAGTAATGGTCTACACCCATGAGATATAATTTCTCATTGAAACATATATGGCTACATAAAACATTCGGGTATTTGGAGGAATTTTTGGACAAGGTACAAGTACGCGGGGTTTGGGCATCACGTCAGGAGTGGCATGGGACACACAACTAGAAGTGGGAAAATATCCCAAACCATCGGTATGCGAGTTCGATGGGACGTTGGGGAAACTAGTTGCAACCATTTTAGGCCATTTTATAGCTACATGAAGTGGATTTGGTGGACCTATCGGATCTAGAGGATCGGTGGATCGGGAGGAACAGGACGTAGTGGATCCGGTGGAGGAGGAAACCAAGGGAACCAAGGCTCTATATTAGGAGGAAAAGGGCCTCGACCACCTCCACAAGTTTTTTTCAAGATGTCTTTGCACTTACCAGACTACATGGGTATTGAATATGTTGCAGAGCATGTCTACAAGTGTGAATTACTATGGCGTGCGAAAGGGATCACTACCCCCAGTGGAAGGCAAGTCATTTTGCAAAAATATTACAAGGGTGCATGCATAGTTGGTATTAGAAGTATGACCCCATAAAATGGTGGTAGAATACACTACATTGAATAATTCCTTCCTAGTAGAATTCCATATCCGTAATTTGAACAAAAGAGCATCGGTTTCTGAAGGATATCCAAAAAGGAATGGAAGAGAGTGTATGGGAGTATGACATGTTGTTCAAAAATCTCTTGTAAAAACTATCCTATGACATTAACCCTTCGCAACATGCTAAATGGTTTGTTGGAGGATTGATAACACCATTTAGGAGAGATCTATGAAACAAGACTTTCATAAACCCACGCAAGGCCTTGGAAGCTACCTTGTGCAATGAGGCATTTGGGGAGCGTTGATCTTGGTGTTAGCCCTTTCTAAAGGCTCAAATTGTTGTAATGGCCAAGCAATTAGAGAATCTATCTACAAAATTGGTACATGAGGTTTGTAGTGGGATTTGGTGTATAGAATGTGAAGTGGAAGGGAATGCAAAGGATATTTTCCCTTGGAAGTCAAGTACACGCCATAATGATAGACTGTGATATTTTCCATGGGGATCATGATGCAAGTAGGTGCCCTCTACTACAGTGTGCAATCTACAAGAATGTTTCTTGTTATTGCAAGATTTGTACCTCTATGACCCATGATACCAAGGATTATAAACTAATTGATCATATTCATGATGCTATTGATCTTGGTGTGCACGGACTAGTCTTGTAAGTAGTTCCAAGGATGATGATCATCGTTATGAAGGGCGTTGAGATGGAGAAGTGCGTGAAAGAGGTTTTCACATAGAATTTCATGGTCATAGTAACCATAATGGAGGATGAAGTGAATTCCCATGAGGAACCTATTATAATTGTGGATCTACAGAGCATTACAAGCATGAGTGTCCTAATCTGTTATAATGCTCGTGGTGCAGAAAGAAACATAAGTATGAAGAGATTCCAGACCTCTATGAGCATATGAACCAACAACATCGAAAGGAAAATAGTATTGGGATGGTGAGCATCAAGAAGTTTGATTCACAGTGGATGCCAAGAGTGGTGCGTGAGTCAGGACTAGAACTTGTATTGGTGATGATGCGAGTAGAGGCCGCACATGCCAAGGAGATTCCAAGACAAAGGAAACTAGTTTCAAGAGAGGAATTGGTACATGGAAAGTATCTAGACCCTGATAATTAGAAGGAGGTGTATCAAGATACTATGGATGTGATTCATAGTTTACAAGAGTAGATATAATGTCTAAAGGATAAATCAAAGAAGTTGGAGCAAAGGAACAAGTCGAGGCTCTAAAGGATGATCTGGATGAATTAAAGGAAGTATGTAGGATGTTAAGGTAAGAGAATATTATTCCCTTGCTAGGAGAATGGTTGAGGGAGAAGGTACCACACTTTGGAGTAGATCACAAAATGTAGGTTTGGCATGCAAACCTTCCTCCTCATAGCCTTGACAATGATAAGGAAATTACATTGAAAACATTTGTTGATGGTGGCAAGCCGAGTAATATCCTCATTGACATAGGAGCAGAGGTCAATGTTCTTACCTTGGATGCCTAACATCAAATGGGAAGACCCACATTACAACCATCTTCAAATGTGTTGTATATGGCAAACAAAACAAAGGCAATGCCCATTGGATTCTTGAAGGATGTGGTAATCACTATTCAAGGGGCTAAGTTCACTAGAGATTTTGAATTATTGGCACTCGCCAAGGAAGACAACTTTCTAGAATTTCTTGGGCACCCATAGTGTTATAAGAACAATGTCGACCTATGGTTTAACAAGGGGTATATCAGTTTTGAGAACAACGAATAAATGGTGATTGTCCCTTTAACAAATGGGAAATCAACACCCTATATTGATCCCTTATGAAAAGAAGTCCTCGTGAGAATCTATGTGCCCTCCATTATATTTCTAGAGATAATTCATCCCACGAAGGGAGTTATCTAGTTTGAAGATGCTCATTCCTTGAGTGATACCACTAGCATGGCATGTGACAATTGGGCACATAGGAATTATGAGTTGATTGGGTGACAATTGAGAGGATATATAACAAGGGTAACAAAGGTGCATTTGGTCAAGTGCCTAGGAGGGAAGAAGTCTCCAAGTTACCACGGAGGAGTATACCCTAAAATTTTCTTGTGAGAGATGGAGGGTCAGTGGTAGAATGAGAATTAGAGAAGGGGAATGCTCAATTATAACCTACTCGAAATTACAAACTTTCTAGTGGGTTACATATCGGGAGAGACTCCTAGAATGGCATGAGGTAAGAATCAAATTTTTTTAAGGTTCTAGGAGCAATGCACCCATTGTCATACAAGATTACCATGGTAAAGAGACCACCTCATTTCATAACCAAGCATGTGAGAAGGCATGTATGGGAAATGCAGAAGCATTACCACCTTCGTTATGGGTGCATAAGTTGTATTCCACCTTAAAAGTGTGCGTGTATGGTATATTCATTCGAGAGATGCATCATAAAGCAGGTAATTGGTAGGATTTGGTGGATGATCTCGTTCAATATTTCAAGTATAAGAGTAAAAATCCATCGGTAGATAAGGCATTACAAGTAATAAAGAACCTAACAATGGGAGATAGTGCTATGGTAGAAGATAGGCTACTAGATTTGTTGGGTGATCCTTATTTAGAGACGTTCCTCGATGAAGAATAATCAGAGGAAGAACAGCTTGAGCGCGTGCACATAGAAAAGGAAAAAGGAAAAATATTCTATGTAGTAGATGGGGAACAAATGGAAAGTTTGGAAGTTAACCATTACGAAGGTACATGCTAATTCATAGATAGTCTTGATGAGAAAGCATGTGCCTACCATGAGCCATTGAAAAAAATAAGGTTAAAATTGGGATAGAGACAGAACCTAAGGAAGATATCATTAGGGACTATTGGTTCGAGCAAGATGTTTCAAAGGCCATTGATCTATTGCGTGAGTTCAGGGATTTGTTCCTTGTAGGTACCATGAACTCAAAGGAATCCACCATTCCTTGGGGATGAAGATCAAGTTAAAGGAAGGTGCACACCCAATTCGGAAGATTCCTTATCGGATGAATCCAAATCTTCTCATATGGGTCAAGGAATAAATGGACAAGATGATAGCATCTGGTATCATTGAGGTTGTGGAGGAATTAGAATGGATAATCCCAATGGTCATCAATATCAAGAATGATGGGAGGATAAGGATTTTTGTGGACTACGGGGACTCGAATGCGGTATGTGTCATCGATCCATTTCCAATCCCCTTTACTAAAAAAATTTTAGAGGGAGTAGCCAGGCATGAAGTCTACTCTTTCATGGATGGGTTCTCATGGTATCACCAAGTTAGGATTGCAAAGGAAGACCAAAGAAAGATAAATTTCCACTTTGAATGGAGTCTTTACTACATGATTATGCTTTTGGATTAAATAATGCACCTATTGTGTTCTCGCGCATCATTTACAAGCATTTTAGGAATTCATCCATAAATTTCTTCAAGTGTACCTAGATGATTGGACTTTGTATGGGTTTGTAAAAGACCATTATGAAAATTTGAGGTTGATGTTTGAGAGAGGTCAGAAATTTAGGATATCCCTCAACATTAAGAAATGTGTCTTTGTTACTCCATTTGGAACCCTGATAGGACATATTATATGCAAAGAAGACTTACTAGTGGATCCTTCCAAAGTTGCAGTTATTGTGGGATTAGGGAGCCTACTAGTCAAAGTGCATTGTGTAGATTCCTTAGGCATATAGGGTACTATAGGAAATTCATTAAGGGGTATGCCAAGATCTCCATGCCCTTGGAAGAATTTCTAAAACACAAGAGTTCCTTTCATTGGGGAGAGGCGCAATAGAAGGCATTTGACACTTTGAAGGGTAGGCTTGTCACGGTGCCCATACTACATTTTCCCTCTTGGGATAATCCTTTCCATGTGTATGTTGATTCCTTAGGGACAAATATGGGAGAAATACTAGCATAACCTAGTGAGGGGATTGTTGATCATCCCTTATGTTTTTGCAAGTAGAAATTTGACACCAAAGCAGAGAACAAAATTACACAACCATCGAGCATGAGGCACTTTGTCGATGATCTATGTGTTTCACAAGTTCTCGATAATACCTATTAGCAACACCTTTTATATTCTACATGGACCACATGGAATTGAAATACTTGGTGAACAAGCCCATTTTTCAAGGGCGCATATGCCATTGGGTCCTATTATTCCAAGAGTTTGAGTTCACGGTGGTTGTAAAACCAAGAAAAAGTAATTCAGGACCTAACCAGTTATCAAGGATTAACTCAGGGGAGGATGCGTAAATCATTGAGGATACCATACCAGATGTGCAACCATTTAGGTTGTGATGCAAGCCCTTAGACTTGGAAGATATCACATTATTCTTAAAAATAAGTGTGGTGCGGGAAGGGATGAAGGCTCTGGAGAGGAAGTAGTTAGTAATACATGTCACATCCTACATGTTGATTAATGGATATATGTATAAGTTAGGACATGTTGAGGTTCTGCAACAATGCATATTGGAACATGAGCACATGGTAATTATGGAGGAAGCATATTGTACGATCGCAGGAGGACATTATACAAGGAATGTTACTACACTAAAGATTCTACTTACGGGGCTTTGGTGGGAAACCGTCTACTAGGATTATATTGAGTTTTGCAAGGCTTGTGACCATTACCAGCACCTTGGAAAACCTAGGAAGAGGGATGAAATTCCCTTTTACTAATACTTGATGATAAACCATTTAAAAATTGGGCAATTTCCTTTATCGGTCCAATTTCTCCAAATTTCTTGGCCAAGTAATCTTGGTTCATGGTATATCATTACTTACACTGATTACTTGAATCGATGGGCATAGGAAGCACTGCGAAGGATTGCACCACAATAATAGCTGCTAGATTTTTATCGGAGAACATAATCAGTAGGTATGGTTGTCCTTTAAGCTTAACAAGTGATAGAGGTACACATTTCCTCAATGAAACGGTCAGGATTCTATTAGCATAATTTATGGTGGCCCATCAAAATAATACCCCTTATCACCCTCAAGTGAATGGAACTACTGAGGTATTTAAAAAATACTAAGTCACACATTGACTAAGATCCATGACTTGAGAAGGCAAGATTGGGATGAAAAAGTATCATTTGTTCTATGGGCATACAGGACAACCTACAAGAGGTTGAACAAAACCACACCATTTCAATTGGTGTTTGGCGTGAAGGATTTTTTTCTAGTTGAATTCATGTTACCATCACTATGTATAGCATGCACAAGAGGGTTAGATGATGAACAAGAGATAGAAGAGAGGATTGATAAGTTAATTTAGTTATACAAGAGATGATCACTTTCTAGATGTAGTTAGAAGACAGAAAAATAAAGACAAAAGGCATGACATGATCGTCATATAAAAACAAGGTGTTTGAGGTTAGGAAAATGGTGTTTTTGTTTGATTCCAAGTATTTGCGCCATCTGGAAATTTGAAAGTCCATTGGTTGGGACCTTACATCATCATGTACATCCTTAATTCATGTGCTTACCGATTACAAGTTCTAGATGGGATGATAGTACTAGGTAATTTCAATGGGAGTAGGCTAAACCCATACTATAAATAAGTCTTCTTGGTGTTTGTAAATAAGGTATTATTTCCGATTAGCTTCGAATTCCCATTTATTGCTTTGTATTTTCTTATTTTTCCTTTCTCGTTACTTGTTCCTTTCTTTTGTCTCATTTTGTACCTTATGCACTGGTAACCACATTATTTTCTAAGGTTGTGTATGTGCAGAGGACCACCCATCTATTCTAGTGTGGGGTGGAGTAATTTAAAGAAAAGTATAGGCTAGTATTAAAATTTGAGTGGCCCAGTAGAAAGAAGTGCATAAGATTGAGAAAGTGCATGGGGAAATGGTGGATAATGAATTATGGTGTCAAGAAGACTATAAAAAGACCACATACAAAGGATGAAGAGCACAGAAACAACATGAGGTAGGCAAGGGAAAAAATCAAGTAAAGGATAGAAGAATTTCCTTCAGCATTGTAGACGTGTGCGTAAGAGTCTTGGTCGATTGTATTTTTCCATGCCGGAAGGTTGTAGAATTTTTTTCGCATAGGATGTGGCACGTGGGTAAGGGATTTTAAAGTCATCCTAGTGGAAAAAGTTTCATTTAATGCTAAATTACATTGGTAGGTAGTATAACATTTATTTCTAGAAGAGAGAAAAAATAATAAATATGAGGTTGGGAAAGTCATTATTTTACCTTGCTACTACGAATTTGAAGCGCTCTTGTGAACTAGGGAATCTAGAGAGATTAGTGCGAAGGAAGAAGTATCCCATAAATTTAAGTGCATGACCATAATAGATCTATAGACAGATTAGAAGGATTACATGGGCGTGGGGAGAATTAGTTTGTAGTGCGCCATCTTGTGGAAGGTTTTACTAATTAGGTTTTTATAGCGAGGGCACGGAGATAGAAGGATTTCTTTCGAGAGTTGAGTTGTGAGATTGATCAAAGTAGTAGAGCAGATCAAGGAGTTTTAGATTCTAAACTAACAAAAATAATGTCACTAAATAAGGTGACCATTTCACCAAATAAATAGAAGGGAAATGGTAAAGGAAAACAAACCACTACCATTGCAAACTTCAATGAGGAATGGTATGTAGAAATGCGATACCAGATGGAATGTTGTTAGGAAAAGAGTGGGTTTCTCACTTAAGACAGAGATGACCATGTGTTATTAAAACCATCACATGAGAACTATAGAGAAATAAATGGTGATAGATCTGGTTCTTCTAACCAACAAAAGGACACGAGATGGAATACCAATTTACAACGATGAGGTGAAAGTAAATTTTGAAAAGCCGTGGGTCTAATAACTATATGAGTTTCCTTACTTCTACAAGCCCGAGATCCTTTATCAATGGTTGATGTCGTGTGTGTATGAAGATCATTTCTACTTTTAGGGTGTAAGACATGCATAACGCTTCATTTGATATCTAAGTTCATTGGCCTAAATTTTAAAGGGGAATCCATAGATGATGATATGAGAAACAAGGAGGCTATCAAGGAAAAATAACATCTTATCACTACAAAAAGGTTTCATGTCACTCTCGACGTCACAAAAATTCTCGACCTTATTATGAGGATGGCTAGATGCTTGGCCACCAAGCTTAATGATCAAGAAAGATGGATGCAAGGGAACAAGGCATGGCTAAATGTATGCTTGAAAATATCAAAAGGATGATCTATAACTTATCTACCTTTATTGTGGATGAAATCATAAGTAACACGCAGGAAGGAGAGAACATACTATTCAGTAACATCCTCCTCACCATTGTCTTTTCAGAGATTGGATTATTGGATGAGATGAAGAGGTTTGTTTTGGAGTATCCAGAAGATAAATCCTCACCTAAAAAAAGGTTCGAGAAGTATACTTGTGAAACCATGACGGTCACTCATAAGGCACACCTAGAGAAGTGGTACAAACAAATGCGTGATGCATTCGGGGTAGAGTGGAGGATCCCATAGTAGTTACCCGTTCTTTTGATGGAGAATAGAGTTTTGGTTTATCAAAAATTATTCATTGGCAGGTTTACTTTGAAAAATGGGACTAAGAGCCCATGGTGCAAGCTACCCTTATCCTTCACCATGTAATACTTCCAAGCAGGGGTCAACCAATTCAAGGAGGCCAAAAGGATAAGGTTCGACCTTAGTGAGGTAGACCAAGACCACCACGAGCTACACCAAAAGCTCGTCTACCCTAAGAAGCATGCATACATGGAGAAGTATGTCTCCCATGAAGTACAAATGATGAAGCCGATAATGTTGCCAATCACTCGAATGGATATAAATAGGGTATATCTACGTGTAAGGACTAAGTTTGAGAAATGCACCTATCTGGAGAGTGATATCTCCATTTAAAAAGACCCCATAGTTCGAAAAAGGCTATGCCAAAGAAGAGGGAAAGATAAGAAGTGCAAGAGAAGAAGGCACCAAGTGTGCAAACCACACAATTGGTGGGTGCGCTGAAGTAGTCATAAAACCTAGCACTTACACGTGCGTAAAGAAGTCCCCATTCAAGGCAAAGAACCCGGAAGAAGAACTACCGGAGCATGAAAATCCCCTCACACATGAATAATCACCAAAGAAGAGGTCACTTGTTAAGGAAAAGGAGAAGGAAGAATCTCCTATATTGGAATCACCAGTTAGGAGGAAGTAGAAGGTGACAGAAGTGGAAGACTCAGAGGTGACAAAAATCTTAGATGCCTACATTGGTGACAAGGATGACAATGAACTTGAAGGAGGTGAAGACCATCCAGGTGTATGATATACATGACTCAGATGAGGAGGAAGGTGAAGAGAAGTATAACAAGGAGTATGAAGAGGAGAATGATGAGGAATAAGCAAAGGATCAAGGCAAGGGGGTGAGCGAAGAGGTGAGCACTAAAACCAAGGAACCCCAAGCCCCACCAAGGAGTAAGTGGAGAAATCTGAGGAGAGAAAAGTTGTGGGAATCATGAAGGAGTTGGTGGAACAGGAGTTGGAGCGGAGCATGAATGAAATTTTGAAGGAGATGGAAGAAGAAAGCGTTGGGAAAGAATATGGCAGCATGGGTGGGAATCCTAATTTTGTGATAAGCTTCCCAAAAGCTATGTGAATAGGTAAGAAAGGCATAGTGGTGGCACAAGAGTAGGAAATGGGATATATTAATGATCCTAGCAAGGTGTTATGCATGTACTTGCAAAGTATCATACCAATGGAGCAACTCCTAGCTATGTCATCATTTTATGAAGGAGGCGCATATCCCAAACCCGGGAAGATGTTATCTTGGGCATTCGAGTCTCGGGTAGAATAGCACGAGTTTTAAGTAAGTCGAGAGAGTTTTATGAAGGTTCTAGAAAGAAAAGGTGTAAATCCCTTGGTGAACTCTCTCAAGCAATTATCAGGATGATCAAGTTTGTAACGTGCTTAGAAAAATTTCATTTGAGGTTGAGGCTTGAATGTTCGAAGGAATGTAGAGTGATATTCTGGAGGAGGAATTGGAGAAGGAAAAGAAGGAGCTTGCTAAGAAGAGAAAGTAATTGAAGCGAAATAACTTATCGGTGCATAGTTAAGGCATGAAATGAAAGAGGAGAAATAAAGGGTGCATGAGCTACACAAGAAAATTGAAATGATTACTGGTGCTATTTTTTTAAAGCATCTTGACGTAGTGCCACCCGAGTAGAAATGTAAATCAACCTTACAATTTCTAGAGGATTTGACACGCATCCTCATAATGGAAAGGTAGCCATTTGTGTTATATTCTTTAGAAGAAGAATTGGTGTGCCAAGAAAAAGAAGATAAGCTTAAGGTTGTTGATATTATTACTTGATATATTAAACTCCTTGTAGAGGTAAAGGCCCTTTGCACAAGTCATAGAAGCTACATATGACAACTGCATTGATAGAGATAGAGTGGAAAGCATCATGGTCACCACTCATGAAATGGAACTGAAGGAGTTTCAAGAAAAGAATAAGGGGAATAGGGTAGAAAGAGATAAAATCCTGGCCAAGGTAGAAAATAATTCAGAAGCTATTGAGACCTTGTGAGGCTCGATCAAGAGCTAGCTAAAGGAGTTGTACCACTAGATCACTCGCGAGGATGGATGTTCTTGAAGACTTGGGAAAATAATTGGAAATTATTGTTGAAACAATTAAATCTAAGGGGGATGAATTAAGTTTTGAGGAGGTGATTACCTTAGTCGAGACCTCTGTCACAAGAAGCACAAGATGAGGTTGATGCTTGGGAAAAGATAGAGGTAGAAATAGGGAAGGATTTTGTAGTCATTTTTGCACCCACTAAGAATAGAGGAACCTCATGCGCATAGGCCTATCACCAAACAGTCTTGAGTGATCACTTGAGGCACACAATAGGGATCCGAGTCTCTCTTTTATGTGAGTTTAGTGGAAGGCATCATTCATGATCTTGAATTAGTGATTTAAAGGACATGAAAAAGCTATAGATCTCAGAACGGCTTCTATACCCTTTTAGTCATATCAAAAGTAAAAGCGCTTAACAAAATTAATAGAACTAGGAAGTTGTAAATCCATAAATAGACTTAACATTCAAATAAGGTTCATGATTATACAAGATCAAAAGCATAATAGAAATATGCAGATAATACAGAGAGAAGATCTTAATACAATTATCATGGTAACCTTATCATATTCATTCATAGCATTACTATAGAATATTATAGAAGGGGAGACCGTAGTCATGTGCCATATCTAGATCCATACATGAAGACTTTTGAAACAAAATTTACATTCCCCATTCCCTTATTACATCCTTCCTATAATCATCTACCCCTTTTATCCCATAGTTCTTGTAGTAATTCTGCAGAGCTCGCTTCCTTCCTCTAGTTCTCTCCTTTTCTTTCTAAGGGTGTACATATATATAGGCATCTAATCTCCAACAAACTCCTCTACAACCTCATATCTGGCCCCAAGTGTTAAGGTGTGGGTCACCCCAGGCACATACCTCTCCATGTCATGATTAGCTTTTGGATCTTCTTATCACAAGGTATATTCCTTCCAAGACACCTTGTTGCCAAGATGGAACCTTATCCAAATGGAACACATTCTTCATGTGTTTTGTCCAAAAGGCGAAAAGAACTAAGTCTCAAATTGTGCTTTGTGGGAGCGCATCCTTTTTCTCCAAGAACCTTTTTGAATCCTACCTTATGCACCTTAACTTGTGTGCTTCCTCCGGCCGTGCATGCCTACCCACCTTTAAGATTTGGAAGCTAAAATAGGGTCCCAATATTACCCCACACTTCACCTATTTTCTGCCCTCGGGAACCTCTTCAAAGAATGCATTATAAAAGGCAAGGCTTTTCCTTGGAAAGAATGGAGGAAAGAATAAAGAATGGGGAGAGAAAGAATAGAAGGATAAGCGCTTAAAGAAGAAGAAGGGGAATTTCTGCCGCATGTTGGCCTCTAGTGTATTCCATGTGCCCTCTTACAAAGGTCACTAACCAATTTTCTTACCTCATCGAAGGTTAATCCTTCCCCCTTTGTGTTTATGGTATCTATCACCATTTCCAGGTTCCTTGGCTTGATCTTCCAAGGCATCCATCTTCCTTGTAATGACCATGTAGAGCTCTTTAAGCCGAGTTTTGATTGATACCCAAAGGATCTCAATAGATTTAGATTTTCTTTCTACTTTGGCTAGAATATTTTCTCACTCTACTCTATTGCCTTTATTATTTTCCCTAAAGTCCTTCAGCTCGGCCTCGTCGCTGGCAAACAACATGATTGTCACCTTGTCTGCGGATCATGTAATGGTCGTATGCGACCCAGTAGGTGTGTAGCTATTTTTACGGTAAGCACCTTGTTGTATTCAGCTATGAGCGTGATGACTTTCAACTTGTCCTCCTACTCCAAGTGCACAACTACATCCTCTACTAACTCCAAGGCCAAAGGCTACCTTTCCATGGTGAGGATCCAAGTTAAGTCCTCAAGACACTCCAGGGAGGAACCATATTTTTACATGGGAGGGTTAAGGTCTAGGTGCTTCATGATAATATCTTGGGAGATGAGCTCCACCTTCTTGGAAACTTCACACACTTTAGCTTTCTCCTCTTGTAATTCTTGTTGTAGTTAAGCGCGATCAACTTTTCAAGGCTGAGTTCCTTTGTTAGCTTAACTATTTCTTCCTTCCTCTTCTCCATCAAGTCCTCCAAGACTTTAACCCTGTCATTTTTGTAGAAGATCCTAGCCTCAACTTCCATGGAGAATTTGTTGAGCGTGTTACACACTTGCTCATCGATAGTTTTTGCATGTTTATAATGGGGTTTTCCCCATTTCCTTCAGATAGCACTAGTATCACTCCTTGGTTAACCTTGAACTCGGGCTCATCAAGGTGGGAGTCAAACACCCACAATAACATTTTTATTATGAACGGGTATCCACCCTCAGGATCAAAGGAATACATGGCGGTTAGCTCCTTGGTGGGCACGGTACCTTGGAAACACGCGCACAAAACTTTGTTGGGGTCATCAACATATCCCATCATTATTCTTCCCCCTCACACATTTATTTCCTATGTGCATGCCCTTGGAAATAGTTCTTTGAAAAGAGTTGGGCCTTTTGTGCTACTTACACTCTTCTCCCTTTTCTCTTTCTTGAATTCACTGAGCACGAGCTCCGTGTTGCACTCCAATTCCTCATCGACCAAGGCATTAATCATCCTCTCCACCTCCCTTGTCACTTTCTCATCCACCTCCTCCTGAGTGAGCTTGGGCATATCTAGCTCCTTAGTACTTTCCCCCTTACTCCTTTCTTCACTCCACGCACCTTCCTCCCCTTGGGCACCCTTCCTCCTTGCAAAGATGAAGGCATCATTTGCATCTTCTGCTTCCTCTTCCTCCGAATCATGGACATCAATCAGCTCCTAATCTACCTCCAGCTCTTCCTCTTCATCATCATCCTTTTTTCCTATATAGGCATTTGTGTCATCTGTATCCTCGGACTCTAGTTCTTCCATCCCCTCTTCTTCTTCCTTTGCTGAAAACTCCAGTCGGGGATGTGGTCTTCTCTTCATCTAAGGGTTCCTCAGGGGATGGTGGCTTCGTAGGTTAGGGTCTTCTCCTTGACCACCATTCTCTTATTATTCTAGACATAAGTGCTTTTCCCCATGGTACCTACATCCCGCTTCTACATCGCCCTCCGTTCCTCTTTCTCTTCCCTCTCCTTACGCTTTGGTGTGGTATTCTTTCTTCCAGTAGGGTTGTCTGGGATGGATATCTCATTTTCCATGTACGTGCCCTTTTCAAATTTTGGCCTTATGCGTAGGTAAATCCTTACAGCATTGCTCCCAGTAATAGGTAAGGTCAAAGGCCTTACAATATGCACATCTTGCAACATGTACCTTTCAATGCGTACACGTGCTTCTCTTGGTAGACCAACTTCTTCCTCATTTCCTTGTGCTCTTTGTCAAGGGTGGACAAGTCAAGGTCTAATTTCTTCAACTCCTTGTATCTGTTTACTCCCACTTGGAAAAATTGGGTAGTAAACGAGAATGGGAGTTTACACCATGGACTCCAGCTTCCATTGACCAAAATGAACCTACCAATATAGAAGTGTTGGTAGACTACAAACTTTGCTTCTCCTTCGATGGTCGCCGCAGGAGTTGTTCAAGGATCCACCATTCAACCCCGAATGCATTCCTAAGATGCGTATACCATTTGTCTAAGAATGCCTTGTGTACCCCTGTCATTAATTCACATGTGTATCTCTGAAACCTCTCTATAGGAAAGGGATCTTCAATAGGGTACTCCCACATGAACTTGTCGGATGCATCCGACATCCACGATTCTCGAGAACACAATTGTCAACAAAATGTTTCCAAATAGGATATTCCTCCCTTTTCCACGCTGCTTACGATTCCATCTGTAATATATTGGGAGAGGTTGCATATGGTGCCCTCTGCGACTTTCTTGTAGACATTTAGCCAGGGCTTACTCACGTGGGTCTACCTTTCTTGTCCATTCAACTTGGAGACTAGGTGAGCAGCCATCTTCATCAT
Source organism: Taxus wallichiana var. yunnanensis (assembly GCA_018340775.1). Classification (NCBI taxonomy): domain Eukaryota; kingdom Viridiplantae; phylum Streptophyta; class Pinopsida; order Cupressales; family Taxaceae; genus Taxus; species Taxus wallichiana. The sequence goes on from CM031237.1 coordinate 563,163,910, forward strand.
CGGATCGTTGATATCCAAGATGTCATATTACCTTGATCCCTTCTTTGATCCCTGGGATGCTATGGTTTCTTTGATTGCCTCCTCATCCGGAGGTCATCTTTAAGCACATCCCCTTCATAGTTTAGGCTTGTGAAGCACAAAATTAGTTGGGGAGTTATGTGCATTTTGTGCCCTATGAAGTAGAAGAATTCTTCGTGTACGCGTGTCATCAACCATTGGTACAAGCACTCAAGCTTCCCAAAATATGGTAACTCAAAAAGTTGGAGAAGCCTTGCCTTCTCCATTTTCACCTTGACCACATCATTGTAGATCAGCAACCCATCAAGTGTTTGTTTATTTGTGGGGCACACCAGCTCTAGCACCATTTCCTTCGTGATTTTACTTGACCAGTGATTGTAGTTGATCACATTCATTTGTCTTATGTGGGACTCCCACTTCTTCCCTAGAAAAACCCTATCCGGTATTTCATCTCTCGAGTATCATTACTCATTTGTATCCAAGGGTATTTATTCTTGTTTCTTCTTTTCTTTTCCTTTACCCTTTCCTTTCTTGGATTGTTCTACGGGTTTATCGACTAGTTTTGTGGCGTGATTGCACCCTTTACTTTCATTTCCAAGTTAATTTGCGAGTTATTTGAACATTTTCCTCGTGCGCCCGTGCCCTAAACACAAACCCTAATATCATATTTTTCTCCTTTGATCATGATGCTTCTTCACAACATTCCTCACACCCGTGAATCACTTCTGATCTAGTTTGTAGATCCAATGGACCGATTGCGCTTAAGTTCTTGGGATTTTCCTTCGCATGAGTCAGTTCTCAAAACCCTAGCTCTTGAAATAAAATCACTCTTCTTGTGTTCGCAAAGTAAAATAATGAAATGCCCACTCTTGTATTTATAGCTTTTCCTATTTTTATGCATTTAAGGATAGGCTACCTACCACCGTACGACAATGTTTAAAGCGGTGTTTTCAAACAAAACCTGACTTCGGCGCTTCTCCTTACACACCCAATCCTTGCACGAAAACTTTTCCAACCTTCTGGTGTGTAAACAATCCATCTTGACAGAAGACTCTTGCACACGTGTTATCTGGTGTCAAAGGCCCTTCTTCCATCCTCATGATCCTTTCTTTCACCTACCTCGTGTTTTTGCACCTTTTCTCCTTTGTACGTGGATTTCCAATGTAACCTTATTTTTCCACCGACCCAAATCCTCCTAATAGAATAACTCCAAGTTTCTCTTCATCATCTCACCCCACACTAAAACAATGTGTGGTCCTCTATGCATTCATAAGTTAAAAAGTAATAAGGTTACTGGTGCCCAAGGTGCAAAACAAAACAACAATGTGAAAGGGAAATATAAGAAAGGAAAATCATAAAAGGAAATTCTAAACTAACTGGAAGAACTGCCTTATTTACAAACACCAAGAAGCATTATTTATAGTAGGGCTTCAACCTACTCCCATTGAAGTGTCTAGGTAATTTTGTTCCATCTAGCACTTGTAACTGGCACACACCCAAATCAAGGATGTATGAAATTACATAAGGACCCAACCAATGCACCTTCAACTTTCCAGGATGGTGTAGAAATTTTGAATCATATAGCAGTACCATCTGGCCAACCTCAAATTGTTTGTTCTTAATATGGCAGTCATGCTATGCCTTTTGCTTTGCCTTCTCAACTATTTGGCTCCATCTTACTAGTGAGTGCCTTTTATCCAACTTTATCAATTCATCTATTCTTTCTTCCAGCGCTTTCTCATCATCCAACCCTCCTACGCGTGTTATACGCAGAGATGGTAGCATGAATTCGACTGGAAAACTTGATTCCATGTCGAACACCAATTGAAATGGTGTGGCCTTGTTCAATCATTTATACGTTGTTCGTATTCCCAAAGAAGCTGCGACACCTTGTCATCCCAATCCCGCCTACCCACGTCACATATCTTAGTCAATGTGTGACTAAGGATTTTTTTGAATGCCTCTGTCAGTCCCATTTTCCTGAGGGTGATAAGGGGTAGTCTTGTGATGGGCTACCATGAATTATACCAATAGAATCTTGATGGTTTCATTTAAGAAGTGAGTGCCCCTATCACTTGTTAAACTTAATGGGCACCCATACTGTTGATAATGTTCTCCCCAAAAATCTAGTAGCCATGATGCTGCGGTGTAATTCTTAGTGGGTATAGCCTCTACCCACCTTGTTAGATAATCAGTACGGGTAATGATATACCACGAGTTAGTCCTTTGCATAGCTAGTGAGATTGGTCTGACAAAATCTATTTCCCATTTCTCAAAAGCTTTCATGCTAGTGATGGGGCGCAAGGGCATCTCATCCCTTCTTCCAAGTTTACCAAGGCACTAACGGTGGTCACAGGCCTTGCAAAACTCAATGAAATCCTAGTGAATCATCTCCCACCATAGTTCGGTGACAAGGATCTTGCATACGGTTGCATTCCCGCATAGTGTCCTCAAGCAATCCCACCATGGGCCTCTTCTATTATGGCCATGCGTTCACGTTCTAATACACACTTTGGCGCAAAACCTCATCGCAGCCCATTTTATATAAATCCCCATTGATCAACATGAATGGCATGACGCATATGGCTAAGCTGTTGATGGTGAATCATAGCACCCCACGAATGTCTACACCTTGATGGGTTGAGACTCTCAAAGGCAGATTGCATAACATGGAGCTTTTCCCAAGTGTGGGACCTTGTGAATTGGGAAAGCTCTTCGGATGAAGGCGGTTCCTATTCCTCTATTCGAGATACACACATAAAGCTGCAGAGGGTTTACTCAAAACCTAATCTAACTTTCCAAGGAGACAGGGTAAGAAGATGCATAAAAAAGAAACCTAAACTAACAAAGGTGATGCACCGAGGAATGAAGAAACATTTGTTTTGCCAATAAACACAAACCACTAAAATGCAATGCAAGATCATGCAAAGATAACTAGATTTGTAGTGTAAGATCGGGAGGATGCAAATGAACACGAGAGAGGGTTGAGAATCATCCACGAAATGTATTATTTGCTCCAAAGATTGATACAATACACTAAAAAGTGCCAAGAGGCAAAGTTGCATTATAGTTTTAGATGAGAGGTTTGAACTCCACAAATTCACCTACTAAAGAGAAGAAGGGAGGGGCAAAACAAGAATGTCCAACCTTTAGAAAGAATCCCCTCCTTACAATTTATAGGAAGAATGAGAGAGGGAAGAGAGAGGAATTCCAAATCTACCCCAACCACCTCTAGATTGTATTTAATTCATCTCATTATGGTGGTAGGTGAGAACCCTAGCAAACCCAAAAAATGGTGAATTATATTTTGCATTTTTGAAGAACTTGTTCTCACCCAATTAAAGATATCCAGTTGTAGTTGGACATAGGACCTCGTAAGCTTTCCAAAAATTCCAACCTTGCGTGAATCCGAGCTCCCTGTGAAAAGTTATGGCCATTTGAATATCTACGTTAGGGTTTTCTTTCTGTCGGGGTGTCAACGCTCAAAATGTTGCGCCTCCTGAAGATGCGCCTCGGTGCATCTATCCTCGTGTCGAAATCTTTTTACCTGCACCCTTAACCTACACTTGGGCATGAAATTTCGCATGTCGACACTTTGTGTTGTGTGCCTCTTACATGCGCCATGGGCACAAATTTTTGCATGTTGACACTTTGTGTTGTGCACCTCTTACCTGCGCCATGGGCATGAATTTTCGCATGTCAACACTTTGTGTTGTGCACCTCTTACCTATGCCATGGGCATGAATTTTTCATGTCAACACTTTGTGTTGTGCACCTCTTACCTGCACCATGGGCACAAATTTTTGCATGTCGACACTTTGTGTTGTTCGCCTCTTACCTCGCGCCTATGGGCACAAATTTCCCATGTCGACACTTTATGTTGTTCGCCTCTTACCTACGCCATGGGCACAAATTTTCACATGTTGACACTTTGTGTTGTGTACCTCTTACCTATGCCATGGGCACAATTTTTGCATGTCGACACTTTGAGTTGTGTGCCTCTTACCTGTTCCATGGGCACAAATTTTTGCATGTTGACACTTTGTGTTGTGCGCCTCTTACTGCGCCTTGGGCGTGAATTTTCACATGTTGACACTTTGTGTTGTGCGCCTCTTACCTAAACCATGGGCATGAATTTTCACATGTTGACACTTTGTGTTGTGCACAACTTACCCGCATCATGGGCGCGAATTTTTACATGTCGACACTTTGTGTTGTGCGCCCCTTACCTGCGCCATGGGTGCAAATTTTCACATGTCGACACTTTGTGTTGTGCGCCTCTTACCGTGCCATGGGTGCAAATTTTCACATGTCGACACTTTGTGTTGTGCGCCTCTTACTGCGCCATGGGCATGAATTTTTTCATGTCAACACTTTGTGTTGTGCACCTCTTACTTGTGCCATGGGCACGAATTTTCACATGTCGACACTTTTTGTTGTGCACCTCTTACTCGTGCCATGGGCGCAAATTTTTGCATGTCGACACTTTATGTTGTGCGCCTCTTACCTGTGCCATGAGCGTGAATTTTTACATGTCGACACTTTGTGTTGTGCGCCTCTTACTTGCGCCATGGGCACAAATTTTTGCATGTTGACACTTTGTGTTGTGCACCTCTTATCTGTGCCATGGGCGTGAATTTTCACATGTCAACACTTTGTGTTGTGCGCCTCTTACCTACACCATGGGTGTGAATTTTTGCATGTCGACACTTTGTGTTGTGCACCTCTTACCTGCACCATGGGAAAAAATTTTCACATGTCGACACTTGTTTGTTGTGTGCCTCTTACCTGCGCCATGGGCACGAATTTTCACATGTCAACACTTTGTGTTGTGCACCTCTTACTTGGGGGGAAGATATATACAACACTAACCTTTTCCTTTCTAGTGCATTCATCCCTTCGAGTGCCACACCTTCCTTGAGAAAAATAGAAATGTCTTCTAACTCTGAGGGCACATGCCACAACCTAAATAGTTGTGCGTCCGGCATGGTTTCCTCAATACTTTGCACATCCTCTCCCAAATCAATCCTTGATAAATGATCTGGCCCACAATTGTTCTTTCCTAGTTTTACCACCACTTTGAACTCAAATTCTTGAAATAAAAGTACCCAACAACATATGCACCCTTGCAACATTGCTTTGTTTACTAGATACTTCAAGGCCATATGGTCAGTGTAGAATATGAAGGGATTCACCAAATGCAGATATTGTCTAAATTTGTGAAGCGTGTATATCATTGACATTGCCTTGTGCTCGGTTGTTGTATAATTCTATTCTATTGGTGTCAACTTTCTACTTGCAAAACACAAGGGATGATCAACAATCCCCTCTCTTGGTTGAGCAAGAACGGCTCCCATTGCTATACCAGAAGCATCCACATGGACATGGAAATGTTTATCCCATAATGGGAATCATAGAATAGGTGTGGTGATAAGCCTTTCTTTTATAGTGTCAAATGCCCTTTACTACGCCTCTCCCCCTTTGAAAGGCACTCTTATGTCGAGAAATATTTCCAAAGGTGTGGAAATATTGGTGTATCCCTTAATGAACTTTCAATAGTACCCGGTGTGTCCAAGGAATCCATGGATGATGCTTTAGTTTGTGGGATCCCCTAATCCCATAAGTAAGCGCAACTTTCATAGGATCCACCAAAGAATCCTCTTTGCATATGATATGCCCTAACAACATTCCAAAAGAAGTTGAAAAGACACATTTCTTGATGTTGAGGGAAATCATCAACTGCCAAAATCTTTCAAACATCAATCTCAAGTTATCACAATGGTCTCGACCAATCCATACACTTTCCAATCATCCAAACATACTTTAAGAAACTTGTGAATGAAGTCCTTAAATGCTTGTACCACTATGCGCAAAAATACATCGGGCACATTCCTCAATCCAAATGGCATGACCATGTATGCAAAGCTTCTCCACTTGGTGGCAAAATTTTTCTTTTCTTGGTCTTCCTTGGCAATCCTTACTTGGTGATATCTCGAGAATCCATGCATAAAGGAATAGACCTCGCACCCAAAAAATCCTTCCAAACTATCTTCAATGAAGTGGTGGGAAAAGGATCTATGATACAAATAGCGTTCAAATCCCCGTAATCCATAGATATCCTAATCCATTTGTCCTTCTTTATGATGATCACTATTGGACTTATCTAGTCCGATTCCACCACAACCTCAATGATACCGGATGCTATCATTTTGTCTAGCTCTTCTTTAACCCTTACGTGCATGTTGGGATTCATCCTATCAGGCCTCTTCCTGACCGGGCATGCAACATCTTTCAACTTTATCCTCATTTCCCCAATGAATGGTGGAAACCTTTCAACTCACGGTATCTGCGTGGGAATAAATCCTCAAATTCACACAAGAGATCGATGATCTTTGATACTTCCTTATCTCGACCAGTAGTCCCCAATGATAGCTTCCTTGGGCTTCTTCTCTGAGCCGATGTTAACTTTCTTGGTTTTGAGTGGTTCATGATACGTGCATGCACATGAATCCACACTATCAACTACCTCATGCATCCCAACTAAATGGTTGACATTCAAGCTCTCCATCTCCTCTCCATCAATAACGTATACCATCTTCCCTTTCTCCTTTTCATAGCACATGCGCATTCGAATTGTATGTCTTCCGGTTCCTCCTCTTAGAACTGCGCTTCCAAGCTAGGTCCACCAAGTAAGTCTACTAATCTATCTTCCACCATGGTGCAATCCCCCAGAGTGAGGCGCTTGATAGCCTGCAATGCCTCATCAACCGGTTGCTTGGTACTTCAGTACTCGAATGTGTGAACCAGTCGGGCCGCTTATTCCTTCCAATTTCCCATCCGGTGGAGAGTTTCATAATGGATGTACCAAGTGCGCGCACAACCTTGTAGTGTTGCATACAACTTGTGCACCCAAAGGGAGGGTGGTAAAGCTTCCGTGCCTTCTCCCCATATCCTCTCATATGCCTAGATTTAGGAAGAGATGGTTTCATTGCCATTGTAATCCTTGATAGCGGTGGGTATATTGCTCTTCAAGAATCAGATAGTGAGCGTAATTCTAACTTCACGCCACTCTAACAAGTTTTCACTATGTACGGACCACCACCTCACTGTTGTACCTATCAAGACATAACCCAGCATACCTCGTCACTCATCCTCCCTCCATTGAGCTTCCATTTCTCTCAAAAAGACTTCAAGGTATACATCCCCAAAATACTTGGTTATTTCCTTTCCTCCTAGGCACCAAATCGTATGCTTCATGGTTACCCCGTCACCAATTCTTTCGAGATGTCACCCAATCAATTCATAAGTCCCATGCACCTAATTATCGCATGTTATACTGGTAGTATCACTGACATATTGAGCATCATAAAACTAGATGAATCCTTTTGTAGGGTGGATGGTCTCTGGATCTCTTATGGAGTGCACATATATTCCATCCAGGACCTCCTCTCCAAGGGGTTCAATATAGGGTGTGGACTTTCCTTCAAAGAATGCGGTATAATCACCCTCTCTTCCTTGCTTTCAAAACTTATGTACCCCTTGTTAAACCGGAGACTTGCATTATTCTTATAGCACCACGTGCACCCAAGTAACACTCGGGAAATTATCTACCTCAGCAAGCACCAAGAATTCAAAATCCCAAAGTGAACTTAGTCCCCCGAATGGTAATGGTTACATCCTTTAAGACACCTATGGGCATTGCCTTTGTCTTATTTGCCATATACAAGACACATTTGAAGATGGTTGTAATGTAGGTCTTCCCATTTGATACTGTGCATCCAAAGTGAGAACATTAACCTCTCGTGCCTATGTTAATGAGGATGTTGTTAAGCAGCCATCCATCCAATACTACATTCAAGGTGATCTCTTTGTCATAATCAAGGCTGTGAGGTGGGAGGTTCGCATGCGGGATCTACCTTTCATTTTCTTCCTGGTGCGTGGTACCTTTTCTCTCAACCATGCTCCTAGTAGGTGAATAAAATTCTCTTGTCTCATCAATTTACACACCTCCTTAACCTCATCCAAGTCATCCTTTGGTGCTTCTACTAGTCTTCTTTACTCATCTTTTCTAGTTTTCTCTTTTAAACATAGGATCTCCCTTGAAAACTTTGAATTATGTCCATGGTTAATTGGTAGACTTCTTTACGGTGAGCCGGGTTTGGATACTTCCCATGTACTACTTCTTCCCTTGAAACTAGAGGTCTCTACTTAGGCGCTTCCCTTATGCACTGTGCAGACTCCTCCTTGTTGTTACCATAATAGGCTCTAGTTCTGATTCACGTATTACTCGCAGGAGCCATTGCACATCAACCTTCTTAATACTCACCATGGCAGTGCCCTTATCCTTCCGGTGCTGCTGACTCATATGTTCGTATAACTCAGGAACTCTTCGTACTTATGTTTTTTCCACACTAGGAGCATTGTAGAAGATCTAGACATTCACGCTTATAATGGTCTGTGGCTCCACAATTAAAGCATGTTCCACATGGGAACTCACTTCTTCCCCATGGTTACCATGGCCATGAAATCCTCCATGAAATCCCCTCCTGTGCACACCTCCATCTCCGTGTTCTTCATACTGACACTCATCTCCTTTGGAATTGTTGACAATGCCAGCCCCTGTACACACCAAGATCAATTACCTCATGAATCGGTCAATTAATCTATAATCCTTGGTGTCATGTGTGGTTGAGATACATATCTTACAATAACAAGATACATTTTGTGGATCACATGCTTTGTAAAAGGGGGCACCTACTTACATCATTATCCCCGTGACATATTTCACAATTTACCGCTATAGTGCATACCACCTTTCGAGTACATATCTCGTCATTATCCTTTGTGTGCCCTTCTACATTACAATCTATGCACCACATCCCACCACGAGTCTCTGGAACTGTGTTAGCAGATAATTTCTCCAACTGCTTAGCCATGGTAGCAATCCGAGCCTCTAGAAATGGGCTAACACTAGTGTCAAACACTACCAACCGCCTCAAGACACAAATCAACTTCCAACGCTTCACTCGGGTGCGTGAATGTTTTATGAGACAAATCCCTCCTAAAGGGAGTGATCAACCCTTTGAAAAACCCCGAGCATGTTGTGAAGGGTGGATATCATAGGACAGTTTAGACATAAGAGTTTTAAAATGTGCATCATATTCCCGCACGCTCTCTCGCCATTCCCTCGCTATATTTCCTTGAGAGATTTGATGCTCTTTTGTTCAAAATTAGGTATGTGGAATTCCACCAAGAACACATTTTTGGTATAATCCACAATAGTTTGATGAGGGTCATACTTTCTATACCAACTATGCACATGTCCTTGCAAGGTTGTTGTAAATTGACTAGCCTTTCGATCCTAGGTCATGATCCCCTTTGCATGCCATAGCAGCTCACACTTATGCACATGCTCTGTGGCATCTTCTATCCCACTGTAATATGGTAAGTGTAGAGACATCTTGAAAAAGACTTGAGGAGGTGGCTGAGGCCCTTGTCCTCTTGACCTAGTCCCTCAATTTCCTTCGGTGTTTCCTCCTCCACCAGATCCACTAGATCCTAAGCCACCAGCTCCACCACTTCCACCTCCAGATCCTCTTTTTTAGGTACATGAAGTCATGTGTTTATCATGACGAATGTCCCTCGTCATCCCATTTGAATTGTGGCCAAAAATTTGTGAACTAGTGCCACTCCTATTCATATTTCCTCCACCACTTCCTGACGCACTCCTAAAACCACCTGTATATATGCCTTGTCCAAACATTCCACCAAATAATGGAATAGTGTGTGAAGCCATAGAATTCCCAAATGAGGATTTGTATCTTTGGCACCGATCATTGCTTCCACTGATATCAAATGGATCAACTATAATTTTCCCTTGTTTGAACAAACCAAGCGCCAAGGTTTGGTTGCTAGGTGGGGCCGATGCATGCCAATGAATTTTCTTTCTCCATGTGACGGGCTCTCATCAGAATCGAGGGTTCTCTCTTCTTCACTTTCCAAGATGGGGTAACACAGTTGTTCAGTTCCACATCTTCCATGTGAACCTCTTCTCCCAAAAATGTCTTCCTCCATGGATCCATCGTAAATGAAACCTCGCACCGACTTGTAATATCCCTCTCACGTGCTTCACCATACTTGAGTCATCTCTCCTCCCTTTCCTTTTCATTCGTTATATCATCCATCTTTCCCAACCTCGGCTTCCTCGCCAAGCACTTAGAGTGGTTTAGCTGGCCATTGGGAATGCCTCTAAACTCATGGTTACTATCAAGATTTTGATTTCTAGGGGGATAGCCCACAAAAATGATCCTCTGGCTTTCACAAAAATTCAAACTCAAGAACTTCCAGGACAAGAATACGTGGAAATTATGTATTCCATAGTGTAGCTAGCCAATACTCCCTTCCACCAATGATCTATAGCACGGGTCCATGTTAGATCAACATCTTGCAAGTTCTGGTATGTTTCTTGGGTCCAAGGGTGTGATTTATAATACCACCCCAACCTAAATGCATATGTCAAGAGCCACTCAAATAACTCTCTTGGGAAATAGCAAAATAATTTTTCGTATAACTCATGATAGAGAGTGTATTTCACCCATCTTTGCGTATCAAACTCGGTCCAGATTGAATCTCTCGAGAAAACTCGTCCTTCATACTTTTAAACCAATTTTCAACACCTTCAAGTGTTAAGCTCTTTGTCATCACTTTTTACACAAAACACAATGTATGCCATGTTCCACTACAACTTCGAAAAGAGGTCCCGGAAACGAAACCAAGATGTAGTCATTTTTACACCCACTAAGAACAGGGGAACCTCATGCATGTCACCTATCACCTAGTGGGCATTGGGTGCTCACCCGAGGCGTGCGAGAGGGAGCCGAGTCTCTCTTTTATGTGAGTTTAGTGGAAGGCATCATTCATGATCTTGAATTAGTGATTTAAAGGACATGAAAAATCTATAGAGCTTAGAATGGCTTCTATACCCTTTCAGTCATATCAAAAGTAAAAGCGCTTAACAAAATTAATAGAACTAGGAAGTTGTAAATCCACAAATAGACTTAACATTCAAATAAGGTTCATGATTATACAAGATCAAAAGCATAATAGAAATATGCAGATAATACAGAGAGAATATCTTAATATAATTATCATGGTAACCTTATCATATTCATTCATAACATTACTATAGAATATTACAGAAGGGGAGACCGTAGTCATGCGCCATATCTGGATCCATACATGAAGACTTTTGAAACAAAATTTACATTCCCCATTCCCTTATTACATCCTTCCTATAATCATCTACCCCTTTTATCCCATAGTTCTTGCAATAATTCTACAGAGCTCCGCTTCCTTCCTTCGGTTCTCTCCTTTTCTTTGCTAAGGGCACGCATATATATAGGCATCTGATCTCCAACAAACTCCTCTACAACCTCAGATCTAGCCCCAAGTGTCAAGGTGTGGGTTGCCCTGTGCATGCCTCTCCATGTCATGATTAGCTTTTTAGATCTTCTTATCACAAGGTATATTCCTTCCAGGACACCCTATTGCCAAGATGGAACCTTATCCAAACGAAACACGTTCTTCATGTGTTTTTTCCAAAAGGCCGAAAATGGATGAGTCCCAAATTGTGCTTTGTGGGTGCGTGTCCTTGGTTCTAAGAACCCTTTTTGAATCCTACCTTAAGCACCTTAACTTGCACACTTCCTTTTGACCGTGAGCACCTACACACCTTTAAGATTTGGAAGCTATAATAGGTTCCTAATAGATTTCCCTCTCCTCCTTCAAAAATAAGTATTTGTTCTTCAAGTATCCCCATTCTTTCATTATTTCTCCCAATTCTTCATTCCTTCTTTCTTTTCCCCTATTATGAGACCGCCATTCTTTATTATTTGAAGAGATGTGTTTCCGAGGAAGAAGAACAGGCATAGTGTGGAGTGATGTTGGGCCCCATAATATTGACCAAGTATAAGAAGGCACATAGGTGCACACAACCTATTTAAATAATGGTGTGTGGGTTAAAGGCATGTAGGAAGGGTTCTATAAGGTTTTAGTAGAACACACAACGCACACATAATACAAGATGATGTTGGGATTTATCCATATTTAGAGTTCCGCATAACATGTGAGGAAAGCATGACCCATATAGCATGTGAAATGTATAATGTGCCATCCTAGAATATTTAGGTTCAAGAATGGAATATTCTATGCATGTGATGGAAGGTTCCAGAAGAACATCATTGCACAGAGTGGAGATCTCGGATCAAAGGAGGCATGCTCCATTGGAGGACCACTTGGACACTTGGTAGCTGATTTGTTACCTCAGAAGGCATGGCGGTGAAGGCAAAAGTTATATATAGAGGTGTGCAGATAGTAGAAAGAGGATCCTGAGAGGAAGAGAGAGTAGTGAACTAGAAAATAGGCAAAGCTCTACAGAAATATCATGGAGGATTCTATGGGTTGGGATTAGAGAAAACATATGAGTGATGGCATATTTAGAGGGATGGGTTTGTGTTTATCCTTGTAATGTGAAGGACATAGTTTAGTTCCTTGTGCATGATCTTGCTTATGCATTATTATATGGGTTTGTTATGACCTCAATGAATGTAATGTGGTTATTGAACTCATTAATATGAATATAAGGTTTTTTCCTAAAACATATTTGTTCATGAGCATAATCCTAGTGCATTTCCTTTGTGTATGAATCAGTTCTATATGTTGTTTGATACTTCTCTTTTATGGATGCAATGAGATGATAAATCATCCTAAGCTTTTATAATGAATGCATGGCTCCTTTCCATTATTTTTCACTTAAGTATCTGTCATAGATGAAGTATTCTCATAAGACTCACATAAAGGAGAGGCTCGGCGCCCGCTCGGTGATAGGTTGGCGCACATGGGATTAGACTTTTGTTCTAAGGGTATAAAAATGACTACATTCTTGGTCATCTAATCCATGTTATACTACATCCTAGCACCCAAATAAATCATATTGAATTTTACATACATCCTCTTGGATAGAATGATAGGGATACTGGATTTTTTTTCGATATAGACAAGATGTCATCTGATGTTGAAATTTTCCAAAGAAGTGATCATGCCTTATTTTTACAAGTCTGGGTTTATAAAAAAATTCATTAAGAGAGCCATGATTGATAAGGAGGATTTTGTAAATTTGGTTCCCTCATCTTTCTTACAAAATTTAGGATATGGAGTGATAAATTGTTCCTCTATAAGAAGCACATTACTGAGGGTCCGATAGTCTTAAAGTGACCTCGATTACAACCATTTTTCTTCCAGTCACACTTGGTTCAAAACCATCTTGAAGGAGTTTTACATTATTAACAAGGAAACAAGTTATAACATGATCCTTAGGAGACCCTAGATTCATCGAATGAAGGTTATCCCTTCTACCCTATTCCGGGATATTAGTTTCTCTATTGGGGAAGGTCTTCATCACTCAAGGCAATCCTAAGCCCTTTGATATACACTCAAAAAACCTCAAGAATAATAAAGGAGTCCATACAGTTAGAGTATGAACTTCTGTGAATCAATTTAACAAACCACCTCCATTAAAATATTTAGTCCCAATCACCCCAGGACATGACGAAGGATGTAGTCATTGACCCAAAAACATTTGAGATGGCAAAAATAGATAAGGGTAAATAAATATCTATGGAAACAATGTCCACTAAAACCACGTCGAAATATATTAAACTCTTAGAGAGTGAAAATCTGGTCTTCCTCCCATTTGAACCACAAGGGATGGGTAGTCGTCTTAGTTTAGCTTCTCTTCCTCTCGACAACCTAGGTCTAGGTATAAACATGATAGAATTCAAAAATGAAGAAGGGAAATTTGAGATTGAAACAATGCCCAACAAAACCATCTATGAGGTTTTTTCTATTATAAACCCTAGTTTTAACCCATGTGCATCTGAAACTAAGATTTCCATATCCATGGGGCAAGGCCTCATCATTCGTAAAGGTTCATAAGTAAATATAACTCTCTACATAGGAAACAAGGTCAAGTAACATAGTCATGCTCACCTACACACCATGTCTCAAGAACATGACAAATAGGTTCACGAATGATTCTTTCAAAAAAATTATTTTAATGATTGGACATATACACTTTTGGGAAAGGGTTATAAGTTTAAACCCAGAATGGTAGGACCTTGTTAGGAGAACAAAATTTTTGAGGATCATGGTTCTCACCTGTGTATTTTTAGGGGTGAAGAATTCGATATTCATCAAATTTCTTCACCTTAGCTATCATGACATTTAGTTTCACCTTCATTTCCATATGTACATTACTACATATGCATTTCATTTTCATCTCTGATCCATTTCATAAAATGTGTGATCAAGGGACTTATTCTTATAGAAATTCCTAAAAACTTCTGAAAATTTTGGCAAAAATTCAAATCACATTTCTTCAAATTCTCATGGTATCATCAATTGTTTTTGAATCATTTCATCAATTCAAGAAAGATAAGACAAATATTTAATAGTAACCATACAAAGGCCTACATACTTGGTTCTACTTATAGTTTCTTCTAGATTAGGTGTCTTCTCCTATAGTCTATTCTAGAATATTCATGGTGTCACATCTATCCCATATACATCTATTTGGAAATAAGAACATTCTAGACATTTTTCCTAGATAAATAATTCAAATGCAAATCCATAGAAAAATTTTATTTTACACATTTCTTTTCCCTACCAACATACACCTTGTCCATGGTGATGAGCACATACTTCCTACTAGTAGCATGGGGCAAGATTTAAGGGGTCTCATTGAAAAAATTGAAATTTAGAAATAGTTCATTCAAATTTGATAAAATCATAAATCAAAACAAAGTCAATTAGATGTCTAAAATTCCAAAAGAATTTAAAACCTCAAAACCATATTTTTCAACCAAGTAACCATCTACGGATCTAATTCTAGATAAACTTCTGGAAAGAATTTCACATTTTAAACTATGAAGAAAACTTGAGTAGAATGAGGTTGTAGTGTCTCAATTTGGTTTTTCCAAATCCTTGTCTTCCTCTCATCATTATCATTCAACAAAATTGATAAAACTTGTGCCCCTTGTGGCTCTTGGTGTTGAGCCTCGAATCTTGGTTTGTTGTGTGTAGTTAGGAATGGGGAAATTTCATTCAATTATCATATCACTATTTCACCACATTTTTCCAAAACAATACAAAGTACTAAAAGTTTCTTAGAGAAACTAAAGTTCAACATTACAATGTGATTACATTATCATATATCAGCATTACAAAACACAAAAAAATAAATCATTTTGTTAGCATTCATATCCATTGCATACATTCTGAAAAGCATATAAAAATGGAAGTTCTAAACATCTAGAGTACACATGTGAAGTGATCCAAGAGGAAGTCAACTTAGATATAATGAATTACCAAACCAAAAGAAGAGTCTATATATATCATAATAAATCAAGTTTTTGTACAATGCCATCATGCACTAGGCATGGTCAAAACACTCGTAATGAGCCCAAAATATACAAAACAAAAGTCATATAATGCCCAACAAAATGGAAACTAAGAAATAAAGGCACTCTTCCTATTTTCCTCTTTAAGTCCCCTTATGACCACTCTAGCTACAAATTTCTTAGGAGTTCCACTCAAAAGTATTCAAACAGCAAAGGGTCAAGCCTAATGCAAAATACCATTCCTAAATCCATTCCAATTCAACCATACTCACAAATAAAATGGTCATCGTGGGCCTAGAGCTCAAAAACCACCAAATCAATATGCATAAATGAATTGGAAAATGGGTTTGTTTTGATATATATATGTTTTTATAACTTCGTTTTGAGTGCATATGTTCACTAAGTTGGGAGCGTTTGAAGAAAGGTAAGTTCTTATCCCCTCACAAATGATAAATCCTCTTTTTGTTTTAATTTAGTGTTTATTTTTATATTTTATCTATCTCGCACTTGATTCTTCCCTTTGTTTTTTAGGTAATGAGAGTTTGGATGGTGACATTTAGGCATGCGGGCAGCATGTTAGGTATAGCTTCTAACTCCCCATTTCAGGAACTTCATACTCAGACTTTATGTTTTACTCATTTTCATGGCTGCTATGCTTCTTCGAGGGGAAATATGTACACACCCAAAATTACATGTGCTACATTATCAGAAAATGGTTACAAAAGTCCCCAATGATGATTCATGTCCTTTTAGAAGGTGTTCAAGTTCTTAAGCTCATTCATAGTATTTATTTGTAGCCTAGATGCTTGTACTTATCTTTTCCACACTTTCTTCTAGCTTCCCGCTCATTTATGTACATGTTTTGGACTCTAGTTCTAGTGTTAGGGTTCTACCATTCTTATTGCAACTTGCACAGGTGACAATTCTAAAATCGCCATGGGTAGGGTGGTGGTCCCATGACCACCGCACTGCAGTGTATGGTAGTTTTCCTACATGCTTTTTCTAGAACTCTTCATGTGTGGTTTTAACAAGCATGATTTTACTTAACTTGACTTCCAAGGCACGTTTGTGAACCAAATTTCCTAAAAATAGTCTTGATTGCATGGTATTCCTTCCCTCATCTATTTTTAAATATATTTAATTAGTTTGAATTGACTCTTCACCCAATGAGTTAGGACTCTAAGGCTACCTTATGTATGAAGGAACATCCCAAAAATTCCTATATATTAATTCTTTTATTCAAGTAAATGGCCTAAGAATTTTGTGTATCTTGCATAGTATTCTTACCACAATCCTATTGGAAATTACATAGCCAATATTTATTCACTTGTGTTATCTATCTTCCATCTGCATTACAACTAGACTACCCTCAAGTTACCATCACTAAATATTGCTGCTTTGGAAATAAAATAGATTAGAAAGGACGCATCACAGGAAAGGAAATAATGGGAACATACTTTCTTTCGAGAAAACACAGATCACGAAATAATAATACGAGTTCTAGATAACAAATGTAATGTAATGTTTGAAACAATTTAAAATGATTGAGAACGCTAAACTGAGAACAACTTAAGATCCTGAACATAAGAGCAATATCTTAAGAGAGATGAATCTCACAACACAAAGTTTGCAAAAATGACATCAATTTCTTGTTCTTTGAATGATTGAAAGAAAATACAAAGTTCTTCTTCTGCCCAAAGGTTCTCAATATTCCAAAAATCTCAACCCTTTGGAATGCAAGCATCCCTTATTTATAATAAAAAGAGTTGAGAGAAAATAGGACAAACCCTATAAAAAAGTGTTTTAACAAGAGTCCTATTTTACTTGGCTCTCACGCAGGAGACCAAGTCAAAATTTACTTCCTATGTGATGAAACAGAAATGAAAAAGACATGTCAATTTCAAGATTGAAATGACATGTTGCATTGTGACTTAGTCTGAATCATCATCTTTCTCTTCCTCATCTTTCCCTTCTTCCAGCAGATCCTGTTTGTTTTGAAATTCTTGGAATTTCTGGATTATACCTTGCATCTCATTTTCATCGTGCACGTAGTGGAATGATCACTCAGGACTTCACATGTTTCATGAGTGTCACTGACATTTCTGGGAAGCTTTCTCAATCTTTTGTTGAGTTTTCTCAGGGTTTCCAAAGAATGTTCAATCTTTACAAACCTATCAATGATTTCAATGCCAAATCCATGAGTTGGTTCATGTTGAATTGATTCTTGGATTTGTTTGAAAAGACCATCAACTGGTAGGATACCCGAGTCTCCACCCGACACTTTTGCATAGATTTTGATCAGTTCTTCTTCCAGGTCACTCTTGCCATCAATCAATTGATCTCTTGATTCTCTCAATTTTCCACAAGCTTGTTGAGAATATTTATTCTGAATCTGATGGCCTTGGTCAGCTGGAAATGCTTATCCGCATGTGGGATGATGCCCTCTTTGACCAAGATGTGTGATGGGATTTGCTTCAGCACCTGGAGAGCTTCGAAAGTCAACTCCAGGTGCCCGATCTCTTGAGAGAAATCATCATCCATCTTTTCCCCATCACTCTGTATATTCTCCAAAGATTGATAGACTTCTACAGTGTCTTGGATCACTTCTTTCCCCTGTAGGAGCAGCCTTTGGGTCCATTCATCGACCACCCTCCCCTTTTCATTAATCTTTTCAATTATAGGTACCGATGAGAAATCGAACCCGATAGGAACAGAGGATGATGGTATGGACTCAAGGGGTTTTGAGAGCTTAAGTAATACCTCAGTCAACTACTCCACCTTTTCTTTAAGCTCATCCCTGTTGTCCTTTGTTTCCTTTAATTTCTGGCATAGCACGTTCATAGCATCTCGTGCATCTGTTGTGCTCCTTCTATTCATCACCTCTCCTAGAGCAACCTTGGTTATCTGATAGTCAGAGGCCACTATGTCCTCTTTGGTCTTGTCAGTCATGGGAGTGGTGATCTCTGCAAACTTATGTCCCGAAGCATCCACTAAAACCCTTGAAACTGTTTTGGGTTTCTTGGCTGATTTAGCAGTGGAAGCCTTGAGTGAACTAAAATCAAAGGCTGGTATGGGTACAACCACCTTCCTTTTCCTTGGAGTTTTCTCAAGTAACCATTGAGGTGCCAGAAGGAGTTCCACTATTGTAGAAGTTGGTGTCATACTTTTAGGTGGAGGGGATTCACTGGTGGAGTGGGAACAATCATCAGTGTGGTAGTAGATTGGTGAAAAGAGATGTAGGAGGAGGCATATCTGTAGTTACTTTGGTCCCAGTAGAGAGAGGTGAGAGTCCGGAGAAAATGTTGGCCATGGCTAATGAAGTGGATGGGGAAAGAGGAGGTAGAAGTGGTTGTGAAGTAGGAAGTGCAGATCCCAACGCCAAAGCCTGGGATGCAAGGGATAGAGTTACTTCTGTTGGGTAGTCAGCAAATGGTGAAATTAGGGGCTGACTCACCTCTCCTTCCAAAGAAATTTCCCCTATTTCGGTGGTGTTGGTGACTCTGGCACGTTCACCATTTCAACTGGAGTAATAGTTGAAGGGGTTTCTTCTTCTCTTCTCTTCTTGACAAATTTGACCTTTATAGGTCCCTTGGAAGAGCTTTTGTCCTTTTCCTTTTTGGAGGGCCCCACCTCCAAAGCAACCAACTTTGAGAAACTATCTTCTTTGAAACTCATCCCCCAAGAGGTGAGCCATGCCTTGGTGCGTGTGAGAATCGGGGCTGATCTATAGTAATAGAGGCTTTCTCACCGATAGACCAATCAATAGGTGGGAAAACATATTGATCTTCATTCAGTCCATCATAGGAAGGATCCAACACACTTTCATTATCACCAGTACCCTCTGGAATGTCAGTGAGCTCGAGTGTCTGAATCTCTGCAAGTGTCAACCTGCTATGATCTTTCCTTTGGACAACAACTTCATCACGTAAATCAATCCAGATGTCTTCTATGCTTGGTACGTGTAGGTGCAGAGTTCCATATGTCTTGAGGACTCCTCAAAAATTGAACCCATCTCTGGGCTTCATGTGCTTTTTTAACTTATCTTGAAGCTCATGTACAATGTTCTTGGCTTTTACCACCATTGAGCAGGTATACCTTCCAATAGAAATTGGGAAGGATATGACGGCCTTGTGTTTACTCTGTTGGAACTTATGAAAATCCAACAATTGCCTAACCAACTCCATCAAGATTAGTTTATCCCCTAGATATCTGGGAAAATGGAAAGGATCACCCGAGTACATGACCACCCAAAGGTAAGTGAACTTCTTGAATTGTAAGAAGACACAACCCCATTTCGAAACTTCAGCCCATGCCTCATCAGAGACTCTTGTTTTCCTCAATTTGGGGTTTAACTCTGAGATGTTCTCGTAAAAGAAGGCATCATTTACCCTTCTGAATTGGTCTTCAGACCCTTTTCTTGTTAACTGAGGAAAATATCGATAAATATGTTCCACTGTCTTGTTCCCCTTTGTGTCCAATCCGGGGTAATTCCTCATGCCGGCAGCTGCATAGGTGACATACGAGGACATATAAAACTTCCTAGTAGACAAGATTGTTGTCATCTGAGAATCTATCTCATTACTGATAAGGGTACCCCAATCAATCCCCTGTTGATTCTTCTTAATGATGATCATGAATTGGTACATCCATCCTTGGAAAACATTTGATTTGGGGAAACCAAAAACCCGGCTCAAAGAGTAATGATATCATTGATTTCCTGAATGAAATCACTTCTAGGAACAAGTCTTGGGAACCTAGAAACAACCGGCTTGGCTTTGATTAGGAACTTCTTATTCACGTGTTTGATACAATCTTCCTGATCATTGTCCCAAGATTTTTGGGCTGACTTGAGATCTACATCCCCATACTCCTCAAAGTTAGGCAACTTGAGAAGGTCATCGAAGTAACCTCCGTCTAACTTGATTACGACCTCTCCCACTTGATTTTTCACAGAACGAGAAGCAGAGTCGTAATTTGAAGCACAGGCTAAGATGAACTCAGGGCACTGAGAAGACATGGGGAAACCTGTTGCAAGAGGAAGACCACTGCCAACTATTGATTTCATCCATGGGGTCTGGGAAGAACTCTTGACTCTATTCCAAAAGTCTTCCATATCTATGTTTTCGAGTTCTGTATCTCGGATGTCATAATTACAATCAATGTAGGAAGGAGACTCCACCTTCCTAAATTTATACTTCATCCTCCCTAATTTTTCATCTTATCCTGTGATGGACCAGGATCCGACATGAGGAATTCCAAAAGAGGAGTGAACTGATTGCTTTTGATTTAGACACTTGGGTTTGAGGACCTGCTTAGCAATCCCAGAGACCCAAAACACTACAGAGAGTATCGAGAGATTAGGGGTGTGAACACTTGGAAAGTCCTGACAATTAGTTGAACCTATCGGAAGATATGAGATGTCTCGCCACTCTGGAAAACCCGCAACACTGGAAGATGTCGAAGGGTTCAGAAAATCCACACTATTGTTAGATGCCGGGAAGATTGGAAATCCCGCTATACTTGGAGGATGCCGGGAGGTTTGAAGTATCCGACACCTTAGAGGATGCTAGAGATTTTGGAATGTCTGACACCTTGGATTTCCTGACAAACTGTGGGATTTGGAAGCTGCAAAACACCCTGCGAAACCCGAAGAAGGAATCAGGGTTTTTGTCAGGGTAAAACATACAAATTCCTCTCCATTGTTATGAATCTTTGATACATTTTCTATTGTCATACAACGGCATATTCCAAGGAATAAAACAAAGTGAGCATTCCAAGGGTGAACCCTAAAACACAAACTTGATTGGAAAACAACCCAAAAAGGAATAAATAATCAAAACCCCAAAACCCTAACAAGAAAGAAAGAGGAATTTAGAAGGATCATTACACAATTCTTCCACAAATTTCACAAATGAAGAACAAAGTGAAATACCTTCAATCAGATCGAAAAATGATAAAAAATGAGCAACTCAATCGAGCACGAAGGTGAGTCGGGTTTCAGGGTTGAAGAAGCATGCACAAAAATCCGAGGTAAAAAGTACATCTGGTAAAAATGACGTGGAAATCTGAGTATTTATAAAAAAATTGCATTTAATACACTTCATTTGACACGTGTGTCAACCACCCGACAACTCGGCATTAATGCCATGTCAGCATGTTTGGGATGTCCGAAAACCGACACAAAGGATTTCATATCAATTTGGGTTTGGGTTTGGGAAGCAAGTGACATGAAGCATGATGCTTGATGGGAAAAATGAAGCATGAAGCATGTTTGATGGTTCCGAAAACCCGATACAAAGGAGTGCAAGTCGGGTTTTGGGAATCAAAAGACATGTGACATGAAGCATGTTCTGAATAAGGCATGTTCCGATGCTCAGAGAACCCGAAAACCCGATACAAAGGAGCAAATCAGGTTTCGAAATTGGAAGACATGCGACATGAAGCATGTTCTGACTAAGGCATGTTCCGATGCTCGGTGGACCCGAAAACCTGAAAGACTTACTTGATGGGTTTTGGGCTTCGGGGAACATACAACATGAAGCATCCAAAACTCATGTTGTCTTGCTATGGAAACCGAAAACCTGATTATCTCTCTGAAAGGGCATTTTTAGGAAACCAACTCAAAATTCCTAGGGTTATCACTAAATTTTGGTGTAAACACAAAAATGAGATAACAACTAGCTCTAGTTGGGGACTTTCTTTGTGACATCAAAGGAAGAGAACTCAAAATCTCTGGCTTTATCCATTGGGCTACGGAGTCAGAAAAGAAGAAAACCAAAAACAAAACAAAGAAAGAAAGAAGACCAAAAGCAAACACACGACAAAAAATAAAGTATGTACAATGCAAAAGAGCATCTTGCATTAATGATGGAACAACTTCAGATGTTGGCCACTGAAAGGAAAGGGGAGTGACTCTCCATCAAGATATGATAGATAGAAACTATTTTCACCATTCAGCTGATGAATCTTAAAAGGTCCTTTCCACAAAGAATCAAACTTTCCATGCATTCCTTTCTGCTCCCTTCTCTTATCCCAAAGCAACACCAGATCTCCAATTTGGAAATTACGTTGCCTTGATTTCTTGTCAAAAATTTCTTTACTTTTCTCTGATGACCCATGATGTGATCAATCACCCTTGCTTCATTCCTCTTCTAGCCTAGCTAGGTACATAACCCTTTTTTCAATAGAATCTTGAAAAGTCACATCTTCGACTGCTTTGGCCAACTGTAAGGCTGACAACTCTACTGAGATAGGGATCTCAGCATCAATCCCATATAGTACTTGGAAAGGAGACATTCCTATAGCTCGCTTTGGGGTAATCCGATCCACCCACAATGCATCATACAATGCTTTGTGCCATGTCCTCTGGTTTTCATCTACTAGCTTTCTAATTATGGTAACCAGGTTCTTGTTGTTGGACTCAGCTTGCCCATTGCCTTGGGGATAATAGTCAGATGAGTGAGCCAGGGTGATGCCGAATCCATAAAAAAATTATGTCAACTCATGCGATGAGAAATTGGAGGCGTTATCAGCCACAATCTTGTGAGGCACACCGAATCTGACAATTATATTTTCTTTAAGGAATTTACACACGGCTTCTGAGGTTTCTTGCTTGGTGCAGCTTCCACCCACTTGGTAAAATAGTCTATAGCAGTAAGTATGTAATTGTGTCCGGAACTAGAGGTAGGATTCAACATTCCAATGAAGTCAATTCCCCACTGACGGAAAGGTTCTTCAATCACTACGGGCTTCAGGGAAGAGCTGCTAGCTTAGGGCGACCAACGAAATGTTGACAAGCTTCACACTTGGACACCCATTCTGTTGAGTCCCGAAAGAGAGTAGGCCAATAGTACCTAGCCATAGGATCTTATAAGCTATTACAGAGGATGAGAAATGTCCTCCGCATGCTAGACTATGGAAGGATTCTAGTAACTTTACCTGCTGTGACTTATCAACACAAGCGCAGAATACACCATCAATACCTTTCTTATATATTCCGTTATCCCACAGGAGGTATCTTGTAGATCTTAACTTGACTATCCTCTTCTCCTTTTGGCTTAAATGTGGGGGCATTCACCATAAGTTAGAAAGAAAGCAATATATGTGTACCATTCATCAGTTGTGCTCATGAAAAGCACCATGGGAAACTTTGAAGAGGTGTCTTTGGTCCTTTCGCATTCTGTTTCAGCATGATTTTCCATGATCAATTGGCACAGCCCCTTCCTCGTACCAACTTGGTAGGTCTAATGTCCAAGTCATACTCCTAAACTTTAGCTATCCAGTTACCTCATTGACTACCCAACTCTTGTTGAGTCAAAATGGATTTAATGGCGGTGTCGGGAATGAGAACGAGGGTATGAGAGTTCAACACATAGTACCTGAAATGTTTCACCGCTCGTACCACTGCATAAGCATGCTTTTCAATTTGTGACATTTTTAGTTCATGTTCCTTTAATGGGAAGCTCATGAAAGTGATGGGAGCTTCAATGCCCTCTCCATTCTCCTGCATCAGGATGGCTGACACTGTGTGTGTGGAGGCGTAGTTGTACATGATGAAATCTTTTTGAAATCTGGACATACTAGGATAGGAGCGCAAGAAATTTCCCTTTTGACTTCATCAAATGCAAGCTTCCCTTTAGTACTCCATCGAAATGGAATTTTTCCTTTCATCATCCCAAGGATATCCTTGGTTTTATCAGTGAAATCAGGTATGAACCTTCTTAGGAAATTGACCTTTCCGAAGAAGGAATGAACTCCAGTTTTACTTGTGGGTAGGGTAAGGCTTTGAATGGCCTTCACCCTTTCTGGGTCGATCTTGGTTCCTTCTCTAGTCACAATATGACCTAGAAAATTTCCTTCGGTCACTCCAAACATGGACTTCTTGGGATTTAATGAAATTCCGTGACGCCGGCATCTCAAGAGTACTTGTTCTAGATGATCATAATGATCACTCCATTTTTAGAGAAAATGGTCAAGTCATCCAAATATACCACTATGAATTTTCCCATCAGATCTCTGAATGCTAAGTCCATAGCTCTCTGAAAGGTAGCTCCGGCATTGATTAAGCCGAAAGGCATCCTCCTGTAAGCAAAGGTCCCCCATGGGGTTGTGAAGGCCATTATGCTGATCTTTGGCAGCTACCTCAACTTGATTATATC
The DNA here is from genome assembly GCA_018340775.1 of Taxus wallichiana var. yunnanensis. NCBI lineage: Eukaryota > Viridiplantae > Streptophyta > Pinopsida > Cupressales > Taxaceae > Taxus > Taxus wallichiana. Next base: position 563,188,541 of record CM031237.1, read on the forward strand.
CCAAAAATCCATCGAGCATGGATAGCATCTCTGATCTCAGTAACCATTTGTAACACCTGATCCATGATAGGCAAGGGGTAGTTGTCTTTTAATGAAGACTGATTCAAGTTCCTAAAATCAACACAAATCCTAGATTTCACCATTCTTCTTCCTGACAGGTACGATGTTAGCAACCCAGGTGGAATGGTGGATTGGAAAGATAATCCTAGCATCTAACATCTTCTGAATTTCTGCAAGAATGGTTCCTGAGATTTTAGGATTATAATGCCTCTGCTTCTGCCTGTAGGGTTTTACATCGGGCTTCAAAGGAATGTTGTGTTGTACATCTTTGGGCTTGAAGGATTTTAAATCTGCATAGGACTAGGCCAAGACATCCATGTATCTCTTTAGGAGTGAAGTGAATTTTTCTTTCTCCTCGGGGAACAACATTTCCCAATATTCACCATCCGAGGTTGATCAGATGAACCTAGATTGACTTGATCTACTTCGAGGAAGAAGCTCCTTCAGTTTGTCTCTTGTTTTGAATGAAACGGTCATGCTTGTCAAACAAACCCTCCAGAGAAACCAACCCTTTGGGAATCTTGTTGCCTTTAAGCTGAATAAACTCACCATCAACCTCTTGATATGGATCTGAAATAGATTCACGAAAGCTGATTCCGAACCTTCAAAGTATAGCTCACTAAAATTGTCAGTTTTTTCTAGAAAAGACAACACCTGTTGATCATCGTTGAACACTTGCCAATGAGCCGCATTATCGGGATACTGGGATGATACACAATCTCAATGGTGTATGTATCTTGTTTGAACTAGGGATGAGGGAGAAGGAGGGATGCAGACATGGCTAAAGAATCAGCCTTGTCATTATAATCTCTCAAAACTGCTTTGATGGAGAATGCATCAAAGCATTCTATATTATCCCAAACTTTGTTCCTGTAATGTCTCAAGTGATCATTTTTCACTTGATAGATCCCTTTGACCTGGTTGACAATCAGCTCTACATCTCCTTGAACCTTGAGATTTTGAATTCCCTTTTTTCTGGCCATTTCTAATCCTAATAACAAAGCTTCATATTCAGCCGTGTTATTAGTATTATCAAACTGCAACTTGAAGGTAGAGGGAAAGATCTCGGAATCAGGAGATATAAGAACTACACCAGTGCCTGATCCAGTGGTTGAATAACTACCATCAAATTTGAGGGTCCAAATAGCATTAGAATCTTCTTCCTTGACATCTACAGCTGGTACCTCTGATGTCATGAAGTAATTTCCAAAACTAGCATCTTGAAAAGGATTTGAGCCTTAGGGTCATCTGATTTAGTTACCAAATACTTTTCCTGAGGCTCAGGATGGAGAACATGATAAACCCCATTGACTAGAATTTTGGCCTTGGTCCAATCCATATTAATCTCTCCTCCGACGTCTTTACAAAAACCTCTACCCAAGAGGATACCGTAAGCTGCAGGAATGTCAGCAACTAGAATGGTCATTTTCACTCTCTTCTCTGGGAAGGCAACGAATGCAAACTGTGCATCTTTGATTTGACCAATCAAGGGAACTTTCTTGGTTTCCATGGAGTAACACCATCCATATGACTTAGTCAAAGTAAGCCCAAGGGCATGGGCTACTTTTGCGGGCATAACATTGTCGGAGGCCCCTGAGTCGATGATGCAATTGCTGAGTTTAAACCCATTTATAAGCAAAGACAAATAAAATGGTTCAATATTTCCTGAAGAAGAAGTAGAGGTCAGATTATTTTGAGGTGGGGATTGAGTAGGATTTGGAAAAATACCTTTTGAAGGTGGGGGAACAACAGCTTTACTTCTAATGAATTTGGTGAGTTTTTCAAACTGTTCAAGATTTGACTGAAGGTATTCTACTTCTGACATTTGGATCTTGGTTCTTTTTACATGGTCGATAATGTCAAAAGTAGTATAAGTATAAGGAGTGATAGTAGGTTTGGTTCTAATCACATGAGCTTGAGTTGAGGTATTGACCTTGGGAGAAGGAGAATGAGGGGAAGTTGTTACCTTTTTGGTGACTTCTCTTTCAGTTTGCGCTGAGATAGGAGTACCTCTCTTAACTATGGCTATGGGAGCTTCCTTGTTCTTCTCCTTGGGGCTTTCAAGAGGTTTTCTTGGATTCTGAGATTGGGATCGAGTGAAGACAACAAATGACTGACCATCCGGTGCACATTCATCTTCCTCGTATTCCAAATACCCAATGCTGGAGTCATAGCTGAATCATCATAAGACTCATCAGCGTATCCTGAAGCTTCAAAAGCTTCAGAGGAATCTGTTCTTCTAGTTCTTCCTCTTCTTCAACTATCTCTACTGCTGCGTTAATGGGAGGAGCTTGATTGCCAGCCTCGGTTGAGTAGGAGTTAACCGCGACTGCCTCTCTTGTAGGTGCACCATTGGTGTTATTGAAATTCCATCTAGGGATATCCCGATACGGAACATTGCTCACCTGCTGGGACATTTGCTTTTTCAAAGCAATCAAATCATTAGCCATCTTTTGAATTATAGGGTCAGTATTACTTTGGGAAGAACCTTGATTTTTAGGCTTGGGTGCATCTTTCCTGATTCTTCCTGCCAGAATGAGATCATCCTCTATTTCAATAGCCGTTGACTGAGTGGTAGCCAAATCAGGGATAGCCGACCTTCTTAATAGGAAGCTCACATCAGGGGGCTGAGCATTAATGAAGAAGCATTTCTGATTTTCGGAGTAGGTACAACTAGTTTTAGAATCTTTCTGATCATCTTGTTGAACTTTGTCCACGAAGTCCCGCATGGGTTCGTGAGATTCCTTTTTCATATGGGTAAGTTGTGCTAACAAAGCATGAGAATCTTCAGCTGGTTTGAATCATGCTTTGAATCTGGTCCTCATGGTAGCCCAATTTGTGATGCATGCATTTGGAAGGTGGTAAAACCACTCGGCTGCTGCACCGTGCAATGTTTCAATGAAGAGTCGAATGGAGACATCTTCGTGAGCTACTCCAAGAACACCGCATGCTACAAAGAAAGATGCAATGTGTTCATCAGGATGCTGCTTCCCATCACCATTGAACTTGGGAATGTTTTTACGTGATCCATGTGGTAACTCGTGCAATGGTGGAGTTAAAGAAAGAGGACCAATAGTTGCGCCCCAGGCACATAGTTGTGCTGCCATCCTTCTAAAAAGAGTGTGTATAGGGATCGAGTGTCAGACAAGAATAACACATGACAAGTTGTAGACACTTCTCATTCTATGGGGATCCGGTTTCTCCGAACAGGTGAAGAACTTCTGGTTTGGTTAGAAATAACGTTGTTGGGGGAAAGACTGAAATTATGTTGTTGTAGCAAATCAAAGAGTGGATCAATTTCACCCGGGCTCGGTGGGACCGAGTGAAGATCTTTTCCAGCCAGCTTGAACCGGGAAAGAGATCTTGTTGAAAATAAGGCAAATATGAGTCGCAGACACCAAGAGGATAAGCTTTATACTATTAATCCGTATTCCCCAGTGGAGTCACCAAAAACTGTTGGTTGGATATTTTGTCAAGATGAAATATGAGGTTCAACCATAGTACATGGGATTGAATCCCTCCTCAAAGATAGGTGAGGCTACCTATTTATTACTAATCTAAAACACAATAGAAATAATGCGTACAATATTCACACTAATCTAACCATGGGATTAGGACAGAATCCTGAAAGCCACATCCACAATAACTGGAAATATTGCTTGCTTTGGAAATAAAATAGATTAGAAAGGACGCATCACAGAAAGGAAATAATGGGAACGTACTTTCTTTCGAAAACATAGATCATGAAATAATAATACGAGTTCTAGATAACAAATGTAATGTAATGTTTGAAACAATTTAAAATGATTGAGAACACTAAACTGAGAACAACTTAAGATCCTAAACATAAGAGCAATATCTTAAGAGAGATGAATCTCACAACACAAAGTTTGCAAAAATGACATCAATTTTTGTTCTTTGAATGATTGAAAGAAAATACAAAGTTCTTCTTCTGATCAAAGGTTCTCAATATTCCAAAAATCTCAACCCCTTGGAATGCATGAGCATCCCTTATTTATAATAAAAAGAGTTGAGAGAAAATAGGACAAACCCTATAAAAAAGTGTTTTAACAAGAGTCCTATTTTACTTGGCTCTCACGCAGGAGACCAAGTCAAAATTTACTTCCTATGTGATGAAAGAAATGAAAAAAGACATGTCAATTTCAAGATTGAAATGACATGTTGCATTGTGACTTAGTCTGAATCATCATCTTTCTCTTCCTCATCTTTCCCTTCTTCCAGCAGAGCCTGTTTGTTCCAAAATTCTTGGAATTTCTGGATTATACCTTGCATCTCATTTTCATTAGTGCATAGTGGAATGATCACTCAGGACTTCACATGTTTCATGAGTGTCACTGACATTTCGGGAAGCTTTCTCAATATTTTGTTGAGTTTTCTCAGGGTTTCCAAAGAATGTTCAATCTTTACAAACCTGTCAATGATTTCAATGCCAAATCCGTGAGTTGGTTCATGCTGAATTGATTCTTGGATTTGTTTGAAAAGACCATCAACTGGTAGGATACCCGAGTCTCCACCCGACACTTTTGCACAGATTTTGATCAGTTCTTCTTCCAGGTCACTCTTGCCATCAATCAATTGATCTCTTGATTCTCTCAATTTTCCACAAGCTTCATTGAGAATCTTTATTCTAAATCTGATGGCCTTGGTCAGCTGGAAATGCTTATCCACATGTGGGATGATGCCCTCTTCGACCAAGATGCGTGATGGGATTTGCTTCAGCACCTAGAGAGCTTTGAAAGTCAACTCCAGGTGCCCGATCTCTTGAGAGAAATCATCATCCATCTTTTCCCCATCACTCTGTATATTCTCCAAAGATTGATAGACTTCTACAAGGTGTCTTGGATTACTTCTTTCCCCTGTAGGAGCAGCCTTTGGGTCCATTCATCGACCACTCTCCCCTTTTCATTAATTTTCAATTATAGGTACCGATGAGAAATCAAACCCGACAGGAATAGAGGATGATGGTATGGACTCAAGGGGTTTTGAGAGCTTAAGTAATACCTCTCACCAACGCTCCACCTTTTCTTTAAGCTCATCCTGTTGTCCTTTGTTTCCTTTAATTTCTGACATAGCACGTTCATAGCATCTCGTGCATCTTGTTGTGCTCCTTCTATCATCACCTCTCCTAGAGAAACCCTAGTTATCTGATAGTCAGAGGCCACTATGTCCTCTTTGGTCTTGTCGATGTGGGAGTGGCGATCTCTGCAAACTTATGTCCCGAAGCATCCACTAAAACCCTTGAAACTATTTTGGGTTTCTTGGCTGATTTAGCAGTGGAAGCCTTGAGTGAACTAAAATCAAAGGCTGGTATGGGTACAACCACCTTCCTTTTCCTTGGAGTTTTCTCAAGTAACCATTGAGGCATGTGCCAGAAGGAGTTGCCACTGTTGTAGAAGTTGGTGTCATACTTTCAGGTGGAGGGGGATTCACTGGTGGAGTGGGAACAATCATCAGTGTGGTAGTAGATTCGGTGAAAAGAGATGTAGGAGGAGGCATATCTGTAGTTACTTTGGTCCCAGAGAGAGGTGAGAGTCAAAGAAAATGCTGGCCATGGCTAATGAAGTGGATGGGGAAAGAGGAGGTAGAAGTGGTTGTGAAGTAGGAAGTGCAGATCCCAACGCCAAAGCCTGGGATGCAAGGGATAGAGTTACTTCTGTTGGGCAGTCAGCAAATGGTGAAATTAGGGGCTGACTCACCTCTCCTTCCAAAGAAATTTCCCTATTTCGGTGGTGTTGGTGACTCTAGCATGTTCACCATTTCAACCGGAGTAGATTGAAGGGGTTTCTTCTTCTCTCTCTCTTGACAAATTTGACCTTTATAGGTCCCTTGGAAGAGCTTTTGTCCTTTTCCTTTTTGGAGGGCCCCACCTCCAAAGCAACCAACTTTGAGAAACTATCTTCTTTGAAACTCATCCCCAAGAGGTGAGCCATGCCTTGGTGTGTGAGAATCGGGGCTGATCTATCGGTAATAGAGGCTTTCTCACCGATAGACCAATCAATAGGTGGGAAAACATATTGATCTTCATTCAGTCCATCATAGGAAGGATCCAACACACTTTCATTATCGCCAGTACCCTCTGGAATGTCAGTGAGCTTGAGTGTCTGAATCTCTACAAGTGTCAACCTGCTATGATCTTTCCTTCAGACAACAACTTCATCATGTAAATCAATCCAGATGTCTTCTATGCTTGGTACGTGCAAGTGCAGAGTTCCATATGTCTTGAGGACTCCTCAAAATTGAACCCATCTCTAGGCTTCATGTTTTTTTAACTTATCTTGAAGCTCATGTACAATGTTCTTGGCTTTTACCACCATTGAGTAGGTATACCTTCCAATAGAAATTGGGAAGGATATGGCGGCCTTGTGTTTACTCTGTTGGAACTTATGAAAATCCAACAATTACCTAACCAACTCCATCAAGATTAGTTTATCCCCTGGATATCTGGGAAAATGGAAAGGATCACCCGAGTACATGACCACCCAAAGGTAAGTGAACTTCTTGAATTGTAAGAAGACACAACCCCATTTGAAACTTTAGCCCATGCCTCATCAGAGACTCTTGTTTTCCTAGTTTGGGGTTTAACCTATAGATGTTCTCATAAAAGAAGGCATCATTTACCCTTCTGAATTGGTCTTGGACCCTTTTCTTGTTAGCGAGGAAAATATCGATAAATATGTTCCTTGTCTTGTTCCCCTTTGTGTCCAATCAGGGTAATTCCTCATGGCTTGATGCATAGGTGACATACGAGGACATATAAAACTTCCCGAGTAGACAAGATTTTTTCATCATCGAGAATCTATCTCGTTACTGATAAGGGTACCCCAATCAATCCCTTGTTGATTCTTCTTAATGATGATCATGAATTGGTACATCCATCCTTGGAAAACATTTGATTCGGGAAACCAAAAACCCAACTCAACAGAGTAATGATATCATTGATTTCTGAATGAAATCACTTCTAGGAACAAGTCTTGGGAACCTGGAAATAGCCGGCTTGGCTTTGATTAGGAACTTCTTATTTACGTGTTTGATATAATCTTCCTGATCATTGTCCCAAGATTTTGGGCTAACTTGAGATCTACGTCCCCATACTCCTCAAAGTTAGGCAACTTGAGAAGGTCATCGAAGTAACCTCCGTCTAACTTGATTACGACCTCTCCCACCTAATTTTTCACAGAATGAGAAGCAGAGTCATAATTTGAAGCATAGGCTAAGATGAACTCGGGGCACTGAGTAGACATGGGGAAACCTGCTGCAAGAGGAAGACCACTGCCAACTATTGATTTCATCCATGGGGTCTGGGAAGAACTCTTGACTCTATTCCAAAAGTCTTCCATATCTATGTTTCCGAGTTTTGTATCTCAGATGTCATAATTACAATCAATGTAGGAAGGGACTCCACCTTCCTAAATTTATACTTCATCCTCCCTAATTTTTTATCTTATCCTATGATGGACCGGGATCTGACATGAGGAATTCCAAAAGAGGAGTGAATCGATTGCTTTTGATTTCGGACACTTCGGGTTTGAGGACCTGCTTAGCAATCCTAGAGACCCGAAACACTAGAGAGTATCAGAGATTAGGGGTGTCAAACACTCGGAAAGTCTCGACAATCAGTTGAACCTATTGGAAGATATGAGATGTCTACCACTCTGGAAAACCCACAACACTGGAAGATGTCGAAGGGTTCAGAAAATCCGCACTATTGTTAGATGCTAGGAAAGATTGGAAATCTCACTATAATTGGAGGATTTCAGAAGGTTTGAAGTATCTGACACCTTAGAGGATGCTAGAGATTTCAGAATGTTTGCACCTTGGATTTCCCGACAAAGTGTGGGATTTGGAAGCTGCAAAACACCTACGAAACTAAAAAAAGGAATCGGGTTTTGTCAAGGTAAAACATACAAATTCCTCTTCATTGCTATGAATCTTTGATACATTCTTCTATTTTCATAACAACAAGGAATAAAAAAATTGGCATATTAAAACACAAGGAAAAAACCCAAAGTGATCATTACACAATTCTTCCAAAAATTTCACAAATGAAGGTGAATCCCTAAAACACGGGAGAAAACTTAGGGAGTTGGAAAACACTCTGCGTGCTCATATTGAAAAGGAATAAATATTATGACAAGGGGAATCATTTTTAGAACAAGGAAGATCACATTATTATCCCTTTGACAGATGGGAAATCCACACCTTATGTTAATCCCTTAAGTGAAGAAGATCTTAACAGAATTTATGTGTGCACTGCGTTCTAGACCCAAAAGTACTTGAGTCATCTAAGGAAGGAGTTATCCATTAGGATGATGCACATTCCATCAATGATACTACAAGTATTTATTGTGACAATTGGGCACCGACACCTATGAGATGGTTGGGTGTGAGGTAATAAGCATAGTTACACATGTAATCAGCCGCACCGTGTTAGGCGGTTAGAAACAACCCTATTCCTTAGTAAACCTGGTGAAGGAAACCCTTAGGTATTCCTACGAGCCATAGAAGTACAATGGAAGGATTAGGTGGAAGAAGGAACATGTTAGTTTATACCCTACGTGGGACAGCAACACACTAGTGGATGGTTCATAGGGATAATCTCATAGAATGGAGAGAGGTGAGAATTACTCTATCAATAATATTTCTAAGAAGTAATGCACCTAATCAAATATGTGAATATCATGGTAATAATCATGTTCGAGAATCACATTTAGTATTTTGAGAGACTCTGACAGAGGGGTAAGAAGATTTACACCATTCATTATGGGTATACAAACTTTATTTCACATTGTGAGGTTACGCGCATGCATGATATGTTTATGTGGAGTTGAATAGAGAGACTAGAAATTGGAAAGACTTGACTGTAGGTATGATCTAGAATTTTGACTACTTCTCCACTAAAACCTCTGGTGAATGAGGCATTACAGTTATGAATCACTTGACTATGGGATATAGTTCCAAAGCTAAATAACTCATTTGGGATTTACTTGGTGAGTCACAACTAGAAGTTCATTTTAAAGAAGGAGATGAGACAAATGCAAAACTACTTGAGTGTGCTTTTAGAAGTAGAAAGGAAAGATGGTCTACATGGTGAATGATGAAGAAGTGGAAAATTTAGACATATATCATTTAGAAGGTACGCGTAAGGTCTTAGATAGTATAGATGAGAAGGTGTGCGCCTACCATGAACCTATAAAGATGAAGAAATTCAACATTGGAATGGATGTTGAACCTAAGGAGGCCATAATTGGAGATTACTAGTTTGATTCTCAAATGGCTAAGATAATTGAGTTATTACGTGATTTCAAGACATGTTTCTAGAAGCTACCATGATTTGAAAGGAGTGCATGAATCTTTGGGAGGGATTAAAATTAATTTAAAGGAAGATGCACATCCAGCTAGGAAGAGACCTTACATGATGAACCCTAACCTACATGTAAAAGTTAAAGAATAAATTGACAAGATGTTGAAATCTGGCATCATTGAGCCCATAGAGGAATCAAAGTGAGTTATCCATATGGTAATTCACATAAAGAAATATGGAAGAATCGGGATTTGTATGGACTACATGGAGATGAATGTTGCATATGTGATTGATGCTTTCCCTACACCATTCTTTGAAGAAATATTGGAAGGCATTCATAGGTGCGAAATTTACTCTTTTACGAGATGGATTTTCTGGGTATCATAAACTAAGAATTGCTAAATAAGATCAAGATAAGACAAATTTTACCACAAAATGGGGAATTTTTGTGTACACGATGATGCCCTTTGGATTTAATAATGCACCTATAGTATTTTCATGCATTGTTATTCAAGCATTCCAGGATTTTATTCACTAATTCTTACAGTTTACTTGGACGATTGGACCATGTATGGGATTTTAAAGTATCATTATGATAATTTGAGGTTAATGTTTGAGAGGTGTAGATAGTTAACCATCTATTTAAATATCAAGAAGTGTGTATTTCCTGCACCTTTTAAAACTCTGTTAGGGCATATCATCTATAAGGAGGATTTTTCAGTAGATCCAGCTAAGGTTGCAGTCATCTTAGGCTTCAAGGATCCTACTAGTCAGAGTGAGGTACATGGATTCTTGGGCCACACAGGTATTAAAGAAAAATTATTAAAGGATATGTAAAGATTATTGTGATCTTGGATGACTTTTTAAATAGTAAAGGAAAGTTCTATTGGGGAGAACTGCAGTAGCGTGCACTTAAAGCGTTGAAGGAAAGGCTTACTAGAGTGCCTATTCTACATTTTTGTTCAAGGAATATACCTTTTCACATACATGTGGAAGCCTCTAGCATGGCCATTGGCATATTTCTAGATCATCCAGAGAAGGTATTATAGATCATCCTATTTTCTTTGCTAGCAAAAAGTTGAGTCCTACATAACATAATTACATAACTACGGAGCGTGAGGCTTTGTCAGTGATCTACGTGTTGCATAAGTTCCGATAGTTCTTGTTAGAAACACCTTTTGTTTTCTATGCAGATCACATAGAATTGATATACTTGGTGAAAAATATCATCTTACAAGGGTGCATATGTCGATGGGTTCTATCATTCAAGGAGTTTGACTTTATAGTGGTGGTAAAGACAGTAAAAGAAATTCTGGTCAGATCATTTTGAAGGATTCAATCGGGGAGGACGACAGAGTATTGAATATATAATGTCAAATTCATAGTTATATAGGTTAAATCACACACCATCGTAATTAGAGGATATTGTTGTATTTTGACGCAAAGGTATGACACCTCAAGGAATGAAGGCCTTGGAAATGAAACAACTTACAATTTACACCTCACCTTCATGTTGATCGGTGGTGACTTATTAAAACTAGGCCAAGATGAAGTATTGCATCGTGTGTATCTTGAAGCATAAGCGAATGGAAATCATGGAGGAGGCTCATGGCAAGATTACAATTGGACACTATGTAGGTGACACCACCGCGTGTAATATTCTACTAGTTGGTTTATGGTGGGAGACCTTGTACAAGGATTGCAAAGAGTATTGTAAGGTGTGTGATCACCGCTCGAACCTTGGAAAATGTAGGCAAAAAGAGATGAAATGCCTTTGAGACCTATTACTAGCATAGAACCTTTTTAGAAGTGGGGAATTGACTTTATGGGTCATATTTCCCCAGGTTGCGCAGGTAGAATTGGATCACACTACATCATCACTTGTACATATTATCTTATAAGGTGGGAAGAAGTGACACCTACAAAGGATTGTACAATGACTACAATAGCAAGGTTGTTGTGGGAAAATATTCTTACCATGTATGGAAGTCCTTTAAGTTTGACAAGTGTTGAGGCACTCATTTCCTTAATGAGACCATCAAGATATTATTGGATAAATTTATGGTTGCACACCATAAGAAAAACCCTATCACCCTCAAGAAAATGGGACTGTTGAGGATTTCAATAAGATATTGAGCTAGACTTAGATACAAAATTTTGATGTTGGAAGGAAATACTTGGATGATAAAGTTTTTGTTGTGTTTTAGGCATATAGAACAACCTACAAATGGTTGAATAAGGAAACACCCTTTCAATTGGTGTTTGTCATAGAGGAATTTCTTCCCATGGAATTCATGTTACCTTGTGTATTATGCACATAGGAAGTTTGGCCGATGAGAAATCATTGAAAGAAAGAATTTACAAGTTGATACAATTGGATAAGAAGCACACAATATCATGATGGAGTCGAAGAAAGAAAAATCTAGGCGAAGGCATGGCATGACAGTACATCAAGGACAAGAAGCTTGAGGTTGGGTAGATGGTACTTCTTTATTATTCAAAGTTTTTGCACCATCCAAGAAAGCTTAAGGTATATTGGTTGGGACCGTATGTTATCACTCATATACTTGACTCGGTGTGCTTTCCACTTAAAGGCACTTGATGGAAAATTGTTTCTGGTTACTTAAATAGAGTAGGTTAAAGCCCTACTATAAATAATCCTTTTTGTTTTTGTAATAAGGTAGTATTTCCATTTAGATTAGATTTCCCTTATTGTTTCTCCTTTACATGTGTTTCCTTCATCATTGTTATGCTTTGTCAATTTAGTTGAACTTTATGTGTAATAAGCACACTTGTGCACTAGAAGTCTGGTTGTAATCTAAAGGGTTTGCAGATGCATAGAGGAATGCACATACCCAAAGTGTGGGGTGCATAAAGAAGGTTAATCTGGAAAAATAAATAAATAAACTCACGGGTGACCATAAAGGGAACAAACTTTCAAAATTAATCAAAACTTCATGAGAAATTGTAAAAAGTTAACACCACGCATAAGGTGATGAGCACTTAGTATAAAGCAAGGAGGTGCAGTAGCATTAGAGACTACGTATGTTAGGTCATTAGATAAAATAATTTAGGGTAAGGAAGCGAGTAGAGAAGATATGTGAAAAATAAGTAATGGCACGCCATAAAGTTTTGACTAAGGCGTGAGAGATTGGGGTGTGGGAAAAATAAGTGCAAAATGTGCTCGATGGGAATTAATGTCGTATATGGTTGTAGGTGGAGCCATTAATGAAGTGGATTTTGAAACTTGTAATAAATTTGGCATTCGCAACGTCATTTTTACATTGTGAGTTTGAAGAAAATTAAGAAGTGTGAACAAGAGCTGGAGATGACGAGCACTTTGTAGATCGAGTAAACCTATCGAGATTTGAAGCATTGTTGAGCATCTAGGGATGGACGTAGGATTCAAGTGGTGGTGTGTGTACACAATGAAGGGGTGAATTGGGTTTGATTTTCATGGTAGATAGGGTTTCATTCACACTTATAGGATCAAAAGGAGTAATGGCACCACGGAGGTCAACTTGGATTATTGATTCCGGTGCCTCACACCACATGTCTTCTTCAGAGGTTAAATTCTCTAGCATTGAACCATGTGGCATGTCCCAAATCATGTTGGGTGATGACACTCATGTGTTAGTTTTGGTAGGGATCGGTAGAGATAGAAGGTGGAACATTTAACCAAGTCTTGAGTTTTCCCAATTTCCTATCGGTTTAACAAATCACCCACCTTGGTGAAGGAATGCAAATGTAATTTGGTCCTAACTCGGTGATTATTCGTGAGCTTAACTTTGGCTGCACCTGTGGCTGAGGGAAAGGTAGATCACCATTCACGGTTGTAAACCTTCTCCCACTTCTCTTCTGATTTAACGCCCAATGCCTTGTTTACTCATGTGAATGAGGTTAGCAAGCTATGGCATCAGCCTTTTGGGAATCTTAATTATCGTTACCTTGAACAATTGAGCTAAAATGAAATGGTCAATGGGTTACCCCAAGTTAATTTTTCTAAAGGTCTTTGTGAGGGCTACACCCTCGGAAAGCACCCTAAAAAAAAATTTATAAGGGAAAATCTTGGAGAGCTACTCGTCCCTTGGATCTTGTTCATAGTGATGTTTTTGGCCCCTTTCCATCTCCTTCTTTCACTAGAGATCTATACATACTAACCTTCATTGATGAATTTTCATGTTATACTTGGGTATATTTTCTTAAGCTTAAGTCTAAAGTCTTTGAGAATTTTCAAAACTTTAAGGCTCTTGCTGAGAAACAAGCGGAACGGTCTATCAAGGTTCTTCAAACCGAAAATGGAGGCAGTATGTGAGCAACTAGGTTTGAGGATTTCTACACTTTTGAGGGGATTGTTTTACAATGTACAGTTTCTTATAGCCCTTCCCAAAATGGAGTTATAGAAAGAAAGAACTAAACTTTAAAGGAGATGGCCACTTGTATGGTTCACTCGAAGTCCCTTCCTCTCGCAGTATTGGGCTGAAGCAGTGAATTGTGCTTGTTACATTCAGAATCATGTTCCACATAAGGTAGTAAGAGGGATGACACCCTTTGAAGCCTAGTTTGGACACAAGCCTGATGTTGAGCACTTTCGAGTCTTTGGATCCAAGGCTATGGCTCGATTCCCAAGAAGAAATGCAAGGCATTGGATCCACAATCCAAACCTTGTATCTTTTTCAGGTATCCTGATGGCGTGAAGGGATATCAATTGTTGAACCCTACTACCCATGAGCTCTATATTGAGAGGAGTGTGAAGTTTGATGATTCATCCTTGACTTTGAATTCCACTGAGGTTCTTTTCCCACTAATTTAGATTCTAACTCATTAGATGATGATGTTGTTGAGCAATTTCCTCCTCTCCCTACTCCTCCCGATCCTCAAACTTCTGAGTCTTCTAATTCTGACAGTAGTGATGATGAGGACTATGTCCCTTCTCACTTGAGTGAAGAATCTTTCAACTCTGAGCTTGAACTTTCGAGACCTCTTTGGGCCAAGAAAACTTTCTGAGTGATGGAGACTTAGTTGGAGATTCTTTAGATGAGAGATATATGCGCTCAAGTTTCGTTGGACCCCATTCCTTCTTTACCTCTTCTTCTTATCCATTGTCTTTCTAGGAATCTTTTGGGATTCCTGAGTGGGATTCTACTATAGATGAGGAGTATTCCTCACTCATAAAGAATGACACTTGGGATCTTACCCCTCTTCCGAAAGGAAGAAAATTCATTCGGTGTAGGTGGATATATCGAACAAAGTATGGATCCAATGGAGAAGTTGAGAAGTATAAAGTGTGACTTATAGCTAAGGGTTTCTCCTAGGTAGCTAGGGTTGATTACTTAGAAACCTTTTCTCTAGTTGTGAAGATGAATTCCATTCGAATGACCCTTTCCATCATTACCGCTAACATATGGGAATTCCACTAGATGGATGTTAAGAGTGCCTTCCTTCATGGGGACCTAGAGGAAGATATCTATATGGAACAACCTCGGGTTATGTCCATGATCCATCCCTTGTTTGTAAGTTAAATAAGTCTCTCTATGGCCTTAAACAAGCCCCTCATGTACATCGTCAGGGTTCACTCGGTGTCACTCTGACCCAAATGTGTATATTTTGTGGCAGGATGAATCCATGCTTATTCTTGTTCTCTATGTTGATGACTTGTTGATCATGGGTAGCTCTTCCTCTATCATTAATTCTGTGAATATATCCTTTGCCAACAAGTTCTCCATGTCTGACTTAGGATTGCTTCATTACTTTCTTGGGATCCATATTTCACAATCTGACTCGGGAATTATGATATCGCAGCCTAAGTACTCTCTTGATTTGCTTTCTTAGTTTCACATATCTGATTGCAAGTCCTCACCTACTCCTTTTATTTCGGGGTCAAGTTGGTTTCTGATTGCTCTTCCCCTTGGTTGATAGTACCCTTTATCAGAAGTTGGTGGGGAGCTTGATCTACTTTACTCACACTCGGCCAGATCTTTTATATGTTGTGGGGATCATGTCTAGATTTATGTAGGAGCCTTATGAGCTACATTTAAAAGTAGTAAAGCATATTCTTCACTATGTTTTTGGCACTCACACCGATGGGATTCATTACTTAGGAGGTACTAAGATTGACTTGGTTGGATTTACAGACTCAAATTGGGCCAGTGATCTAGATCATCAGAATTCTACCTTAGGCTATAGTTTCACTCTTGGTTCAGGTCCTGTCAGTTGGTCCAGCAAGAAGTAGAATGCCATTTCCATATCATCAACAGAAGCATAATACAGAGGAGTAGTTAATGATGCCACATAAGCTATTTGGTTATAGGGTATCTTGACAGAGTTTGGCATCCACTTTCGGTAGCCTACCATTATCTACTATGACAACATGAGCACTATCTCAATTTGTAGAAATCCAGTTCAACATCATTAGATGAAGCACATTAAGATTCACATACACTTCATATGGGAGATGATACATGAAAACATCATCGACATACATTATGTTCAGATAACTGATCAAGTTGTAGACATATTCACCAAGCCCTTCACTGAGGTGAAGTTTCTTCACTTATGGTCTCTTCTTGGGGTGAGGTCTGCTGCAGCCACCCATCTTCTTTAGGCTATATATTCCTCCTTCTGATCCTCTTCTTCTTTCCAGAAATATGTTGTTTGTATATGGGCACCTTATCAGGCCTTTAGTTATCAGCCCCATTGACACATCTTTCTTAGTTGTCTAGGGAGTCTTTTTTTCTATTTTGGCTTACCATTACCTCTTCCTGGCTTCGATGAAGGGGGTGTTGGTGTGTGTGACATGCCTAGTCATCATCCACATCACCGGTGAGTCATCTCACCTCATGAGATTCATAGGTCTTAGAAATTCAAATGACAAGTGGTAGATCTGCATAGAATCTGTCATTTTCATTTGTGTCAATGCCTCATATGAGTTACATTCCTTATTTGGAATTGCAACTCCTCCTTTAGTGGCGTCATATGCATCAGTCACATCATATGTGTCGTGGCGTCATATGCATCGTAACATCATATGTGTCGGTGGCGTCATTGATATTCTTTCCTTGTTTAGGCATGGAGGTTACACAACACCCCTATTTTTACTTCCTTTTTTTTATCTATGAGCATGAGTAGACCTGTTTTCTTACTTGCATTTTCATTCCATTGTTTGAATCTTGCTTATTACGTTGGAGCTTGACGTTACCATCGGAGTGCAACTATGTTGTGGTGCATTGTTTTCGACATTGGTTCTCATTTTCCCTCTTTCATAAACATTCATTAAGTCCTTCCCAAAATCACAATGAGTAGGATAATTAATAACCTTTTTATCAAATAGATTTTTAACAAGGAGATTCGTTAAAGACCAAGAATCGGATAAGTCATTAACAAATCATCACCCAACTTATGTGTGAAAGAAACAAAATCAACAACATGCAAATTCAAGTAGAAGCTAACATGTTTTAATGAAATATCAAACAAGGGAGAACCGAAACTTGAAAAATCTTCCTTCATAGCAGTGACTTCTATTATCCAACTTTAGAATAGTCAAATAGGGTATCTCAAATTCAAATCGTATGAATCTCGGAAGAAGTAAAAAAATTTCACCTTTTTATTTCCAAACAAACATGAAATCCTAACATAACATTGAATCAGACTATCTACTTAAACATAGTTCGAATAGATGAAAAGAAGGGATTTAAAATCATCTCGAGCTCAACAAAAGATAGCCCGGTTCTAAATTTTTCCCAACAAAAGAACAACCCAACTCCTATCTTTATCAACTAGTGAACCTCTCTATTCCATTTTGTACAGTCAATGAAGTTCACAAAAATTTGACAACATTCTAGTTCAAACAATGGTTAAGCATGATTCACTCATTTCTTTAGTGAAGAACAAACCCAAATTTTACTTCATCAAATAGTGAATCCTATCAGAATAATGCGAAGACAATTCAAGAATGAATGCAAAATAAACATCATATATAAGAACCCATTTGTTTCCAAGATTAGAGTTGTTTTAATGAAAACACTTAGTAAAAAGTAGAACAACTTAATGGGTGGATCCTATCATGCCTGATAGAGCTTCCTATCAATTGTCGAAGATTTCTAGCCAAGATCCCACAATATTTTCTTTATCCAAAGGGCCAATGACTCCAATTTTTCCTACTTCCTCTTATACTTCCACTAGATCCAAAAATAGCTCAAGAATTCCAAGAATATCAAAGGATTGAAAATAGAACTGCTGGTTCGAAGAACCAAAACCTCCATGCAGAGAAAAAATCAAAAAGAACAAATGATCAAACAACCCTTCAAAATATACCATGCATCTCTCCTAGGCAGTTTCTTCACCACAAATGAGATCAATAAATGCAAGGACAGTCAGTGTTTCCCTCCTATTTCTCCACACCACCACCATCCAAATTTGGCAAACTCCATTTCAAAATTTGCATGCATTTTAAATTTAGTGATGATGCCAACTAGGCATCCCCTAACTCCCAATGCCTCCACCAAAATGGCGGTTTAGAGTATTTTAATACCAAATTCAAATCTCAAGAATTCCTTAAAACCAATGCCTCGCCTTTCAACTTGCCAAGTAGCCCATAGGTACCCCTTAGCTTAGTATTATTTTAGGTTAGATTAACATTAGGTTAGGATTCAACCTTAGTCTTTAGGTAAATAGTATTTACCTTAGGTTGTTTCAAAATTTCACCACAATTAAAACATACCATCTTAGGTTAAGGTGTAAACCTTATTATTTTAATAATAGGTCTTAGGTAATTCCTAATTACTTAGGTTAAAATCCATATAACATATTGTTGTCACCCTCAAAATTCTCCTCATTTTCCAAGTCTAGACTTAAAATTTTGAGTTGGTGCCTCTAAAAATATTGAAAACAAAGTATTGTGAAATATGGTTCTTTCCAAAGGCTTGTGGTCTCCTGGAAAATTCTTCATCATATTGTAAATTTCTTCCCATTTCCGAAAAGGTAAAGAATTCCTCCTAACTCTTCATATTTTTCAAGTTATGGCTTGACAAACCTGAGATGGTATTTTTTGCCCAAGGAGGTGGCAGGCTACTGGAGTTTTTTAGCACTTAAAACCTTTGGAAAAGGGTGTTGAAATGGTGGGCTGCGAACCCATGCAGAGATAGAAAAATAATGCGTGAGGCCCGCCACTAATCAGATGGTACCATGTAGTCATGTTGAAAAGTCAAATCGGGAATGCGGGTCGGCAGAGAATTTTGAAGTTTTAATTTTTTCTGATATAAAAAGATTTAAAAGTAAAGTGATCCGCAACCTCGTTAACAAGTAGATAAAACCACGTGTTTTACCATTGAAAAGTCAAAGCGGATGAGCAAGCCAAAATGTTCCAAAATACCTTTTCGCTGCAAAAGTTATAAAGCGTAAATTTTTCCCCTGCGCCCGCTCAATCAATTTCTTCCACATGGGTGACCCAAATTTAAAGTTGTAAAATCAAATTGAATGGCCCATATTTAAACTAGAAAAATAATGTAACGGCCGATATTTGAAAATCTATTTTTTCCGCCATTAACGTTTCTTTGTGAATCAAGAATTTGAAAGGGCACGAATGATTGGAATGATTTGTAACCGTTTCTTGCTTGCTCGAGGAAGTTGTAACCATTTCTTGCTTTTCGAGGAAGTTGTAACCATCTCTTGCGAGCTATTTCATAGCTTTCAAAGCCATTATATGGGTTGGAATTTTGATATTCTGGAACTGTAATTTCAATCTGAAGAAATCAATACAAGGGTTTTCCCCTTTTTCCTCTATTTTCTCTTTCCTTCTTGCTCTAATCTATGAATCATTTAATCCTTTCATGCTTAGAAACTTTGTGTTCTAGTTTATACAATCTCAAGAACTTTGAGTTTGTAGATTGTTCCCGTTATAAACGTGAATGGTTCTACTCTATATCTCATTTTCTCAATACATATAAGGGTTTCTCTACCATCTTTTTTCCCTAAAAGTATTGTCTTCTTCTACCTCCCTCCTCTCTTCAAGTCTTTTATCCTCATGTATTGATAACTTTCCAGGCATAAAACACATTTCAAGATATCAGGAAACCACCATTGAATGAAATATTGTGTATTTGTACATAGGTTTTTCCCCTTCTTTTAATAAGGGAACCTCTCCCATTAAAGAGGAGGGACTTGCTTGTCCCTTGATTGTGGTTTCATTCCAAGTGAAAATCTGAAACCCAACACATATATCATTACAACTTACGTTACGGTTTTTAGCTTATAACCCTATAATTGATCCTTGATCTTATTACGCTATTTAGATTTTGAAATATTTATCAAGAAGGCCCAGGTTCACCATTTATAGCATAATACAAAGTAAGGACACCAAAAGAAGGGTCCTCATAATTATAAACAAAACAAGACTCAATCCCACTTTACCTTCCATTTCAAAATGACATGTTATCAAGATGATTAGGTAAGAAGAACTGAAGCATACCTTGGATTAATGGAATTGATCCAAGGTTTTGTTGTTAACATAAGTATGAAAACATAAATACATGCTCACAACCTTTCGAGAGAAGAATAAATTCATTTTCAAGTAAATAGAATCATAGCAAAATGAATCTTTGTACAATAATAATTTATCCATTGCAAACATGATTTCCAAAAGTCATACGAGTACACCTTCCTAAGACAAATCACATGTCAACGTTTGCAATGTCAAGAGGGAAAGTAATAAAAGTAATAGTTTTGCCAAAGATGTTACAGAGGTGAGGCCAAAAATTAAATGAAGTGAATTCCCTCATGAAACATGTTATACATGTGGATCCCTTGACCATTACATGTGTAAATGTCCTCGAGAACATTACTTGGTATTTTTATAAAGAATCATAACTATGAAGATTTTTGGACTTATATGAACATATGAGAAAGAAGCATAAATAGGAGAACAAGGGTACAAGGATGGTTAGGATATAGTGCGCCATAAAAAACTAATGGATGTCAAAGTTAGCACCAGATTCCTAAGCGATTACCTTTGAAGATTACTACATGCACTAAGGCTGCGTGCACTAGAGAATCACTACGATAAAATCATAAAATCACTGTTTTACAAGATCACGGCACCCTCGGACACCGATCAGATTTCTAGGTTGATCACTCGCATCCAGTGTGATTGCACAACATGAAACCTCTCTACAAGTGTGGGACTTGTAAAATGAGAGAGGAATCTCCAGATTAGAGGATGGTTCCTCAAACTCCTCTGATTTAGATCTATATTTTGCACAACTACAGAGGTTCAGATCCTAATCCTACTCTAAATTGCAAGGAGACAGGGATAGAAATGCAAAATTGAAACTAACTAAAGATGGTGATGCACCAAAAGGAGTGGTGAATATTTTTGTCATGCAGATAGACACAAACCAAAGATTGCAACATAAAACATACACAAGCTGATAAGATATAATTTAGGATCTGAAATGAAGCAAATAATACAAACGAAGGATGAAACCCATTCACAAAGCTTGCATTATCATTTCCAATGTCAAAACCACTGCATTACAACCTCAGAGAGGTAAAAATATGTTACAATCCTTGAAGAGGTCTGATTCTTCCAACAATCACTTGCTGGAGGTGAAAGAAGAAGTTGTTATGCCAAAAGTGTTCCACCCTTAAGAAATGAGCCAAATCTGGCTTTTACATTGCATGGGTCGAGCCCAGGAGAGAGAAAATGTACAAAACATGGGAGCCCATTCCTCATTGACTACAAATGCATTAAATCAGCATGGAGGACCTTAAAAACCCATACCCTGTCATTTTTGACCAAATTGGAGGAGAGTGCGACCCATTCTGTATTAAATTTAGTCGCTGAAATGTCACTTTCGCCATGGACACATACCAGATCCGTTTCTGAATTTTCTCCCTCAAAAATGAACCAAAATTAGAAATTGACCATGGAATCCTGTAGATAATTTCATAATCTTTCCAATGATATAAAGAACGTGCAAATCCGAGCTCTGGATCAAAAGATATGAAGGTCTGAAGTTTTAGGCAAAACGCCCAAAAACGGATCGGCGGGCAAAAATTTGAATTTTTTTATCTTTTTGCATTTTGGAAAATTTTCCATTTTCACCCCTCACCCCGCCACCTGGGACACATGGCATGCATTGATTGGTTGACAGGGGCGCGGGGAAGACCTTTGCTTTTAGCTTTTCGGCCAAAACTTTTGCCAAATTCTTCAAAGTTTCCCCGAGCTCCGCACTTCCCTGCTCCATTGGACACGCGTCCTCTTTTTTATCGGGCCTGACCAACGCTCCAACTCACTCCCTTTAAAACTTGGCCAAAAACACTTAGCCAAAATTTTGTTTTGCTCCCCGTGCCGTGAACTCCCCACGGCCCTTAGGACACGTGTCCTATTCTGATTCGCTTGCGTTGACCCTTCAAACCTCGCCCTTTGAACTTTTGGACGTTTTCCCTTGTGACACGTGGCATTTCCTGATTCATCCATGGGCCTCGCCGGGGCCTTTCACATCCCTTGCGTCCCTACGGCCCGGCTCTCCCAAATGACCTGGGACAAATTCCTCTGAACCGCCCGATTCAGACTTCCCTGTCCCTCTTTGAGGTGAAGACACGTGGCACGCTTTCATTGGCTCTCGGATCTTCCGGCTTTTCGCGTCCCACGCGTCCCTTTATTCCAACCGTCCCGAACAAAATCTCCTGTGCCGGCCGATCCGGCGGTTCATGTCCTTCACATCCTCAAGGCCCAGATGTCCTAACCTACACTGCCGCATGTGCAGCTTAGTCAATTTTGTTTTTACCTTGGCCGGTTCGCCCTTTCGTGTCCCGCGCATCCCCACGGCCCGATGTCCCTTTGCTTGTGCGGGATCGCCTAGAGGCTTTTGGCCGATTCACGCCCGATGTCCCAACCTGGTGTGAGGACTAGGACTTAGCTGATTTTCATGATTTTTTCCGCCTTGAGCTTGTTTTTGCAACTTTTTCACCCTTTTTAGAACTTGCTCTTTTCTTCTTGGATAGGAGAGTTAGAAAAATTCCAAGGGGACCCCAAAACATGATTTTGGGCCTTGAGTCAATCTACTTGCACAGGACTTGAGTATTGATGCATGTTATCAAATTTTACCCTAGGGGGTGAGTTTTGGATAACAATTTTGGTGACTCAACAGTGGTCACCTACCTCTGCTAGGTAGAAGATACCATTGTTCGAACCAGTCCATTGGGCATGGAGTCATCAAATATTCTTTTTAGAACCCCAGTGACTTAGAATGTGTAAGGAGGAAGATGTAATATCACCTGATGGGAGCAAGGATCGCAAAACATCTCCATGGACAGCAAGTGTGCCAAAGCACTTAGGGAAAACAAAACTAACCTACAAGCAAAACAATGTGCACAAGCACTTGGAGGAATGAAGATCTAACCTAATATTTATAAGGTGGTAAATTTCCCTCTAGAAACAATGCTTGAGATAGATTCCATTGATTGGAATTTGCAGTTCTTCACCATCCAATGAGGCCAATTGGAAAGCATTGCTATTCTTGCACTTTGTGACCATGTATGGGCCACTCCAAATGGCATCAAATTTTCAATGCCTTCCGGTTTTGCTCTATCCACATCCCATTTCAACACTAGATCTCCAACTTGAAAATATCTTTCCTTTGCCTTCTTATCAAAGGTCTTCTTGATCAAAGCTTGATCATTTTCCATTGCTTGGGATGCCTCGATTTCGATCTCTGCGCAGCTCCATTAACTCGCATACCTCACCTCCATGGGCTCAAACTCTAGCAACTCCAGCTGCTTCATGAGTTCCAATGTTGGCAACTCAAGTGACATGGGCAAGATTGCTTCTCTTCCATAGACAAGCCTGAATGGAGAGTTACCTATGGATCTTTTGGGAGTTATCCTATCAGCCCATAAGGCTGATTTCAGTTTGGTATGCCAAGACCTCTGATTCTCATCAAGATTCCTCCTAATGATCCTCAACAAGTTCTTGTTTGTAGACTCGGCCTGGCCATTACCTTAAGGGTAATAGTTTGATGAAGTGCTTAGGTAGATACCATTCTTGACAGCCCACTTAGTCACCTTAGATCCAATGAATGCCAATGCATTATTAGAGATTATTGTAGCAGGTACACCAAATCTGGTTGTTATCCCCTCATAAAAGTCTAAGATTTTAGACTCGGTTGCCTCTTTGAGTGCTACTACTGTCCATTTGGTGAAGTAGTCCGTGGCTGTCAAAATCCATTTGTGCCCTTGGCTTGAATTGGGATTAATGACTCCAATGAAGTCCAAACCCCATTGCATGAATGGCTGGTCAACTGAGATTGGATGTAATGGAAGGGCAGCAAGTCTCTCTTTTCCTGTGAAGAATGCACAATTCTTACACCTCTTGATCCATGCATAGCAATCACTGAAGATCTTAGGCCAATAATAGCTAGCCTTCATGATTTTTAGAGCTGTCACTCTTGGTGCAAAATGACCACCAGCTGGTCCACCATGGAACTCTTCCAACACCCTTTGAATCTGATTTGTGTTGATGCATCTCAGCAGCACTCCATTCACATCTTTCTTGTACAAAACTCCATCAACAATGGCATACGGGACAGCCTGCAATCTGAAGTGTCTCCTTTGGGTCTTGTTCATCTTCGGAGGGCATAGGCCTGTGCCTAGGAAGTGTATAATACCTTGGGTCCAGCAAGGAGTGGGGGCAGCATTGTCTTCTTCTTGATTGCCACTTGGCTCATGGCTGCCCTGGACTGTCAAAACAACCTCTTCTTCATTACATACTTCTTTTGCTTCCCCAAAACTAGCTGCTCACACAATCCTTTCCCTCTTACCAGCTTGGTGATCTTGATCTCAATGTCATACTCCATGACATGGGTGATCCAACCTGCCCTTTTCTCATTCAAATCCTTGTTGAGGAGGAAGTCCTTAACCCCAGCATGTGAGACCAGCAACTGGACCTTGTTGTTTGAGACTAAATGCTTGAATTTCTTCAAGCTTCTGATTACTACAAGCACATGCTTCTCAATAAAAGAGTACCTCACCTCATAGTCATCTAGGCTCCGGCTGAAGAAGGCAATTGGCTGCTCATCATTATCCTTGTTCTGCTATACCAAAATGGCAGAAATAGTGTCATTACCTCCAAATGCATAGAGGATGAAATCCTTGGAGAAGTCCGGGTTGATGAGAGTTGGTGCTTGGGAGATAGCTTCTTTGATTGCTTCAAAACTCTCCTTGCCTTCTGTTGTCCACTTGAAAGCCATGCTCTTCTTTAACATTTTGGTGATGGGCTTGAAAAGGGCTGCAAAATCTAGGACAAACCTCTGAACAAAGTTTATCCTTCCCAAGAAACTTTGAAGGGCTTTCTTGTGGCTTGGCAATGGTAGTGCTCTTATGGCTTCAACCCTCTCTTGGATCAATTGCTAATCCTTCTTTGGAGACAATATGGCCAAGGATCTTTCCTTCATGTACAAGAAAGATGCACTTCTTAGGATTCAAAGACACTCCAAATCTCTTGCACATCATGAAGACTTGCCTCAAATGAGAGAGGTGGTCTCGCTGCATTTTTGGAAAAATAGTGATATCATCAAGGTAAATCAATACCACGTTGTTAATCAAACCTTTGAATGCCATGTCCATTGCCCTTTGGAAGGTAGCACCAGCGTTGGGCAGCCCAAATGGCATTTTCGTATGCAAAAGTTTCCCATTTGGTTGTGAAGGCTGTCTTGAACTGGTCTTCTTCCTTCACCATAATCTGATTGTAGCCTGAGTAGCCATCAAGTAGTGAAAACCTCTCGGAGCAAGCCACAACTTGCAAGATTTGCTCCATGGAAGGGAGTGGGTAATGGTCCTTGAGAGAGGCTCTATTCAAGTCTCTGAAGTCAACACATAACCTGATCTCTCCACTCTTCTTTCTGACTGGAACTAAGTTGGCAACCCAACTAGAATGCTTGATTGGGAATATGATCCTTGACTCAATCAGCTTGTCCAATTCTTTTCTCATGAGAGGCTCCATGTGTGGATTGACTAGTCTTTGTTTCTACCTGACAAGCTTAGTATTTGGATCCAATTCGATGGTATGCTAAGCTAAGTTGGGATTGAAACCTTTCAAGTCTTCATAGCTCCAAGCAAACACGTCAGGGAACTCTTGACATAGCTGTATGAACTCATACCTTTCTTGTTCAGTTGTCATCCTTCCAATTTGCAATGGTTTGTTCTCTTCTACCAAGATGGATACTGAATCCTCTCTCTTGACCTGAATGTTTGCTTTCTCCTTTCTAAACTGATCATTGGGGTTAAAAATGGACTCCAAAGTGATAAGTCCCTTGGGTAGCTTGTTAGTTCTCAGCTGTACCACTTGGTCACCATACTGCTGTTCCAATCTTTCTTGATTCTTGGCTAAGAACTCAGCTTCTTCTTGCAAGAAATGGATGATTTGCTGGTCATTTTCAAACACTTGCCAACTGACATTGTTATCCGGCACTGAAGGCCTCACAATCACGTGGATGTTTGGTTGTACCTTGTCTTGTTGAATGCTTTCCACAATGTCAAAGGCTGCCCCTCTGCTGCAAGCCTCGCTGCCACTTGATTCTCTTCCCTAGGAATGGATTTGATGCCAAAACCCTCAAAATCTTCCATGAGGTCCCACACCCTGTTCTTGTAGCACTTGAGAAGATCATTTTTGGTAGCATGTTGTCCCTTGACCTGATTTACAATCAATTCACTGTCACCAAAGACTTGCAAGTTCTTTATTCCTCTCTTGATTGCCCAATGCATCCCTTGCACTAAGGCTTCATATTCAGCAGTGTTATTGGAGCATGCAAACTGAAATCTAAAAGCTGAATAGTACTTTATTCCTTGAGGTGAAACAAGCATAGCTCCACCTCCTGCACCTTGCCTACTCCTTGATCCATCAAAAAACAGCTGCCATACCTCATTTTCATCCTTGTGGTTTGGCTTGGTGATGCTAGGAATAGGCTGATTTTCTTCGTGTATGCAATAGACCCTAGCTCAGATTCTTCCACTTCTTGATAAGGATCAAATGCATGTATCTTGTTTGCCCATTCATCAAGAGTTAGATCCGGGATGCTTCCAACCTTGGTGTCAGCTTCATCGGTGCTTGGGTGATCTTCTTGATCAAATGCTGAGCAATTGGCATTGATCTGACTTGGAGTGTAAGGCTCAATGTGGAAGTTTGTAATAGGTTCAGACCTGATTGTAGCCTTAGTTCCATACCTCTTCTGAACAGCATGTGTGACCAATCATTAGACAAATACCCTCCAATTTTGGTGTGAAGTCTCTTAACAAACATAGGGCAAAGAGTGGTGGAAGGTCTATGACTGATATATCTTGTAAAACAACAACATTTGGACAGGCATGCAAGGTAAGACTCAAGTTTCTAATCACCCCAACCTGCTCTTCTTTGTCCCATCCAGCTGCACTACCCCTTTGGATATTGTTTCATACTGGAGCCCTAAATGATTAGCTATCTATTTAGGCATTCTTGAGCTACTTTCCCGCAGTCTATCATGCAATTGTGCACTAGCTAATTTCTAATGATCAATGAAACATAGAAAGGAGGGGGTTTCAACATTTTACCTTGCTATCCTCCATGATTTCCCTCAGCTAGGCAAGTATTTGTAAGCACTTTGTCTTGATCCGAACTGTTGATTCGAAGTTGGTCGAGTCCTTCATGGCACTTGCACAGATCTCTTTGTCCGGGATAGATAGGGATTCCCACATTGATATATTGACGTTTGTCTTCTTCATCGATCAATGATAATCTTGAATGGTGATGAAGGATCTCTTTTTTTCCCTTGGTTTGGACATTCACTCCTTGCATGTGGGCAGTAACAACTGGTATTTGAGTTGGCCTAGGGGCTATTCTTGGCTGCCCTTGTGCATTTACAACCAGATTTTGTTTGCCAACCATTTGTGGAGCCATGGAAGGTTGTGGATTGGTTGGGGCTAATGGCTGTTCTTCACCCAAATTCCTCCTTTTTGACCTTGTGTTGGCTGCAACACCTTGAGAAACTACCTGGTTCATGCCACAAAAATCCTCTGCTTGCCAATTTACCAATGTGGTGTCATTTGGGGCTGATTGTTGTTGGAATGCTTCTTGTTGTTGGTTATTTCCTTGACTGCCCTCACCCTCCACACCAGTAGTTGTCACCATTAATGCTTGATTCAAAGCACCATTTAAGCACATGGATTGGTTATGAGGCTCATTGCATGGGAAACACCAATCATACTCCTGGGCAATGTTGTTTTGTGTTGGCACCAAGTGCTTTAGAGGGAGATATGGCATTTGGATTATAGGGCTGAAATGGTCTATTATAGGAGGCCTTGTTTGATTCATATTTGCAGCAGGATTAGGTGGCCTTTGTGGTTGGTATGGCTTCCCATGTTAGAAGGCTGAGCTTGGGGCTGATAAGAAGGTCTAAAACCTTGGGCCATTTGCCTTTTGAGAGTAACTAGCTTGTTGCCTAGGTTTTGCAATTGCTTCATGACTTCTTGAAGCTCATTTGAGGCACTTGGAGATGAAGTGGAAGCTTCATTTGAACTCGATTTCTAGGAGTGGGAGAAGGAGTTAAATTAGGTGCTTGATTGGTGTTTGGGCTCTCTAAACTTGGAAACAATGGCATGGGAGGTTTAGGGGAAATTTTTCCAGTTTGGATCAAACAATTTTCATCCCTAATGGCGATGCTATAAGCCATAGGGATAGTTATGCCTCCCATGGACTGAATTAACATAGAAATATCAGAATTTAGAGCTTTGAGATAGTAGAGAAAAGCACCTTCAACATTTACACGACCGCCACTAGAATTCTCTCCCAAGTCTTTGAAATCAAGTTGAAATCGGTCACCGCTCATTGGGAGCTCTCTTAATGGTTGTCAACCTGCTCCAAAAGAGACAAGTTGTCTTCCTTCTCTCCAAATTGCTCATGAAGTGCTATACACAGTTGATTCCAATTTGTGATTCCAAGGCTTCTAAACCATTGCAATGCTTTCCCCTTGAATGAAGATGCCAAAGAACTTGTGATACCACTTGCATCTCATTGATTTCATGAATTGCACAAAGGTTAGCAATATCTTTAACATGATCACCTGGAGTAGTCTGATTTTCTCCAGTGAAGTAGGGAATGTTCTTCAAGGCTGTAATAGGAATTGGATGTTGTGCATTGAGGGCAAGTGGGCTGCTACCTGTGAAGTTGACATAGGGGTTGTTTTGTGCCATTCTAATTGGTCTTAAAACCCTTGTTGACTGAATGAAAGGCCTACTAGGTGGAGGAGTTGAGAGAGTTCTGTTTGGTGGAGATGGAGACCTTTGAATCCTTCTTCCTCTTTGCCTTCTTCTTAGAGATAATTGTAGGTATTCAAACAAAGCACTTCTTCTTCTCCAACTCTTGACCTTGTGGTGACTCTTCTCATGAGTTTTCAAGCCCGAACTGCTAAAACCAGTTGATTCTTCGCCTTGGAGTCACCAGATATGCAAAACATAGCTCTTTTCAAGCAAGAAAATTGCAGTAGATACACATCAACTTTGCTGCAATAAAAATGAGACCTCTAGTGTCCCACCGGGCGTCCCAAAACTATTGTTGCAGGATCACAAAGCACCCCGACACCGATCAGATTTCTAGGTTGATCACTCGCATCCAGTGTGATTGCACAACATTGAAACCTCTCTACAAGTGTGGGACTTGTAAAATGAGAGAGGAATCTCTAGATTAGAGGTGGTTCCTCAAACTCCTCTCGATTTAGATCTATATTTTTCACAACTACGAGAGGTTCGAGATCCTAATCCTACTCTAAATTGCAAGGGACAGGATAGAAATGTAAAATTGAAACTAACTAAAGATGGTGATGCACCAAAAGGAGTGGTGAATACTTTTGTCATGCAGATAGACACAAACTAAAGATTGCAACATAAAACATACACAAGTGATAAAATATAATTTAGGATCTGAAATGAAGCAAATAATACAAACGAAGGACTGAAACCCATTCACAAAGCTTGTATTATCATTTCCAATGTCAAAACCATTGCATTACAACCTCAGAGAGGTAAAAACCTGTTACAATCCTTGAAGAGGTCTGATTCTTCCAACAATCACTTGCTGGAGGTGAAAGAAGAAGTTGTTATGCCAAAAGTGTTCCACCCTTAAGAAATGAGCCAAATATGGCTTTTACATTGCATGGGTCGAGCCAGAGAGAGAAAATGTACAAAACATGGGATCCCATTCCTCATTGACTGCAAATGCATTAAATCAGCATGGAGGACCTTAAAAACCCATACCCTGTCATTTTTGACCAAATTGGAGGAGAGTGCGACCCATTCTATATTAAATTTAGTCGTTGAAATGTCACTTCTGGCCATGGACACATACCAGATCCGTTTCTGAATTTTATCCCTCAAAACTGAACCAAAATTAGAAATTGACCATGGAATCCTATAGATAATTTCATAAGATTTCCAATGATATAAAGAACGTGCAAATTTGAGCTCTGGATCAAAAGATATGAAGGTTTGAAGTTTTAGGGCAAAACGGCCCAAAAAGCGGATCGGCGGGCAAAAATTTGAATTTTTTATCTTTTTTGCATTTTGGAAAATTTTCCATTTTCCCCACACACCCGCCACCTAAGACATGTGGCATGCATTGATTGGTTGACAGGGGTGCGGGGAAGACCTTTGCTTTTAGCTTTTCAGCCAAAACTTTCTCCAAATTCTTCAAAGTTCCCCCGAGCTCCGCACTTCCCTGCTCCGTTGGACACATCCTCTTTTTATTGGCTCGGGCCAACGCTCCAACTTGCTCCCTTTAAAACTCGGCCAAAAACACTTAGCCAAAATTTTGTTTCGCTCCCCACGCCATGAACTCCCCATGGCCCTTAGGACACGTGTCCTGTTCTGATTGGCTCGGGCTGACCCTTCAAACCTCGCCCTTTGAACTTTTGGACGTTTTCCCTTGTGACACGTGGTGTTTCCTGATTCGTCCGCGGGCCTGCCAGACTTTTCACGTCCCTCGCGTCCCTATGGCCTCGGCTGTCCTAAACGACCTAGGACAAATTCCTCCGAACCACCCGATTCGGGCTTCCCTGTCCCTCTTTGAGGTGAAGACACGTGGCACACTTTCATTGGCTCTCGGCTCTTCCGGCTTTCCGCATCCCATGCGTCCCTTTGTCCCAACTGTCCTGGATGAAAGTTCCCTGTGCCGGCCGATCTGGGCAGTTCGCGTCCTTCGCATCCTCACGGCCCAAATGTCCCAACCTACGCCGCATGCAAAGAAGTTAGTCAATTTTGTTTTTACCTTCGGCCGGTTCGCCCTTTCGCGTCCCGTGCATCCCCACGGCCTAGATGTCCCTTTGCTACGCGAACCGCCGGAGGATTTTCAGTTGAT
Source organism: Taxus wallichiana var. yunnanensis (assembly GCA_018340775.1). Lineage (NCBI taxonomy): Eukaryota > Viridiplantae > Streptophyta > Pinopsida > Cupressales > Taxaceae > Taxus > Taxus wallichiana. Next base: position 563,219,299 of record CM031237.1, read on the forward strand.
CCATGCCCCAATGTCCCAACCTGTCCCAACTACCGTGAGGACTAGGACTTAGCCGATTTTCATGATTTTTCTCGCCGCCTGAGCTTGTTTTTTGTAATTTTTCACCCTTTTTTAGAACTTGCTCTTTTCTTCTTGGACAAGAGAGTTAGAAAAATTCCGAGGGCACCCTGAAACATGATTTTGGGCCTTGAGTTAATCTACTTTCCGGGACTTGAGTATTTCATGCATGTTATCAAATTTTACCCTTGGGGTGAATTTTGGATAACAATCACTAAGGAGGAGGTTTTACATGCAAAATACCATGACCATACACATCAAAAGGAGGTTTATCAAGAAACCATGGAGATACTTATAAATATGTAGGGTAAAATATAATGTTTAAAGTAACATTCACCTAATTTGGAGTAGAAGAAGGCATTTGAGACTTTCTAGTCATATGTTGATGATCTAAAGGAATTAAGTAATATGTTGTGTTAGGAGAACATTATTCCATTACTAGGGATCTGGTTGAAAGGAAACACTGGGTGATGGTATTGAGACAGAAAACATATTTTGTATGATAATATCCCTCCCCATATCTTGGATTATGAAAAGGTGGTCACTTTGAATTCTTTTGTAGATGGATGGATTTTGAGAAATATTTTGATTGACATAAGTATGGAAGTGAATGTGCTTACCTTAGATGCATGGGTTCAAATGGGTAGACCTCCATTGCAACCATCTTCCAATGTACTTTATATGGCAAATTGGACTAAGGCCATGCCAATTGGAGTATTTAAGGATGCATCTATTACTATACAGGGGGAAAATTCACTAAGGACATTAAGTTATTAGCACTTGTAGAATCATATAGACTCTCAACTCTACTTGGGCGCCTTGATGATATGTAAATAATGTTGATCTATTCAATAAGGGATATATCAATTTTGATAAAAATAATAATAATGATTTATTATCCATTCAATGAGATAGGAAATCTGAAACTTATGTTGAGCACTCAAGTGAAGAAGACCTAAACAAAATTTATGTGCATACCATTCAAGATCGAAAGTGTTTGAGCCATATAAGGAAGGAATTCTCCAAAGGATATTTCATATTCCATCGGTGATACTACAATTATCACCTGTGAAAATTGAGCACATGGTGCGTACAACATGGTTCGATGTAGAGTAAGAAGTGCATCTACATGCGAAGCATGCCGCACCGTGGTAGGAGATTAGGAAATAACCTTGTACTGATACATTGGTGAAGGAAACCCTAAGGTATTCCTATGAGCCATGGAAGTATAGTGGAAGGATCAAGTGGAAAGAAGAAATATTTTAGTGTATACCCTACACGGGATAGCATCGTGCTGGTGGATGGTTCATAGGGATAATATCATAGAATGGAGAGAAGTGAGAATTGCTCTATCGTCCAGGTTTTCGAGAGCAGCACCTACTCAAATCTGTGAATATGATGGCAATGACCCTATTCAACACCACGTTCAAGAATGTGAGAGACTCGGAAAAATGGGAAATAAGCTTTACCACCTTCATTGTGGGTGCACATAATTTATTTCACCTTGTGAGGTTGCACGCGCTTGGTATGTTCATGCGGAGCTGCACAAGGAGACTAGAAATTGGAAATACTTGATTGGAGGAATGATCCGGACTTTTGACTACTACACTAAACCTCCAGTGAAAGAGGCATTACAGGTTATGAAGTGATTGACCATGATAGCTAGTGCAAAGGTTGAAGAACTCATTTAGGAGTTTTTTGGTGATTCGGATCTAGAAGAACATTTTGACAAATTAGATGAGACAGATGCATAACTCGCTTCAGCACTTGCCTACAAAAGGAGAAAGGAAAGATAGTATATATGGTGGATGATGAATAAGTGGAAGAGTTGGACATATATTAATTAGAAGGTACACACAAGGTCTTAGATAATGTGGATGAGAAGGCGCACACCTACTATGAACGTATGAACACAATGAAAGTGAACATTGGCATGGATTTCAAACGTAAGAAGGCCATAATTGGACATTATTGGTCCTGACTCTTAAGTGGCTAAGATAATTGATTTATGTGTGATTTCCCAAACTTAATTCCTAGGTTCTACCATTAGTTGAATGGGGTGCATGAATATTTGGGAGAGATGAAAATGAAGTTAAAGGAAGGTGCACGTCTGGTTAGGAAGATACCTTATAGGATGAACCCTAACTCCGCACATAAAAGTTAAAGAAGAAACAAACAATATGTTGGAATCTTCCATTATTAATCCCATAGAGGAATCAAAGTGGGTTAGCCTTGTTGTAATTAGCATAAAGAAAGATGGAAGAATCAAGATTTGTGTGGACTACATGGAGATGAATGTTGCATGTGTGATTGATCCTTTCCCTACACCATTCACTGAAGAAATATTGGAAGGCATTGTAGGGAGTAAAATTTACTCTTTTACAGATGGGTTCTCTGGGTATCATCAGTAAGAATTTCTAAGGAGGATCAAGAGAAGACAACTTTCACCACTAAATGGGGAAGTTTTGCATACACAAAGACAATGCACTTTCAATTGTAGAACACACCTACATTATTTTGTGCATTTTGGTTCAAGCATTCTAGGAGTTTATTCACAAATTATTGTAGGTTTACTTGGATGATTGGACCATGTATGGGCTTATCAAGGATCATTGTGACAATTTTCAGTTAATGTTTGAGAGGTGAAAACAATTAATAATATCTTTAAATATCAAGAAGTGCATATTTTCTACACCTTTTTTAACTTTTCTAAGGCATATCACCTATAAGGAGGGTTTTTAAGTAGATCTAGCTAAGGTTGTAGTCATTTTAGGCATAGAGGAACCCACCGGTCGTGAGTGAGTTGTGTAGATTCTTGGGCCACATAGGTTATTATAGAAAATTTATCAAAGGATATGCTAAGATTTTTATGCCCTTGGAGGAGTTATTAAAAGGTAAAGGGAAGTTCTATTGGGAGAACAACAGCAAAGTGTGCATTCAAAGTGTTGAAGGAGAGGCTTACTACGGTGCCTATTTTATGTTTTCCTTCCTGGAATCTCCCCTTTCACATACATGTGGATGCCTCTAGCATGGCCATTGGCGTAGTTCTAGCTCATCCTGGAGAAGGTATTGTAGATCATCCTATATGTTTTGATAGTATAAATATGACTCTTATGTAATAGAATTATACAAATATGGAGTGTGAAGCTTTTGTCAATGATCTACGCACTGCATAAGTTTAGATAGTACTTGCTAGCAACACCTTTTGTGTTCTATACAGATCACATGGCATTGAAATACTTGGTAAATAATCCCATTTTATAGGGGTGCATATGTCGATGGGTTCTATTATTCCAAGAGTTTGACTTTACAAAGCTTATTGTAAAACCAAGCAAAAAGAAATTATAGCCTAGACCACTTATCAAGGATTCAATTAGGAGTGGATGACAATGTATTAAAGATACAATGTTAGATTCCCAATTATACAGCTTTAAATCACACGCCCTTGGAATTAGAGGATATTGTTGTATTTTTATGCACTGAGATATGACATAAGAAGGAATGAAATCCTTAGAAAAGAAACAACTTAAAATTCATGTTGTACCTTTCATGTTGATCATTGGTGACTTATATAAACTAGGTCGAGATGAATTATTACACCAATTTGTACTAGAGCATGAGCACATGGTAATCATGGAGGAGGTTCATGGTGGTATTGTAAGTGGAAAATATGTAGGTGACACCATCGCACACAAGATTATATTAACTAGTTTATGGTGGGAAACCTTGTATACGGATTGCAAGGAGTATTCAGAAGGCATGTGATCACTATCAGCTCTTTGGAAAACCTAGGCGGTGAGATGAAATTCCTTTGAGGCCCATTACTATTGTAGAGACTTTTGAAAAATGGGTAATATACTTTGTGGGTCCTATTTCCCTAGCCACGCACATAAATGGATTGTGCTACATCATCACTTATACATATTATCTTACAAGGTGGAATAACACCTAAAAAGGATTGTATAATGTCTACCACAACAAGGTTCTTGTGGTAAAATATTCTTACTAGGTATGGATGTCCTTTGAGTTTGACAAGAAATAGAGGCACTCATTTATTGAATGTGACAATCAGGATATTATTGGATGAATTTATGGTCACACACCACCGAGAGAACATTGTATCACCCTCATGAAAATGGGACTCGCTTGAGGCTTTCAACAAGATATTGAGCTAGACTTTGACAAATATTTATGATGCTTTGGAAAGAGATACAGGATGATAAAAATTTTGTTGTACTTAAGTTAGTGTATAATTATATGGCACATAAGTAGTTCTTGCCATGGAATTCATGTTACCTTCTTCTTTACATATGGCATGCAGAGGTCTAGCTGATGAGAAATCATTGGAAGAAATAATTGACAAGTTGATACAACTCGATGAGAGGCACACCATAACACGTTGGAGTGAGAAGAAAGAAAAAGCCAAGAAGAAGGCATGCCACGATGGTGCACATTAAGGAAAAGAAGCTTAAGGTTAGGAAGATGGCACTTCTTTATGATTCAAAGTTTCGTGCATCACCCATGGAAGATTAAGTTGCATTTTTAGGACCATATGTTATCATTCCTATACTTGAGTCGGGAGCTTTCTAGTTAGAGGTGCTTGATGGAACATGGTTACCTAGTTACTTGAAAGGAATGATAAGAATATTGTTCCAAGTCGTGATCTCAGATGATAATAGTACACCACATTAGATTTGCTAAAACAAAAGAGCTAAAATACCATATATGGAAATCCATCATAATCCATAATGATCAATACAATACAATAGAATGACTTGAATTACTCAATAATAAATATGTACATATAGGAGAAGGGAAGTGCAACTACTACCTAAATCAATGGTGAAGAACTCCCACTAAGCGATACTAGTAGTTAAGCTAACTCCAAAAGACTAGTAAGCTAACTCAACATAAGCCCCCGAGAAGCTAACTCCACACAACTAGTACACCTAAGAAAGCTAACCCAACTAGTGTAGGGATAACACAAGTGTAAGAATTATCCTAATAAATAAACAAAAGGATAAATAATAACCTACACTAACAAGGCCTGATGAGATACCCATGTACAACAACTGGGAAAAATGGACATTGTAAGGTACCCAAAACCAGTAATAATAAAGTAGAGAGCAAAATCCTACTGCAAGATATCCTCAGAAGCTCGACTCCAAAAACTTGTAAAATGATGAAGAAATGTGGTGTACTATTATCATATGAGATCACGGCTTGAACAATCTTCTTATCGTTCCTTTCATGGTATCAAAGCGATAGATGATGTAGACATCCAGTAAGTTTTTCTTTGCAAGCAAGGGTTTATTTTTTTCATGTATATGGAATTTGTTAGAAATTTTTTGCAGCATGCATTTTTATGCAAAACAGAGTGCGGAATTGGATTTGGAAGGTGCCAAAACCCTAGAATCGATTGTAAACTTGACCATGTTTTGAGACAGTCAAATCTAGGTGCATTCTTTTATCCATTGGATATAAGCGTGTACCTTCTGGACGCATTCTTTTACCCTCTGGGTATTTTAGTTTTGGATGTAGTCTTTTATCCACTGGATGTAGATCCGCACCTCTGGATGCATTATTTTATCCATTGGATATAAGTGTGTACCTTTTGGATGCATTCTTTTACCCTCTGGGTATTTTGGTTTTGGATGCAGTCTTTTATCCACTAGACACAGATCTATACCCTATGGGTGCATTCTTTTATCCATTGGATATAAGCATGTACCTTCCGGATGCATTATTTTACCCTCTGGGTATTTCAGTTTTGGATATAGTATTTTATCCACTGGATGCAGATCTATTCCCTATGGGTGCATTTTTTTATCCATTGAATTTAAGCGTGTACCTTCCAGATGCATTCTTTTACCCTCTCGGGTATTTTGGTTTTGGATGCGAGTCTTTTATCCACTAAGCCCGACGTCCTAAAATTTTGGGTATTGTATTATTGTATCTATGGGTGTATACAATTATATCTCTTGTTTGTTGAGATATTTTGGATCTGTATTTTTGACACTTTTTTTGGCATGTTGACAGTCTCTCTTATGGGGGAGCTATTCTAGTGGAGCCCAGTGTTAGTTTGTCAGTGTTCAAGTAGTTGATTTTGACAACTCATACAGATTTGTGGTGTCACTCTACCCATTCTATAGTATGGGAGGGTGTGGTGTTGATACTGCTTCTTCAGGTTTCATGTCCTTGCCTTGTTACCTTGGATTTTTCTTGGATCGTGGCACTCCTATTTATTTAGATCTTGTGTCCTTGCCTTGTTGCCTTGGTTTTTCTTGGATCGTGGCACACCTATTTGTAGTAGTTGATCAAATTATGTTTGGTGTTTGTTTTTCACTTTTCGACATCACTCCATTGACAGTCTCCTTGCATGGAGCTATTCTGGTGAAGCCCAATGTCAGTTGTTTTTGAGTTATATGATCGAGCAGTGGATTCATACCATAGTGTGCACCACACTTCTTCAACATTGTACAAGTTTTTGGAGTCGAGATTATGAGGATATCTTGCAGTAGGATTTTTCTCTCTACTTTGTTATTACTGGTTTTGGGTACCTTATGGTGTCCATTTTTCCTGGGCTTGTTATACGTGGGTACCTCATCAGTCTTGTTATCGGGACCCACCTTATTTTCCACACACCTAAGCTATTCTTACAAGAGGGTGTTAATGTAAGTTATTATTTATCCTTTTATTTATTTATTAGGATAATTCTTACACTTGTGTTAGCCCTACACTTGTTGGGTTATCTTGCTTAGGTGTACTAGTTGTGTGGAGTTAGCTTCTCAGTTATGTTGAGTTAGCTTACTAGTCTTTTGGAGTTAACTTAACTACCAGTCTCAGTTAGTGGGAGTTCTTCACCATTGATTTAGGTATTAGTTTCACTTCCCTTCTCCTATATGTACATCTTTCTTATTGAATAATTCAAGTCATTCTATTGTAATGTATTGAGCATTATGGATTATGATGGATTTCCATATATGGTATTTTAGCTCTTTTGTTTTGCAAATCTAATGTGGTGTACTATTTTCATCTGAGATCATGGCTTGGAAAAATATTCTTATCATTCCTTTGATTACTTCAACAGAGTAGACTGGAACCCTACTATAAATAATCCTCCTTGGTGTTTTTAATAAGGCATTATTTCCATTTAGATTAGATTTCTCTTATCTGTATTTCCTTTAATGTAGTCCCTTCTTCATCGCTATGCTTTTTCAATTTAGTTTAGTCTTTTGTGTAATAAGCACATTTGCACCCCAGTTGATTGTAATCTAAAGTTTATTTATGCACAAAGAACTACACATACCCTTAAAGTGTGGGGCGGTTATCATTCAAAGATGGCTATACATAAGGAAATACTTTTGTAGGTGGTTTCTCTTATTGGAAAGTGTGGATGGTATAGAAAGGTGTTGTTAGAAAGAAAATTTCTCCTAAAATAAGATCATAGTTAAAAAAATGCCCAAAGATAACACAAGGTAAGCTACGATTGTGGAAACTACTTAAGGAAGGCACACTTGAAAGTTACTTCAAGCGTGTGGAAGCATGTAAAGGAGTTCGTGGCCAAAAGGTACAAAGGCATGCTAAAAGTTTATGGTTACGATACATAGGTTTATCTCATGGAAATGTGGTAAAATTTTCAATTAATGAGAGTATCGGTAGTAGGTGGAGGAGCAGAGATGTGATTACTTTTTCAAAATCTATATAAGAACATGATGCAAGTTCATTTTTACCTTTACAATTACAATTTTTGAACATTTTTTTTGTGACGGAGTTATGTGAGATGCAATAAGGTGTAAAGAGCTTTAAAACCAAATGAGGAGACTGCATTTGTGCACAAAATTGGATTATGTCCCCATTAGATAAGGGTTTGAGCCAAGTAGAGGTTTATAAAGAGGATAAATAGGGTGTCAAGGTTTAAGAATAAGATAGGGCACGTGATTTCAAGTTAGGGCATGTAGTTTTGAGCTAGGGCACGAGATTTTTCTCAATAGAGGTAAAAATTTGTAACCTTTTTTACCATGGCACCAAGGAAAGCACCTGGTGCACAGAATAAAGGGGGAAAAGAAGGTAGAAACCGAGGTGGAGATCGAGGATGCCCCGAAAGAAGGTTCTCATAAATGCAGTACCTAGAGGACATAATCGTGGGACATGACTGGGATTCTCACATTCATAGGAGCAAGTTAACCAACTAAAATCATCGCATGATTAACAAGGAAGAGTTGGATGTGTTGTTAAGAAGAAAGAGAAACAAGCGTATAGTCAACAATATGCCTATTTATGATGATGCTGGAGATAAATTGTTGAAAAAGGTAGAGGTTATGTAGCTCTATGAACCCCCTTACTTTGGAAAACTAAAGAAACTATACCAATTGATTATGAGTAGAGTCCATGAGGACTTATTTTATTTTGTTGGGCGGCGGATGAGGATCACCACACCCTTAATTACAAGCCTGACAGGTTTGAAGGGAACAGTGGACAGAGATTACTAGTGACTTATCTGACAAAGAATCTATTTTTTCCACCCACAAGGAGCTAGGTTACTCAAAGGGTCTCCATGGAATGGATATTTACAAGTTAAGGAAGTACCATATAGTATAGGTGGTCACACACTTACTCACCAAGTTGAATGATCAAGAGATATGGTCAAGTAAACACCATGTGGATACACATTTCTAAGAAGATATCATAGGGGTAAGTTTACAACTTGGCAGGATACATAGTAGATACCATCATTGAAGAAGTGCAAAGGTGAGAAGATAATATTTGGCGCCATTTTTTTATCTCTTGTTTTTGTTGAAATTGGAGTGCCCGATGGGCCAAAGAACAATATTTGGGAGTATCCTACAGAGAATAAGTCTCTAGCATAGAGGTTTGAGAAGTATTTATGTGAGGGATCTATGAGTGGCCCATTCAGAAAAGGGAAGATATGTGGTATGACAAACTTCAAATTCCTAAGGAGTTGTCATTAGTAGTTGGGAAGATGGTATAATTTGTTGTGTACCAACACTTTTTGCATTGCATGTTTTGAAATGAAGGATGGGACATGGATTTCTTGGTGTAAAATCTCGTATTGCTTTACATCCTAGTTCTTCTAGGAAATACTTCATAGGTTTCCTAATGCGTTAAAGTTAATCTATAATGTAGACAAGGTAGATTGTGACTACCATACCTTGAGGAAGACTTACACATACCCAGGTAAGTCTGCTTATATTGAGAGGTTCATATCAGATGATATAACCATGAGGCCTATCATTTTGGCCATTGGTGATAGTGGGGCCATGCTAATTTATATCCATCTTAAGACTCGATCGGAAAATGGTAAGTATGTCAAAAATGAATGTATGCTACCAGGCCCACCAAAGGGGAAACATACATTGGGAGCCTGGCGGATGAAAATCCCACTTCACCATTAGAAGAAGAAGATGATGATGATGAATAGGAGGAAAATAGTGGTTTAGTGTGTAGGGGATAGAGGAAGCCCTCAGAAACTAAGGAAAGTAAGTATGCAGCCACTCCTCCCAAGCAAAGAACAAGAGGAGGAAGACTTAGAAACAGATGTGTCAACCTTAGATGTAGACCCAATAAATGAGGAACACCAATTTAAAAGGGTGTTCAGAAGGAAAAGGACTCAAAGTGTGGGGCCATCACAACCTCCATGTAGATCACCTCAGATCTCCCCTTAGAAATAAGTACCTGAGAAGAAGAGGAGGATAAAGTTAAATCTCGGAGAGGATGAAGAGGATGAGTCCAATGAAAGCATGCAAGAACCCAAAGTGTAGCCTAAAAATATAGAGGATCCTCATGATGAGGAAATGAAAGATGATGAAGATGGGGTCAAGGAGATAGAAGAGGAGATGGGTGAGCCATCTGGCATACCTCACTCCACATAGGAAGGTGAAGGACCCACTACAAATTCTAGCACCTGGGTTCCCAAGGGAAAGAAGGAAAAAAAGTAAAAGCACATGAGGACTATGTGACTCTGACTATGGGGTACATAGAGGAAACTTGCAACATCATTAGCACCAAGTTCCAAAGCATGGTAGTGCCAAAGTATTTATATGGAAGGGAGCCAATTTACCTAGAAAAGGCCAAAACACAAACTAGAAAATAGTTGTCCTGGTCCATGCAGACACACATGGATGAACCATATTTTGATGTGTATAAGGATTCATGTGTCTCACATCAGTTAAAGAAGAAATCATAGATTAGGCACATAATTTTCAAGACTCCGGTAATGTCTAGTGAGTAAGTAAGAAATGCCTTAGTCAAGTTATCTGCCAAAGTGGCGCAGAGGGACATTGATAAGGCCATCACCATTTGAGTGCTACTTGAAGATAACAAGGATAATACTACAGAAATAAATTGCTTAAAAGTATAGAAGGAACGAGAAGAGGAAAAGAATGAGGCCTTTGTTAGCATGGCTAAGGAAATCGGTGATCATATTCTTAAGGTAAGGCCTCATTTGGATTCTAAAGTTCCTTAAAATTTTCCCTCTGCAATGCATTATTTGTGCACTCTGGTGGGTCTAGTTTTGAATGAAGTGCCCATTGTTATGGCCACACCAAAAGATCCTGTGGAAGAAAAAAATAAGAGAAAGGGATACCATTATTAGGAAAATTTCAAGTTTTGAGGCCTTGCTCCAAACATTGAAAGATGAGCTAAAGAAAGCAGATCAAGCTTTGAACATGTGTGCAATGCCGGACGCCATAATAAGAATCAGGACTATAGTAGAGGATAATGAAGTGTTGAAGGAAATGAAGGATGAAACACTTGGGCATGCAGAGAGGTTATCCCTGGTAAAACAAAATCATGAGGCCCTTATAGCATCCCAAGATCCACACAAAGATAGGATCAATGAACTTGGGAAACTTATAGCACATAAAAATGCACTCCATAGAGGGAATGGTCTCAAGTATGGTGTATGTTGTCCAAGTATTGCAAAATGAGAAGGAAATGATCACTCTGGGATGAAATATATTCCACCATAAATGATATTCCAAAGAAGACAAGAAGCACACTAAGTGACTGGAAGACCTTGGAGGCTGAACTCAAAAATGAATATCTAGAGTTAGTCATGCGTGAGGAAGAGAGTATCGTAAATTAAAATTCATTATTTTGTAGAGTGATTCATTCATTATTTCATTCCTTATTCTTTATTTTTGGAAACCTAAGAAGGAATTCCCATTACTGGGGTAGAAATTTAAGTTATTATGGGGTAATGTTGAGAAGATAATATATTTCTCTAAGGTGAAGGCAAATAAAGGATACATGTGCTGGATCAAGGAACATTTAAGGGTGCGTAAGAATAGCAGTAATGAGCACGCTATAGAACACCTTGAATTCAAGACTTATTCATTTTGTGGATAAGGGCTATTTTTGGGAGATAGTGTGTGGAGCACACAAAGACATGAAGACTTACGGTCCATGCAATGGTATTTTGGTAACAAGTGATAGTTGAGCACCATGCATAGTTTGAGCTAATAATAGGATTTATACTCAGAGTTAACTATAGGAAGTCTATTGTTATAACACTTAAATGTTTTCCTCTTATTGTAAAGGTGTGTGGCTATTATTATCATGTGACCTATTTTGAGAAGTGCATGGGCGGTGAAGGGAAAGTCCCCACCCTATATCTTTGTATTTATTTGAATGGGTTAGTGTGGAGAAACTATGATATATTTATGATGTTGGTTTTGTTGCGCACATGTCACATTGAGATAATATTACAGTATGTATGAAGCTTCTATGTTTTTACAATACTAATGGAATGGATAATATTGGATACATAATGGTATTGAACATGACTGAATCTGGTTATTGTATAGTAAATATTGTTATAGTAATTTTTTAGTTCATCTTCCATAAAATCTAAGATCTAGATCTAGTTTATGCATTATGTGTTATTTACTATTGATAATGAATCTGGATATCTATATGCACCATCATGCTAACATTTTGTACAAGAAACTCTAAAGAGGTACCTGGTGCCTTTGGGTGTTTTGAGTGAGCACTCAACTCGGGCGAAGTGATGTGTCAAAGATGCCTAGGTCATTTATGTCAAATTCTAGGTTGAATCATTGGTTCCACTCGTAATGCATTATTTGCACACTGGGTAGGTCTAGTTTTGAATGAAGTGCCCATTTATATGGCTGCACCAAAATATCATGTGGAATAAACAGCAAGAGAAATGGCTACTATTGTTAGGAAAATTTCAAGTTTTGAGGCCTTGCTCCAAACATTGAAAGATGAGTGAAGAAATCAGATCAAGCTTTGAACATGTATGCAGTGGTCGAATGCCATAATAAGAATCAGGACTCTAATAGAGGATAATGAAGTGCTGAAGGAAATGAAGTAATAAACACTTGGGTGCACAAAGAGGTTAGCCCTTGTTTAACAAAAGTGTGAGGCCCTTACAGCAACCCAATATCCACACAAAGATATGATCGATGAACTTGGGAAACTTATAGTGTAGAAAATGGACTCCATGGAGGGAATGCTCTCAAAAATGGTGCATGTTTTCCAAGTACTACAAAATGAGAAGGAAAAGATAACTCAGATGAAATGGACACCATCATAACATATATCTTAGAGAATACAAGATTCGCACTAAGTGACCTGAAAACCTTAGAGGCTGAACTCAAAAATGAATATCCAGAGTTAGTCTTGCCTGAGGAAGAGGGTACTGCAGAGTAAACTTCATTATTTTGTACAGTGATTCATTCATTCTTTCATTTCTTATTATTTATTATTGGAGACCTAAGAGGGAATTCCAATTGTCAAGGTGGTGATGTACTTTAGTGTGGGGTAATGTTGAGAAAATAATATATTTCTTTTATGTGAAGGCACATAAAGGATGTGCACGCTAGAGCAAGGTGCATTTGAGGGCATGGAAGAATAGTAGAATGAGTGCACACCATAACACCTTGAATTCAAGACTTAGCCATTTTTGGATAAGGACTATTTTTGGGAGATAGCATGTGGAGTACACAAAGACATGAAAACTTTTGTTCCACACAATGGTATTTTGGGAACAAGCAACAACTTATCCCCATGTATAGTTTGAGCTAATAATAGGATTTCTACTCGAGTTAATTATAGGAATCCTGTTGTTAGAACACTTGCATATGTGCATCTTATTGTAAATTCATGTGGTTATTATTAGCATGTGACCTATTTTGAGAAGTGTATGGGCAAAGTGAAGGGAAAGTCCCCACCCCTATATATATGTATTTATTTGCATGGGTTAGTGTGGAAAACTATTATAGAGTTATGTTGTTGGTTTTGTTGTGCACATGACTCATTGAGATACTATTACAAAGTGTATGAAGCATTTGTGTTTTTACAATACTAATGGAATGGATAATATTGGTTGGATAATGGTATTGAACATGATTGAATCTAGTTATTATATGGTAAATCTTGTTATAGTCATTGTTTAGTTCATCTTTCATAAAATCTAAGATCTAGATTTGGTTTATGCATTGTGTGTTTTTTACTATTGATAATGAATCTAGATATATATATATGCACCATCATGCTAACATTTTATACAAGTAACTCTAAAGAGGGACCTGGTGCCTTTGCATACTTCAGTGAGCTCTCGGCTCTAGATGAGTCATGTGCTAGCACGCCTAGGTCATTTACTATAATTTTTAGGTTACATCACAAGAAGAATGAAGAGGCCAGTCCACATATGGGAGAACATAGAGTAGAGGCCACCCCTAGTGTGGAAATGCACAAGGATGAGGATATTTCGAGTGAGAAGTCTCGTGAGACTATAGACCAAAGCATAAGTGTCTTAGTACACCCCATGCCAAAGGAAGGAGAGAATGAAGAAGAATTAGACCATAATGTGGGTGGTTCTCAGTAATAGCAGGATGCGAGACATTACAACACAATAAGATGATGAAATTTCTATCCATGAGAACATTGGGGAACATACATGTCAGCATGAAGATGAAGAGGAAGTAGGTACTTAGAATTTTGGCTATATGGATGACCCATCAAAATTATTCACGCCGCTTTCATAGCACTCATTCAATAAGAAATTATATGGTTGGGATTGGATGGACCCAAAGATGGTAAATATGTGCACTCACAAGTAGTTATCTTGGAGTATGTAGACTCACATGGATGAGCCCTATTTTTATGTCCGAAAGGAGGCGTGTAGCTCAATGAAGATGAGGAAGTTGCCACATACACACCATATGACCATCAATCCCATGTAGTTTTTCAAATGAACAGGTGAGAAATGTATTTGTTAAAGTGTCAATAAAAGTAGCGCTGTAATATTGATAAGGTGGAAACAATATGGGCATTATTGGATGATAAAAAGGATAAAGACATAGAGATCAAGTGACTCACCTAGGAGTGGGATAATGCAGTGGCTAAGGCACAAAATGTTAAGAAGATGGCCGAATAGATAGCGGATGAGATCTTACAAAAGAGGCCTAATTTTTCAGGAGAAGGTGCTACGGGATTTTATGTTTAAACTACATTATATATGCACAACAGTTCATCTACTTCTAGAGGAAGGACCATCACACCTCCCTAAACAAAAGGATGCTATGAAAGAAGCATTGAGGGCCAAGGCTTCAATTGCAAGGAAGATATCTAGCTATGAGGTTGTTTTGCAAGCCTTAAAAGATGAAATGAAGAAGGAAGATTTGGTGTTGGCCATGTGTATAGCACTTGATAACTTAGTATAGGCAAGAACAAAAGTAGAGGAAAATGAAGTTCTGTAGGAAGCAAAATATGAAACACTCTAGCACATAGAATGAGTTACCCTGGTAGAAACGAAGTGCAATGTGTTGGATGCTGCAAGGAAACAACATATGGATCAAATCAAGAGCATTGGGAAGCTCATTTCCACAAAGATGGATGTCATGGAAGGGATGGTCTCAGGTATGGCCAACATCCTTAGAATTTTGAAGAGTGGGGATAGAAACATGACTCTATATGAGTTAGATGGCATCATTGTGGACATCCCTAATAAGACAAATGTAGTGCTTAAGGACTGGTATGAGTTTGAAGGGGAAATTCAAAGTGAATATCCAAAATTCATTCTACCAGAGGAAGAAAAGGGTACACAATAAGATGACTCAACGTATTCTTTATTCTTTATTTTTGCACTCATTATCCTATATTCTTTGGAATGATAAGGTGATTACCCATTTTCATAGTGGAAATCCATTTTAGTGTGGTGTAATTTTGATGATTTAAAAGGGTCTAAGTGTTGGGCACAAGAATGCAGTGGACCTTTGGAAGAGCACATAGTGCTACAATATGGTTGAAGCACCCAGGATCAGGACTTAGCTATTTTTGTTGTTAAGGATATTTTTGAGTTAACATGCTAAGCACACAAATACATGAAGACTTATGGTCCATGCAATGGTATTTTGGTAACAAGCATCAATCGAGCACCATGCATATTTTAGGCTAATAATAGGATTTCTACTTAGAGTTAACTATAGGAAGTCTATTGTTAGAGCACTTGCATGTTTTGCATCCTTTTGTAAAGGTGCATGGTTATTATTAGCATGTGGCCTATTTTGAGATAGTGCATGGGCGGTGAAGGGAAAGTACCCACCCCTCTATATATGTAGTGATTTGCATGGTTAAGTAACTTTTAATTATTATAGAGTTATGTTGTTGGTTTTTTCACATGCATGATTCATGAAGATATGTTGTATATATCTTCCCCGGGTAGATATAGACAAGCGGAAGAATATGGAAACCAAAGAAATTCAAACCTCAGCCCAAGCGCAGTAGAAAGTGGCGCACAGAAATGGATGTCGATTAATGTAAAGAATGCGCCACATGGCGCACGGAAATGGCGCGAATGAGACGACAATGAGTGTCAACAGTGGAGGAGAAAAGTTGCGCCTTGGCGCACATAAGAGGATGTCGACACAATGTAAATGCGCCCTTGGCGCACAGTAAAGGAATGTTGACACGGGAAAAGTTGCACCCTTCGCGCAGTGGGAAAGTGGCGCACGTAAACATATGTCGACATAAATATATTTGCGCCTTTGCGCACGTAAAAGAGTGTTGACATACAAATGAATGCGCCTTTGGCGCACGAAAAGGGTTGTCGACACAAACATATTTGCGCCTTTGGCGCACGAAAAGGGTTGTCGACATGCATATGGATGCGCCAAGGCGCACCTTCAGGAGGCGCAACATTTCGAGCGCCGACAGAAGGCACTCTCGACCCATATTCGATGGCCATAACTTTTGACTGGGAGCTCCGATTCACACAAGGTTGGACTTTTCAGAAAGCCTACGGTGTCCTCTACCTAACTACGACTGGATATCTTTAATTGGGTGGGAACAAGTTCTTAGAAATGCAAAATACAGTTTTCCACTTTTGGGGTTTGATATGGTCCTCACCTACCACCATAATGAGATGAATTAGATACAACCTGAGGTGGTTGGGGTAGATTTGGACTTTCTCTCTCTTCTCTCTCTCATTCTTCCTATAAATTGTAAGGAGGGGCTTCTTTCTAAAGGTTGGACATTCTTGTTTTGCCCCTCCCTTCTTCTCTTTGGCAGGTGAATCTGTGGAGTTAAAACCTCCCATTTAAAACTGTAATGCAGCTTTGCCTCTTGGCATTTTGCAGTGTGTTGTATCAATCTTTGGAGCAAATTAATGCATGTCTGTGGATGATTATCAACCCTCTCAGTGTTTATTTGCATCTTCTTGATCTTTCACTGTAAATCTGGTTATCTGTGCATGATCTTGCATTACATTTTTATGGTCTGTGTTTATTGGCAAGACAGGTGTTCTTCATTCCTCGGTGCATCACCTCTGTTAGTTTAGGTTTTATTTTCTGCATTTTCTTCCCCCTGTCTCCTTGGAAAATTAGATTAGGTTTTGAGTAGACCTCTGCATTTTTACGTGTGCATCTGAACAGAGGAATAGGAACCGGCCTTCATCCGGAGAGCTTTTCCGATTTCGCAAGGTCCCACACTTGGGAAAAGCTCCATGTTGTGCAATCGCACTGAGATTCTCAACCCATCGAGTTGCAGAGTCCCAGGGGTGCTGTGATTCGACACCAACAGTTTTGGCACGCCCGGTGGGACCAAGAGGTCATTCCATAGTTTTGAAGGAACTTTCAAGAAATTCGGACTTAAAAAATTGCAGGTTTTACAGTTCAGTTTTTTCCACCTTCTAGGCTGAACTTTAAAATCGATTTTTTAAGGACTTAACTTGCTCGAAACAAGTCAAAATTTCACCAGTTGATAGATCAAGGAATAATATTCAAAAGGGTATTCTTAGATTTTTGAGATTTTGACTTTCAAAATTTCATGTTTTTTTTGATTTCGGATTTCGGGTTTTCAGAAAATCTGGCATTTTTGGGTTTTCAAGACTGTCATTCCAAATCAATTCCCAAACCCTAAAAATATCAACTGTATAGGTCTTTCAAATTTTGAGTTTAAATATTGTCAGGTTTGGTGTGTAACTTGGCAAAATCCAACCTTTTAGAGGCTTGTTCTCTAACACATCTGGCGACTCCGAAAGGGATAGAATTCAACGGTGTAGCAGCAAAGGTTGCCCAGGCACATGAGAAGAATTCGAACCAGGTCTAATACTCGAGAAGAGGGACTATTTTTCCACTTGCAACTTTCACCAGGTAGAGGAAGGAGAGGAAGAAGATCACAAAGATCGCCATCCCCACCTAACAGACTTTATCTACACCTCCACCTGGTAGGCCTTTTCTTGCATCAACCAGGGTTCTTAGGCCAATCATAATGGCGCATCTACCACCGAATCCCTTTGTAAATTTCACGGGCAGTAGTCCACTTGCCCTAAATGCTCAGAATCAAATTCCAGTTGCAGCACTAAAGAATATCCCCTACTTCACGGGTGAGAATCATACTACTCCTATTGATCACATCCAGGATATTGCTAATGTATGTGCAATCCACGAAATAAATCAAATGGATGTTGCAGTCAAGCTGTTAGCTTCATCTTTCAAAGGCAAGGCCTTACAATGGTTTAGGAGCCTAACAGCAGGGTCTATTACAAATTGGAACCAACTTTGTTCAGCTCTTTGCAGCCAGTTTGGGGAAAGGGCAGATAATTTGTCTTTATTGGAACAGCTGACAACAATTAAAAGGGCTCCTAACGAGCAAATGGCAGATTTTAACTTCAGGTTCCAACGGACATGGGACAGAATTCCAATAGCTGTTAGGCCAACAGCCGAAGGAGCATTCCTTTATTTTTTAAAGGCTATAAATTCAGACATAGCCATGATGATCCAATCAATGGGAGGGACAACGCTGCCAGGAGCCTATGACACAGCGATCAGAGCAGAGAACTGTTTGATCCAAGCTGGTAAGCTCGCACCAAGGCCGCCAATGCCTCTCTATCCAGATATGGGAAATCCGACAACCAGTCAAGCACCAGAGTTGAATCCCATTCCAACTCCTAGAAATCAAAGCAATAATGAGGCGTCCACATCTTCAAATACTTCAAAGGAATTGCAAGAGGTCATGAAACAGCTGCAGAACCTTGGAAATGAGCTAGTGACTATCAAAAGACAGCAGGCTCAAAGTGCTAGGCCGTATCAGCCTCAAGCGCAGTACCAAGCTAGGCCCCCATACCAACAAAATAGACCACCGCCTCAGGCTGTAAATCAAAGCCAGAACCAAGGACAACCTCAAGCTGCCAGGCCATTTCGGCCGTATGATCCAAATGCAGCAACACCCTCAAGAGCCTTGGTTCCAACGCAAAACAACATAGCACAGGAGTACGACTGGTGTTACCCATGCAATCTCCCTCACAATCAGTCAGCATGTTTCAATGGTGCACTGAATCAGGCCTTGATGGTGCAAACCATTGGTGTTCCTCAAGAACCAAGCCAGGAGGGGAATCAGCAGCAAGAAACGCAACAAGAAGGACCTCCAACAGAGACCACATTGGCCAATTGGCAGACGGAAGACTTCTGTGGAGTTAACCAACAGCCTTTTCAAGGCGTGGCTGCCAACACACGGTCAAAAAAGAGAAGCATAGAAGAGGGACAACCGTCTAATCCAGTTGTTTCTCAATCCACTCTTACACAACAAGGGGTCAGTAGACCAAACGCAGCTCCAAATGTGCAGAATCAACCTAAGGTACCTGTTGTAGCAACACATGCACTCGCTCAAGCTCCGGAAAAGGTTACGCCAAGCAAGGGGCAGCAAAAGGATAGTTCATCCCCCTTCAACATCATCAATCAAATGAAGAAGACACATGTGAACATTTCCATGTGGGAATCACTGGCGATCCCAGGACAACGAGACTTATTGCAAGCTGCAATGACTAATTGGTCTGCCACAAATGTATCAAACCAGGGACATGAGAAAGTTCTCACTAATGAAGTGCAACATGATGGGGGCCAGATAAGGAAAAATTTGAAGCCTCCACCATTCTATGTTTCATTGATTGTTGGAAACCACTTGGTACACAACTGCATGATAGATTCAGGAGCAAGCAGTTCAGTGATGCCAAAGCAAATAGCGGATCAACTGGGTCTGAAGTATGAGCCAGTGCTGAAAGGAGTAGTGCAACTAGATGGAACAGCAATGGGAACAGTTGGGGTCATTAAGGGGTTAAGCCTAACACTACATTCATGTCCTAATGTTACAGTCTTGCAAGATGTGTCTGTAATTGACCTCCCGCCACTCTTTGCGTTGTGTCTATCAAGGGATTTCACTGCAAAGATTGGTGGATATTTATCTGCAGATTGGTCGCACATGATTTTCAGAACAAGGTATGGGGCCAAAACAACAATCAGATCAGAATCAATTGCCAATTTCCATATTGAGCCTTATGTACCAGGCCCTACCAATGCAAATTGCTCAGCTTTTGATCAGGAGGAGTGTTCAAGTGATCTAGAAGCAGGTACTAAGGTCGAGGGAATTCCTGATTTAACTTTGGATGAATGGGCAAACAAGAGTCATGAATTTGACCCATACAAGGAAATTGAAGAATCTGAATTGGGCGTGTATTGTATACACGAAGAAATTCACCCATTCCAGCATCATTCACTCGAACAAAAGGATGAAAACAAAGTTTGGAAATTATTTTTCGATGGTTCGAGAAGCAGCAAGTGTCGGAGGTGGTGCGATGTTGATTTCACCACAAGACATCAAATATTTTTCAGCTGCTTCCAGTTTTCTGCTCAAACAACACGGCTGAATATGAGGCCTTGATTCATGGACTTCATTGGGCCAGGAAAAGGGGCATAAAGAACCTGCAGGTGTTTGGAGATAGCGAGCTAATCGTCAACCAAGTCGAGGACAACATGCTACAAAGAACGACTTGCTAAAGAGCTACAAGAACAGGGTATGGGACCTCATTGAGGATTTCGAAGCTTTCAACATTGTGTCCATACCCAGGAAGAAAAATGAGGCTGCAGACAGGCTCGCAGCAGTTGGAGCAACGTTTGATGTGGTTGACAACATCAGAAGAGAGAAAATGCAGCCACACATCCATGTGGTTGTGAGGCCAGCAGTTCCAGATAATAACACAAGCTGGCAGGTGTTTGAGAACGATCAACAGATCGTCAATTTCTTGCAAGAAGAGGCTGAATTCTCAGCTAGAAATCAGGATAGGCTAGAGCAGCAGTATGGAGATCAAGTGGTGCAGCTACGGACAAACAAGCTTCCTAAAGGTTTGGTAACGTTGGAGTCTATCTTCAACCCTAACGACCAGTTTCGTAAGGAAAAGGCAAACATACAGGTCAAGAGAGAAGATTCAGAGCCGATTCCGGTTGGGGAAGGCAAAACGCTTCAAATTGGCAAAGTGGCCACTGAGCAGGAGAAATCAGATTTCATACAGCTTTGCCAAGAATTTCCAGATGTCTTCGCTTGGAGCTATGAAGACTTGAGAGGATTCGATCCGAAGCTGGCACAACATACCATAGAATTGGATCCAGATGCTAAGCCCATCAGGCAGAAGCAAAGACCTGTCAACCCTCACATTGAGCCTCTTATGAAGAAAGAGCTAAATAAGCTAATAGAGGCAAGAATTATATTTCCGATCAAGCACTCAAGCTGGGTTGCGAACTTGGTTCCCGTCAGGAAGAAGAGCGGAGAAATTAGGTTATGTGTGGACTTTCGAGACCTCAACAGGGCATCTCTCAAAGATCATTATCCGCTCCCTTCCATGGAACAAATATTACAAGTAGTATCCGGTTCGAGAGGTTCTCTCTCCTAGATGGCTACTCAGTGGTACAATCTGTAATGGTGAAAGAAGATGACCAATTCAAGACAGCTTTCACCACCAAATGGGGAACCTATGCCTACAAGAAAATGCCATTTGGGTTATCAAATGCCGGAGCCACCTTCCAAAGGGCAATGGATATGGCGTTTAGGGGGTTGATCAATAAAATAGTTCTGATATATCTTGACGACATCACTGTATTCTCAAAAAATGCAGTGGATCACCTCTGCCATTTGAGGCAAGTATTCCAGAGATGTAGAAAGTTTGGGGTATCATTGAATCCCAAAAAATGCATATTCTTGGCTCACGAGGGAAAACTTTTAGGCCATATTGTTTCGAAGGAAGGGTTGACGATTGACCCAGAGAGAGTCGAAGCAATTCGAGCATTGCCATTGCCAAGTCATAAGAAGGCTCTTCAAAGCTTCTTAGGAAGGATCAATTTCGTCCGCAGGTTTGTTCCAAACTTTGCAGCTCTTGTAAAGCCAATAACGCTGATGTTAAAGAAGAGCATGGCATTTAAGTGGACAGCGGAAGGCAAGGCAAGTTTTGAGGCAATAAAGGAGGCTATATCTCAAGCTCCGACTCTTGTCAATCCAAACTTCTCCAAAGATTTCGTGCTATATGCCTTCGGTGGTGGAGACACAATTTCTGTAATCTGGTACAAACAAAACAAAGAAGGGTTAGAACAACCATTGCTTTCTTCATCAAAGTTTGGAGGAACACGAAACTAGGTACTCTTTCATTGAAAAGCATGTCCTTGCATGTAATCAGAAGCTTAAAGAAATTCAAGCACCTAGTCTTAAACAACAAGATCCAATTATTAGGTCTCTGCGGGAGTCAAGGACTTCCTTCTAAACAAGGATCGAATGAGAAACGTGCGCAGATGGATAACTCATGTCATGGAATATGACATCGAGATCAAGGTCACCAAACTAGTACGTGGGAAGGGACTATGTGAGCAGCTAGCCTTGAGTCGAAAGTTGAAGTCGGTGATGAAAAGAGACTACCTTGGTACTACAGGATGATCAAGAACAAGAAAATGATGACGTGCCTACTCCTTGTTGGACTCAAAATATGATACACTTCCTACAGACAGGCCTATGCCCTCCAGAAATGAGCAAAGCAAAGAGGAGATACTTCAGATTACAAGCCATTCCATATGTGCTTGTTGATGGTGTTTTGTTTAAGAAAGACATCAATGGAGTTCTATTGAGGTGCATTGGGATAAGTCAAATTGAGAGGGTGTTACGAGATTTTCATGATGGAGATTCTGGAGGACATTTTGCCCCACGAGTAACAGCTCTCAAAATAATGAAGGCAGGGTATTATTGGCCGACAGTCTTCAGTGACTGCTATACATGGATAAGAAAGTGCAAGAAATGTGCACTCTTCACAGGAAAAGAAAGACAAGCAGCACTTCCATTGCACCCAATTCGGGTTGACCAACCATTTATGCAATGGGGGTTGGACTTCGTCGGGGTCATTAATCCAAACTCAAGCCAAGGCCACAAGTGGATTCTCACGGCAATAGACTATTTCACCAAGTGGACCGAAGCAGTAGCGCTCAAGGAAGCAAATGAGTCTAACATACTAGACTTTTATGAAGGAATAGTAACCAGGTTTGGTGTGCCGTCCACTATCATATCAGACAATGCATTGGCATTTATAGGTTCCAAAATTACAGAATGGGCTGTTAAGAATGGAATCTACTTGAGCACCTCTTCAAATTATTACCCGCAGGGTAATGGACAGGCAGAGTCCACAAACAAAAATTTGCTAAGAATCATCAAGAGGACTCTGGATGAAAATCAAAGAACATGGCATACCAAGCTAAAATCAGCATTATGGGCTGACAGAATAACACCAAAGAGGTCTATAGGTAATTCCCCTTATAAGTTGGTCTATGGGAAGGAGGCAGTATTGCCTATATCATTAGAACTACCTGCATTAGAATTCATGAGGCAGTTGGAGTTGGTGAGTTCGAACCAATGGAGGCTAGGTATGCAGAGTTGATGGAATTGGAAGAAATTAGAGAACATGCAGTTCAAACAATTGAGAAAGATCAGGCCTTAGTGAAAAGATGGTTTGATAAGAAAGCAAGAGCAAGGACCTTCCAGGAAGGGGACCTAGTTCTGAAATGGGATGCAGATCGGGCAAAACCAGGAAGGCATTCCAAGTTTGATGCCATTTGGAGTGGCCCCTACATGGTCACGGGATGTAAAAGTAGTAATGCCTTCCAATTGTCTACATTGGACGGAGAAGAACTTTCGATTCCGGTCAACGGAATCTATCTTAAACATTGCTACTGAAAAGAGAAAATTTCTACCCTTGTAAATATTAGCTTAGATTTCAATTCCTCTAAGTGTGTTTGCACATTGTCTTGTTGTAGTTAGGTTTCGCTTCCCTAAGTGCTTGGCAGTTTTGTTGCTCTCAAAGTTGATTTCTACAATTCAAAGTGTCTTTGTCGGAGAAGGAGTTGTAGTTTTGTGCTCTGGATCGAGATCAAGTTGGTTTCAAGTATTGCTTATGACTCCATGCCCAATGGATTTCTAAAAGGCCACCGATCTTCTACCTAAGCAGCAGTGATCCCATTGAGTCGCTAAATTGTTGTATATATCTTCCCCCGGGTAGATATAGACAAGCGGAAGAATATGGAAACCAAAGAAATTCAAACCGACAGCCTTCTGCGCAGGAAAGTGGCGCACGAAATGGATGTCGACAATGTAAAAGAATGCGTGCCCATGGCGCACGGAAATGGAAATGGATGCACGACAATGAGTGTCATACGGGCAAAAAGTTGCGCCTTGGGCGCACATAAGAGGATGTCGACACAAATTTAAATGCACCCGCATGTACGTAAAGGAATGTTGACACGGGAAAAGTTGCACCCTTGGCGCGCAGGGAAAGTGGCGCACGAAACATATGTCGACATATAAACATATTTGCGCCTTTGGCGCACGAAAAGAGTGTTGACATACAAATGAATGTGCCTTTCGCGCACGAAAAGGGTTGTCGACACAAACATATTTGCGCCTTTGTCGACAAAAAGGATGCGCGCATGGAAAAGGGTTGTCAACATGCATATGGATGCGCCAAGGCGCACCTTCAGGAGGCGCAACATTCTGAGCGCTGACAGGAAGCAGACCCTGACCCAGATATTCAGATGGCCATAACTTTTGACTGGGAGCTCCGATTCACACAAGGTTGGACTTTTCGGAAAGCCTACGGCATCCTCTACCTAACTACGACTGGATATCTTTAATTGGGTGGGAACAAGTTCTTAGAAATTCAAAATACAGTTTGCCACTTTTGGGGTTTGATATGGTCCTCACCTACCACCATAATGAGATGAATTAGATACAACCTGAGGTGGTTGGGGTAGATTTGGACTTTCTCTCTCTTCTCTCTCTCATTCTTCCTATAAATTGTAAGGAGGGGCTTCTTTCTAAAGGTTGGACATTCTTGTTTTGCCCCTCCCTTCTTCTCTTTGGCAGGTGAATCTGTGGAGTTAAAACCTCCCATTTAAAATCGTAATGCGCTTTTGCCTCTGGCATTTTGCAGCAGTGTGTTGATCAATCTTTGGAGCAAATTAATGCATGTCTGTGGATGATTATCAACCCTCTTGTTTATTTGCATCTTCTTGATCTTTCACTCAGAACTGAGTTATTTGTGCATGATCTTGCATTACATTTTTATGGTCCGTGTTTATTGGCAAGACAGGTGTTCTTCATTCCTCGGTGCATCACCTCTGTTAGTTTAGGTTTTATTTTCTACATTTTCTTCCCCCTGTCTCCTTGGAAAATTAGATTAGGTTTTGAGTAGACCTCTGCATTTTTACGTGTGCATCTGAACAGAGGAATAGGAACCGGCCTTCATCCGGAGAGCTTTTCCGATTTCGCAAGGTCCCACACTTGGGAAAAGCTCCATGTTGTGCAATCGCACTGAGATTCTCAACCCATCAAGTTGCAGAGTCCCAGGGGTGCTGTGATTCGATGCCAACAGATACCTGCTAACATTTTTGCACCCCGTGTGAAAAGGTCAATTTGAAACTTTTTGGTTTCTCGATTGGTTGAGTTATGGGTTTTTCTATTTTTGGGACATCCATCTGGAGAAAGATGCAGTTTTAATTATTTGGTTTTGGAAAGTTGGAAGTCATTTGGGATCAAAACTACAACTTGGGTACAGTTAAAGAACGCCATGCCTCATAGATGCAGCCATTCCATTTGAAACCCTCATCAGAACTATGCAATAGTTGTAAACAACCATTACAAGGCCCTGAGGAAGGCAGGAAGGGAAACATGTACCAAACATGATGTTCTTAAATTGCAAACAAGTTGCAGGTTTGAATGACAAAGTACAATTTTACAAACAGTTTGCATTTTCAATAAGCGACAATAAGGTACACTTGATTTTTTATGTATTTCTATGATTAAGTGAATTATTTAAGTGTTTTGAGTTGTATAGGTTCATTCATTATCCATACAAATGAAATAAAGTACAGAAAGGAAGGACATACATCTCATTACATGAAAATATTTTCATTTATTCATGAGGAATAATGGTACATATTTTTCTCACACAAGCCGTGAGAAATAATTGAGAAGAAAAACAATGCATATATTTATGAAGCTAAAAATGTAAGGAGGTAAAGTAAACCCATCATTGCCTTGAGGAGGTGTTCTTTTCTTTCTGAATTGTTGCACCAGTTGTCTTCTGCAAACTGCACCATGGTACCTGAAAAAGAGAAGGAAATGGTTGTCAATTTTTAGCTCGGGGTTTTATTTTAACTCCTTATATTTCTAGTTTCATAAAAACATGCATTCAAAAGGTACAACTATGGTATTCATTGGAAAGTTTCAAGTACATCACAAATAAATGAGATTGCAAAAGAATCATAATATAGAGGTTGAGATTAATGGAATGATTTATTATAGTTAAACAGATAGTCAAAGGAATCTACATTAAAATTTTGACAGGGCTTCTCCATGTAAAATGGACATTTACGACTTTTCCAACATGCATATCAAAGTTGTAATGAAGCTCAAATGTAGTATTTAAGCAAAAATAAATAAGACTACAGTATTTCAACAAAGCATCTTAATCAAGGATTATCACATACAATGTATAGGGAAATCAAGAAAATTCAATCTACTAATGTTGTAATCTTCATAATGTAAACAAACAAGCTATCTAAACCTAGAAAAGAGCTCTCAGAAAGGAGTAGTTTGATGTCAGCTATAGAAAAATCAAGGTACATGAATGATCATCTCATAGATGGCATATAGGAAAATATCAAAGTAAGCTACATCACATATGTGTAGTAATAGAGAGCTTCATTAATAAATTGATAGGTTGATGTCATTGCAGTGCATTATTAAATAGTTTGCTAAGCATGGTAAACACCCACAAACTAGAATGAAGCCATCCATGAAAGTCGAATCATAACAGATGGCACAAAGAAGCATACAAGAATCTTCTCAAAACCTTTCAGAGAACATAATATTTGATGATGGTTGCAGCTGTACAAAAGTTTCCTCATACCTCTTACGTAATAAATGCAATAATTTTTCTCATCAAGGTCACAATGGAGGTATTTTTCTACAAGTAAATAGAAATGTTTTCAATAAAATCTATTTCATATCAGGTTACAGTTTTTTTTTTAGGAAAATAGACTTTCAAGGAGGTTACAGTCATGTTCGAGACTTGTAATGTTGAAGCTTTCTATATGGATCGCATTTGCAAATAAAAGCTAAACCAAGTGGAGAAACTATCATACAGAAAATCTACAACAAAAGGTAGATACAACAAAGTGAAACAGAACTTTGAATTGTACATTCATGATATTTGATATAAAATGAGAGTAGACTCGCATATTGAAATACAAAGCCATGATGAGTCAAGTCACTTGAATTTTACCATTAATGACTCTGAAAAAGGTAGTTTCAAGAAAGAAATGTAATCATGTTATAGGCATAATTCACAAAGACCAAGATCAAGGAAATATAATCATGGTCAATTGAAAGAAATAAACAAAACAAAACTAGAACTTGAAAATATCGATATAGGTCAACACAAAGTGATTTCATGGACTATAAAGTTGAGAACCCATTTTTACATTAATGAATGAAAATATATATTTTCAGATCTGACGAGTCAAAATGTGACAATTATTTTAAGAGAAACTACCAAAAGACTATTAACATAAAGAAGAAGATGCAGATCCAGTTCAGTAAAAAGGATTTCTCTTCATTTTTACCAAATACCCATGAGGGTAAATGGACTTACTAGTCATAAAAGTTGGGTTAAGCTGAAATTCAATCACGCGAAACATGAACACCCACATTGGGTAATGTATACATTTGAAGAAATTACGACCCTCCTTCGATTTCTAGAGCTTTACAAGCTTGGAAAACCCATTATAGTGTCAACATTGGTCAATGAAACATAGAAACTAGAAAATCACTCATAGCATGATCATAGGAAGAGAAAGCATGAATAGAGGATCAGAGATACAAGGAGCTTCACATTCACTTTCCATACCTACTGAATTGAAGCCCCTCAGAATGAGCTCAAAATATTCAACATAAAATATCAATGGAGATGGTAAAATTTGAGCAAAGTGGATTCACTAGCTTGGGAAGAGCTCAAGAAAAAATGCCAAAAATGGTTAGGGTTTGGATTTTCACCATCTAACTCAGAGAATTAGTTGAACTCAACTAGATTCATAAAAATACACACATGTCAAAAGCACAAAGAAACCCTAACCGAGAGTTTATCAAATCAACGGCTGAAATCCATCCACGATCCACCAAGGGCCGTAATTAAATGCCAAAAATACCAATGGAGGAGAGGGCCCGAGCATTTAAATCAATTAAATGTGCACAGTGACAACTAAGCATCAGAAGGGTTGAGTCACCGTGGAAAATGGGCCAGCCCTCCTCATTACTTAAAATTATTTCTTTCGACCTCTTAAGGTCTAAAACCTTAATATCACAAGAAACAAAAAGTCGACAAACATCATGACTTATGCCCATGCCAAAAGGATAAATGATTATATAGTGAAGAATTATTGAAAAGGCCGAGACCATGGTGTGTCCCACAAAAGATAAACTTTTTCTTTTTATATCATGCAATGATAGGTAAATGGAGTATATCCAAAATATATTTTACCTTAACATTTGCAAAAGATGCCTCATGCCTAAAGGTGGTCAACATCAGAAGTGGCCCCACAGACTGTAAAAGACAAGAGTTAAGAATGTGCACATGAACAAGTGGTCCCCTCAGTGGGATGAATAATTTTTTCTAAGTATTAGAGATTAAAAGCATTTATTTTCTTGCATAGGAGTATTTTTAAATGCCTTCACAAAAGGACGAGTAATGATGCATAAGAAGAAAAATCTGCATGCACAAGGAAGGAAACTTGCTCATCAAGAAATATTTATTATTAGCAAATTATTCACCCATCCTTTTCTTAAAAATAGAACAATCAACTACATTTTGACTCTGATGTAATCAAAGGATATTAATGCCTCTTTGTACTAGTTTGTTTTATTTTATTCCTTTATTTATTATTAAATAAAGGTTAAAAATAGGATGCATGGGTGAGTACAATCCTTAGTCTATTTTTAGGAAGGGTAGGGTGAATTAATTTTGTTATATATTGTGTGCCTTGGCAAAGTAGAAAGAGAGTTAGAGAGAGGACTTTTAGATACGTGGAGTGTCAAGCAATTTTCTGCCAGTTTTACCCTTTGAATGTGAAGTATTTTCTACCTTTCCAATTATTTTTAGTCTTGTGTATGTTCCATTAATATTGTGAATGTTAAATTCCCTGGTTAATCATCTTACCTCATTGCAAAAATTCAAGTAATTTCTGCATGATAATAATGTGCATGTGTAACTTAGTAGTATTGTTCTTATTTTATCCATCAATGCATCAAAGTGTTTACCCTTAATTATCTTTAAAAACTGTTGGCCTATGCATAAGAAATTCATTCCATATCAATTGTGCATGTACTCGACCAAAGACCTCATAAGAGTTTGGTGTATCACCTTAGTTTTAATTTCATTTTATAGTCATCTTTTACCCTTAAACCCCAAGAAAATCAATTTAGGATACATCAATAAGGAACCGACCTTGATATCGGAGACTCACCTCAAAATAGGTATACCCACAGACTTGAGTTGTTTCTATTATATCTACAAAAGAGAGAGATCCATTTTGCAAGCTTAGAACACGTGTAGATATCTCTCTATAGGGTGCACTTTTGAGAGATAACAATTTTTGGCACATCTAGTGGGACACTCACAGAAGTTAGAGTTTCATCTTTCAAAGGTGTTCCACTTTAAGCAACAAATCATTAGCCATCATGCGACCTTCACTGCAAGATAACAATTTTTGGCATGCCCAGTGGGACACTCACACATCTAAAAGTTTTACTTTTCAAAGGTGTTTCATCATTCAAGAAGATCAGACACCATGCATAGCAATTTTTTAAGGAACTACTATTGATGCATTCTGAAGATTCAAGATCTGAAGCAGAACTCATCTGGTGACTCCGTAAATCTAATTCTAGATCAAGATAGTACTTTTCAACAATATAAAAAAATTTAGCTGCAATTTTAAGGTATTTTTCAAGAAAATCATATATGTAATTTTACCGTTATCAACTGTACTTTTGACAAGCGGATCTATTTTTCATAGTTTAAGTATTTTATGAGGTCCCACGGCCATGAACTCTCATTTCCAACAATATTATCAGCTAAACCAGCAGTCTTTTTATTCGTCTTCTCCTTCATATCATTCTTATAACCCCTATCAGAATGAATATCCTTATAACCCAAACCCTTCCAATCAATATGAGGGTTACGTTGTTAGTTATGTAGAGGGTTATGTTGAGTATGAGAGTCGAAGAGGTCTTAGAATTGAGCTTAATGAATTTTAAAAACACTTTTAGCTATCAAGGAATAATATGAGAAATCATCAGGAGTGAAGATTGATATGGGAAGAAATTTTTATGCACAATAAGATGATCTTAGAATCGAGATTGATATTTTGAAGTAGTACTATTTAGCTATCAAGGAACAAATTGATAAATCAAAAGAAATGAAGAATGGTAGGTGTCAGGATAGGGAACCCTATCAATGGGATGTTCTTACTTACCTCCCCTATCAAAATTTAGTGCCTATAAATTCTCCTTGCTAGCCAATGCAGCCTATTCCTCGTTTCAAATTACCAAGCTACATCAATTCCTACTTTTTCTACCCCGCAATCACATACTAAAGTCAAAATTAAGTGTCCAAGTTGGCATTCAGAAGTTGTTCTAGAAGAAAATCTTATACCCCAACCTCTTGTCCAAAATTTTCTAGTTGAAACTGAAATTAAGTCCACTCCTACTTCTTTACCTGTACTTCTAGTCCAGGAAAGAGAGAATCAAAAGATCAAGTAGGAGGTACAACCAATAGAAGACAACAACATGCTGGAATTTTTGTAGAACTTGCATTACTTAGATGGGTGTCCAAGTTTCAATTTGATTTTATTCCAGAATTTGAAAAAGAAACCATGCAAAAGGTACAATCTATTTTTCAAATGATTAAGAACAATTGGAATATGATCAACAATCTACATATTCTGAGTGTAGTGTGCATGAGGGCACCATACTCACATAGATTAAAACCATATCAGAAGAGGATAGATCAATTTTGAATGAAAAGGAGGTTGAAATTCAAAGAAATTATGTTTCAGATTTACAGCCTGAAGTTGTTGATTTCTGTCAGATTTAGTAAACTACATAAGTGAAAAACAACCTATAGAACTCATTGATTTTGTAGTTTCAACATTCAAAGAACCTATAGTTACTAAGGTTCCTCTTGTACTTGAAAAAGAGGAAGAAATGATATTAAACATAGATCTTTATTATCCCCTCCTGGAAGAACCATTTTGGGAGAGGAATGTCTTAGAATAACATGTTGCTCAAATCAAATCTTGTGCAAAAAAACCAGACAATTTTGATCTTATAGATTTTATGTCAAACCAGAATAATCAAGATGAAAGATCAGTTTTGGTACAATAGTTTGAAGGAGCTGAAGTATGTTCAGATCAGTTTCAAAATGTCCAAAAGGTTGATTCAAAACAACAACTTCACATAAGTACCTATGAAAATGAAGAAGATGATGTTAATTTTTTTACCATACCATGTATCTGGACAGTGCCTATGAAGAAGAAGAGAATGATCTTTAGTATTTAGACTACATGGAAGATCGAACAATGCAAAAATCATTCAATTTTTTTTTGAAAGATCACTTACAACAGTTATTGAACAACAACTTGTAGAGAAAAAGTAGATCTCAAAACAATTTCAAGATGAGTTACAACAGTTGGAAGACACAAAACAACCTCCAGGATAGCTTCAGAAAGAGCTCATTGTTGAAAATGATATTCATGATTCAAATCAAATCAAAATTGTCAACAATTTTTTCATGCGGCCTTTTCCTATTCTGGTATCTAGATGATTCTCACCTAACTACAAGATTGCCATATTTTATGATTTTCTTAGAGCACAAAAGTGATGTATCTGTTCTCAATATAAAGCCTCAATTCAAGTCAAAAGATTATAGATCGATAGAGGTGCTTCCCAGTTCTTGGACTAATCTGATGAGTGAAATAAAGGTACATATCTTACTTTCAGCTTTGACATTTTGTTGGTTTCTAGAGCTGAATTCATGGCCTTGGTTTTGGAGAAAGGGGAGATACTTTTCACTACCTATTTCAAGTTTTGTTTAGCCTCAGTTGTTGTTGGTTAGAGTAGGGTAGAGTAGGATTTCCCTTTAATAAGTGTAGTTCTTGCACATTGCAATTTCTTTTCAATTCAATAAGTGCATTCATGCATGTGATCTAGTTTACCAGATCCTTTCCTAGTTTTAGTTCATTTTGGAAGGGTTGGACCTTCAAAAAGGAATATTTTTGTCATATCTTTAGACTATGTGCCCAATGGACAAGAGCAAGGCACTAGTCTACAAGCTAGCAAGCAACTTTCCCCATAGGATCACAAGAAATGTTGGCATTTTTGCACCCCGTGCTGAAAAGGTCAACTCGAAACTTTTTAGTTTCTCAGATTGGTCAAGTTATGAGTTTGGCTATGTTTGGGAAAGCCATCTCAGAGAAAGATGTAGTTTTAATTGTTTGGTTTTGGAAATTTGGAAGTCATTTGGGATCAAAACTACAACTTGGGTATAGTTAAAGAATGCCATGCCTCATAGATGTAGCCATTCCATTTGAAACCCTCATCGAAATTGTACAATTGTAAATAACCATTACAAGGCCCCGAGGAAGGCATGAAGGGTAGCATGTACCAGACATGATGTTCTTAAATTACAAACAAGTTGCAGGTTTGAATGAAAAGTAACTTGTTTTACAAGCAGTTTGCATTTTCAATAAGCGACAATAAGGTACACTTGATTTTTTTGTATTTATATGATTAAGTGAATTATTTAAGTGTTTTGAGTTGTATAGGTTCATTCATTATCCATACAAATGAAAGAAAGTATAGAAAGGAAGGACATACATCTCATTACACGAAAATATTTTCATTTATTCATGAGGAATAATGGTACATATTTTTCTCACACAAGTCATGAGAAATAATTGAGAGAAAAACAATGCATATATTTATGAAGCTGAAAATGTAAGGAGGTAAAGTAAACCCATCATTGTCTTCTTCTCGCAAAACCGCACCATGGTACTTGAAAAGAGAAGGAAATGGTTGTCAATTTTTGAGCTTGGGGTTTTATTTTAACTCCTTATATTTCTAGTTTTCAGAAAAACATGCATTCAAAAGGTGCAAATATGGTATTCATAGGAAAGTTGCAAGTACATCACAAAAAAATGAGATTGTAGAAGAATCATAATATAAAGGTTGAGGTTAACTAGAATGATTTATTACAGCTGAAATAGATAGTCAAAGGAATTTGAGAAAATTTTGATAGGGATTCACCATGTAAAATGGACATTTACGACTTTTAGAAGCATGCATATCAAAGTTGTAATGAAGCTCAAATGCAAGTATTTAAGTAAAAAGAAATATGACTACAGTATTTCAACAAAGCATATGAATTAAGGCTTATCACATACAAGGTACAAGGATCTCATGAAATCAAGAAAAGTCAATGTACTAATGCTATAATCTTGAGAATGTAAATGAACAAACTATCTCGAACCTAGAAAAGAGCTCTAAAAAGAAGCAGTTTGATGTCATCTATAGAAAACACAAGTTACATGAATGATCATCTTATAGTAGGTATACATGCAAAGATCAAAGTAAGGTACAACTACATATGTGTAGT
This sequence comes from Taxus wallichiana var. yunnanensis, assembly GCA_018340775.1. Classification (NCBI taxonomy): domain Eukaryota; kingdom Viridiplantae; phylum Streptophyta; class Pinopsida; order Cupressales; family Taxaceae; genus Taxus; species Taxus wallichiana. Next base: position 563,252,909 of record CM031237.1, read on the forward strand.
AATAGAGAGCTTCATTAATAAATTGATAGGTTGATGTCATTGCAAGTTGCATTATTAAATAGTTTTCTAAGCATGGTAAACACCCGCAAACTAGAATGAATCCATCCATGGAAGTCAAATCATAATATATGGCACAAGGAAGCATGCAATAATCTTCTTAAAACCTTTCATAGAACATAATATTTGATGATGGCTGCAGCTATACAGAAGTTTCCTCATGCCTCTTACTTAATAAATGCAATAATTTTTCTCATCAAGGTCACAATGTAATTATTTTTTCTACAAGTAATTCGAAATGTTTTCAATAAACTCTATTTCATATCAAGTTACATTTTTTTGAGGAAAATATACTTACAAGGAGGTTATAGTCATGTTCGACACTTGTAATGTTGAATCTTTTTGTACCGAACATACACAAATAAAAGTAAAGCGGATGGAGCAATTATCATACAAAAATCTACAACAAAAGGTAGATACAACAAAGTTAAATAGAACTTTTAATCATACATTCATGACATTTGATATAAAACGAGAGCAAGTCCCACATATTGAAATACAGAGCCATGATAAATCAAGTCACTCAAATTTTACCATCAATGGCACCTGAAAAAGGTATTTTTGAGAAAGAAATGGCATCATGTTGTAGGCATAAGTCACAAAGACCAAGATCAAGTAAATAAACAAAACAAACCCAGATCCTAAAAATATCGATATAGGTCAACACAAAGTGATTTCATGGCCTACAAAGTTGAGCACATAGTTTTACATTAATGAACAAAACGTATATATTTTTAGAGTTGATGAGTCGAAATGTGACAAGTATTTTAAGAGAAGCTACAAATATATCTATTAACATAAAGAAGAAGATGCAGATCTAGTTCATCAAAAAGGATTTCTCTTCATTTTTACCAAATACCTATGAGGGGAAATAGACTTACCACCATAAAAAGTCGGGTTAATCTGAAATTCAATCACGTAAAATATGAATACCCACATTGGATAATGTACATATCTGAATAAATGATGACCCTCCTTCAAGTTGTAGAGATTTACAAGGTCGAAAAACCCATTACAGTGTCAACATTGGTCGATGAAACATCGAAACCAAAAATAACTCATAGCATGATCACATGAAGAGAAAGCATGAACAAAGGATCAGAGATACAAGGAGCTCAACATTCACTTTCCATGCTCTGATTGAAGCCCCTCAAAATGAGCTCAAAATATTCAACATAAAATATCAATGGCGACAATAAAATTTGAGCAGAGCTTCGCTAGCTCGAGAAGAGCTCAAGCAAAAATTCCGAAAATGGTTAGGGTTTGGAATTTTACCATCTAACTCAGTGAATTAGTTGAACTCAACTAGAGTAATCAAAATACACACATGTCAAAGCACAAAGAAACCCTAACCGAGGGTGTAGTGAAATCAACAGCTGAAATCCATGCACAAATCCACCAAGGGCCCAACTTAAATGCCAAAAAGATCAATGGAGGAGAGGGCTCGAGCCTTTAAACCAATTAAATGTGCACAGTGCCAACTAAGCATCAGAAGGGTTGAGTCACCGTGGAAAAGGGGCTAGCCCTCATCATTACTTAAAATCATTTCTTTCGACCTCTTAAGGTCTAAAACCTTAATATCACAAGAAACCAAAAGCCGAAAAACATCATCACTTATGCCCATGCCAAAAGGATAAATGTTAATATAGTGAAGAATTATTGAAAATTCCAATACCATGGTGTGTCCATCAAAAGGTAAACTTTACCTTTTTATATCATGCAATGATAGGTAAATGGAGTATATCCAAAATATATTTTACCTTAACATTTGTAGAATATATCTCGTACCTAAAGGTGGTCAACATCGAAGTGGCCCCATGCATGCAGAAGACACGAGTTAAGCATGTGCACATGGACAAGTGGTTCCCACAGTGGGGTGAATAATTTTTGCTAAGTATTAGAGATCAAAAGTATTTAATTTCTTGCACAGAGTATTTTTAAATGTCTTCACAAAAAAGGACAAAAGACAAGAAGACAAATCTACATGCACAAGGAAGAAAACTTGCTCATCAAGCAATATTTATTATTAGAAAATTATTTACCCATCCTTTTCTTAAAAATAGAACAACAATTCGTAGTTTGACTCTGATGTAATCAAAGGATATTAATGCCTCTTTGTACTAGTTTGTTTTATTTTATTCCTTTATTTATTATTAAATAAAGGATAAAAATAGGATGCATGGGTGAGTACAAGCCTTATTCTATTTTTAGGAAGGGTAGGGTGAATTAATTTTGCTAGATATTGTGTGCCTTGGCAAAGCAAAAAGAGAGTTAGAGAGAGGACTTTTAGATACAAGAGTACTTGAAGTAATTTTCTGCAGTTTTACCCTTTGAATGTGAAGTATTTTCTACCTTTCCAATTATTTTTAGTCTTGTGTATGTTCCATTAATCTTGTGAATGTTAAATTCCCTAGTTAGTCATCTTACCCTGTTGCAAAAATTCAGTAATTTTGCATGATTTTAATGTATATGTGTAACTTAGTAATATTGTTGTGATTTTATCCCTCAATACATCAAATTTTTTACTCTTAATTATCTTCAGAAAATTGTTGGCCTATACATCATAAATTCATTCCATATCAATCGTGCATGTACTCATTCAAAGACATCATACAAGTTTGGTGTATCACCTTAGTTTTAATTTCATTTTACAAGTAATCTTTACCCTTAAACCCCAAGAAAATAAATTTAGGATACATCAATAAGGAACCAGCTTGGTACCGAGACTCACCACAAAATAGGTATACCCACAAACCTGATGTGTTTCCATTATATCTACAAAAGAGAGAGATCCATTTTGCAATCTTAGAACACCTGTAGCCATCTCTCTATAGGGTGCACTTTCGAGAGATAACAATACCTTTATAATGTATGAAGCTTCGTGTTTTATATTATTTAATACAATGGATCATATTGTATGGATAATGGTATTTAACATGACTAAAACTTGTTCTTGTAAGGTAAATCTTATTATAGTCATTATTTAGTTCATATTTTTATATATTCTAAGATCTATATTTGGTTTATGCACTTTGGATTGTTTAATGTTGGTTATGAATATGAATATACATATGTAATATCATGCTAACATTATATACAAGCAAATTTAAAGAGGGACTGATGCCTTTGCACGCTTTGGGTGAGCACTCACTCAAAGTTGAGTGATGTGTCGGCATGCTCGGTCATTTACAATGAATTATAGGTTGCATAACCTCATATGTGCTAAATTTTTCATGTTGCCCGACATTGTGGTTATGCCACTCTCCTAGCCTTTGCTCCTTGCTAGATAAGCCACATAATGAGGCACATATGGTTTTTTGGATGTCATAATACGCTCATAATAATGCACCTAGTGGTATGTACTAGTCTAGCGAGACAAGACTATGTGGATCCATATGACCGAGATACTTGTTAGGCCTCTAGGACCTTACTCCCTAATGTTGGAATAATAAATTCAAGATCTTCAAACTTTTCCCTATAGGCCTCCCTTTGTCTACGTACCAATCCCACTACTCCATATTTAGGTATCTCTCCTAGTTTAATCCTACTGACCTCTTATCACGTGGCATCTCTCTTCTCGTTGTATGGTATCTAACTCCTCCTAAAGGAGGGCTATCTAAGTTATTCCCGTCTCCACCCCTACACTACCTCCTCCTCTCCCATAGGAGCCACATCCTCCTCCTCATCATCCCCTACCTACACCCTCTCCTTGGAATCCTTCACTACCCACGCTAATTCCAACACTTCACATAACCATCACTTACACCCACATCATCTTCATCATCCTAGGCTCTCTCTCCTCAAATAATAGATATGCCATCATTGGCACAGAAGGTGCCTCTTTATCTTATCTCACCTATATCAGATAGGTATCCTAGCTACTTTCGCATGACCCCAAATCACCACATCACTCTAGTAAACAAGATGGCTTCAATCATCTCTGACCTTCGCCCCTATACCCACCTCACCCACCTCATACCGACTAGTTTCACATTTTTCCTCAGCCATGTAGGGAAGTCTTTATATGCCCTACATCTCACCTCATCTATATCCATCCTCCCAACCTATCTTCATATCACTCCTCCCCTCTCTCCCCTATCTCTATGATCATTATCTGCTTTCCACCTCAAGAAACCCACTAGTAGCTCTATATGGTCTCTCCGGTCACCCTTGAAATCCCTATAGGCCTCACGGAAGATATGTACTCATAAGCCCACCAAATGTATAAAAATACCACATATATGTTTTATTCCTCCCATATGTGTACGCCCATAGGTCATAATACACCGTGTTAGCAACATTACACCAAATGTAGATATCGTCGATGATCTACCATATTTTCTAAAAATCCAACTAGTTTTCATCGAAATCGGGCTCTACCCGAGTCCGTAATGCATAACATGATACCGCTTATCATCCTCAAACATATAAATCTACTCCTCGGTCTCTCCATCTAGTATTGAGTCTCAATATGGAATGCCTCTAAAAGAATGCAATATGAGCGGCATCTACTCTTAATAGCTTTTTTAAGGCCCCTACCCTCCCATCACCTTTAATAGGGACTACAGTGCCTCCTAGATCGTAATCTAAAAATATAGTACACGTACTCTAATGTGACTATCATCTTTCATGTCTAGAACCAGAAGGTACGGTCCTTGGATCTCATCTATTAATAAAATTTATCATCAAACCGGTGTCCTCGATACCCTCCGATAATAGTAGAATTTTCCCATCCCCACTACATCCAAGTTATCCCACTCTACATCTGTGACATCCACTCTCATCCACTCATACAAACTCGGACCTTGTTTTCTCAGATACAAAGTATCTTTGGCTTGCAAAACCAGTCAAACAACCCACCATCAATATCTCATTATCAAAAATCAAAGTTTTTAATCAACTTAATCTAATCTCTACTAAGTCAATGGTGACCCCCTTAGGTCAATGTCGACTTACCTCCAAATCGGTGGTGTATGGCCTCGTCACCACCAACTAGCCCTTCTTGCCCATAATTTTTCAAGAAAACTTAAAAATAACAGAAAAAATAATTAAAAAATCAAAAAAAAGGTTAACATTTTGATTCTTACCGCTTGTTGAGTCCTCTAGAACTTCCTCACTCCTCTAACTGTGACTTTCATCTCTCTCAAAATCTCACAAATTATTTTCTCTAAAATCTCTAGAATAAGAAATTTACACAGTGAAAATGAGCTCCTTTGGCTACCTTGGTCACTTATATAGGTGCAGTTGTAAGGTCGTCGTCGACTCATCCCAATCACCATCGACCCAAGCCCGGTCAATGGTGACTCACATAATCATCGTCAACCCAAACCCTAATTTGGTTTCTTTTTCATCTCTTTGACCATTCATCTCATTGCATTATCCTTTCCATTACCTTAAAATTTTGTGCCACCCATAACACACTTTGACCTACCTCATTTCTCTATTTTTTTCTTATAGCCTACTTCATGGCCATCATAGTGCCCTTCTTAGGGCACTATTATTAGTTTGAAAATCACACCCTCCCCGGCCATATTTCATCCTCATCCCACCTAGGATGCATATTTTTTTCTTCCTCATGTTTAAAGTTCAACGCACAATCCTTGTGCTACTTTGTCTACACATCTATTTTACTACCCTCACATTTTTTTGCACATATTTTTATGTCTTCCTTCAACCCCATTAGTCCCAAGGCTGGTACATCCATCTCGCGGTGAATTTTGTTTATGGATAGGTTCTATAGGTCATTAATTATGCTTCCATCATGTGTCTTTTTATGATCCTACCAATGCGTTTCCAAAGACACCACCATATTTTTGTTTTTGTTTTATCCAATCAACAATCATCCCCTGCACTTAGAAATCATTCCTATCTCTTTTTCCACTTGTTCCCTTCCCTCATCTATATCTTTCAAATTCATCATTGAATCCCCTTCACATCCTCAATCCCCATTTTGAGAGGGAGCACCTCAACCATAATCTCTTGTCATCATTTGTAGGTTTTTTCTACAAGCTTGCTTAACACAAACCACTTGACAAAAGGGGTAAAATGTAGACACCACTTTTTGGTACCTCATCCTCCATCCTATGTTCACTCTCTCATGTCATTATCTTGTGCTCATCCTCCCCTTTCTATTCAAATTTCCATCTTCTCCCCCTTACATCCCTTTACCCCTTTTAATTCCCATTTTCCCCTCATCATACCCAAATCCCATCCTATTAATTAGAAAATCTAATTACCCATTATCCCATTTATCACCCTATCCACATTATATTATTATTATTATTTTGTTTAACCTCTCACCTAACATCCCTAAATTTACTCACAGACCTACCCTTAATCACCCCCTATTAGCTCCCTAATTTCACCCCAAATAACTTATGGACCCTTTCTCACCCATTTTTATTCCAATCTTCCCAAAATCAAATATGACCCTTTCCTATCTAACATGTAATCTTCCCCAATCGTTAGAGACTTGTTTGGTTTCCATCAACCCTATAAATTCACCCTCACCCTTTCTTTCGAACCCCTATAAAAATTCAGATCTTTTTCATCCTTGTTTATCACTTTCTCCCTCATCTCTAGAGATTTTTCATTAGCTTGATCCACTATGGGCATCTTTTACATGATATCTTTGGAAATTAGAACATATTTAATATTGTTGGAGATATCATTTATGTGTGTTTGGTTCTATTTTATAGGTTTCCCTTGAGCTCTAGCCATCCTTCTAGTTATCTCTTATTCCCTTTCGAGATCCATCCACCATCCCATTAGTTTATCAAAATTTTATACCCTTCTCTGGGTCACCATCAATCCTATCCAGTCATTGTTGACTCAACATTCATCCTCATCGTATCATCCATCCTTTGCACCCTATTTTTCCTATCCTCATCTTGACATCAAATCTAGCATCGCTACTTTAGGTTTCATCTCTGTTTCTTCATATCGGTGATCATCTTTGCACCAGTTTGATGCACTGCACCGTACCAATTAGAACTCAGAGGGTCACTATTGACCCACTTAGGTTTGCTTTTTTATCAACATCCTGTCATTATCGGGCTTATATCAAGTATCTTTATATCATATCCCTATCTCAAGTTTTTATCTGCATACTTTTACCCATTATCATTTATCAAATCTTGTTATCAAAAGAGGGTTGACATCCATCCTAGGAAGTTCTTACTTCTCGGGACTGGCTTCATCAGGAAACCCTCCATCTTTATTACTAATATTTTTCTATGTTTAGTTCTCTTTGTTATGCAGGTCATCAAGCTCATAATGTATATGATCTATTCTTTTGCACCGTACCATCTCCATCATCATCCGCATCAGAGGTGAATTAAACCCTCCCATACTTTAAGGTTTCTTGATTTCTCGTATACTTTTCACTAACCTAAAATAGGAAGTGGTAAGTCTCATCAAACATGTTTCTTGATATTTGAATCTAGCATCCAAGTTAAATCTTTAATTAGATGATCCTTCCATTTTACTCAATATTAAAAGTATTCTTTATCTCTTGTCTTCTTGATCATCTTTTGATCTATGATGGCTTCTAGTTGATCTAGTGGCTTCTTTGGTAGTTGTTTCTCTCATGGAATGATCTTATTTGGTTAATATTTATGTGTCACTTCCTAGTCTTCTCACTTCTTTTAAGTATAAATTTTAGCAACATTAAATCTGGATATATTCCTATACCTTTGGAAGTTCTAGTTCATATGCATTTGATGAAAATTTTCTAAGAATCTTACAAGGTCCAATATTTTTCAGTTTCAACTTATTATATTCTCAATTTGGAATTTTTTTTTTTCAAATGATCTAATATAAGATCACCTACCTCAAATTTTACCTCTCTTATTTTTAGATCTGCCCTCTTTTTGTATTTACTTTAACTTACCCTTAACCTCTTATCTACCTCCTCTTGGATTTATTGCATAGATACTTCAAATTCCTCTACTTCTGCACTTCATCTTTCTTGTTGGCCTAAATTTATCAATTCATATACACCCCTATAATGACAAAGAATGAAAAAAATTGAAGCATGAGGATCATGTGAGATAATGAAAACATCGATTGTGTTACATACCAACAAAGCATGATGAGGTTCCATGAGGGAGTGAGCATCAACCATGAAATTACATGCAAAGATTCGAAAGGTACAAAACATCTCTCTCATTCCACATATATTTGAAAAATGTAAGGGGTAAAAATAGGGTGTTGTGTAACCCTAGTTCCTATAATCATAACTCCTCAGTGGTGAAGGGAGCTACTTTCTTGGAATGGAAATTAACTCCCATATGACACACTCGACATATAATAATGCATAAGGAATATAATAATGAACCTATCATACACATGTGACACCTATATATATGACCTCACCTAAGTTAAATGACTCACCACATGATGTGGAAAATGACTCAAGCTAATACTCCCCTTCTTCATAACTTAGGATGAGGCAAAAATTTAAAAATGAGAAATGGGTCTCGACACTAAAGCCTAATGAGGAACCCATAAAAACAAGGATCTAAAGCAATGGAAGAAAATCCCAAGTGGGGAAAACATCCACCACAAGAGATGAAAAACACTCTCTAAAAATCTAAGAAATATTTCTTAAATGGGTCCCCTAAACTAAGGATCCTAGTAAGGTACCCATGTATAAAAGGGGAATCTCTCGGAAAGAATAAGAGATGAGAAGGAGACAAGAAGAACAAGGAAGATATCATTGATGGATATGAACTCTGTAACTCAAGGAAGTGTCCAAGAAGAGTGTCTATGATGTTTTCCTCTTCCTCTATTCTAAAGAATATCCACCCATAAAAACTATGTGCCTTCTCTTATGAAGAAAAAAATGGAGTTCTAGAAGTGTGTCACTCTATGAAGCAATCCAAAGGAAGTAGTACTAAGACATCTGAATCTAGTCCACATAAGTGTGACATAAGTCTAAAAAATGATGGAATAACAACTGAAGGTAATGCCATGAGCACTAAACTATCAGAGTGTGAAAGAGGAACATCCGTTGAAAGGATGCCCAAGTGAGGTAAAGTAAATAAAATAATCCCCACAAGAGAAAGAGGATCCAAAAGCAAGGGTGGATCAAAGATGGTCTTCTGAAAAGTGGAAGTGATTAGAGTCCCAAAAGGGGAACTCCCAACAATTAATATGAAAGACTCATTCAAAATACTTTTAAAAGGATGAGGAACTCCTTGTACTGCATCACAAGTAGACATCGTGAAAATACAATTAAGGTCTAATAGATACAAATCCCAAAAAGGTGGCTCAATAATTTGAAAAGTGATGTCGAGATAGGTATGAATCATCCATGCATGAAGGAAGAGAAGTGGAAAGGGCCTTGAACACTGGAAGTGGAAAGGAGGAATATTTAATGACTCTATGAGGCTAAGAATGGGGCTTCGATGTTTGATTTTTTTATTATTGGAAAATAGTTTTTGAAAGGGACTATACCCTTGTTTACAAAAGAAGGCCTAAAAGCCAGAATAAGCAAGAGAACTAGAGAGAAAAGGATCAGAATCCAAATGTGACAATGATGAACAAAGTAGCTAAAAAATAGCTACCAAGACGAGACAAAACAGCAAAATTACTGCAAAAAAGTAGTAAAGGATCCGTAAAAAACAACAAAAAAACAAACAAGGACAGCAGAAGCATCTACAGCTACTTCTTAGTAGCTTTGTCTATGATGGTTTTGATATTCTTCCAGGATTTAAACATACCCAAAGTAGTCATGTGGGCAGCGTCATTACAATCCAGCTGCTCCAAGGTCTTCTTGCTTTCCTTATCAGTACCCCAAAGTGTTTCCGGAACTCCGCTTAGGATGGAGACACTTCTGACGTGTTGCTCGATGAATTCCTCAATCGCCCTAAAGATGGCGATGTTGTAATCATGCCTAGTTTTGGCCTTCCCTAAGCGGGAGTCCAAGGAGTGCAATTTCTTGTATATATCATCAATTTGGCTGCTGTCCACATCCTCCTCCTCCTCCTTCTTCCTCTTTCCTTTCTGTTTTGTCAAGTTTTTAACTTCATCCTTCAACAATTTCATATCTGCCTCTAAGGCTTCCAGCCTTTTTGTAGAGCTTTCCAATTGCACTTCCCGGGGGCTAGCACTGCTGATATGCAGGAGGTCATGAGTGATTTCAAATTCATGAGAACCCTTCTCCACAAAGAAAAGGGAGGAGTGTTGACATACTCGGAAAGGTGGGAGAGAGGAGTCCTCATGAGCACTCCCATTATCTAAACTAGAAGCACAATCCTCATCATCAAGAATGGAACCAAGTGAGTCTGTATCAATAGAATTGTCATCACATGAATTAGAAGAGTAGAAAATTTCACAAGAGCCACAACAATGGTGCTAGTATGTGAAGGGTCTTTAAACAAAGACTGAAATATGCTCCAGATGGTGAGGGGATGATCTAAGTCTACCACATAAAGGTAGAGAGGTCTAGTGATATGCAACATAAAGTGACCAATAACATGGTCACACATGTTGAGATAGTCCTCAAGAAGACACAAATCAATGGGTGAAGGAACTGGAAAATGTAGAAATTTTGTAAGACCCTCATTGGAAAATTAACATTCCATAGAAGTACATCATGATGTGTAACATCTTTGACAAACTATTAGCTTCTTCCTCTTTACATTGCAAATGTTGACATGTGATTTTTCCTAAGAAGGTGTATTATTTTGACTGTTGGAAATCATGCTTGCAATGGATAAATTATTTCGATTCAAGGATTCATTTTGTTGTGTTGTTATTTCTTGCAAGGAATCCATTCTTCTTGAGTTTGGTAAGGTTGTAAACTGGTAATGTTGTTTGCATACTTATCTTTCTATATCAAAAAACCTTGGATCAATTCCATTGATCCAAGGTATGCTTCAATTTTTCTTACCTGATCAATTTGATAAACTGACATTCTAAAATGGAAGGTAATAAGGGACTAAGCCTTTATCTATTTTATATTTTGTGTATCCTTCTTTTGGAGTCCTTGCTTTTCATTTTTGTAAATTATGAACTTGGATCTTTTTGTTAATAACTTTTAAAATGTTGAACAACGCAAGAAGGATAAGGACCTACTACAAGACTATTAAAGGTAAAACCTTAGTCCTAGTTGTTAAGGTCTATCCTAACTGGATTCTAATCTAAGGTAAATTGGACCTACCTTAGATCTATTTCTAAACTATTCATGATGCATCCTAATCTAAGTTTTATGCTTTATGGGTGTGGGGTTGGAAGTAACCTAAGGTAATGAAAGACCTATCTATGACCTATTACCTAATACTAAACTACTATGGGACATGACTTAATCTATGATGGCATGTTTACTATTGGAATTTTTTTAATGACCTAAGGTAAATAATTTTTATCTAACCTAAGGTCGGATCCTAAATGAATGGCTATCTAACCTAAACTAATGTTGAGATGAAAAGGGAACCTAAGGGGGTCACATGGCAATTGGAAGGTGGTGGCGATGGTTTCTATGGCATTTAAGTGATTTGATTTTGAATTTATGGGACATGGTACTTGCTAGTTTTGGTGAGGCATGAAAATGGAGGGAATGCCTAGTTGGCATCATCACTAAAGTTAAAAGATGCATGCATTGGTTGAAATTGAGCTCACCAATTTTAGATGGTAGTGGCATGGAGATTTAGGTGGGAGATTTGTTCATACTTTCATTTATGAGTCTTGGACTTGGTGAAGAAACCGCCTTGGTAGACATGCAAGTGGATTTTTGGGAGGTTGTTTGGTCATAGCTCATGGCAATTTTTACTCTGCATGGAGTTTTTGGTTCTTCAAACCAGCAGTTTTGTTTTAAATATTTTGCTATTTTTGGTACCTCTGGACTATTTTTGATCCAATGGAGGTATAAGAGGCATAAGAGGAAGAATTTTTGGGTTGTTGATTTCATTTGGAAAAGGAGAAACTATGGAAGCTTGGCTGGAAACTTTCAAGAATCAATAGAAGCACTATCAAGCATGATAGGCTCTACCCATTAAGTTGTTCTTCTTTTTACTAAATGTCTTCATTAAAATAAATTTTCTCTTGAGAAACAAATGGGTTTTTATTTTGTGATGGTTATCTTGCTCTCTTGCTTGAAATTTCTCTGTATTTTTTGATAATGAGCCTCTATTTGATAATATGGAATGAGGGTTGTTCCCTATTAAAATATAATAGTAAATCATGCTTTACTTTTGTTGGGAATGGAATAATGTCAAACTTGTGTAGATCTTGTTTTCTGAGCAAAAATGGATTGTGGTAATACTTAGTTTGCTTTTGGATTCATTTTGGTTTATCTTCCTCTATTGGAAAGAGATAAGAAAGATATTATCCATAGTTATAATTTTGGGTTGCTTTGAATCTCTTTTTCTTTTTTTGAAATGTGTTGTAATGGTTGTTGGGTTCATTGTCTGCGGATTCAAACTTGGTTGGAAACAATAGTGTATGAAATATTACTTCCGGCCTTTACAATTAAAACATGGTTGTTTCGAATTTGGTCCTCCCGTGGAGACTATGTGGAAATGGTTACTTGAATGTGAAGATTCATGGTTTCACTTTGCTTGAATATAGCATTAAATGAGTTCTTCATTCTCTGAACTTATTTGTTTTGGGTTTTTAGATCTCTAGAAGATTGCCTAAAGTTGGTCAATAGATGTTCTATTTTATTGGATGATATTTCAAGTTTTGGTTCGATCTGGGTCACACACGTTAGCTCATGCATGAGCTTGCATAATGTCGACCTCATTATCTTTCTTTACTTGTAAAATAGTTTTTGGTTTGATAAATACTTACCTATTTTGATCTAGGTAACCTCTTGATTTATCTTGTTGGGAGTAAGTTTGTTAAGACCTTACTATCATGAATTTGGTGAAAGGCTTAACTGATGTCTATTCATCTTGTGATGACCTTTGTGTCAAGGGAATTAGTCAGTTCAGCTTGAAGGGTTTTCTAATTCTTTACCTTCTTTATGATCTATGATATTTTTAGGGAAATGTTTAGTCCCTTACATCTGTTTTGTTATGTTAATGATATTAAAGAGTGTGAAAGTCTTGGTGAAACAAGGATTAGTGTAGTCAAGACTATTTTGAGGAATCAACTAAAATAAATTTGATCCTTCTATTTTCACACGAGACCAACTCATTCACCTATAGTTGAGTCACCTTATTTTCATAATGTCTTCATTATGAAAGGATCAAGTTTGGTTCTCTCTTTACTCACCTGCTTACGGTTTCTTTTATCCCTGTTTGATGGGAATTTGTGTTAACTTGGTTTTATATTGTATTCATTGTCATAAATGATGGCGAAGTTTTGGTTATGGAGACTGAACTATTTATGACTGAGTGAAATGAAATGTCCAGTGGTGGTTATACTTTGGGTATTGTTGTTTATTGAATTCTTTCAAAAACATTTTCTTGATGTAACTTTTACACCACTATTATTGTTCTAGTTTTATGCTGAGAGAACTTCTTCTCTGGAATCTGACTTGCTTATTGTAGTCACATAATTCCATCCAGTAACTTGGATTTATTTATTCTCTATGTTTTTCAATAATTGTAGATCTTTTGATTAGATCTGTTTCAGTCTCTTATCCTGCTATGTAGTTCCGTTTTGGGAAAGGAATAATGGGGCCTTCTCCCTTTCTTGTTGTAACTACCCTCTCTCTTATATCTCAGAGTTATGGTTTCATCGCTATGTTCTTTGGAAACTATAGAATATTGTACGTTGTCCTCTCTTCTTTGGGTTGTGAAATGTAACATAGATCTCCTCGATTTGGAGGGAAGTAAGAGGATTGTCCTTCTCTCAGTTCGTCCTTCCCTCTTCTGTGTTACTCTTGTTTATAGGTTGGATCGGTTTAGTTTGTATTACTCATCAGGGTTGCAATTGAGTAGTTGTAGATACTTCTTACTTATTCACCTTGACTTGTATTGAATGGAATCAATATTTGTAATGTGTGATCAATGTGTAATGCAATTAACCGAATGAATACTTTCCTATTCTAACTCTTGTGACCTAACTTAGGACTTAGGCTATATCTTGGAATTTAATTTGGATGTAGCATCTGAAATAGGAATCTCATGTTTTCATGTCGTTGATGGCTCATCCTAAAAAGCCTTCTTGAAGATTGAATAGCTTGGCTGTAGATGTTTTTGGATGGAATTTTTCAATGTTGAGTTGATGGTTCTTGCTTCTTAAAGTAACTCTGTTTTTGGAAAATATTGGAGTTAATGTCTTTATTTGTAATTCAGATTGAATGAAGTAAGAAATAAATAGTAAGCATCTTTATTAGAAAGAGATAAGTAATTAGGGTGAAATATTACTTATCTGATATAATGCTTTATGAAAAAATGGCTGAAGAGTGTTGATTATATCATAATATTTTCTAAATGTTAATTTGGTTGATCAATTGTTATTTCTTTTATGATTGTTATTTCTTATGATTTATATATTTTTGGGCTTTACTTGTTTCATAAAAGCAAAGTTTGTTTTATGAAATAGTTAGTTGAAGGCACATCATTTTAATGCTTAGTGCTTATCATGCTCAGTTCAATGAACTGACCGTGCTAGCAATTTTTGCAGATGGACTTCGTAAGTGATAAAGGAAGGCAATAAATTTTATGATGTATTGGTTACTTAAAGTCTAGATCTTTTATGAAGAAATATGATTCATTATTGAAATGTATTAAAAGAAGAAAAATTGTATTCTTTATTGATCTTGATGTTGTTTGACATGAAATATGTCTGAAATGCATGGTCTTGTAAAATGTGTATTCCACCATGATGAATTGAAAAGAGATTAAGAGTTAATTTATACTTGTTGTGTCATTATCCTTGTGCATTATTTGAAGGAAAGTTGTAATCTTATCTTCATTTGCTCTTAGTCTTATCGGAATGGATCTTTATTTTAGTTGGCATTAAAAGAGTTGGATGGAAGGGATTTAATTACAATATCCCTTACTGAAATGCAACTTATTAAGTTGGCATGCATAGAAATTCTTTCATCTAAGTCTCTTTGGTTTATTAAAAATATGTTAATGAAATTATAACTTAACTATGATGACTTGTGTAATGGAAAAAGGCTATTACGAAACCTAACTCTTAACAAGAAAGAGGAAGGTTCACTTCATCTTGAGAAATACCTTGATAGGTTTGAAACAAATGTATGGTATCTAAGATCATTTATCAATTAGACTTCATCTCTATGAAGTCTATTATAATTGAACCTGTTATGGAACTTAATCCAGCTATGAATGGTGTGTAATTATAAGTAAATATTATTGAGATTGATGTTCTGTTTTTTTTAATTAAATAAACCCTAAGGTATGAAGTTAATGAATAAAAGAACAATCATGAAGTTTCTACATTTCAATAACAACTCAAATAAGGATGTCAACCTTAAGGGCTAATGGAATTAGGTTTAGTAGGGTTTTGTAATTAAACCTTAATTAAGAAATATATTTTTATAAATAACTTCTCATTGGATTATGTACATCGAGATGGGTAAGTTGTCATATATTGTTTCCACACACCAACTATAGAATGGTACCTTCGTGAATTGTGTCTTCACGAGGATATAGTGTTGTAGTTGACATGTTGCAACACCTTCAGAATTGAATCATCTAGGTCTACATAAACTTGACTTGTTCTTAGTTTACTCTAGGTCAGATTAGAATTATGTTTAGTACAGGGGATACTCACGATGACTTAGGATGACTAGACACATGCATCAAATTAGGTCGATTGAGTATGTTCTATGTACCCTTAGTCACCACGAAATTCCTTATACCAAATTATATACTAACTTGGGCTATGGTAAAACCTTGAACAAGTGGACTGACAGGAGTCGGTGAAGACAATTCTAGATAACAGATGAGTGGGGTGAAGGATGTATTGTTTGATGAGTATTTCATCTAGGAATAGTAACATGAACAATATGTTAGAAATCTTTGGCCAAAGTATCACAAGCTGCTGGTTGCATTGTCCTATGTCACCTAGTTTAAGAAATGGGATTTCAGATGAATATTGGTAACAAATATTCATATAGGTTTCTTAAATAGAACACTCAATACCCAGAATAGGGTAAGAGAACCAAGTATACTTAGTATACAACACCTTGAGTTAACATGGGAGATCGGTTAGAAACCGAGTCATGAAATGAGAGATCGGTAGTTCACCAAGTCATTTACAGCTGCATATGGTTATCTATTATGAGATTGATTGGCATGGAATGTGAGTTCTAAATTATGATTATTTAGAACAGAGAACATTATGTATAAAAAAATTCCCTTGTTTCTAAAGTCTTAAAATGGGAATGTTACATGATGTGTAGTTATCTCTCCCAAGAAGAAGTGGTAGAGGCTATAAAGTGATCCTATTGGTTTTTGTGTGGTTTTAGTTTCATTTATGTCAACCCCATTTATGGTAAATGGTTTCATGGTGTTGTTATTCAGTGGTCAAGAATGAAGGTTGATTAGTAGTGTCAAGTTTTGATGAGCCTGTAGTCCCGGTGTATGGTTGAGTGAGTTGAGTCATAGTATGAGCTTTCCCAAGCTGGTTAGAGTGTTTCAAGAGGTCATACATGGTCTTAATGATGTGTTATGAGTTTCTATGTGTTTGAATTGAATTAGAATGGTCATTTCATGGGTTATTAGTAGTGTGTCATGTCATTCCATAATCGCTTTCTATCCCCCGGAACATGCGTAATGAGGTAGATATGTGAGATTTGGACCATATATTTCTTGTTGGAGATTTATTGTAGAATGGAGGTAGTGTATCTGAGGTTTATGGTTAGTTTCATATCAGAATTCAATGATACAAAGTGTTTTATGAGGTCCTGAAAAGTAACAGGTGATAAATAGGTATTTTTCCATGTACAAATGAGATTGGATGGAGATTTTCTGAGCTATGTGAGATAGATGGTGAGCATGGAAAGTTATAGAAGGTTGTAATGGTGCTTCATGAAAATTTTATGTCATTCTCAAGAATATATTTGAAGATATGCAAGCTCCTGGAAAACCAGTAAGTTACAGGCAGTGTTTTTGTGACAAAAGTAAACCTTTTGATGCTCATTGTGAATTGTATGCTTTGCATGGGGGCATAAAATATTTAGGGTGGAAAATAATTTCAGTTATGAATCTATCACAAAAATAATTATGTGGTTTTATTATCACATTTTTATGAACGATTGTTAAGAAGATAAGTTGGTTTGAAACCCTAGTTAAACCCTAGGTAGAAGTATCTTGCGAAGAAGAGGTATACTAAGAATATTGTGAATAATTGATGATTTTATTTTATATAGGATTACTCCATATTTCCATAAAGTTATGGTAGTGCTTATCACAACATATGGTCCCCTGCATGAATTTGCTTGTTTTTGAAGAATTCTATATTCGAAAAAGTTCTCAAAATGAGGTAATTACTAAATTAGCATTTATGAATTCCTTAGAGTTTATATAGATTTCCAAAAATGTTTTATATCATGGTTGTGATGAAAAAGTTAAAAGTTTTCCATATTTGTGTTTACTGATTTTTGGGGTAGTTTGGAGTATCTTGTGGTAAATTTAATATCATAGAGCTACATGGGGAGTTAGGACTCCATTCAAGTTTTGTTGGGAAGTTGGTTCAAAAAAAATTCCAATTGGGAGTTAGGACTCCATTCAAGTTTTGTTGGGAAGTTGGTTCAAAAAAATTCCAATTATGTATCAAACTTGAGGATTTGATATGGTATTCAAAATTTATGACATGTTCATTTACGGTAAATTTTGGAGGATGCTCATTCTAACAGGTGCATGTACCTATATGAGGTAAGATGTTTTTGATTTCTTCATGACTTTTGAAGGTTGTTTATTGCTTGATATCATTTTTAAATATGTTCCATGCTTTAGTTAATATTTTAAGTGGTGTTATCCATTTTTACCCCTAGAAAAAAATAGACACCTTAGAAAATTGGACTTGGGCAACTTTATGGAGTTCCAATGGTGAATCTTAAAATTCAGGTAATTTTCATGTTTTGGGAACTTAGAATATTTTAGTGCATTTTCCCTCTAGGATCTTCGGTTCAAGCACTTATCCAAATTTTGGGATAAAATGGATAGAAATGAGAAAATGGAGAAATTGGCTTTGGGGGCACTTCCCTTCATTTTTCCTAACTCCCCGATTCAAGAAAAATAAAAGGAGTTAGTGAAAATTTGGAAAAAAATTGAAAAAATGGGAAAATGGCTTGTTTAAAGGATTAAGGGCTCAAGGGGTGTAGATGGAACATTTGCGGGTGGAACTAAGATTCCTCACCCTTGTTTTGGAGCCATGTTGTAAAGGATGAAATAGAGTATGGAAAAGTTTGATAAATGAGGCTCGACGGTACTTGTTCCTTCCGATCAAATTTTCCCTACATGACCGAAAGTTTCAAGAAAATGTGGAGGCATGGGGCACTAAGGACCCCATAGGAACTAGTTCCCACGGGGTGTAACTTATCCACAAACCCAAGAATCTCGATACAAAGGATTGGTCATGCGGTGTTGGGACAAAGGTAGGAGTTCGTGAGCACAAGGGGTTATGGAAAGAAATGTTCCCGTGGAAAATTATTCCTCGTAGGGGCTTAAGCCTGTAATAAAAATAAATATGAAGGTCACAACTTTGCAGGATACGCCCCAATTACTTCAAAGCAATGGACCCCGGGAACCTCACAACATTGAAATAAGGTGTAAACACCTAAATTCGGTATCTATACCCTTAATCGCCCACGTGCACATATTTATTTAATTCATCCCCCTTATTTAATTAAATTCCCATTTATCCTATCATTATCCAATCCTCATCAATCAACATTAATTAATTAATCCCCATTAATTAATTAATTAATCATTTAATCTTTATTAATTCACATTAATTAATTAATTCCCTTTATTAATTAATTAATTGGTATCCACATCCACATGCCCTAATCAAACCTTCTATTTAGGATGCTTTCATTCTAAATATATATCCCCATGCTTTTCTATGCTTTTCCTAACCTATCTTTATTCCCCAACTCATCCTTATCACATCCCTTCCCACCTATTTGCTTTAAAGTAGCTTTTCTACTCATCAAAAGCCCAAATCTGGATCAAAATCACAAAATCTAGGCCCATTGCAAAAAAATTTCCCACAATTGGCAAAGTGACCCAACTTGATCAATTCGACCATATTAATATGAGTTCATTCCTTTCCCGAGATGGCCAAGAAGAATGTAGATCGAATGCAAGAAAAATCTAACATCTCTCTTACAAATTTTGGATAATCCTTCATGTCCGAACAATCCATAAGCCATTTCAAACCTCTCAAACCTCCTTACAGCATGCATGCATCAATCATGATTATATTTTTGTGAGATTTTCATAATTTTACATTTCTTTATTCAAATTTATCATATCATCTTGGAATTTCTCATATTTAACCTTTTACAGGTTTAGAACATCAACAACAGAGCTCCCTACTTCATCATCAACTTATTTCTACAAATATAGACTTGCAGGTTACTCATCTGGCTTGCCTTTCCTCGGAATTATCTAGTTATTTCATAGTCGTCATCAACCCTTACAAGTATCCATCGACTTGGCCATAAGTAGCTCTTGCTTTTTTTTTGTTCTAGAGCCATCCTCATCCCCTGCATGTGCTTAGCCTCTATTCTAGTTTGCTAAAATCTCACCCAGTCTCTCTACCATAGCAAAATCAACCTATTTCCACCCAGTTCTATGTCAACCAACATCCTAGTTTCAATCCCTCTCTTTAATCCTTGTTTTATTTTTTTTTCCCTGTTTCGCTCTCTCCAGTCCAATGGCGTCAACCTACCTTTGCACGCTTTAAGTCACCGTCAACCCAGACTAGGTATATTTATATTTTAGTTGTTTAAATCAGATTGACATCTAAATCAATCAATAATGCTTTCAAATTTAGTATTATGTCTGTCTCTCGCATATTATCGTATATCTCTTTTTCTACGTCTCTTTTGTTTAAAAACAGGGGTTGACATCCGCTAAGGAAATTAATGCTTCTTGGGTCCACTTTTTTGGGCATCCCCACCCAAATCATCTAATCAAAAATCATTTTTAGTGTTATTTACATATTTCATCTGGTTACAACAACAATGATCCATCACCCATCTTGCACACATATCATCGCACATCCGAGGTAACATAAACCCTTCATCATTTATGAGTTATGTACCTTCTTTAGTAGCTAGCTCATTAACTTGATAATGAATGAGAAAATACTACAATATTTTTGACATGCTCGATGGGACCACCCTTTAGGTTACATCTTACATTTATTTATTTTTGTCTTTACTTTCTTTGTCTTCTACTAACACTACACAAATGCTAGGCTCCTATTTATTCCTTTTTCGTGTTGGGTTCGTGGATTGAATCACTCATCCATGAGAAGTGTAGATAAATAGGAAAATAGTTACCTAGGTATTCCTCAATTTTCCCTATCTTTCTCTTTTTGGATCATTATTTCCCATTCTTTCCGTGTCCTCATTGGATATCATACTTTGTTTTGGGCTTAAAAAGAACATTCTTTTTGCATCATGCTTGCCCACATAGCTTAAATAGGGGTTTAATATTCTACATCCCACACTTTATCACACACAACCTTAAACCTCAAAAATCAAATTAACACATCAAAATATCCCCTACCTAGTTTTTTGATTGGGATTTCATCACCCAATATGAAACCGCAATGAAATTACCTAGCCATAACTTACCGAAACCAACCATAGATTCCTCCTCCTAGGTACCTCATTATCCATTTCCCCTTTTCCTTTTCATACTTTCTTAAATTAAAAACATAAAAATAATTATTTTCTTGACTTTCTTGATTTAAAATGGAACAAAACTTCACCCTAAATGGTTCTACACAAGCATCTACCACAATCAATATCTCATGTTTATCTCCTTCTAGATCATGCCGACTAGTAGATTCTATCCCACCCCCTCGATTGTCCCTTATTTGTCCAATGTTTTCATACATGTCCAGACTATTGATATTTCTATTCCTTATACATCATATCTTCCCATCTAATCCTAACCATCTTATCATGTTTCTTCTTCCCAATATCATGCACCCTCAACCAATACGGTCTTCACAACTCCCTAACATTTTTAGAGAGCCCTTTCCTAAATCACCACCAACAAATTTGTTCTCACAAACCACACCAAAAAAATATAACCCATTTTCAATCAATACCATACCTCAAACACCTCTACCTCTTACTCCTTTAGAGGCCTCGTGAGCCTCCCCTAGCCCCATCTATGAATTTCTACTACTCGTGATACCCCATAAAATCTCTCAATCCTATCAACCTACTCAATCGGAGGATTCTATTCCACCTACATCTTCTCCTGTAAACACTATCCCTACTTCCATCGGTTTTACCAATGGAATACCTGTCCAATCATCACAATCTACCAACATTCACACTTCTCGTGTGCTCCAACAATAAAAAAATTAATCCAACCTCAAACATCGTATCAAACATCTCCTCTAGTTTTAACACACCAAGTTTCATTATATCCTTATCCATCTACTCCTTATATTATGCACCCCAAGGCCATCCAATACTTATCCTACACCCACACCAACAATAGGTGAAACCCCCATGTCTATTGCATCAATTACCACCACTCCTCAAACATATATCACGATCGATATCTCATGCTTGTCTCCTTCTAGCCCCATCTATGAATACTTTCACTATAACTTTGGTTCTCAATTATGTCAACTAGAGGGTCCTACTCTATCCCCGTCACCTTATGTCAATGTCATCCCTGCTTCATCTACCACACTTTATGTACCTCAACAATATCAGCCATCCTACTATGTCCCTACTTCCCAATATTACACAATCCCCCAACCAATTTAGTCTCCACTCTTGGATATCTTCAAAAAAACCTTCCCAGATCCACCATTAACAGATCCATTTCTACCTTCCACACCATATGATTTCAATCCTTATTCAATCAATATTGTACATCAAACACATATTTCAATATCTAGGCATACATCTAAAATTAATTATACACACACACACACACACACATATATATACCTCATCAACTCCATCATCCACATCTATTATGTACCTACCCATAATACCATCTATAGATCCAATCTCAGTCCATGCACATACCACATCAATATTTAAGACCACATCCACATCGTCCTCCCCTCCTACATCATTTAAAAACCTTTGAAATAACTTCAACTTACAACAACTTTAAATGATCCTTCTACCTCATCAGTGCAATCAAATTAATCTTCACTTTCCTTAGATTCCATCAAAACAACACTGCTTCCTACACCTATACCAACACCTTCAAATCCTCTAGTGGAAATTTTTGTCATTCCTCCTAAGGATGAAACCTCACAAAAAAAATATACATTACCTCAAAAATACCTTATGCATTCCTATAAGGAAATTTACATTCCTACCTCTAAACAATCCAACACGACAACCTTTTCATCAAGAACATTTCATCAACTAAAACTGAAACCATTCAACACTAAGGCATTTACCAATACCAAAACTGAATTCAGACCATCAAGACATCAACATTCTTGAAATTTATCCTTAGCATCTATATTATCTCAAACATCCACTTCTTTTCAAATACCAAGATATTCCTCAAAGCAAAAGAACATCCTAATGCTTTGGTTAAATCGTGTACGAAGGTCTTCCGACATGTTTTACAAATTTTTCAATCACGCTTCTACCTATTAGTGCATTTGACCCCAATAGAAAGAATCCACTATAGTTTAATTCAACCTCATCTCAGGCATATCATTGTATCGTGGAAATGATATTGAACATTGTAGATCACTTCAAGCCATTGTTCATAACTTCATTAAGGAAGGATATCTCCTTCCCAAACCAAACCAATCTCTTCCATCCACTTCAACATTCGTACCTTAGACTCCATCTATCTAAATAAAAATTACCCTTGTTCTTCATGAACTTTTTCATTCATTTCACCTCCAAATGATGATTCTTATAAAGAGGATCCTTCATTGTCTATCAAATCTATTCAAGTAACCACTCGGTCCAATCCATGTGACCCTGAATCATCAACCAACACTAAAACGAAACCAAAACACTAAAACCTCAAAGTAATCCACCCCCATCCTCAGCATCCAAATCATCTCATACATCAACATCCCAAATATCCATGTCCAAATCTAAGTCTAAGACTTCCAAAGAAAGGACATCTCGTAATGATAAATCCAAATCCAAACAATCCAATCCTCCAACAAAATTTGATTTGTCTTCCAAGACACCTAATATACCCATCCAATCTACATCCACACCTAAATCCCAATCCAAAAATCCAAAATCTATATGTCTTCCAAGACACCTAATTTACCCATCCAATCTACATCCGTACCTAAATCCAAGCCAAAACATTATCTTAAAACCCATAAGATTTATCTTCCTTTTGATACTTTTATTAGGTCCTACACAAATATCCTTTGATATCTAACTCAAATATCTTCCATCACACTTCCCTCTTTCAAATATTTTAATCCAAATAATCTCAAACCTTTATGGTTCAAGATCAATCATGCTTTTGCTTATCATCGTACTCTATGTCACGACACCGAACATTGTAAGGCCTTTCATACTATATTCCATAATCTTATTAAGATAGATGATTTCCTCATTCATGGGAACCATTATTATCCATCCACCACAACCAATCCAAATCCAATTCCTACATCCCCATCCACCAAAATTACTAAATATCCTTCATCCACATTGATGAGGGTCATCAATCCTTGCCATTAATAATGTCAATCCAGGGCTGGTGTCTGATGGTTATATGCATTAAGAGAATAAGATCTTGGAAAGCAGCTCCTTTAAACACAAACCAAACTTGCATAAAATAAATCAGACTTACAGAAATTTAAATGCACACTTACAGAAATTTAAACACACTTATAGATATAAAGGCACACACTTGCATGAAGGAAATCACACTTGTAGGAATTTAAACACACTTACATAAATTGAAATTGCTGAATTAGAAATAAACATAATTGAATGAAACACTTGCAGGTTCACAATAGACTAAATTTTCACAATACAAAGATAAAAAAATACAACAAAATGAATTACAGATAAATGAATAAACATAAACATAAATACACATATCCATCTTCTTTTAAATGAGTGTCCATCTCATTCCTTGGAAGAGGATTTAAATCATAATTCTGAGATCTTAAAACTATAGAATATTTGAGAGGAAAGAACAAATCTTTATTTCTTGGGAGAAAAGCATTACATATCTCAGTGTGGAAGGTTGCATTTATAATTCATGAATCCAACCAACTCCTTATTTTAGGAAATAAAATCTGATCTTATCTTTATTCCAATCCTAAAAACTAATATCTCCATCTCCACAAAATATGGAGAGAGATATATTATTGAAGTCAAATATTATCTTACTTATTTTAGGAAGATCGCTCCCACATCTTCTCCTTGCTTTTGGCAACAAGAATCACAATGATTTTATTCTCCTACAAAGATTGAAAGGGGTTTTTCCTCAAAAGATGATTTTGACCAAATACCTTTCCCAGATTTTCCATTTGACTTTGTTGTTTTTTATTGTGGAACTTTTGACGCTTGTCTGATATGCTTTTTCCTCAAACTATAGTTCACTAAAAGTTAGATTTATATTCATTGGTAAACATATAGTAAATATGAATAAGGTTTTTGTTAAACACATTTCTATGAACAAAAATCTCTCTCATATTTTCCGTTTGACTTTTTTGTTTTTGTTTATGGAACTTTTAGTGCTCATCTGATACACTTTTCCTTGGACTGCAGCTCACTAAAAGTTAGATTTCTCTTCATTGGTAAAACCTGTAGCAAATATGAATGATTTTTTTGTTAAAAAAATTCTATGAACAAAAACCTCTCTCATATTTTTCATTTGACTTTTATGTTTTTGTTTATGGAACTTTTAGTGCTCATCTGATACACTTTTCCTCAGATTGCAGCTCACTGAAAGTTAGATTTCTCTTCATTGGTAAAACCTGTAGAAAATATGAATGAGATTTTTACTAAACACATTTACATGAATAAAAATCTCTCATATTTTCTATTTGAATCTTTTTATTATTCACAGTCCCCATTTTATGTAAGTTTCAAAGCTAAAACTATCATTCCTTTGATGCAAGTTTCGGAACTAAAGTTGTCATTCTTTTTATGCAAGTTCCATAAATAAAGTTGGCATTCCTTTTATGAAAGTTAGAGAATTAAATCTCTAGGTTTGGAACTAAATATTATTTTTCCACGAATTTTAAGTTCCGTAACTAATCAGTTATTCAATTGATGCAAGTTTTGGAACTAAATCTGCAAGTTCTGAAACTAAATCTACGAGTTCCGAAACTAAATCTGTGAGTTTCAGAACTAAACCTGTGAGTTTTGGAACTAAATCTGTGAGTTCTAGAACTAACTCGCAAGTTCGAGTAACTAAACTCCGTGAGTTCGGGAACTAAACCCTGCAAGTTCCGAACTAACTCGAGAGTTTTGGAATGAAATATGATAGTTCCAGAGCTAACTTAAAACAAATATAACTTTTGCATGTGACCTCGGATTGAGATGATTATTTTTTTGAACTTGCATAATTTTTCAAGAGAAATCTGAATATGAAATCATATTTGATTTTAAATTTATTGTTCATGATCAATTCCACTTTTCCCAAAACTAGAATTATCTTTCCTTTATGGCCTACATACACAAGACTTTGCATCTTTTCCCAAATAATCAATAGGATTAGTCAACAAAATAGATAAAAAAATATTTATAAAGAATGAACAAGATATATATCCTATATTCTATCTTAAACAAACTATAAGTTCCTAGATTACATTTAAATCCACTTTCAAAGGTAACTTGGAAGGACAAAATAATGGTAATTTATGGCCTCATCACACATCATCCCTTATCATTCCCCCTAAGGAAAGTATTCCATTCTCCATTGATACTATGGGCCTTTTTAATCATCTATATAATCTCTCGGCTATCTATCTAATCCAAATCTAAAATTATAATCAATAATCCCATCCAATCCCTTGTGGCTTACACGCACTCATCCACATCCAAATCACCCAAATGAGACATAGTATCTTCCATTGGGGGAGTACCCTCCATTTTTTTATCCTCTCATCCACGCATCCTATCAATGCATCTTCTTATCCACCCATACAACTCCCTTGATGTTGGGGGACTTCCCTTTCAGCATCGCTTTATTTGATCTCATCCAATCTTAAATCCAAATTAATCTTGTCCAAATATTCATCTCATCAAATTCCACCTTTGTGGCCATATTCGTGCCTCTCTTGGGGCACCATATTCATCAAATTCCACCATTGTGGCCATATTTGTGCCTCTTTTGGGGTGCCATCTGTTTCATCCTAAGTCCACCATTGTGGCCATGTTTGTTCCTCCTTTGAGGGACCATTTATCTCCATCTTTTTCATTCAAATTCCACCTTTGTGGCCATGTTTGTGCCTCTCAGGGCACCATATTCTCATCATAATCCCACTCTTATGGCCATTTTTCATCTTACTAGAATGCATATCTTTTCCTCACTTCCTCACTTTTGAAAGGTAGTGCATAGTTTCCATATTATCTATCTCACAACATCTTATCTAATATTTCAATCTCATCCTAAGCCCACCATTGTGGCCATACTTGTTTCTCCATTGAGAAACCATTATTCTCATCAAATTCCACCATTGTGGCCATATTTGTGCCTCTATCAGGGGCACTATATTCATCAAAGTCCACCTTTATGGCCATATTCATGCCTCTCTTGGGGCACCATCTTCATCAAAGTCCACCTTTGTGGCCATATTCGTGCCTTTCTCAAGGCACCATCTTCATCAAATTCCACCTTTGTGGACATATTCATGCCTCTCTTAGGGAAAAATCTTCATCAAATTCCACCATTGTGGCCATATTCATGCCTCTCTTGGGGCACCATCTTCATAAAATTATACCTTTGTAGCCATATTTGTGCCTCTCTTAGGGAACCATTTATTTTCATCAAAATCCATCGTTGTGTTCATATCTATCTCTCTCTTTGGGGACCATCTCTTCGTATCTTTAGGGACACCTATTTTCTCTTCGTTAAGCGCATATTTTTTATCACATGCTAATTTGGAAATGAATTGTATGCAATTAGCACTGCCCTAAGCATTGAAATTTTACTAAGGAAATGGCAACACAGATCTTGATGGAATTGATATTTTGAGGCTGAGAATTACACTTTAAAATCTACCCCAAAATCTGATTTGGCCAAGAATTTTGCTTTTTGAAATGAATTATGCAAACAACAACAAGAATGCAAAATCTATGTACAAACATGGAAAATCATAGATGCTCCAAATGGAAACATGCAGAGTGTGCACAAACACTTACAAGAATAGAAACTACCCTACCAACAATACAATGTGTTAATAAGCACTTGGAGGAATGGAAAAATTTCTAATATGTACATGGGAGAAAAATTTACTTCAAAGCAAAGAATGTTTTAAATAGATCCCATTAACTGGAATTTGTAACTCTTCTCTATCTAATCTTGACAACTGGAAATCATTACTTAACTTGCAGTCTGAAATGATGTAAGGACCACTCCATATTGCATCAAAATTTTATTTTTTACTTTGTTTGTCTCTTTCGCATCCCATTTTAATACTAAGTCTCATTATTGGAAGTTTCTAGCCTTGGCAATTTTATCAAATGTGTTTTTAATCTAATATTTATCTTTCTCCATTACTTGCATTGCTTGGTCCCTTATTTCCTCTTGCTTCATGATCTCTTCATATCTAACCTACGTGGCTTCAAATTCAAACAATTCTAGTTGTTTGATGAGCTCCAATATTGGTAACTAAAGGAATAATGGTAGTTTTTCTTCCCTACCATAGACTAATCTGTTGTATATATCTCCCCGGGTAGACATAGACAAGAAGAAGAATCTGGAAATCAAAGAAACTCAAAGCCTGATTTTTATTGCATCACCTACAACCCTTGGCACACATAAAGGGCGCATGACATAGAGTGTCGACATGGAAAAAGTTGTGCCTTGGCACACATAAAGGGCACATGACACAGAGTGTCGAC
The DNA here is from genome assembly GCA_018340775.1 of Taxus wallichiana var. yunnanensis. Taxonomy (NCBI): domain Eukaryota; kingdom Viridiplantae; phylum Streptophyta; class Pinopsida; order Cupressales; family Taxaceae; genus Taxus; species Taxus wallichiana. The sequence continues at coordinate 563,281,128 of CM031237.1, forward strand.
ATAGAAAAAGTTGCACCTTGGTGCACATAAATGGCGCATGACACAGAGTGTCGACATAGAAAAAGTTGCGCCTTGGCACACATAAATGGCGCATGACACAGAGTGTCGACATGGCAAAGTTGCGCCTTGGCGCACATAAAGGGTGCATGACACAGAGTGTCGACATGGAAGAAGTTACACCTGGCACACATAAAGGGCACATGACACGAGTGTCGACATAGAAAAATTTGTGCCTTGGCACACATAAAGGTGCACCTTCGGGGAGGCACAACATTCTAAGCGCCGACAGAAGTGACCACGACCCGAGATATTCAGACGGCCATAACTTTTCACAGGGAGCTCGGATTCATGCAAGGTTGGACTTTTGGAAAGCTTACGAGGTCCTCTGTCCAACTACGCATGGATATCTTTAATTGGGTGGGAACAAGTTCTTAAAAATGCAAAATATAGTTTTCCACTTTTTGGGTTTGCTAGGGTTCTTACCTACCGCCATTATGAGATGAGTTAAGTGCATTCTGGAGGTGGTTGGGGCAGATTTCAAATTCCTCTCTTCTCCCTCTCTTTTCCTCCTATAAATTTTAAGGAGGGGATTCTTTCAAAAGGTTGGACATTCTTGTTTTGCCCCTCCCTTCTTCTCTTTGGCAGGTGAATTTGTGGAGTTCAAACCTCCCATTTGGAACTGTAATGCAACCTTGCCTCTTGGCATTTTGCAAAGTGTGTTGTATCAATCTTTGGAGAAAATTAATGCATGTCTATGGATGATTCTCAACCCTATCTCGTGTTCATTTGCATCCTCCCGATCTTCTTTGTGAATCTTTTATCATGCATGATCTTATATTGCATTTTAATGGTTTGTGTTTATTGGCAAGACAGATGTTCTTCATTCCTCGTGCATCACCTCTTTTAGCTTAGGTTTATTTTATGCATCTTCTTCCCCTGTCTCCTTAGCAAGTTAGTTTAGGTTTTGAGTAAACCCTCTGTATTTTTTCGTGTGCATCCGAACAGAGGAATAGGATCCGGCCTTCATCCAGAGAGAGCTTTTCCAATTTTGCAAGGTCCACACTTGGGAAAAGCTCCTGTTATGTAATCACAATAAGAGTCTCAACCTATCGAGTTACGTATACATTCGTGGGTGCTTTGTGATTCACCATCAACAGTTTTGGCACGCCCGGTGGGACCAAGAGGTCATTCCACAAGATTTGAAGGAGTTTTCATGAAATTCGGACTAAAAAATTATAGTTTTTACAATTTCAGATTTTGCACCTTCCAGGCTGAACTCCAAATCAATTTTCAAGGGCTTAACTTGCTCAAAACAAGTCAAAATTTCACCAGTTGGTAGATCTGAGGGTAATCTTCAAAAGGGTATCCTTAGTTTTTTGAGATTTTGATTTTCAAAATTTCATGGTTTTTTGGGTTTCGGGTTTTCGAGGTCCGAGAACATCAAAGCAGACCCAACAGTCATTTCAGGGTTTTGGGGATGCATTACATGGTCCTATTCCCGACAACAGTCATTTCAGGTTTTCTGGGGTGTCGAGCATGTCCCAAGTTCCGACACATGGCAATTCGGGTTTTGTAAGTTGCATTACATGACCTGAGTTCCGCCTGTACCTTTCGGGGATTCACAGCTGCACAACAAGGCCCGAATTCTGAATTGAAGACTGTATCCTCTGGGTCCTTTGAAGTTTAAATTCCATTTTCAATATTGTCAAGTTTGGTGTGTAACTTGGCAAAATCTAGTCTTTTGAGGCTCGTTCTCTAACACATCTGGTGACTCCGAAGGGATAGAATTCAGCGGTGTAGCAGCACAAGTTGCCCAGGCACATGAGAAGAATTCGAACCAGGTCTAATACTCGAGAAGAGGGGCTATTTTTCCACTTGCAACTTTCACCAGGCAGAGGAAGGAGAGGAAGAAGACCACAAAGATCACCATCTCCACCTAACAAGACTTTGTCTACACCTCCACCTGGTAGACCTTTTCTCGCATCGACTAGGGTTCTTAGGCCAATCATAATGGCACATCTACCACCAAATCCCTTTGTCAATTTCACGGGTAGTAGTCCACTTGCCCTAAATGCTCATAATCAAATTCCAGTTGCAGCGCTAAAGAATATCCCCTATTTTACAGGAGAAAATCATACTACTCCTATTGATCACATCCAGGATATTGCTAATGCATGTGCAATCCACGAAATAAATGAAATGGATGTTGCAGTTAAGTTATTGGCTTCATCTTTCAAAGGTAAGGCCTTACAATGGTTTAGGAGCCTAGCAGCAGGGTCTATTACGAATTGGAACCAACTTTGTTCAGCTCTTTGCAACCAATTCGGGGAGAGGGCGAACAATTTATCTTTATTGGAATAGCTGACAACAATCAAAAGGGCTCCTAACGAACAAATGACAGATTTCAACTTCAGATTCCAATGGACATGGGATAGGATTCCAATAGCTGTTAGACCAACCGCCGAAGGAGCATTCCTTTATTTCTTAAAGGCTATAAATTCAGACATAGCCATGATGATCCAATCAATGGGAGGAACAACGCTGCCAGGGGCCTACGACACATACCTATCGAGCGGATAACTATTTGATCCAAGCTGGAAAGCTTGCACCAAGGCCACCAATGCCTCTCTATCCGGATATGGGAAATCCTACAACTAGTCAAGCACCAGAGTTGAATCCCATTCCAACTCCTAGAAATCAAAGCAATAATGAGGCATCGACTTCTTCAAATACTTCAAAGGAATTGTAGGAGGTCATGAAACAACTGTAGAACCTTGGAAATGAGCTTGTGACTATCAAAAGATAGCAAGCTCAAAGTGCTAGATCGTATCAGCCTCAAGCACAGTACCAGGCTAGGCCCCCATACCAACAAAATAGACCATCACCTCAGGCTGCAAATCAAAACCAAAACCAAGGACAACCTCAAGCTGCCAGGCCATTTCGACCATATGATCCAAATACAACGACATCCTCAAGAGCCTTGGTTCCAATGCAAAACAACATGGCACAGGAGTACGATTGGTGTTACCCTTGCAATCTACCTCACAATCAGTCAACGTGTTTCAATGGTGCACTAAATCAAGCCCTGATGGTACAAACCATTGGTGTGCCTCAAGAACCAAGCCAAGAAGGGAATCAACAGCAAGAAACACAACAAGAAGGACCTCCAACAGAAACCACGTTGGCCAATTGGCAAACGGAAGACTTCTGTGGAATTAACCAACAACCTTTTCAAGGTGTGGCGGCCAACACATGGTCAAAGAAGAGAAACATAGAAGAGGGACAACCGTCTAATCCAATCGTTTCTCAGCCCACTCCTACACAACAAGGGGTCAAGTAGGCCAAACGTAGCTCCAAATGTGCAAAATCAGCCTAAGGTACCTGTTGTAGCAACACACGCACCTGTTCAAGCTCCAGAAAAGGTTACGCCAAACAAGGGACAACAAAAGGACAATTCATCCCCTTTCAACATCATCGATCAAATGAAGAAGACACATGTGAACATTTCCATGTGGGAATCACTTGCGATCCTAGGGCAACGAGATTTATTACAAGCTACAATGGCTAATTGGTCTGCCTCAAATGTATCAAACCGGGGACATGAGAAAGTTCTCACTAATGCAGTGCAACATGATGGGGGCCAGACAAGCAAGAATTTGAAGCCTCCACCATTCTATGTGTCATTGGTTGTTGGAAACCACTTGGTACACAACTGCATGATAGATTCAGGGGCAAGTAGTTCAGTGATGCCGAAGCAAATAGCGGATCAACTGGGTTTGAAGTATGAGCCAGTGCTGAAAGGAGTAGTACAGCTAGATGGAATGGTAGTGGGAACAGTTGGGGTCATCAAGGGGTTAAGCCTAACACTACATTCATGTCCTAATGTTACAGTTCTGCAAGATGTGTCTGTGATTGACCTTCCACCACTCTTTGCGTTGTGTCTATCAAGGGACTTCACTGCAAAAATCAGTGGATATTTATCTGCAGATTGGTCACACATGATTTTCAGGACAAGGTATGGAGCCAAAGCAACAATCAGGTCAGAACCAATTGCCAATTTCCATATTGAGCCTCATGTACCAGGTCCTATCAATGCAAATTGCTCAGCTTTTGATCAGGAGGAGTGTTCAAGTGATCTAGAAGCAGGTACTAAGGTTGAGGGAATTCCTGATTTAACTTTGGATGAATGGGCAAACAAGAGTCATGAATTTGACCCATACAAGGAAATTGAAGAATCTGAATTAGGCATGTATTGTGTACACGAAGAAAATCCACCCATTCCCGACATCCTTCAGCCTGAACAAAAGGATGAAAACAAAGTTTGGAAATTATTCTTAAATGGTTCAAGAAGCAAACAAGGTGCTAGAGGTGGTGCAGTGTTGATTTCACCACAAGACATCAAATATTATTCAGCTTTTCATTTCCAGTTTTCTTGTTCAAACAACACGGCTGAATACGAGGCATTGATTCATGGAATTCATTGGGCCAGGAAAAGGGGCATAAAGAACTTGCAGGTGTTTGGAGATAGTGAGCTAATCATCAACCAAGTTAGGGGACAACATGCTACAAAGAACGACTTGCTGAAGAGCTACAAGAATAGGGTATGGGACCTCATTGAGGATTTCGAAGCTTTCAACATTGTGTCCATACCCAGGAAGAAAAATGAAGTCATAGATAGGCTCGCAGCAGTTGGAGCAACGTTTGATGTGGTTGAAAACATCAGAAGGAAAAACACAACCACATATCCATGTGATTGTGAGGCCAGCAGTTCCAAATAATAACACAAGCTGGTAGGTGTTTGAGAACGATCAACAGATCATCAATTTCTTACAAGAAGAAGCTGAATTCTTAGCTAGAAATCAGGATAGGCTAGAGCAGCAGTATGGGGATCAAGTAGTGCAGCTGCGAACAAACAAGCTTCCTAAGGGTTTAGTAACATTGGAGTCTATCTTCAACCCTAACTACTAGTTTCATAAGGAAAATGCTAATATACAGGTCAAGAGAGAAGATTCAGAGCCAATTCTGGTTGGGGAAGGTAAAACACTTCAAATTGGTAAAGTGGCCACTGAGAAGGAGAAATCAGATTTCATACAGCTTTGCCAAGAATTTCCAGATGTCTTTTCTTGGAGCTATGAAAACTTGAGAGGATTCAATCCGAAGTTGGCACAACATACCATAGAATTGGATCCAGATGTTAAGCCCATCAGAAAAAGAGACTCGTTAACCCTCACATTGAGCCTCTAATGAAGAAAGAGTTAAACAAGCTAATAGAGGCAAGCATTATATTCCCGATCAAGCACTCAAGCTGGGTTGCAAACTTGGTTCCGGTCAGGAAGAAGAGCGGAGAAATCAGGTTATGTGTGGACTTCCGAGACCTCAATAGGGCATCTCTCAAAGACCATTACCCGCTCCCTTCAATGGAACAAATATTGCAAGTAGTATCCGGTTCAGAGATATTCTCTCTCCTAGATGGCTACTCAGGGTATAATCAGGTGATGGTGAAAGAAGATGACCAATTCAAGATGGATTTCACCACCAAATGGGGGACCTATGCCTACAAGAAGATTCCATTTGGGCTATCAAATGCTGGAGCCACCTTCCAAAGGGCAATGGATATGGCATTTAAGGGGTTGATCAATAAAATAGTTCTGATATATCTTGACGACATCACTATATTCTCAAAAAATGCAACGGATCACCTCTGTCATTTGAGGCAAGTATTTCAGAGATGTAGAAGATTTGGGGTATCATTGAATCCCAAAAATGCATATTCTTGGCTCACGAGGGAAAACTTCTAGGCCATATTGTTTCAAAGGAAGGGTTGACGATTGACCCAGAAAGAGTTGAAGCAATTCGAGCATTGCCATTGCCAAGTCACAAGAAGGCTCTTCAAAGCTTCTTAGGAAGGATCAATTTTGTCCGCAGATTTGTTCCAAATTTTGCTGCTCTTGTGAAGCCAATAACACTAATGTTGAAGAAGAGCATGGTATTTAAGTGGACATCTGAAGGCAAGGAAAGTTTTGAGGCAATAAAAGAGGCTATATCTCAAGCTCCAACTCTCGTCAATCCAGACTTCTCCAAGGGCTTCATGTTATATGCCTTTGGTGGTGGAGACACAATTTTTGCAATCTTGGTACAACAAAACAAAGAAGGATTAGAACAACCAGTTGCTTTCTTCAGTCAAGGCTTGGAGGAATACAAAACTAGGTACTCTTTCGATGAAAAGCATGTCCTGCAGTGAATCGGGAGCTTAAAGAAATTGAAAGCACCTAGTCTCAAACAACAAGATCCAATTATTGGTCTCTCATGCGGGAGTCAAGGACTTCCTTCTAAACAAGGATCTGAATGAGAAGCATGCAGGGTGGATCACTCGTGTCATGGAATATGACATCGAGATCAAGGTCACCAAACTAGTACGTGGAAAGGGACTATGTGAGCAGCTAGCCTTGAGTCAACAAGTTGAAGCAGGTGATGAAAAAGAGACTACCTTGGTATTGCAGGATGGTCAAGAACAAGAAAATGATGATGTAGCCGCTCCTTGTTGGACTCAGAAGATGATACACTTCCTACAAGCAGGCCTATGCCCTCCAGAAATGAGAAAAGCAAAGAGGAGATACTTTAGATTACAAGCTATTCCATATGTTCTTGTTGATGGTGTTTTGTTTAAGAAAGACATCAATGGAGTTCTATTGAGGTGCATTGGGACAAGTCAAATTGAGAGGGTGTTACAAGATTTTCATGATGGAGATTCCGGAGGACATTTCACCCCACGAGTAACAACTCTCAAGATAATGAAGGCAGGGTATTATTGGCCCACGGTGTTCAATGACTGCTATACATGGATAAGAAAGTGTAAGAAATGTGCACTCTTCACAGGCAAAGAAAGACTAGCAGCACTTCCATTGCACCCAATCTTGGTTGACCAACCATTTATGCAATGGGGATTGGATTTCATCAGGGTCATCAATCCAAACTCAAGCCAAGGCCACAAGTGGATTCTCACAAAGAACGGACTATTTCACCAAGTGGACTGAAGCAGTAGTGCTCAAAGAGGCAAACGAGTCTAATATACTAGAATTTTATGAAGGAATAGTGACCAGGTTCGGTGTGCCAGCCACTATCATATCAGACAATGCATTGGCATTCGTAGGTTCCAAGATTACAGAATGGGCTGTCAAGAATGGAATCTACTTGAGCACCTCTTCCAATTATTACCCACAGGGTAATGGACAGGCAGAGTCCACGAACAAAAATTTGCTAAGAATCATTAGGAGGACTCTGGATGAAAATCAAAGAACATGGCATACCAAGCTAAAATCAGCATTATGGGCTGACAGAATAACACCAAAGAGGTCTACAGGTAATTCCCCTTACAAGTTGGTCTATGGAAAAGAGGCAGTATTGCTTATATCATTAGAACTGCCTACATTGGAGTTCATGAAGCAGTTGGAGTTGGCTGAGTTTGAACCAATGGAGGCTAGGTATGCAGAGTTGATGGAATTGGAGGAAATTAGAGAACATGTAGTTCAAACAATTGAGAAAGATCAGGCCTTAGTAAAAATATGGTTTGATAAGAAGGCAAGAGCAAGGACCTTCCAGGAAGGGGACCTAGTCCTGAAATGGGATGCAGATCGGGAAAAACTAGGAAAGCATTCCAAGTTTGATGCCATTTGGAGTGGCCCCTATATGGTCATGGAATGCAAAAGTAGTAATGCCTTCCAATTGTCTACATTGGATGGAGAAGAACTCCCGATTCCGGTTAATGGAATCTATCTTAAACATTGCTACTAAAAGGAAAAGATCTACCCTTGTAAATATTAGCCTAGATTTCAATTCCTCTAAGTGCGTATGCACATTGACTTGTTGTAGTTAGGTCTCATTTTCCCTAAGTGCTCGGCACAGTTTTGTTTCTCTCAAGTTGAATTTTACAGTTCAGCATGCTCTTGAGGAAGAAGTTACGGTATCGAGGCTCCTGGATCGATATCAAGTTGGTTTGAGGTTATTTCTTATGACTCCATGCCCAATGGATTGCTAAAAGGCCACTGATCTTCTACCTAGCAGGCAGGTGATCCCGTTGAGTCACCAAATTGTTGTATATATCTCCCCGGGTAGATATAGACAAGCGAAGAACTGGAAATCAAAGAAACTCGAGCCCAATTTTTGTGCATCACCCTGACCCTTGGCACACATAAAGGGCACATGACACAGAGTGTCGACATGGCAAAATTTGTGCCTTGGCGCACATAAAGGGTGCATGACACAGAGTGTCAACATGGCGAAGTTGCACCTTGGCACACATAAAGGGTGCATGACACGAGAGTGTCGACATGGCGAAGTTACGCCTTGGCACACATAAAGGGTGCATGACACAAAGTGTCGACATAGAAAAATTTGTGCCTTGGCACACATAAAGGCACACCTTCGGGAGGTGTAACATTACGAGGCCCGACAAGAAGCGAGACCACGACCCCAGATATTGAGACGTCCATAACTTTTCACAGGAGCTCGAATTCATGCAAGGTTGGACTTTTTGAAAAGATTACGAGGTCCTCTATCCAAATACGATAGGATATCTTTAATTTGGTGGGAAAAATTTCTTAAAAATGTAAAATATAGTTTTCCACTTTTAGGTTTGCTAGGGTTCTCACCTACCGCCATTATGAGGTGAGTTAAGTGCATTACGGAGGTGGTTGGGGCAGATTTTGAATTCCTCTCTTCTCCCTCTCTTTTTCCTAGTATAAATTTTAAGGAGGGGCTTCTTTCAAAAGGTTGGACATTCTTGTTTTCCCCTCCCTTCTTCTCTTTGGCGAGTGAATTTGTGGAGTTCAAACCTCCCATTAGAAAGCGTAATGCAACCTTGCCTCTTGGCATTTTGCAAAGTGTGTTGTATCAATCTTTGGAGAAAATTAATGCATGTCTCGTGGATGATTCTCAACCCTATCTATGTTCATTTACATCCTCCTAATCTTCACTTTGTGAATCATTATCCAGTGCATGATCTTGCATTGCATTTTAATGGTTTGTGTTTATTGACAAGACAAATGTTCTTCATTCCCGGTGCATCACTCTCAGTTAGCTTAGGTTTATTTTATGCATCTTCTTCCCCTGTATCCTTGGCAAGTTAGTTTAGGTTTTGAGTAAACCCTCTACATTTTTTCATGTGCATCGAAGCAGAGGAATAGGATCCGGCCTTCATCTGGAGAGCTTTTCCAATTTCGCAAGGTCCCACACTTGGGAAAAGCTCCATGTTATGCAATCACACTAAGAGTCTCAACCTATCGAGTTGCGAGACATTCGGGGTGATGTGATTCACCATCAACACTAACTTATAAGGAGAGTTACCAGTTGATCTTTTAGGAGTAATCTTATCTACCCAAAAGGATGATTTCAATATTATATTCCAATTCCTTTGATTTTCATCCAAATTTCTCTTGATAATCCTTAACAAGTTTTTGTTTGTGGAATCAACTTTCCCATTTCCTTGAGGGTAATATTTTGAATATGTGCTTAGATATATCCCATTTTTCACATCCCACTCAGATATCTTGGTGCCAATAAATGCCAATGCATTATCAAAGATAATAGTGGAAGGAACACCAAATCTTTCCACAATACCTTCATAAAAATCTAGGATGTTGGTTTCATTTTCTTCCTTAAGTGTAATTTATTATGTCCACTTGGTGAAATACTATATGGCTATGAGAATCCACTTATGACTTAGGCTTGAATTTAGATTGATCAATCTAATGAATTCCAACCCCCATTGCATGAATGGTTCATCAATAGAGATGGGGTGGAGTGGAAGGGTTGTTAATATTTCCTTTCCTGAGAAGAAGGCACACTTCTTGCATTTTTTAACCCATGAAAAGTATTCATTGAAAATATTAGGCCAATAATACCCTCCTTCATGATCTTGAGAGTTGTTACCCTTGGAGAAAAGTGACCTCCTTCTTCTCCATCATATAATTCATGCATTATCCTCTCAATATTATTTTTCTTGATGCACCTTAAGAGAACACCATTCACATCTATTTTGAATAAAATTCCATCTATAAGCATGTATGGAATAACTTGAAGTCTGAAATATCTTCTCTTATCCTTAATTAATCTTGGAGGTCAAAAACTTTTTTGGAGGAAGTGCACCATATCTTGAGTCCAATAAAAATAGGTAAACAATCAATGGGCTGTTACGGATCATTCTAAAACACTAAAATGAATTATTTATCAATTTTCTAACTTGAAACAAGTTGTTCACATAACCCTTGCCCTTAACCAGCTTGGTTACTTTAATATAAATTGTGCACTCCATTACTTTTTTATCAACCCATCTCTCTTCTCATTCAGATATTTGTCCAATAAGAATTCTTTTATACTAGCATGTGAAACTAACAGATGAATCTTGTTATTTGACACTAGATGCCTAAACTTATTCAAACTTATTATAATAGCTAGCACATGCTTTTCAATGAATGAGTATTTTACCTCATAATATTAAAGATTCTTCTTCTTGAAGAAGGAAATAGGTTGTTCTAAATCATCTTTGTTTAGTTGCATCAATATGGAAGATATGGTTTCAGCACCTCCAAAAGCATATAAGATGAAATCCTTAGAGAAATCCATATTTATGAGGGTTGGTGCTTGTGCAATGGCCTACTTTATAGCTTCAAAAATTATCTTCCTTTAGTATTCCACTTTAAATCCATGTTTTTCTTTAACATCAATGTCAGTGGCTTGACAAGATTAGAAAAATCAGGGACAAATATTCTAACAAAGTTAATTCTTCCCAAGAAACTCTGAAGAGATTTTTTATGGCTAGGTAATGAAAAAGAAAGAATGGCCTCAATTCTTTCTAGATCAATAGTCAATCCTTTATTAGAGACAATATGGACAAGGATTTTACCTTTAAGGGCCCAAAAATTCATTTTTCAAGTTAAGGGAAACTCCAAACTCTTGATATCTCTCAAATACTTTCTTGAGATGAAAATAATACTCAGCTACATTTTTGGAGAAAATTGTTATTTCATTAAGGTAGATAAGAACCATCCTATTGATCAACCCTCTAAATTCCATATCCATGGCTCTTTGGAAATTTTCTCTAGTGTTTGACAGGCCAAATGGAATTTTTCTATAAGAAAAAATTCTCCATTTTGTGGTAAAGGTTGTTTTAAATTGGTCTTCTTACTTTACGATGATTTGATTGTATCCTGAGTATCCATCCAATAGGGAAAACCTCTCAGAAGATACCACCATTTGTAATATTTGTTCCATAGAGGGTAGTGTATAATGGTCTTTCAAAGATGAAGTTTTCAAATATCTAAAATCAACACATAACCTAACCTCTCCATTCATTTTCCATACTAGAATTAGGTTAGAAACCCATGATGAGTGCTTTATTGGAAAAATTATGTTTACCTCTATCAATTTTTTTAGCTCCTTGTTCATTAGATTTTCAATAAGTGGATTGACATGCCTCTATTTTAGCCTAATATGATTGGAATTTATATCCATTTCAGTGGTATGTTGAGATAAACTAGGGTCAAATCCTCTAAGATCTTCATAGCTCCATGCAAATATATCAAAAAAATATTGACAAAGTTCTATGAAATCATGTTTTTCTTGTGAAGTACTTATTTTACCAATTTGAAGGAACTTGTCTCCACCAACTACAGTAGGCTCTGAATATTTACCTTTGACTATTATATTTTCTTTCTCCTTTCTGAACTGGTCATTTAGGTTAAAGATGGATTCCAAAGTTACTAGAGCCTTAAGAATATTGTTTATATCGAGTTGGATAATCTTATCACCATACTATCTTTCCAACTTATCATGGTTTCTTTAAGAGAATTTAGCTTCTTCTTGAAGGAAATTTACAATTTGTTGATCATTCTCAAACACCTACCAACTTGTGACATTGTTTGGTATGGCAGGCCTTACTACCACCTTGATATGTGGTTGTACCTTGTCTCTTGATATTTTCAACAACATCAAACCTTTCTCCAATGGCAGCAAGTCTATCAGCAGCTTTGTTCTCTTTCCTTGGGATGGCCTAAATATTAAAAGCTCCAAAATCCTCTAATAAATCCCACACTCTATGCTTGTAGGCTTTGAGTAGATCATTTTTGGCCACATTTACTCCTCTGATCTAGTTCACAATCAGTTCACTGTCTCCAAAGGTCTATAATTCCTTGATATTCTTCTTCCTTTCCCATTGCAATCCATGAACAAGAGATTCATACTCTGTTGTGTTGTTGGAGAAACTAAATTAGAACTTGAAAGATGAGTAATACTTGATACCTTTGGGATATATAAGTATTACACCTCCTCCTGCACCTTGTTTACATCTTGATCCATCAAAAAACATCTGCCAAATGCCATCATCATCTTCATTAACTAGTTTGGTAACATTAGGCAGGGGTGCATTTTCTTCATGTAGGCAATAGACACCAAGACCAACTTCTTCAATCTCTTCCATTTATCTGTATGGATCAAAGTTGTAATTCCTATGTGTCCATTCATCAAGTAGAAGATTAGGAATTCCCCCAATCTGAGTGTTTTCTTCTTTGGTACTTGGAAAATCTTCTTGATCTAAGATTATGCAATTGACAATTGATAGGACTAGGCACATAAGGCTCTATGTGGTAAGTAGAAATTGGTTGAGATTTGATAGTATCTTTAGCACCATACCTTGTCCTGAAGAGCATATGAAACCAAAGTATGTTAATCTTCTAATTTTAGCAAAAGTGAAATCTCTAGACATACATAGAGAAAAAGGTGGAGGTAGATCAATTATGGATATATCTTAAAGAATGAAACATCATGACAAGCATGAAATTTTAGGCTTAGACCTATGATAACTCTAATATTCCTTAGTGTTGTCCCATCTAACTATACCACACCTTGTGAGAGAGGCTCATACTTAATTCCTATCTGGTCTTTAACTGCTTTTGGCATCACCGAGTTGTTTTCTCCATAGTCAATCATACAATTGTGTGCCAAGTTGTTACCTATTATAAAATAAAATAGAAGGGTGGAGGTTTCTTTTTTTTCTTGGTTAGACCTCCCCTTGTTGTAATGCATTGGTAATAAATTTTTATTTTTCTTTAGACAACTCATTTGGATTAGACAACTTAGCCATAACTACTTGCAAGAGATCCCTCTGGCTTGGAATTGCCAATGATTCCACATAGATATATTCACATTGGTTTTCTTCATTTTCTCAAGTATATTGAAAGGATTTGAAGGATATTTTTGTTTCACTTTACTCACAACAATTTTCTCTTGCACTTGAGTTGGAATGAAAGGATTTCTAGGTTGATCTTGTCCATTTAGAGTTGTTTTTGAACTACCACCCTCATGGAGTGTCAAGGAAGGTTGAGGAGAGCTTACATTTACATATTGTTTTTCCTCAATAGCTCTCTTCTTATACCTAGTGTTTTGTTGCCACACCTTGTGGAAGATTATGATTCATTCCACATAAGTATTCCACTTTCCAATTCACAAGTGAAGTGTCATTTTTAGGTGTTTCTTGATTGAAAATTTGTTGTTGATTTTCTTCTATAGTTGTTTCTTGAGAGGAAAATGCACTTTACACCATTAGATCTTGGTTCAAGATGTCATTTGGGCTTGTTGTTTGGTTATGAGGATGATTACAAGGAAAAAACACTCATAATTGTGTGTAAGATTGTTTTAGACAGGAACAGAGCTTGAGATGAAGAGGCTGCATTTGGATTATATCATCGAAAATTCCAAGTAGAAATAAATTGGCTTTGATATTTATTTGTAACTTGAGAATGAGGTATATTTGGTGTATGTGGAGGCTTGTAAGGTCTATAATTATAGTATTTTTCCTCTTAAGTGATACCAACTCATTCCCAAAACTTTGCAATTGTTTCATTACCTCTTGTAGTTCAGTTGAGGTTTTAGAAGAAGTGGAGGCTTCATTAGAGCTTTGATTTCATGGGGTAGGGATAGGTGCTAACTCAGGTGTCTAATGAGAGTTGGGATTCTCAATTTTAGGGTATAAAGGCATTAGAGGCCTAGGAGAAAGTTTCCCATCTTAGATTAGACTATTCTCGGCTCTAATGGCAATATTATATACATGGTAATGTCCTACCCCCATGGATTGAATCATGACTAAAATATCACTATTCAAGGCCTTTAGATAATAAAAATATGTTGAGGTGTAGGTCTTACCACTTGAGTAATGTGATCCTAGGTCCTTGAAATATTGTGTTGAAATTAGTCATCTGCTCATTAGGTGCTCTCTTTGTTGTTGTAAGCTTCTCCACCAGGGACATGTGATCTGATTTTTCTTCAAAATAATTACACAAGGTTGTGCCAAGTTCATCCCAACCAAGAATGGATCTAGGTCTCAGGATCCTATACCACTAAAGTGCCTTACCCTTGTGCTTGATTTAATCTCACCCCTATTTGGGTAAGATTCACCATCAGTCTGTTATATTTTTATGCTTTCCCTGTAGGTGTGTAAGTTGGCTTTATGTTTCTTCTGAGTTTTGTTTGGTCTTTCCTCTTTTTTAGTTGAGGATCATGTCTGGATATGCATTATTTGGAGGTTTCTTATGGGGAACCCATTGTGTTTTAAATTTTGAAGTTGAGGGATCACTGTTATAAATTGCAGGTCTTGTCTTTTTATTTGTTTTTTCTCTCCCATTGCCCGATACGTGGCAGCTCCCAAATTGATTGTGGTATGGTGGGTCAAATTTGTAAACTTGTAATTTTCTGTCACATTCACAAAGTGCAAAATCATCCTGTTACCCGATAAATATTCTTTGAATATTTGCAATCAAAAAGTAATGCAAGAAATTTCTCAATTGGTGTTAAGGAGTGTACATTTGTCACAATTGGAGTGGATGTGGGGAAGCGATGCATATTTGTAGCTTTGCACATTTAAGAGGAAAGGAGTAAAGGTGTAAAAAGGTTCCCAAAACCTGCAAGGGACATGTGGCTACTTATATTCAAAAACGGGGATGAGGGTCACCAAGGCACTCAAGCATTTTTGGTTTGAAATGGAAATGGGATAAAACTATAGAAAAGGGCCGCAACCCCACTATCACCCAAGTGAAACCACGTGTCGAGCTTGTGTTGAAAGCCAAAAATGGATGGGTGGGTCAAGTTTTCCAAAAGTGTGTAAGTTCTCAAATGTTGCAAAATTACAAAAGGTGCCCCTGAGCCCATGTTAGTGAAAACCTTATTCCACGTGGATGGCTCATTTTCAAATTTGAGAACAACAAATGAACAATCATGATGCATTGCATTTATTTCTACTGCCACATTAATGTTTTTATGCAAATCAAGGATGTTTTAAAGCCTATGAATGCTTTCATCTTTATTTACCAATTTCTTGATTTTTGTTGCTACCTTTGTGATTTTCGTGGAGAATTATCACGTTATTAGCTATGAATCTCAAATTACAAACCTGAGGACTGAAAAGTTTGTTGATTTGGATTTAAATTTCTCAGAAACACGAGGATTACTTGTAAGATCTTAAAACTCTATGTTTCTCTTTCAGTGGCAAGTTGGTTTAAAGTAAAGTTAGGGTTTTTAAAGATGAAGACCATGCCATCTTTGTTCTCGGTTGCGTTAGGGGTCACGAGTGATTTGGAAAGATTACAAGACATAGACTTGATGTGTATTGATCTAGATGATTTAATTCAGAGACTTAATATCCCACCATAAGAGTGAATCCCTAAAGCAATTCAAGATAGTCATATTATTTTAGCAAGTGCTATCCCACCAGCGGTTCATTTCCCAGAGTTGGTGTGGCATTGTGCTATGAATTATGATCCCAAAAAGAGGGAAGTATTAGACAAGAGTGGGGATGCAGTTTTGACATTGACACCTATAGCCATTAGAATAATGTTAAAATTTCCTGTAATCACCAACCCGATCACCATTGCTATCAAATTATCCCTATGGGATTATGAAGCAAATAAAAAGGACTATGCCAAGATGATAAATACAAAATGGCTCATTGTGAAAAAGACAACAACTAGAATCCCTAAAAATCTAGTTAGGGCACAGTTTGTTGAAGAGGTTGAAGATGTCATTGTGTTATTAAGTTGAATGGTGGGTTTGGAAACTGTAAATGAATTTAAGGAATGGATGGTTACTTACATATGGATCATTTTGGAGAGAAAAGGGAGCATTTGGTGGGAAATTTCATTGCAGAAGCACTCCATGGCCACATGGTCACCTTAGCAGAATGAGAATTGAGATGGGTGAAAATTCAAAGCTATAATTTTATATGATGACTTAATTAATCTACAATGTTTTTGGGCATAGACGTTTCTGGGTTTGTCACCACATGTAGATTTCAAGAAGTGCCAAATGCATGAGATATTCCCCAACTACAATTGATCAACTAGAGTGGGAATGTAAGGTTAGTTAATGATGCTTTCTTTTCCCCAATCATTTGTCTTTTCAAAAAAGTGGGGAAAATATAGGATGTCTGAACAAGCTAGACAAGTGATTTTGGAATATGGATGCTACTTCATTCAATATAAAAAGTTCACATACATAAGGGTTAGTGGTTTTGAGGGAAGCTTGTAAGTTGCCTAGGTATGTAGATGATAAATTGATTTTATGTGAACTAGTAAAGGCAGCTAACACCTATGCATAAATTAATTGTTGGGAGGCATAAGACAAATATCAAATTCCCTATTCGAATTGGAAGGTATTCATGCCCTTCCATCATAAAGGCTAGGTTGATTGAAGATGAAATGTAGAAATTTGACATGGAAAAGTTTGAGGAAAGGGCTAGTTATGACATCATATGGGTATTTAACAACATTGTGAACACTTTTGAGCATGAGCCTCAATTTGAATATTATTGGATGAACTGTAGGGATGAAGAAGAGGTTAGATTAAGGGATTTCTCTAAAATGACCCTTTCACAAATAATTGATTTCAAAATTGCAGTTATTCCAGAAGGAATTGTGGATGATCCACATATGGTAAGAAGTAGGTATTATGTTGATCAGAAGGTGGAAGCATAGCCCATAATTCCCCAGATTGGAATGAGATAGAATTTGATGATTCCTATATAAGGATAAGCTGATGTAATGAGAAGAACTATAAATTGGTTAACTCATAAGGCATTGACCTATCAATTCATAATACCAAAATCTTAAATAATTTCAGGATCTTGGGAAACTTGAATGATGATATTCCACCCTGAAGGAGGGAGCATATAGAATGGATCCTCATGGGAGGAAAGGCCCTCAATTTCCCTAAAAAGGCCTACTCCTGAACTCATAGATGAGTGGACCAATAGCCACTAGTGGAACTAGCACTCCTATGTCAATTCTCAGGAAAAATATTGAAATCATGCTTTTGAAATCTATGGAAAATTCCCCCATTACTTTTGCAATGCCAATCCAGAAAAGGGGAAGGGCTTAACATCCCATGTAGTTTTCTCAAGTGTTTCACCAAAGCCTCATAATACTGATAAATTAATGAGTGGAGCGATAACAAGTGGTCTTACTCAATCTAAGTCATATAAGGAAGGGCAAAGAGAAGCTCCGATCTAAAAAGTTTGAAAGGGCACACAAGAAACATAAGGTCACTCATGTACCAGTATTGGTGAGAGTAGGTGCCACATGCCCAAAAAGCAAAGCACAAAGAAATGTAGTAATTGATCCTCCTGAATTTGAAAGGAGTGATGTTTATCAGGCACAACATGCCCCATCATTTCCACAAATGGGACAATCAGAGTCCTTATTCCCACCTCTACCTATGGAGGAAACAACAATGAAAGCTACTCAAGATCAAGCAACCTAGGAAAATGT
This sequence comes from Taxus wallichiana var. yunnanensis, assembly GCA_018340775.1. Lineage (NCBI taxonomy): Eukaryota > Viridiplantae > Streptophyta > Pinopsida > Cupressales > Taxaceae > Taxus > Taxus wallichiana. The sequence continues at coordinate 563,298,935 of CM031237.1, forward strand.
TGTAAATAGTTTAGTAAGAATCAAATCTTAACTCCAGGTATGAAGACATCTGAGACCCTGCTTACTAAAGATATGAGTATGCCTTTGATTGGAACATTGTATGAATCTACAAAGGCCCAAGATGATGTAATTGATGTTGATACTGGTGAGGGATTTTCCATGTTATATGCCCTCAAATTATCTATGAGTGAACCATTAATGACATTGATAGATGACCTCCAAACAAGTAAGGAAATAGAGAGAAATGCTCCTCCATTAAATAGTAAAGAAAAGGCTCAAGAAACAGATGCTCCTTCTATAAGACAAGTTGTTACACAATAAGGTAAACCATAATTTCCTAGTGGAGAAGATGTTAATACAGAGGTGTTAATAGAAGAGATTATTTTTGAAGTTTTTTCTCAAAAGTTGAAATTTTTTTAAAAGAAAAGGTGATGAAATTTCTAAGCAAAAGGACAAACCACAATTATTGGTGAAATAAGAATCGTTGATAAGGACATTTCAGAGAATCATGAGCATGAGGAGGGTAGGATGCCAACTCAAGAGTTTGAAGAATGAAGAAATCGTAACTCAAGAAAAGAAGGAGAAGTGGGATTAGTATTATCCATTGAAGAAATAAGGATAGGATGAGAAGGAATGGTTTTAGTCTCAGACTAAGGAGAGGAACATATGGTTATGAGAATAACCTAAAGCCTTAATTAAAAAGGTAGAATCATAAGTTTAGGATGAGTAAAATAGATGGTTGTAATGGTTTCCGTAAGGAACAAATGAATCCAAAAGAAAAGGTGGAACAAATTGGAAAAAGGGTGGATGAGCTAATTTCAAATGAAGAAAAGGATTTCCTTCCTATGTAAGCTATTGACCTTACTTTACTATGTATTTTCAAAAATAGTAAGAGTCTCAAAAAAAGCTATAACTATCACTAAAACCCACACTGAATCATCATGAGCTAAAACTTTGGAAGTAGAAATCCCCTTTGAAGGAAAGACTAGGGATGACATAATAACCAATGATTATAATGTCTAGATTATTCCCTTAGAAAATTCTTTAAGGGACCAACTAAATCAAGGGGTATTTGAAGCTTTCAATGACCTTTTACAAAAGTGGATGAAGATAGAATGACAAAGAAGTAGTTAAAGAGAAAGTTAAATCCCTGAGCTCGAGTTTGTAGTAATTGATTGGGAAACCTAGTTAGGCTCAAACAAGTGCCTCCATAGACACCCTTGAGGGAATGGATAAAATAAAAAGGTTTTCAAGAAGGTCCAGGAAGTAGACACATGGATTGAAAAATTAACCAAGAGGGGAAAGGAAGCAATTGTAGAGGCCAGGTCAAAATATGAAGATCTCAAAAATAGACTCAATGAAATTGATGAGATAGTTGAATAGTGTGACAATGAGATTTTCTATTTTGAAGGAATTCTTCCCAAGCTAGACCACATTACCCAACTCAGTGATGAGTTAGTTGAGCAGGAGGATATTGTGCCTATAGTAGTCAAAGGAAGCCAACATGATATTGAAGAGTTGTCAAAGATCAGAGTAGAGACCTTGAATGGGATCAAGGAAAAGCTTGAAATCAAGAGAAACTGGGTTGATGATACTCTCGATGCTATTGACTTGAAGTTAGAGGATATGGTCATTGATAAGTTCAAAAAGAGTTACGGGGATATGAAGATTGATTTCTTACTTAATTATTTTGAAAGGAATATTTGAAGAATGATTTCTCCTATGAAGTCATTAAGACCATGAGAAAGATTGAGAATAGAATTATAGAATTAAAAGCAAGACCACTAGAATACAAATAGAAAATGGGCCATTGCATTGATGCAATATCTAGGTAGGCACTAATTTTCCAAAGCATCATACAAGACTAGATGAGGATGAGGTTAATGAGTTATTCAAAAGATATGATGCATATATAGCAAGGTTTCTGAAAGAACAAGATATAGAAGTGGAAGCTGAAGAAGAAGAAAATACAGATGTAAAAGATGATGAACATGCTTAGGCATTGTTCTTTAAGTTGTATTTTCTTTTCATATTCCTTCTTTTAAACTGATACTTTAAAATAATACTTCTATTACATGGGATGTAATTTTTTTTGAAATTTTATTGTTCCCTTATTTCAATTGAAAAGTGGAAGAATGTAGTAATGTCATATTTACTTTGATGAAGTTAACATACATTTGGATAATCATGTAAATGATTGATATTTTTGTGCTTCTTGCATTTTGAATAAGGAACAAAATGGGGTTCTATAGGGGCCCCTTGCCCATGACAAATAAAGATATACATATGCCAGAGATAGAAACAATGAAAGGAAGGCAACATCTAGACATTTTTCAGCCCTACTTCATAGTTTCCTCCCAACAGGGGAAGCTTGTTCAAAAGCTTGTTTTTCCTCAAGCACAAACTCGCTTGAGCCTTGTGCTATTTGAAAAAAAATGACTAACCCTTCTAGGTCCCGGGACATTCCCATGTCCATCAATGCTTCCAGAGTCATTCTAGGATGACTCATGATTTTATCAAGTTTGACTTTCTTCTATTGTGATGACACCCAATCTAAAAGATCCAGACCTCCTGTGAAGAATTCATTTCCTTTCCCTTTGTGAAGGGTTCGATGTGCTAGGAGTGGTTTGAGAGGGGATGCCCGAGGTGATTGGAAGGGAAAGTATTACATGTTATTGGTTGGGCTGATTGTGAGGCCTTGAACTTGACCCAACCTCCCATTTCCTTGTGAAAGGTGGATTGTATTTAAAGAAGGAATTGGTTGAGGCCCCAAAACTCATGCTCTGCCTAAGGAGCACGATGCATTAAGTGGGTGGATGACCAAATTACAAATCTCCCCCTATTGTCTCGAGTGGAGGAAATTTCTTCCCTTGAATGGTGAGTAGACAATGATCGGTCCTCTTCTCCATCTGAGATAATGATTAGAGGTTGAGGTTGTGGTTCACCTTTCCTTTTCCTTGAAGATGACCTTGGTGCTGAAAATGGTTGTGAAGGCACAGTCTCTACTTGCTTTTTCTCTAGGAAATTGATTCTTTCCTCTCCAACTCATCTATTTTGTGGGAAATAATAGGCACAATGTCGATGGAGGATTTATCATACAACACATATGATTCCTTGGGAATATCTTTTGATACAAACCCCTCATCACATAAAAAGGGACATTGAAAACTAGTTTTCCTAAATACCTGAGGTCTTCTCTCGACCCAAGTATCTTTTTAAATCTTTGGGATTTTCAAGTGTTCCCATCTAAAAAGATGGAAATACATAACTTGAAGGCTATAAACATAAGATTGATCCTGATTAGCCTTGTAAGAAGTGATAACTAGACTTTTCTGGTATGTTAAGGGTCCTCTAGTGTCACCCGCACATTCTATATCAAACAGATCCTGAAAAAGCTTCATCAGGACCGCTTAAATCAAAAATCTGATTTAGTCTCTGAAGAAATTTCCTTTAGGATGTGAGCTACGAGTACCTTCACCATTTTTTTTTTGAAATTTCTTATACTTAGAACAAGAAGGGAAATGCATGATGATAATGAAATTGAGCTAGGTTTTATAATGAAAAGGAGACATATGTTTTTGATTTGGTAAAATATTTCCCATGAAATGAAGGATATTTTTCAGTTTCACACAAAGGAATTTAAGAATTGGAAAAGGTTAGGAATGAGAAGATCTGGTAAATCAAGGTGATTCGACAGAAACTATGTGTGGAAATTAAGCCAATGAGACATAAAATAGAGTGTGTGGTGCCCAAGGTAGATTCTTGAAAAGTGAATATGGATATATGTCATATCAGAGTCATCTGGAAGTGTTTAGAGATTGTTTGAAATGATTATCTAATCAATATCAGAAATAATGATTAAAGTAATTCACCAAAAATGATGACCTGATATCCGTTGAGCACAAGTGGAGTTGATTGAAAATACTTGCACTTTGTACATTTGGTAGTTTTAAAAGAAAACCTTTTTAAATGTCATGTTCTAGAACAAGTTTTGAAAAGGGAAATATTCCTTGGAATATTCATGCTTTTGGGGGAAAAAAATTTGAAGGTTAACAAGTGAAGAGGGTGATATAAAAGGAAAAAGGATAATCATGCAAAAAGGGGGTTAATTTTTCGAGAGTTATTCAAAGAAAAGAGAAGGAGAGAAAGTCGAGAGAAGCCATTTTCCGAAGGAACTTATTGAGAAACCAATTATTTCTGTGTATCTTTGAAATTGATCATGTCAAGATGGTTGTAAGTGTCCAGCCATTGATAAGATTTGAGATTGTAAATAAACTTTCCCTTGCTGATCAATTTGAAAAACCTTGAGTAAATCATGTTAATCATGAACCTTGTTGTGTCTTGCTATCATTTTGAGATATCTTCAAATAGTTATATGTGTTCTATTGCAATCTTATATTAGGAGTTCCTCTGAATCACACAAGATCTTGTCCTCGTGATAGTATTGTGGCATTTGCAATTACATTATGAAGAGATTTTTCATTTCATAATGCAATAAATGATTTAAATTCACTTTACTTTCATTTTGATGATACAAATTGTTTGTCAGTTTATGAGTGTATCATAGGCATGATGAATCAGGGACTTCTGATGTTTAATTAAGTCTTTAACATGAGATTTTGTGTTGAATCCTTGAAGAATGTGTGAAACCATGTGTGTCTTTGAGCTTTCATAGATGCACATTCTCTAGTTGAAGGTTCATTCTGACTATTTGAAGCCATTTTTCATTTTCTTTGTAGATTTTCCAACATTTGTTAAAAGTTCTCAAGAATTTGGTATAATCAACTTTATCCTGCTTAACTTCCCAACCAAAAATTACACATTCAGTAATAAATCATACATGAACCATCCCTCTTGCACTGTATATCCACAAATGTTGAAGAAGTTCATTGAATTTTCTATCCTTTACCAAAATATGTAGATGCAATCATTTTTATCATTGTCTTTAGTGACCTGGACCTTGTCTAGAAAACATCTTCATTCTCTAAGGTGACAACTCATGAGAGTTAGGTTATGTTGTATTGACCATGTTTTCTCAAGGTCTCCTTCAAATATTGCAAAGGGAGAGTCAAATACTATTAATCCATTGATATTCTCCACTAACACAGGTCACAAAATGGGTCCTCTCACCCTGGTTGAAGGCACAACCTAAAGTAGTGAGGGTAGGTCAAACCCTTAGCATGGTGTTATCCAGTCCTTTCCAAACTAGAGTAATAAAGAGTCATCTAAAATCCATCCCCGGCTACAAAATGAATCCTATTATGATTTGTTTGTCTCTAAGCATCTTGATCAACTTGTGATGTTGCTCGGTTTCAAAGGAAGGATCAATTTGGGTACCAACACCAATCTGGCACCGTTTTCGGGGACTATTTGTGCAAATACATATGCACATCGACCTATGGTAATGATTCTTATGCAAATATATTGTTTAAACGTCATCATTTGTTAAAATTTGTGAGAATTGCATGAGATCAGGAGTTTGTTGTGTAATATTTTCTAGTTTTAGTAAATGTTGCACTAGATCATGTGGATATTGATAAATATCGACAAAGGATGATCAAATCCATCGAGCTTTGTAGAAATTGAGTGTTGATAGACAGTTGAAAAATTACTTACAATGCTTTAGCATATCTAAGGTGAAAATCCTTGGTGGTGACTCCGTGTTAGTTTACAATTCTTGGCAATTACCAGTGTCTTAATATTTGTCAAGTAAATTTTGTCATTAATATTCACAAAGATGGAAGGAAGAAGATATTTCTTTACTAGGGATCCTACTAGAAAGTTATTTCCAGAGCTTGGGAAGGAAAATTCAAAAGGAAGACGAGTCTAGAGAGTATTGGGAATCAAGAGTCAAGAGAAAAGGTAGTACCAGTTCTGGAAGGTGATCAACCTGTAGTTGAGGATTACCCTACATCTTCAAATAACTTTGAATCAAATAGTCCTTGTGTAAAACTAAATTCTCCAACTGGTGAAGGGCCATCATTTGTGTCTGAAAAAATGTATCCCCCATTTTTTCCCTTCATCATCTAGGACTGATAGGGTGTTTCACAAAACTAAATCATTAGAGGATATTTACTTGGAAAGTTATACTCCTGTGCTCCAAAGGCCCCTGGTCCCCTATCATTTTGATTCTCTATAGGATCACCTCCTCAAGATAATATGGCTCAGCCTCCACCTAGACCTCCTTTTGTTGTCAATACTTTTGGACCAATAAATTTTAGAGGCATGGTTGGGTATCCTAATGTTGTACCCCAAGATGTGAGAAATAGGTTGCCTAAATTTTAGGGAAATAATGCCATTACTAGGGATCAACATTTGAGACTCTTCATTAACATGATGGAATATTTTGAAATTGAGTATGAGGATGTGTATATAAAATTATTCATTCATACTCTTCGAAGAGGATGCACGTGATTGGTATAAATATTTACTAGACAATTCAATAGACTCATGGAATGAGATGAAAAATGCTTTCAGATTACAATATGGGGATAAGACTAACCCAAGGTTCCTTCTGTTCGAGTTTGAGAATATAAAAAGAATCCCAATGAGTTTGTCCAAGATTTTAATACCAGATTCAATAAGACTTTGAATAGATTACCCATAATCCTGAGGCCAAGTGATGAGTCTTGTTTAATCAAATATTCTGATGCTTTTGACAAAAAGGCCCTACTACTTAAGAGATAAGAACCCTGGAACATTAAGGTAGGATTTCACTATGGCCTTGCAAATTGAAAATAATATCATGGTTGGAAAACCTCCTAAGAGAGAGGGTGTCAAATTGATTAATCCTGATAGACCTCAGTTGAAAAAGCAGTTGATCTGGAGGAGGTTGTGAAGACTTTGGTTGGGGCAGTTAAAGAAATATCTTACAAGTTGGCCAGAGTAGAAAAAGGGATAGGACAAGATCTCTCAAGGTCAGCATAAACCACAAAACTAGGATAGATTTGGAAATCATCCTAGGAATGATCACAGATCAGATGACAGAGGAAAGGGGCCCATGGGATCAGGTAATAAGCAACCACAACTTAGAGAGAATAGATTGGTCTGATCCTTTGACTTTTAGGGTTTCTATAGTGGAAGAGGCCCACATTATTGATTGGTGTGATAAGTGTTTCCTACCACACTCCCCATGTGATTTGAGTAAGGAGGTTGAAGAGGTAAATGATGATGAAGCTTATGGTGATGTGTGTATGATGGAATGCCCTGAAAATTCACAACAAAGGGCTACTTCAACTAAGTTAATAAGTTCTAGAACTATTCAAAGTTTCTGGGATTGCATTCACTGAGTATTACCTCTCTCACATGATGATGGTGTTGAGATTGATATGGTGCAAGAGTTTGATTTACCTAATCATGATTTTGAATATTTAAGGGCTTTAATGATTAAGAAATATGATGGGGAATACCTTTTGAGGAAGATAGGAAACTATTGATGAATGCAAAGTAGTTTACAGAAAAGGAATATAATACAAGAAGTAGAGTTATCAAAGGGGAGGTCCTCAGGCCAAACCAAAAACTCCACTTCTCACTAATATCCCCAAGGAACCCCTAAGAAGGATACATTTAACAAAGGCCCCATGTTGTTCCAAATAAAACTTGTACCCTAGCTCATGCCCAAATTACAAAGACTATTATACCACCTGGAAGGAATCATAAATCTCCCATCCAACACTACCTTACCCAAATATGTTCCATGTGATATAGCCCATATTTTGAGTCAAATCAAAGTCATTGTGCCTATTGTTGAATTTCTCAGAATCCCTGAGCATAGAAAATGGGCATTTGAGTATTTGGGATTTAAAGAAGAGATAATAACCCAAGGCAATAATGTGAATGGTGTGGATCTTCCTCCTGTCATCACAGAGCTTGAAATACCATAGGCCCTGGAAGAATTGGGAGAATCACCAGAAGTATACTTGGGTACTTCACTTGTGGAATCTCAACTTGATGTTGATCCTTTTTATACCACTTTGATCATCAAGGATAGGTTGGTGCACAACTTGTATGTTTGATTTGGGAGCTTCATGCAATGTGATGCCTCTTGAGGTGATGAATGAATTGAACATCAAAGTAACAACAACCTTTGGAAAGTGCATAGCTATGGATTCAAGGGAAGTGCTGTGATTGGATATGTTAAAGGGTTAATAGTGTAATTAGCATCTTACCTAGAAAATCCTTAACTATGAATGTGGTTATTGTGGATTGCCCGACCAAATGGGGAATGCTATTATCAAGGAAATGGGATGCTAGTGTGGGGGAAGTGTGTAAATGGATATGTCATATGCAACCATACCAGTGGAAGGAAATATTGTAAAGTTATATGGTGAAAAGAAGATGTTACATCTGATTGAAGATCCTAACAATGCTTCTTATGAAGTATTATATATAGATGTAGATGTTGACAATTTTGTTGGTTATGCAGATTTCAAGGAGCATGAAATTGATAAATGAAAATTTCTGAGCAACTTGGTTCCCCTGAACTTTGATGTTTGATGGAGCTTGTTCTAATTTTGGAAATGGTGTTGGTGTTGTCTTGATATCCCTAGATAAGAAAGAGTTCAATTTTTCTTTTAAACTCAAGTTCGAATGCACAAACAATATTGTAGAATATGAAGCATTGCTTTTGGGTTTAAGGATTGCTTGGAGATATGGTATTAAGGACATTATTGTTAAAGGGGATTTGGAATTGGTAGTCAAGAAAGTTTGAAAGTTGTATGCAACAAAGAATCAAAGAATGAAACAATATAAGCATGTAGTTTGGGATTTCATTGAAATGTTTGATTCCTTCAACATAGTATACCATGAAAGAAAAAAAATATGTAGCAGACAGATTGGTAGTATTGGGGTCTAGGTTTGAAAATTGCATAGTGTCTCCTTATTGTGAATATGACATTGAGGTATTGACAAGACCATTTTGTCCCTGATAATGTCAAACATTGGAAATTTTTTGAAGATGATGCCCAAATTCAGAGGTTTTTACAAAAAAGGAGAATTCACAAATCAAAATGTGGATTGGGAGCCAATGGTTTGTATTAATGAGGGTAGAGAGACCTTATTTGGTAAGGATATTATTCAGTTGAAGACAAATACTATTCCAAGAGGTTTGGTTGCACTAGAGTCAAAATTTGATAATGTTGATCACATTGTTAGTAGGCATATGTCAGCTTGAGAGATGTGGAGAACACAACCTAGGGACAAACAATAAACCTAGGAAAATATGGCTAGGTAGTAACTGAATAAGGAAGAAAAGCAATCATATGTCCAACTATTGAAAGAGTACAAGACTGCTTGGCATGGTCATATTCAAAATTAAAGGCATATAGGGAAGACCTTTTCCAGCATGAAATACCACTAGAAGCTAATGCCAAGCCATTCAAGAAAAAGCAAAGACCAATCAATCCACTTCTCTCCCTCAAAATGTAAGAAGAATTAAAAAATCTAAGGGATGGAGGCATCATACAACCCATAAGGTATTCTTCATGGGTGGAAAATTTAGTGCCAGTTTGAAAAAGAATGGAGATATAAGGTTGTGTGTGGATTTTAGGAACTTGAATAAGGCATCAATCAAAGATAATTATCCCCTTCCCAATATGGATAACATGTTATAGTTAGTTACTGGCTCAGAATTATTGTCTACTCTGGATGGATTCTCAGGATATAATCAAGTGGTGGTGAAACAGTTAGAAAGAATCAAACCACTTTCACCACTCCATGGGGTACTTATGTGTATGTAAGAATGCCATTTGGTCTGATGAATGTTGGAGAAACATTTCAAAGAGCTATGGATGTAGCATTCTCAGGATACATAAATGATTTCATTGTTGTGTACTAGGATGATGTGACAATATTCTCAAGGAAAAGGAGTGATCACTTGCAACATCTAGAGAAAATGTTGTTAAGGTGTAGAGAATATGGCATTTCACTAAATCCTAAAAAGTGCCACTTTGGGGTTCAAAAGGAAAAGTTGTTGGGACACATTGTATCTAAGGAAGGGGTCATGATAGATCCTGAAAGAGTGGAAGCTATTGGAAAAGTCCCTATACCCAAAACCAAAAAGGAATTCAATCCTTTTTTTGGACAAATAAATTTCATTAGGAGATTTATTTCTAACTTTTTTGAAATGACTATCCCCATTATGAGTATGCTAAAAAAGGATCAGGTTATCAAATGGGAGGAAGAAGTTATCCAAGATTTTGTTGGGATTAAAGAAGCATTAAAGAATGCCCCTATTTTGGCAGCTCCTGATTACAAGAAATCTTTTCAAATGTTTTCTTTTGCTTCTAAAAATACTATTGCATTTATACTATTGCAAAAGGATGATGAAGGAAATGAAAGGCCAATTGCTTTCTTTAGTAAAGCACTTCAAGGAGTAGAATTGAAATATACTATCATGGAAAAGTAAGCTTTCTCTTTGGTAAGAGCAAAAATTTTCAGACCATATATCTTGAGCTCCAAGATCACAACTTATGTTCCTCATACTATGGTCAAGGATATTTTATCAGAAATGGAAATCTCAAGAAAAAGGTGTTGGTGGGTAAAAAAATTACAAGAGTATGACATGGATATTCAAACCACCAAGTTAGTTAGGGGTTTAGGGTTGGAAAAGCTAATGGTAGAGAGAAAAACTTGTAGGTAATGGAAATAAATGAAATTGAGGAGAAGTATGAATGTCCATGAAAGATTGATCAATTTGGCATGGTACAAGGACATCATGTTTTATCTTAAGAATTTGGAATGTCCTGGACATTTGAGTAAAAATTAGAAGAGGCACTTAGGTTAGCTTCCTAGAAATATATTATCACTGATTATGGATTGGCATGGAAGAATCCTGAAGGGATTCTCTTAAGGTGCATTATTGAAGATGAAGCCCCTAAACTAGTTGTTGATTTTCATGGAGGATTTTTTGGGGAATTTTCTGGAAGAGTAACTTCTCACAAGATCTTAAGGGCTGGTTATTGGTGGCCCACACTTTTTAAAGATACAAATCTGTTAGTGAGAAAATGTGAGAGTTTCCAATGCTTCTCAAGAAGATTGAAAGCTTCAGGAGCTCTCCCTTTACAACCAGTATCAATTGAAGCCCCTTTTAAATAGTGGGGTATGGAATTTGTTGGAGAAATCTCAGATCCTTCAAGTGTAGGCCATAGATGGATATTGGTGGCTATTGATTATTTCACCAAATGGGTTGAGGAAATCCCTACTAAGAAAGCAACTCACCTAGATTGTTATGGATTTTGTCTTAAATCACATAATCTACAGATTTGGAGTGCCTACCAAAATAATTGTTGATAATGCTATGAGATTTTGAGCTAAACCCTTGGTGGCCATGTGTTAGAGTATGGAATAAATCTCACATATGCATCTAATTACAATCCCCAAGGTAATGGACAAGCTGAATCAAGCAATAAGAATTTTTGAAAATAATCAGGAGGACATTGGAGATAAATAAACAAAGATGGGGTGAACAATTGAAGTTTGTTGTTTAGGTTGATAGAATTACTATTAAGAGAGCTACTGGAAAAATCCCTTTTGAATTGGTGTATGGAACTCAAGCCCTCCTTCCCTGCACATGCAACTATCTTCCTACCAATTTATTTGACAATTTGAGGATCAAGAAGTTAGTCCATATGATGCAAGGATAAATCAAATTGTTGAATTGGATGAAGAAAGAAGAGAGTCCCATCAGAGACATTTGAAATTTAGGGAAAAGTTGAAAAAATTATTTGATAAAAAGGTGACTCCTTGAGTTTTTAGTGTAGGAGATCTTGTGTTACTATGGGATAAAGGCATGAGGAAAAGGAAAACATGGAAATTTTGATGCATTATGGATGGGTCCTTACTCCATTGACATCAGAATTGGTGAGCATACTTTCTTCTTAAAGGATTTAGATGGAGAACTACTTGAGTTGCCTGTTAATGGAAGGAACTTGAAGCACTTTCTTGATTGATCTCTCAAAATCAAGGTATGCACTATTGTATAATGTATAGTTTTTTTTTTTTTTGTTCATTTTTAGTTTTTTGTCCTTATTTGTCTCGGTCCTTGGTGACCATTTGTTTTGGGTTTCTCGGTGTGTTTTCTGGGGAGTTGGTTGTTATCACTTTTTTCGTATGCTGGTTTTTTTACTCCATGGCCCAATGGATTTTGGCACAGTGGTCTTCTTTTATTTGCACCATGGTTTGTTCTTGAGCACTCATAGGGAGTGCTCATCCCGAGTCAGAGCTAGTGTTGGTGCTTGATTTAATCTCGCCCCTATTTGGTTAAGATTTTCCATCATTGTCTGCTATATTTTTTTCTTTCCCTATAGGGTGTGAGTTGGCTTTATGGTTCTTCTATGTATGGTTTAGTCTTTCCTCTTTTCGGTTGAGGATCATGTCTGGATATGCATTATTTGGTGGTTTTTGGGGAACCCATTGTGTTTTAAGTTTTGAAGTTGGAGGGATCACCTGTTGTAAATTATTTTGGGTCTTGTCTTTTTATTTTTGTTTTCTCTCCCATTTCCCACTGATACGTGGCGTAGCTCCCAATTGATTGTGGTATGGTGGGTCAAATTTACAAACTTGTAATTTTCTATCACATTCACAAAGTGCAAAATCAGCCCCGTTACCCGATAAATATTCTTGAATATTTGCAATCAAAAAGTAACACAAGCAATTTCTCAATTGGTGTCAAGGAGTGTACATTTGTCATAATTGGAGTGGATGTGGGGAAGTAGTGCATATTTTTAGCTTTGCACATTTAAGAGGAAAGGAGTAAAGGTGTAAAAGGTTTCCAAAACCACAAGGGACACATGGCTACTTATATGAAAAAGGTGGGGATGGGTCACCGGGGCACTCAAAGCATTTTTTGTTTGAAAGGGAAATGGGATAAAACTATAGAAAAAGGGGCAACCCCCTACTATCACCCAAGTGTGACCATGTGTTGAGCCCGTGTTGAAAACCAAAAAGTGGATGGGTGGGTCAAGTTTTCCAAAAGTGTGTAAGTTCTCAAATGCTGCAAAATTACAAAAGGTGCCCCCAAGCCCATGTTAGTGAAAAGTCTTATTCCACATGGATGACTCATTTTCAAAATTGAGAATGAAGTGGATTGAATGGTCATGATGCATTGCATTTATTTCTGCCACCATTAATGTTGCTACACAAATCAAGGATGTTTTAAAGCTCATGTGAATGCTTTCATCTTTATTTACCAATTTTTGATTTTTGTTTGCTACCTTTGTGATTTTCATGGATAATTATCATGTTATTAGATGTGAAGCTTGAATTGTAAACCTGAGGACTAAAAAGGTTGTTGATTTGGATTTAAATTACTTAGGTGCATGTGGATTGACTTATTGGTAAGAGCTTATAAACTCATGTGTTTCTCTTTCAGTGGCAAGTTGGTTTAAAGAAAAGTTAGGGTTTTGAAGATGAAGACCATGCCATCTTTGTTCTCGGTTGTGTCAGGGGTCATGAGTGATTTGGACAAGATTATAAACATGGACTTGATGTGTGTTGATCTAGATGATTTTCTTCAGAGACTTAATAGCCCCCATAAGAGTGAATCCCTAAAAGCAATTCAAGATAGTCATATTGCTTTAGCAGGTGCTATCCCACCAATAGTTCATTTCCCAGAGTTGGTGTGGCATTGTGCTATGAATTATGATCCCAAAAAGAGGGAAGTATTAGATGGGAGTGGGGATGTAGTTTTGACATTGACACCTACAACCATTAGAATAATGTTAAAATTTCTGTAATCACCAACCCGATCACCATTGCTATCAAATTATCCCTACGGGATTATGAAGCAAAGAAAAAGGACTATGCCAAGATGATAAATACAAAATGGCTTATTACAAAAAAGACAATGGCTAGAATCCCTAAAAATCTAGTTAGGGCACAATTTGTTGAAGAGGTTGAAGATATCATTGTGTTACTAAGTCGAATGGCGGGTTTGGAAACTGTAAATGAATTTAAGGAATGGATGGTTACCTACATATGGATCATTTTGGAGAGAAAAGGGAGCATTGTTGGGAAAATTTCATTGCAGAAGCACTCCATGGCCACATGGTCACCTTAGCAGTGAGAATTGAGATGGGTGATAATTTAGAGCTAGAATTTTATATGATGACTTACTTAATCTAATGTTGTTGGGCATAGACATTTCTCGGGTTTATCACCACATGTAGATTTCAAGAAGTGCAAATGCATGAGATATTCCCCAACTGCAACTGATCAATGGAGTGGGAATGTAAGGTTAGTTAATGATGCTTTCTTTGCCCCAATCATTTGTCTTTTCAAGCCTAGAGTGGGGACAATATAGGATGTTTGAACAAGCTAGACAAGTGATTTTGGAATACGGATGCTACTTCATTCAATATAAAAAGTTCACATACATAAGGGTTAGTGGTTTTGAGGGAAAGCCTTGTAAGTTTCCTAGGTATGTAGATGATAAATTGATTTTATGTGAACTAGCAAGGTAGCTAACACCTGTGCATAAATTAATTGCTTGGGAGGCATAAGACAAATATCAAATTCCCTATTCGAATTGGAAGGTATTCATGCCCTTCCATCATAAAGGCTAGGTTGATTGAAGATGAAATGCAGAAATTTGACATGGAAAATTTTGAGGCAAGGGCTAGTTATGACATTAGATGGGTATTCAACAACATTGTGAACACTTTTGAGCATGAGCCTCAATTTGAAGATTATTGGATGAACTGTAGGGATGAAGAAAGAGGTTAGATTAAGGGATTTCTCTAGAATGACCCTTTCACAAATAATTGATTTCAAAATTGTAGTTATTCCTAGAAGGAATTATGGATGACCCACATACGGTAAGCAAGTATTATGTTGATCAGAAGGTGGAAGCACAACCCATAATTCCCCAGATTGGAATGAGATAGAATCTAATGATTCCTATATAAGGATAACTGATGTAATGAGAAGAACTATGAATTGGTTAACTCAGAAGGGCATTGACCTATCAATTTAGAATACCAAAATCTTAAATAACTTCAAGGAGTTTGGGAAACTTGAATGATGATATGAAGGAGGGAGCAGATAGAATGGATCCTCTGGGAGGAAAGGCCCCTCAATTTCCCTCAAAAAGGCCTACTCTTGAACTCATAGATGAGTGGACCTCAACCGCTAGTGGAACTGGCACTCCTATGTCAATTCTCAAGAAAAATACTGAAAGCATGCTTTTGAAATCTATGGAAAATGCCCCCATTACTTTTGCAATGCCAATCCAAGAAAAGGGGAAGGGCTTAGCATCCCATGTAGTTTTCTCAGGTGTTTCACCAAAGCCTCATAATATTGAGAAATTAATGAGTGGAGCCATAACAAGTGGTCTTACTCAATATAAGCCACATAAGGAAGGGAAAAGAGCAGCTCCTGATCTAAAAAGTTTGAAAGGGCACACAAGAAACATAAGGTTCTCATGTACCAGTCTTGGTGAGAGTAGGTGCCCACACACCCAAAAGAACAAGCACAAAGATGTAGTAATTGATCCTCCTGAATTTGAAAGGAGTGATGTTTATCAGCACAACATGCCCCATCATTGCCATAAATGGGACAATCAGAGTCTCCTTATTCCCACCTCTACCTGTGAAGGAAACAACAACAAAAGCACTCAAGATCAAACAACCCAGAAAATGTTGTAGATAGTTTAGTAAGTAGCCAAATCTTAACTCCATGTATGAAGACATCTGAGACCCTTCTTACTAATGATATGAGTATGCCTTTAATTGGAACATTGTATGAATCTACTGAAGGCCAAGTGATGATGTAATTGATGTTGATATTGGTGAGGATTTTCCATGTTAGATGCTCTCAAATTATCTATGAGTGAACCATTAATGATACCGGTAGATGACCTCCAAACAAGTGAGGAAATAGAGAGAAATGCTCCTCCATTAAATAGTAAAGAAAATTCTCAAGCAACAGATGCTCCTTCTATAAGACAAGCTGTTGTAAAATCAGATAAACTAGAATTGCCTAGTGGAGAAGATGTTAATATAGAGGTGTTAATAGAAGAGATTGTTTCTATTTCTATTGAAGTTACTAAGGCTGATGAAATTTCTCAAAAGGGAAAATTTGTTTATAAAGAGAAAGTAGAGGTAGCACAAACCACAATTATTGGTGAGATAAGCATTGTTGATAAGGACATGCAACTCCTAGATGGAAATGTGGAGTTGGCTTCAGATGAACAACCTACCATATCATTTCCAGGAGCATCATCAGAGCACGAGGAGGGTAGGATGCCAACTCAAGTAGAGTTTGAAGAATGAAGAACTCGTAAGCTAGTTAGTAACTCAAGAAAATGTTGAAGGAGAAGTGGGGTCCAAGTATGGCATCCATTGAAGAAATAAGGAAGGAATATCCCTTGACTATTGATATAAATCAAGGAAATAATGATCAACTTCAGTCTCTAGACCAAGGAGAGGAACATCCAAAAGAATTATTAACACAAGGTGAGAATAACAAGATGGTCATTGAAGTAAATAATGAAAAATAGGTAGAATCACTAAATCTAGATGAGTAGGGGGTTTTCAAACAGTTGATGGTTGTCCCTGAGGAGCCTCAACCTGAATCACAAGAGGAAAAGGCTGGAAAAAATTTGGCAAAAGGGTGGATCAGTGAGCTAATTTCAAATGAAGAAAAATAGGTCCTTCTTGTGCAAGCTATTGACCTTACTGCTTTGTCTTTTCCAAAGATAGTAAGAGCCTCAAAAAGAGCTAGAACTATCACTAAAACCCACACTGACTCATCAAGAGCTAAAAATTTGGAAGTAGCAATCCCCTTTGAAGGAAAGACTAGGGATGACATAACAACCAATGATTATAATGTCCAGATTATTCCCTTGGGAAAGCCTTCAAGGACCAACTAAAGAAAGGGGTATCTGAAGTTGTCAATGACCTTTTACAAAAAGTGGATGAAGATAGAATGAAAATAAGTAGTTAAAAGAGCAAGTTAAAGCCCTGAGCTCGAGTTTGCAACAATTGATTGGGAAACCTAGTCAGGCTCAGACAAGTGCCTCCATAGACACCCCGAGGGAATGGATAAAATAAACAAGGCTATCAAGAAGGTCAGGAAGTAGACACATGGATTGAAAAATTAACCAAGAGGGGAAAGGAAGCAATTGCAGAGAGGCCAGGTCAAAATATGAAGATCTCAAAAATAGACTCAATGAAATTGATGAGATAGTTAAATAGTGTGACAATAAGA
Source organism: Taxus wallichiana var. yunnanensis (assembly GCA_018340775.1). NCBI lineage: Eukaryota > Viridiplantae > Streptophyta > Pinopsida > Cupressales > Taxaceae > Taxus > Taxus wallichiana. The sequence goes on from CM031237.1 coordinate 563,316,140, forward strand.
TTTTCTATTTTGAAGGAATTCTTCCCAAGATAGACCGCATTACCCAACTCAGTGATGAGTTAGTTGAGTAGGAGGACATTGTGCCTATAGCATTCAAAGGAAGCCAACATGATATTGAAGATTTGTAAAAGATCAAAGTAGAGACCTTAAATGGGATCAAGGAAAAGCTTGAAATTAAGAGAAACTGGGTTGATGATACTCTCGATGCTATTGACTTAAAGTTAGAGGATATGGTCATTGATAAGTTCAAAAGAGTTATGGGGATATGAAGATTGACTTCTTACTTAATTATTTTGAAAGGAATATTCTGAAGAATGATTTCTCCTATGAAGTCATTAAGACCATGAGAAAGATTGAGAATAGAATTACAAAATTAAAAGCAAGACCACTAGAATACAAACAAAAATGGGCCATTGCATTGATGCAATATCTAGGTAGGCACTGATTTTCCAACATCATATAGGAGAATAGATGAGGATGAGTTTAATGAGTTATTCAAAATATATGATGCATATATAGCAAGGTTGCCGAAAGAACAAGATACAAAAGTGGAAGCTAAAGAAGAAGAAAATGCAGATGCAAAAGATGATGAACATGCTTAGACATTGTTCCTTAAGCTATATTTTCTTTTCATATTCCTTCTTTTAAACTGATACTTTAAAATAATACTTCTATTGCATGGGATGTAATTGTTTTTCTAAATTTTATTGTTCTTTTATCTCAATTGAAAAATGGAAGAATGTAGTAATGTCATATTTACTTTGATGAAGTTAACATACATTTGGATAAGCATGTAAATGATTGATATTGTTGTGCTTCTTGATTTTGAATAAGGAACAAAATGGGGTTCTATAGGGGCCCCTACCCATGACAAATAAATATATACATATGCCAGAGATAGAAATAATGAAAGGAAGGAAACATCTAGACACTTTTCAGCCCTACTTCATAGTTTCTTCCTATGAGGGAAACTTGTTCAAAAGCATTTTTTTCCTCAACACAAACTCACTTGAGCCTTGTAATGTCTAAACAAAAATGATTGACCCTACCAGGTCCCAGGACATTCCCATATCCATTAACACTTCAGATTCATTCTAGGATGACTCGTGATTTTCTCAAGCTCAACTTTGTTCTGTTGTGATGACACCCAATACAAAATAATCATACCCCATGTGAATAATGTCATTTTCATTTTCCTTTGTGAAGGGTCGACATGCTAGGAGTGGTTTGAGAGGGGATGCCCGAGGTGATTGGAAGGGAAAGTATTGCATGTTGTTGGCTGGGCTGATTGTGAGGCCTTGAACTTGACCCAACCTCCAATTTCCTTGTGAAAGGTGGATTTTCTTTGGGAAGGAATTGGTTGAGGCCCCAAAAATCATGCTCTTCCTGAGGAGCACGATGCATTAAGCAGGTGGATGACCAAATTACAAATATCCCCCTGTTTCCCAAAGAGGAAATTTCTGCCCTTAAATGACAAGCGAGAAAATGATAGTCCTCTTCTCCATCTGAGATAATGATAGGAGGCTAAGGTTGTGATTCACCTTTCCTTTTCCCTGAAGATGAACCTAATGCTGAAACTAGTTGTGAAGGCATGGTCTCTACTTGATTTTTCTCTAGGAAATTGATTCTCCATTCTAACTCATCTATTTTGTGGGAAATAATAGGCACAAGTGTTCGATGGAGGATTTATCATATAACACATATGATTCCTTGGGAATCTCTTTTGATACAAACCCTCATCACATAAAAAGGGACATTGGCTGGTTTTCCCTGATACCTGAGGTCTTCTCTCGACCCAATATCTTTTTAAATATTTGGTATTTTTCAAGTTTCCCATCTAAAAAGATGGATTTACATAACCTGGAAGGCTGAAAACATAGGACTTATCCTTATTAGCCTTGGTAAGAAGTGCTAACCAAACTTTTCGATATGTTAATATTCCTCTGGTGTCACCCACACACTCTATATCAAATAGACCCTGAAAAGGCTTCATCAGGACCGCTCAAATCAAAAATATGATTTAATTCCTTTGAAGAAATTTCCTTCAGGGTTATGAGCTACGAGTACCTTCACCATTTTTTGATGAATTTTTTTATACTCAACAAGAAGGAAATGCATGATGACAATGAAGTTGAGCCTAGTTTTATAATAAAAGGAGACATGATGTTCTTGATTTGGTGAGATATTTCCCATAAGATGAAGGATATTTTTTTAGTTTCCCATAGAGAGAAATTTAAGAATTGGAAAAATTAAGGAATGAGTAGATTTGGTAAATCAAGGTGATTCAATAGAAACTATGTGTGGAAATTAAGCCAATGAGACATAAAATAGAGTGTGTGGCTCCCAAGGTAAATTATTGAAAAGGTGAATATGGATATATTTCATATCGAGTCATCCGAAAGTGCTCATATATTGTTTGAAATGATTATCTAATCAATATGGGAAAGAGTGATTAAATTAGTTCTCTAGAAATGATGACTCGAAATCCTAGTTGAGCACAATTGGAGTTGATTGAAAATACTTGCGCTTTGTACATCGGTAGTTTTGAAAGAATTAAATGCCATATTCTAGAACAAGTTTTGAAAAGGGAAATAATCCTTGGAATATTCATACTTTTGGGGGAAACTTTGAAGAATAACAAGTGAGGAGGGTGATATAAAAAAAAAAAGGATAATCATGCTAGAGGTGGGGTTAATCTTTCTGAGAGTTATTCAAAGAAAAGAGAAGGAGAGAAAGCTAAGAGAATCCATTTTCCGAAGGAACTTATCTGAGAAGCTAGTTATTTCCTGTGTATCTTTGAAATTGATCATTTCAAGATGGTTACAATTGTCCAGCCATTGATAAGCTTTGAGATTGTAAAAAACATTCCCTTCCGATCAATTTGAAAAAACTCTAGTAAATCATGTTAATCATGAACCTTGTTATGTTTGTTATCATTTTGAGATATCTTCAAATTGTTATATGTGTTCCTGTTGCAATCTTATATTAGGATTTCCTTTGAATCACACAAGATCTTGTCCTCATGATATTATTGTGGCATTTGCAATTACATTATGAAGAGAGTTTTCATTTCATAATGCAATAAACAATTTAAATTCACTTTACTTTCATTTTGATGATATAGATTGTTTGTCAGTTTATGAGTGTATCATAAGTGTGATGAATCAGGGACTTATGATGTTTAATTAAGTCTTTAACATGAACTTTTGGGTTGAATCCTTGAAAATGTGTGAAACCGTGTGTCTTTGAGCTTTCATAGATGCACATTCTCTAGTTGAAGGTTCATTCGACTATTTGAATCCATTTGTCATTTTTCTTTGTAGATTTTCCAACATTTGTTAAAAGTTCTCAAGAATTTGGTATAATCAACTTTATCCTATTTAACTTCCCAACCATAAATTTCACATTCAGTATTAAATAATACATGAACCATACCTACTTGCATTTATTTCCAAAAATGCTGAAGAAATTCATAGAATTTGTCTATCCTTTACCAAAATATGCAGATGCAATCAGTTTTTATCATTGTCTTTAGTGACTGGACCTTGTCTAGAAAACATCTTCATTCTCTAAGGTGATAGCTCGTGAGAGTTAGGTTATGTTGTATTGACCATGTTTTCTCAAGGTATCCTTCAAATATTGCAAAGGGAGAGTCAAATATTGTTAATCCGTTGATATTCTCCACTAACACAAGTCACAAAATGGGTCCTCTCACCTTGGTTGAAGGAACAACCTAAAGTAGTGAGGGTAGGTCAAACCCTTAGCATGGTGTTATCCAATCCTTTCCAAACCAGAGTAATAAAGAGTCATCTAAAATCCATCCCCAACTATAAAATGACTCCTATTATGATTTGTTTGTCTTTAAGCATCCTGATCAACTTTTGATGCTACTCGGTTTTAAAGGAAGGATCAATTTGGGTACCAACACATCCATTGGAATCTAATGTTATGCATGAGAACAAGTGGGATGTCACCCCATAAAATTGGTAAATGGTATATTTCTCTATTGTGTTGTCATGAGGGGTCTCATAATTCGGTAGATTGTAAGAAGAGTCTACCAAGAGGTGGAGTAAAGAGATTCCTATTTTTGGTGAAGGTGACCTCATAGCTATTCGGCCCCTTCTTCCTCCCATGTGATAGTTTAAAAATTCAGAAACTCCTTCTTCTCTTTCTCTTTACCTTCTCTATATTCTTCTCATGAAATTCAAGCTCTTATACTATTAAACCAGTAAATAGAATGCTTGGAGTCACTAGATGTGCTGATGTAAATATTATCAAGGTTGAAATTCTTTAAGATACACACCCAATCTGAAAAATAGAGTTACAAACAAGGAGGTATAATGGGACACCTTCAAAAGGAACTTGGTTACACACCTATGAAATATAATCTTTCAATATTGTTCTACTGGGTATGCCATAAACTATTATCATTAAATAATAACACCCTCTATTTTTTATCATGAATCGTGAATGAGAAACCAGTGGTTTCAGGTAACATAGGATTTTCTTTCATTTGTGGGATTTATAATAGAGAGGAACCTCCATATTATATAATTCCTCAACCTTATATTACTGTTAAACTACTCCAAGAAGGGAAATTCTTCTATCTACTTCTATCCTAAGCTTCCAAGGAATAGAGAGAGAGAGAGAGAGAGAGAGATTTCATGAAAATGGAAATCATAAGCTACAGAGGTGATTGCACCAAGAAAGGAATGGGAAAAATTCATATGAGTGAAAATGAGATGAAGAGTGGGAAAGAGAGAGATAAGACACAAATGAAACAGTCCCTAACTACATTTTTCAACATCATTTCTAGGGATCACAATGGATCGATCCTATAATAAGAATATAAATTGCACAAAACCTAGAATATGCAATGAAAGGAAAGGAAAATGTAATAAAAAATGACTAGGGTAGAGAATAGCTACAAAACATGGATTTATTAAATAAATTAATGAACAATTCATTACAATTGCAAAATAAAGGAAAGGATCTTCTTAAAAATACTCAAACCAAAGGCATGCAACTAAACATTCTTTGTGGAAAATTTTTACACATTTCCATTACATGAACATTCCCCCCTAAAAATGTGCCTTAGCACTTACATTTATTGATTTAGAGAGAGGAGGGAGAGATACATCTTGTAGAGAAATTTTTAATGGTCCCAACCATCCAAAAGATAAAAATGATTGCTCTACATAGGATGATTGAAATTTGGTTGGATTTGATATGTTAACAAAATCTTGGAGCCCAAGAAAACGTGTTGCTTCTATGATTAAATGATCTCACCTGCAATTATACATAGCCCAAACTATTTTCCTCCTTTTCACCCATTTAGACCCACCAAAATTTGATTCTCATGATACCAAATCAAATTGCTTGAGGAGAGCTTTCGAATGAGACCAATTTTGTGTAATTTGGATTAGGGGATCGAAATATATCATCATTTTAATATTTTACACACCGATATGCACAAGAATGTGACAAGTGGAATAATTTTATTAGATCGAAAAATTCCATATACCCATGTGTGCATCATTTCATACTTTACTATGTGCTCATCTCTCATTAGGTCATGGGATTGGGCCTTGCTTCCTTTCACTTTTATCTTCTTTCCTTTTCCTTAGAAAATAGGTCTATCTTAATGAAATATGGACCAATATGAAATGCCAAATTTCCCATAACTATCATACTATAATTTTCTCTTTGCCTTCCTCTTTAAAATTGTGAGCCAATAAAATATTTCCAAGCAAATTTGTAATTTAATTTTTCAAAGCCCCTAGCTGACCAATTTCAAATTATGAGCCAATGAGGGGACTCCACACACTTTGTATGCTAGTATTTTTGATTTCATGCCTCGACACCCATGAAACATTAGCCAATGAGATCATTTCATGCCCCCTCACATGTCAAGTGCCTTTAAAATCCCACGACCGATAAGCTGTGAATCTTTGAGCCATAAGGAATCTCCACACATTGATGCGTTATTAGAATTTTGACGGTCTCATCGAGACAATTGTGAAATATTGGCCAATGATACACTCCACATCATTTGTATTTCTAGACTTTTTAGACTTTCTTAAGCCTTCACATTTTTAGAATTTAAAATGAGAACCAATGAAATGGCTCCATGTGTCTACAAAATTTTCATTTTTAGGGTTTGATGACTTAAAATCACAAATTCATTATTAAGGGACTTATAAAATTTTGGATTTAAATTACTACCACATAACCCCTTTGGCCATGTCGACTTGAGGAACCTAATGAAATATAAATTGTTTCTAATTCTGGAGAACTTCGAGTTTGGAAGATTTAATCGCCTAAGGAATTTTTGGAATGCCGACACATAGCCCACCTCTAGTCATTGATCTATCGCCACATGGCCCTTGGGATAGAACCTCTTACTTCTATCATGTGTCTCTGCTAATGTTGACACTTTGAATTTGATGGTCAAATGAACGTCACTCAAATTTTAACAATCTGCCTATTTTTTTGAACTATGCTCCCATGGATTTTGAATAGAATAGTCAATGCATTTGGGAAGTTCAATTTGATAGCCATTTAACTATCACATAATTGTAAAAAAATGGTTATGCCCATTTTTGAAGCTTATTGAGGCCAAAATAATCCGGAGGTAATTTTGGATAATAGTGTGTTAAATATCTAAGTATAAATCATGATGGTCTACCTAATGAGTTTCCAATATCTTAGTGGTTATGATAAGCTTCAAGGTATCCGGAAGTTTGAGTTCGATTAGTGTGTGCCTTAATAAGGGTTTAGATCATCATATACTGTGTGTGTGCATGACAAGAGTGGAAATGTGTAGTTAAAGATGTGATTTTTAGTATCTAGCATCCATGGTGACTAAGAAGTAGGGTAGAAAGTTTCCATAATGTTTATGATAGTGAGAAGGATAGTTAAACATAATGGAAGGTTCTTGAGGTGGTTTTGAAGGTATTCTACATGTTATTTGAATGTATCCATGAAATTTCTACATATAACTCAATGGTATATATAGTATAGTGTATTTAAGGTACATATGATCTAGTGCTTATTACAGAGATGCTACAGTGTCTAGGTGATTTGACAAGATCAAATGCTCAATGTCTTGGTTATGATTTCCAAAAATGGTGACCTACTAATTTGAATGTTGCTACTATACATGGCATGAGCTATGTGGACTGAATTTAAAGAATCGCAATGTTTTTATGGCTTGTACAATCATATTAAAGTGTGAATCTTGTGTAAAGTGGTAAAAACCGAGGATTGTAGATTGAGATAACTTGTTACAGAGCTTACAAAGTGTTGATCTTAGATAAAAACAAAGTATGAGAATTCTAGGTTTGTATATGAAGTATGATTGTGTTCTCCAAGTTTGTAAGAATGAACTCGAGTCACTAGGTAGTAGACCATAAAACATGCTTGTGATGACTTGAAAAGTGATTATGCATTATTTTGCCACTTCAAATTGATTAAAACACTTTGGGTAGTCGAGAATTAAGCCAGAATCTTAAACCAATGTGTCAAATTTATTGTGTGCTTTATGTTGGATCTTACATCATCAAAGTCTCTTGTTTTGAGTTTCATTGGTTATGGATTCTTTAAGGTGATTGAGCACTCAATGGTCTAGTAAGTGCATTATTATTTTCATTTGAGTCTATAAAATAAAGGAAAGTGTGTTTCTATTATCGAAAAGTTGAATAGAAAGACTTGATTTGAGTTGTCTCGGTCAAAAGAATCAAAGTTTGAGTCAAAAGAGGTATCTCATAGTGGTATCTCGGGTGGTGCATGAATCAGTATAGTAGGTTTGGGCATTGTCACATCTTTAAAACAAAGAAGAAAAGGTAATTTTTTCATTTATCAAGTGTTATTTAGGGATGTGTTAGGGCTCATGCAAGGTCATGATATGCCAATAAAGTCCTATGAGTTGTGGAGGAATAGTTCCAAGTCTACAATATTAATCCAAAATGTGAAAATTATATTCACCTATCATCATGTCTTAAGCTGAGAATATGTTTCAAATGCTTATATGAAACAAATAATAAATTATGCGTCAAAGATTTTGTTTCTTGTGTGTGGTTATCGAATGTTGTCAACATTATTAGGATAAAATTAGAAATTGTAAACTACATGTATGTTTACTCTAAAATCTGAGAAGATGTTTAGAGTAAGGGGATCAATTTTCTCTTCCAATAGATGTTTTAGGAGCCTATAAATCTAGATAAATTATGAAGATGATGTCTTACAAGCATATTCGAAAGGTAAGAAAATATTTGATGTAACAAGGTTGAAAGAAGCATGAAACCACTAAGAAAGTGATGCAAGTTGTATGATCATAATGAATTCATTTTTCATAACACTTGTTTCCAAGAAAAATTTTAGGTGGAAAAACTTGTGGATTTCTTGCCAACACTCGAGAATATAAGTCCCTCTACTTAAGCTCGGTGCAGTTGTCTTATATGCATTTGTGAGAAAATGTGGATCTATTTGGTGGCATTTCGACCGAGGACCCAACATGGACACTCCACTAACCATGCAGAAAATCTTGCAAATACCTACAAGAGAATAATTTTCTAGGAGAGCAGGAAAGGGAGTGAGAATATTAGACAAGAGAAACTAATGTTGCAAGTAGGAAATCAGAGACTTGCATTACACTAGTTGGAAATTACATCACATGCATTGAAATTAAGAGGAAACAATACTACAAACAACAACAAGATGAGGTAAGATTGAGAACTCAAAGTTTCTAAAATCTTCTCATCAAAAAGGATAGAAACTCCTTCTTCTTGTATTGGTGCTCAAGTAGAAATTGTACATAGTGTAGGAAATAGAGGAAATTTGAGAATGAGGGGAATGGAAGAATTTGGCTATCTCCTTTGTTCTCTCAAGGTAGAATGCACTCTTGAGCTTACAAAATTAATGACCAACCCTTTGAGATGGGAATGGATTTACAATTTATAGAGTAGACTCAACTCCTCATCTTCTTCATGACCCTCCATATGCCTTATTTCTAACTTTAGACTATTCATATTCCTACAAAATATTTAAGTCCCTTTTATAAAATCAAGGTGACTTAATTTACATTATGTTTCTAAAGTCACTTTTAGGTGACTTAAAGACATATCAAAAATTGTAAACCCCAATGAAGAATTAGAACATTTGAAGGGAGAGAAAGTTAGGGGAGAGGGAAGAGAGAGAAGAGGAGAAGATGTTTCCCTAATGAATTCCAATGATCCTTATTGATGGAAAGATCTGATGTGATGAATTTTTGAATGTCCCATTGTGCCAAAACTTCTCTTTGAGTGTGACTTACTATTTTTAGTAAATGCCCAGATGGGAGACTTACTATTTTTAGTAAGAGGTGATTCTTGATTCTTCTTGATCATCTTGATGTGATGAAAATATTCATTCAATCCTATGCACACTGCCTTTTATTTGACCACTTCTTGGGGTGACTTACTATTTTTAGTAAGAACCCATATAAGGGAATTATTATTTTTAGTAAGTGGTCATTTTCCTACTCTGGATAATCATTCTAGATTCTTGAAGATCTTTAGTGCATATTTCCTTTTCCATAGCTACTTTTGATGAAGACTTACCAAAAATAGCAAGCATGTGTAGGAAATATTACTATTTTTGGAAAGTGGATTTCCAGTGCTTGGTTTGTGATGGAGTATATTTTTCTATATTCGGCTCATCATCATAGTCACATCCTCTGAATTTCACTTTATTTCACCCATTAGAATGATTGGAAATAAATTTTGAAATTTTAACTTGGTAGTGGCTTTAGGCATGGAGCTGCCATGGCAGCCATTAATGGAGCTCAAAATTTATAGTTCTAGTTTCTTTCTCCATTTTTGATGAAAATAACTCCATTGTGATAGGTTTTTCATTTGGATCTCGTGTGCAAGTTTTTAGATATTTTCCATTTTCGGAATGATGGGAAATCTAACAAATGTGAGTCAATGCATGAAGTGAGGATTTTGTTGGAACAAATGATTCTGGGCACCATTTCACCTCCCATTTGATACATCTTTATTTCCTTGAAAAATTTGGTAGTCTACAAAATACGACATCTCGATCGACTTGTATTTTGCAAGATATGAGGATTTTCCGATTGGGTGACTTCATGGTTATCTAGCAAAAAATATTCATTTTCTCCTCGTTCTTCATTTCTTCAACATTTTTATCAATCCTTCCCCTAATACCTATGTATTTTCATGAATTGGAGGATTTTTTGGCCATGGCAGAGCTGGTTTGAAGCAACAATGGTGGACTGGGTGTTTAGACAATCATGAACAAAGCCATGGCAAGGTATGAAGCTGTGAAGGAGAAATGGGGAGAAATAATGACTAAGTGACTAGAATTAAATCATTAAAAAATGCATATCAATGGTATGGGTTAATTTTTGTGTCCCTAACATCCCTCACCTCAAATGGATGTGAGGGACATCAATTTCCATGGTGGTCAACGTGATGCCATGTGGCGGAGATCGACGGCAAGGAATGAAGGCTTGCGCAAACACTTGGGGTTGGAAATTTTCTCATGTAGAGGTCACCTGAGTTAATAGGAGTCTCCTTAGGGTATGGGAAAAAATTTCCATTTGCTTTTTTCCTCACCTCAAAGGGACATGAGGGACATCAATTTCCATGATGGTCAAGGCGATGACATGTGGCAATGATCAACGATGAAGGTTGTGAGCTCCCGCAAGCACCTAGGGGCTGAACTAGTGATCCTATAGGTCATATGTGGGTTTAGAGGGATTTAAGGGGGATGGGAAAATTTTTACAACCTTGATGTCCCTGACCCTGAGGGATGTCAAGGACACAAAATCCCGCCATGCCCCTAGAGCTGAAAATTTGACTAACTCCCAAACCTTGAGGACAACTTGCAATGACAATATCTTAAGTTACAAATGGTCTTTTTTGATGAAATTTTATATGATCCTACCTTTAAATTTCCTTTTTAATCCAATGGTTGGGTTATCATGTCTTGATCCATCCATTTGATCCCTAAAAATAGTAATTTTTTTTAGTACTCCACCAATTCCTGAGAAAATTTTCTTGCATACCCAATTCTCTAAATTGTTGTGGAAAATATGATTTCACCATATTTTAAGTCTTGGAATTATCTTTTCTTTGATGTTATTTTTTCTCCTAACTCCATCCGTAGCTCCCGTAATCACCTTTTGAAGCTTAGCGGTTGTTTTGGCTTGTGCACTAACTAGGCCTATGAACCCTAATTCTGGTGAAACTACCCCAACTTCTTCGATCCCTTCCATAATCTTCCTGAATCATCTCCATGATGTACCAAGACCTTTAAATCACCTCCACATCCACTTATTTTCTTCTTCTCCCCTCCTTGGGATTGCTCCAACCCTAGGAAGGCTAGTGATATCCCTTCCCACAACTTCCTGTAGCTTTACAAATGAACTCCTAAAATCACCTAGGGGAATGAATGGAATTTCCTAAATCACCTAGGGGGATGATATGACATTAATTGGGAGGTCACTTGGACTGACTGGGAAAACCTGGGTGTCTTGGAATGATAGGATTTGAAAAAATTAACATAGGGGTATAGTTTTCATGCTCGGAAATTGTTAATTTCCTTATTGCACATTTGTATGACAACAACAATCAATCAAGGTAATAAGGTTATTTGTTTTACACTCCACTAGATAAGAGGTGTATTTTTCTAGGGGAATTTGTAGGTCATTATATATGATTGTGTTGAGTTCATGACCTTGTGAATTTTGTCAAATTTGCATTAAAGGAGTGATTCAAGAACAAGTGGTCCTAAAGTCAGTTTCATATGTTTGAAGGAAGATTTGTGAGTTTTATTGCTTAAAAAAATTTAGAATTGGTTTAATGAAAAAAATGAATGCAAATTAAGGTGTATCATCTGAGGGGGAGTCTTGTTGAGATTCATTATAGGTCCATAGGATCATTATTTATTGTTAAAGGAGTTAAAAAGGAAAGTTCTCAATCCCAGGGGAGATTTTTGGTCAAGTAAGTCATTTTTTCCATTGTTCTCATTATGTGTTGTCATTTTTCCATATATTTGAGTCATTGTATCCTCTTTCATAGTTGGAAAAGGGGGAGAGAATCATCAAAAACATGGTAAGATTCATGTAAGTGTGTTTTTCATGTTGATTTCCATCAATGTTTTTGAAGATGGTTGTCATCAATGACAAAAGGGGATATTTTTAACCATCTTTTGGTTGTGTTTTCATTGATATCAACCCCATTTATGGTAAAGGGTGTCATAGTGTTATTATTCAGTGGTCAAGCATGAAGATTGATTGGTAATGTCAAGCTTTGATGAGTTCAATGTAGTCCTGATGCATGGTTGAGTGAGTTGAGTCATAGTATGAGGTCTCCCAAGCTGGTTGAAGTGTTTCATGAGGTCATACATAGTCCTAATGATTTTTAATGAGTTTTAATGGGTCTACATTGATTCATAATGGTCATTTCATGGGTTGTCGGTAGTGTATCGAGATCATTTCGGGCTTGTTTCTAGTTGTAAAACGTGTAGAATGAGGTAGATATGTGAGATTTGGACCAGATATTTATTTTTAGACATTAGTTTCATCATTTTGGTAGTTTATATAAGGTGTATGGTGAGTTTTAGGTCATAATTTAGTGATACATTCATTCTATGAGGTCTTTAAGCAAAGCAGGTCATAAACATATAGTTTGGTATGTACAAATGAGATTGTATGGAGATTTTCATAGCTATGTGAGATAAATGGTGAGAATTTTCACTTAGATAAGATTATAATGGTGCTTCACGCAAACTTTTAGGTCATTCTAAAGAATATTTTTGAAGATATGCAAGTTTTGGCAAAAATTGGTAAGTGATAGTGTAATTTTGTGACAAAAGTGAACATTCTCATGCTCATTGTGAATTGTATACTTTGCATGGGGACCTGAGCTCTTTGGGTATCTTCTAAGGTCAGTTATGAATCTCTCAAAAAATAATTAGGTGGTTTTATCATCTTGTTTTTATGAATGATTTTTAAGAAGCTAAGTTGGTTTGAAACCCTAGTTAAACCCTAGCTAGGGATGACTTGCAAGATAAGAGGTATACTAAGCCTATTTTTATTTCTACTTAAAAATGATGATTATATGTTGTATAATATTCCTCTATATTTCCAGAAAGGTATGGTAGTGCTTGTGACATTATGTGAAGCCCACCTAAATTTTCTTGATTCTAAATAATTCTAGTTTGTGGAAAAGTTCTCAAAATGGGGTAGTGACTAAATTAGAATTTATGAATTCCTAGATTTTATCTAGATTTACATGAATTTTTCAGATCATGGTTGTGATGAAATAGTGAAAAGTGTTCCCTATTTGTGTTAACTAGTTTTTTGGGTAGTTTGGAGTAGGTTGTGGTAAATTTGACATTACATGAGCTACGGGGATTTAGAACTCCATTAAAAAGTTTTTTTAATATGGTTCAGATACCTTTCAAATGATATATTAAACTTTGAATATTGGATACTATGCATAAATTATGACATGTTCTTTGATGGTCAAGTTTGGAGGATGCTCATTCTAACATGGTACATGTAGCTATATGAGTAAAAGTGATGTTTCTAAGTTCTTCATGATTGTTTAAGGTTTTCAATGGCTTATATATCATGTATAAGTATGTTCCATGTTATTTTTAATCTTTGAAGTTTTTTTTGGCATGATGGATTATGTTGGGTTGATTGTTAGTTCTTGAGTCCAAGAAGGATAAAAAATAGTTTTCAGAGATCAACTTGGTTGAAAGCCTTCCACTTATAGTTGGAAGAAATTATTATATGTTATGGAAAGGTAATTAAGATATATTTCCAATAAGTTATGTATTTTCTCATAATTATATTTTTTCTTAGTCATTAAGGTCATTTTGTGAATAAGTTTGCAATTGTATTTTCGGAGACGAGTCTTGTTCTTGTTGAATTATTGAGTTGTTTGACACATGAGATGGATGAGTTGAATATTTATATCACCTGGATATTAAAGAGATATTAATTTTGAACCAATTGAATTCATTTATATATATTTAATGTATCATGATGGGTGTTTATTAGCTGCATTTGGAAAACGAGGTTTTGGGTAGCTTTGATTTGGTGAAGGCAAAAGTTGTTGTGGTTTGAACTAATGGATGTTTCATGGGATCTAACTTACTTATATGTGTTGTACATATATTTAAATTTCCATTTATTGGTAATGTTCCATATTTTAGGTTTTTTTGGGTGGTCTTGAGTCCCAAAGGTAGATTTAGGTTGTTGGAAATAGTTACTTGGTGAAGGTAATGAGTCAGTGGGCCCATTAAATGAAATAATTTGATCATTAAAGTAAATTGAGGCCATGGTTGATGTTTAAATTATATGTTAATAATATTTTGTTAATATGGGATCTTTACTAATGATGTTTTTGGAATGAGGGGATTTTTCTCATTCAAATGGTAAGGTTTTGAGGATTGTTAGTGCATGAAAAGTGATTTTTGGTTAGGATGGCATAATTGGGTCATATTTTATTGTTGTGATGATTTTTTTGGATGATTTTAATATGTATGGGTCGAATTAGTCATATGGAACCAGCCTACTTTGGTTTCAAATCAAGAGAAGCATATAAAATCAAGACTTTGGGTCACTTTTGAACTAGTTGAGATAAAGTGCTCTTAGAAGGAAAGTGTGACCCATGTAGAAGTTTTTGCAGGTATGTTTGCATTTTTATAATGATGAGGAAGAGAATGATAGGTTGAATATTGATTCAAGACATGATAGAAAGGGTTTAGATCTAAGAGAAGTTGACAAATAAGAAGAAAGAGCAAGTTGGAAGACCTAGGGCATGAGTTAGGGTTTGTGAGCTGAATATGTGATCTCTATCAATTATGGCAGAGGAAAAAATAGATATCAAACATATTTACATGGATGAGTTGTTTATTTTCATCCTATGGGGTTATAGCCTCCTTTTGAAGTTGGTCTTCACTAAATTAGGGGTTAGTGCTCCTTATAGGTGGGGTTGGTTCTCTACTAAAATAGGGGTTGGTGCTCCTCGTGAAGTTGGCCCTTCAATAAATTCTTTTATTGTGAGTAATATCAACAAATTTTTAGTTATTTTTCTTCCCCTTTAGGGTTTCTCTCATGTATTTTTATTCTTGTGTATTATGTTACTTTTGTTTTTATATATGGTGTATTTAATGCTTACGTAACCACACATATGGTTGTTGTATGGTTGAATGTATATTTCATTGGTAATGAATGATGAATGGAAATGGTTTTAATTTTTAATAAATTGATTCACCCCCCCTCATAGCCTCTTGTTCTTCCATCAGATCCTATGACACTTATGTCTAGAAAGAGCATCCTTCATAATGCGAAGAAAAAAAAGTGCAAGGTCCACAAGAAGAGGGGTTGTGGATACAAGTAAGGTGGAAATACATAAAACTCAGTAAATAATGCATCTATGTGTATTACAAACTTAAAATAGTAGTAACCCCCTATTTTTGGCACTTTATAAGTATTGCATTATTACAATAGGGTGTGTTCATGTGATGTTGGATAGTTTACCACTCACTTACAGTAGGTGACGAGTCACACAAGAGTGGAGGCCACAAAGAGTCCTAGTCAGAAGAAGAGGAATGACATGTAATCAAGGAAAAAGGACATAAGCATAAATAAGAGTACACTACTTAGTGTGAGAGAAGGTGTCTCACATCACAAAATTGGTCTCTCTTTCCATAAGGTTATAGCAGATACGCTCACTATTGAGACAAAGAGGAGCACTATAATGCAATGATCCATAAAAGTGTCCCGAAATCCCAATAACCCTATATGAAGGTCCAAAACAATATAGTCCCTCTATATACAATGATGAATTTTTAATTAATCTCCCTTAATTTTCTAAACAATGTTGAAAAAGGGAAAAAAATTGCTAAAAATTCAATAAGGGGAGAAAGAGTAGCTTTGAGGGCCGAAGGAGGGTGAGATGTTAGTAGCTCAACCAAGATGCTTGGTGAACTGGCTAGAGGATCTTGGTGGGAAATAAACTCAAAATTCATGTATGATTCATGTAGTAGGTGGGAAGTTGAATCAACACAAGCTCATGGTGATTCGGTCAATGCATCGAGACGATCCGAAACTAGGAGCTTGGATGGGTGAGCACGGAGGGGTCTCCACCAAGTCATGGTGGTCACATATTGTACCATAAAAATGCATGAGCTAGTGAGTGATGAGTTTTCCATGTGGATCCATTGAGGTGAGTTTGAATTTTTGAGTCTAGGAGGTGCATTAAGGCTAGAAAGTTGAGATTTCATATCCAAAAATGTACACCAAGTGGGTCAATGTAACTAACCTACTAGATTCTAATACATGTGATAAGTCAAAAAGCTATAGTGGGGACGGCATGAGGTAGGGGTGGCCAAGTAAATGTGATCTTACGATTGGAGGACATGTAGAAAACAACAACACCGAAGTTCAATACCGACACAAAGGGACAAAAAAATGATGTTGAAGGCCAAACATGAGTGTAGAGGCCAAGCGAGAATGTTGGATCTAAATGCATAAGGAATGCACGAGAAGATTTGGTATGAAATATGTAGGCCGGAACATGGAACCACATGCGAACAGAGGGTCGCATGACAAGTCGAGAGGACCAAGCAGCGGCCAAAACCAAAGTCACAATTCAAAGGCCAAATTAAAACCCATAAAATGCCAAGTAACCAAACCAAGTGAGCCAACACCGATATAGTGTGATTGAATGGAGAGCCAATTCAAATGAAAAATAAATGCACAATTCCTAACTCTCTAAGTTAACAAAGCATGAAGGTAAGTAGTGCAAGTTGTAGAGTGGTAAGAGTGAGTTGAAGGAGCCAGCTCGGTTCCCAACTCGGTGAGTGGGGTCAAGTTGGGCTGCAATGACAGCCTTCTATGACCTTACAAAACCAACACTCAAACCTCAACTAACTACACTAAAACCCATATCTATAACTTGTAAACCTACAAAAATCCTCTAAAACACACATGTAAGGCTAGAAACTAGAAAACCATGAACATGAACTAGCACCTCGAATGAGATTGAAAACTCAAATCAATTCATGGAGAGCACAAATGGAATAGCCATTATGACACTTGCACAAAAAACCATGAAGAACATATACTAAGAGCATTAAGGGAATGATGAACGGTGAGTAGTACAAATCCCAAAAATGTGTGATATGATACCATGATAAATAATACGAAGCACTAAGATCATGTGGGATAACACAAACATCGACCGAGTTACACTCTGGAATCAATATGAGGTTCCATGATAGAGCGAGCATCAACCATGAAATGTGCATGCAAAGATTAAAAAGGGTCGAAACATCTCCCTCATTCCACATATATCTGAAAAAGGTAAGGGGTACATATAGAGGGTGTTTTGTAATCCCTAGTGCCTACAATAATGACTCTTCAGTGGAGAAGGGGATTTACATTCCTGGAATGGAAAGTAACTCCCATATGATGCATTGACGCGTAATGATGTGTAAGGAATCTAATGACGACCCTATCATAACCCATGTGACACCTAGACCTATGACCTCACCTAAGTGAGATGACTCGCCATGTGATGTGGAAAATGACTCACACCAATATAGGATTCATACCATATAAAAATTTAAAAGGACTCATACATGTGTTTATATTTGTTGAATCATTATAGGTAAATTCAACTCGTTGAACACTTGATCCCAATATTTAGGATGTTCACTCACCAAGATCCTAAGCATGTTCTCAAGACTTTTTTCGACTACTTTTGTTTTACCATATGTTTGGGGTGGAATGTTGAATTGGAACTCAAATTACTACCCAACGTTTTCCAAAGAAATCTCCAAAATGACCAACAAATTTAGTATCTCTATCATATACAATACTATTAG
Organism: Taxus wallichiana var. yunnanensis; assembly: GCA_018340775.1. Taxonomy (NCBI): domain Eukaryota; kingdom Viridiplantae; phylum Streptophyta; class Pinopsida; order Cupressales; family Taxaceae; genus Taxus; species Taxus wallichiana. Next base: position 563,334,053 of record CM031237.1, read on the forward strand.
GTAACCCATGAAAATGTACTATCTCTTTGAAAAAAAAAAAAAAGTATGTGAGTTACAAAGCACTTGTATTGAAACATAGAATAAAATGAGCCATTTAATAATATCTATTAACCATTATAAAAATAGAATCATTCCCTTTCTAATTTTTAGGTAATCCAAGAACAAAATCCATACTTACTTAATCCCATGGTCTCATTTGGGAATGGATAATGGTTGTTATAAATCTATTTTTGACTTCTTCCTTTAGCATACTATCAAACTCTACAATTTTCAACAAATTTTCTTACATCCACTGACATATTTGGCCAAAATTAGAATGCATGCAATTTTGTAAGTGTTTTATCTTGCCCAAAATGTTCTCGCAAGACTACCACCGCATTTTTCTTTATTTAGATTCTCTCTCATGGATCCTCTAGGAATACACAATTACTTACCTTTAAACAATAATCCATCATGTAACATATAATCCATCTATGGAATTCTATCACTACTTGTAAGATCCTCTGCATGCTTCGCATGCCTCTTTTAAATCTACATATTTTTGATATATATCTTTCAACACATCAAAACTCATGACATTCACCTACATTTCTTGTAAAATCATATTTCTCATGCTTAGATCATTAACAACCTTGTTCGATTGACAATTTTTATTTTTTATAACAAAGGAAAAATTTGCAAAACCTCAACCCATGTAGAATGCCTCCGATTCAATTTAATATGATTTTTAATGAATTGTAAAGCATGATTATCAATATATAAAAGAAATTCCTAGGCATGAGATAATGTCTCCATTTCTTTAAAGTTTTAACTATGGAATAACACTCTTGATCATAGATTGAGTACTTCTTAACATCATTGAGTTTCTCACCAAATATGCAATGGTCTTATCTTCTTGGCTTAAAAACCCCTATAACAATTCTACTTGCATCACATTTAATTTTAAGTCACCCTCAAAATTTCCCTCATTTTTCAAGTCAAGTTTGAAATTTTTGAGTTGGTGCATGTTATCCCAATTTTTCTCCCCAGAAAAATTAATCAAACACGACCCTCACGAGAAGAAAAATAGAAGGGTCAATTCAGTCATACGAGCCCACATTATAAATCCAACAATTAAGGGGAAGGGTCGTGCAAAGGAGGCCAATGGTGTCAAAGGAGATCAGAGCACACAGGAGAAGATTGAAGAAAGGGCTTGAAGTTTTCGGACTTCACAATGAGTCAACTCAAGGCAATGAAACAAACTCGCTGAAGGTGCCATGTGCCTCATCAGTGTAAATTCAAAAGGCATGGCCAAAAGAGAGACCCCAAACTTCCGTCTCTGACCCTCCACGTTTCCTAGGTCCGAAAAAGGGATAGAGCTGGTTGTTTAATTGACTAAGTATAAGAGGGTCGGCAAAATCCTCCATGTGCCTCATCGGTGCAACTTCAGAAGTGAGACCCAAGGGACAGACCTCAAATGAGTGTCATCCCTCCACATGTCCTAGGTTCAAAAAAGGGATAGAGATGATTGTTTAATTGACTAAGTATAAGAGGGTTGGCGGATGGTGCCACGTGTCTCATTGGTGCACCTTTAAGGGTAAAATCCAAAGGTGGTTCCCTAAACAAGCGCTAGCTCTCCACGTGTCTAGGGTCCAACAAAAGTCAAAAGGGGAAGAACCAGCCATTGAATCAGCTAAGGAAAGGAGAACTAGCAGAAAGCCCCATGTGTCCCTTTGGCACTCTTTCAAGGGGTGAATCCAAAAGTAGGTCCCAAATGTGTGCCATCTCTCCATGTGTCCAATCAACACACCTCAAGGTCAGTCCAAATAGAGTCTCCAAATGAGAGGAAGCCTCCATGTGTCCCGGGTCAGACATAAATCCTTCGCCAAATAGAGGGACTTAGTCAAAACAAAAAATATAGAACAAGCCCACAAAGGGACACATGGCCATGTTTCAGGTTAAAGTGAGAGGCAGGTTATCGGGACACTTTAGGAATTTTGGCTTTGTTTCCATAAAAGGCGTAAAGTGATAAAGTGAACCGTGGCCCCACTCATGCAAAGGGATAAAGTCAAATGTTGAGCCCGCATTGAAATTCAAAATGGGAAGTAGGTTAGGAGAACTTTGATATTTTGAGCCCGCATTGAAAAGTAAAAATGGGGAAGTGGGTCGGCGGAGAAATTTGAGATTTTGAGCCTTGTTTCCAAAAGAAGTAAAATTATAAAGTGAGTCACGACTGTTACCACTCAAGTAAAGCCACATGTCAAACCTATATCAAAAGTGAAGTTGATGGCCTGCTGTGGGGTTTGAGGGAGACTTTCACACTTTTAATCTTTTGTGCTAAAGGTACAATTTCAATTTTGGGCCCATGGATCCATTTTGTGAAAATTGCATTTTCACCATTTTTGTACGGATTCGATTCAAATATTCAAATGAGCATAACATTCTCCCAAGACTTGAAATTCAAAAAAATTATACCGTTGGAAATATATCGGTCTCCTCTATGCCATGGAAGCATAAAATATTATTTTGGTAGGATTTTATGGGTGAAAATTTGGAAAAATTCTTTCAATCGATTAATATGGGATCTAATTGCTTCAACTACCCAGATCTAATCTGATTTTCCATCCTTCCTTCTCCAACACGCCAAATAGACATGGAGAACCGATTGGATATCTTGATTTGGATGAAATCTAGAAAACATCTTTCGTTCCATTAATATGTGATCGGGATGCTTCAACTAGATCAGATTTAATCGATCTTCCATCCTTCCTTCTTCAAAGATACCAAAGACATACGTAACTAGATTTGATAGATTGTAGATGGATTTGTAGGGGCATTGATGGTTGGTGGTTGAGCTTCCAAATCAGATTTTCTTCCTTCTCTTCTTCTCCTCTTTTTGCTTCATCTATAAATGTAAGAGCTTGTATCAATGCAAATGTTGGACTCGATACTTTTGAAGTGTAAATAGAATTAAAATAAATCAATAAGAAGAATTTCCCTTTCTCTCTATCTTCATCTATTGTCTCGTATTGCTTACCTAAAATATGTGGATCTTTTACCTTCGTAATAAGAAGCTTTGTGTTCTTATTGATATGATTTCTATATTTTTTTTTCTATGGAATGATATATTATGTTGTGAAGGGGAATGATTTTGTTCGTATCACCTTTGCTCATTACGTATAAGGTTATACTTTGATATCTCTACTTCTTGAAAGTTTTGTTATATTCTACTCTTTCCTTTCTTCAATACTTCCATTCATTTGTATTGATAAGCTACTTTGGTAAAAAAGCATTTCAAGATATCATAGGTCCAGTCTTAAGATGAAAGTTGTACATTTGTATATAAGCTTTGTTACTTTCTTTCAACAAGGGAACCTCTCCCATACATAGGAGGGACTTGTTGTCCCCTGACCGTGGTTTTTTTAAAAGTACCATTTTAAAACCCAATATTTTTTTTGGCAACTGTTGAGGATTTCATTTCAAACATATCCCTTTCTAAAACAAGTTCAAGATCATTTTTGATTTGACAACTCTACGATATACACCAGGATCAAACTTCTTTCATGTTTTTCTCTTGATCTAGGAACCTTCCCAAGAAAGAAGGTAAAATGAAAAACACTTTTTGGCCCACATCACCGATGAGTGAGTGATAGTGATAGTGATAGTGATGAGTATCATGATGGAGATCTACCTATTAATAGTTTTCAAGCTTCATCGACTCGTAACATGCTCGGTTTCTACAAAACTTCTATAGAGGTATAAATCCAAGATTTTTTCCACAAAAATTACAGCAACTTCTCAAACAAGATGAAGAACATTCATTCAATGAATTTGATACACCTTGTAACAAAGAGGAGAACATTCAAGTTCTATAAGTTTCTCATGATCAAGTATTCATTCCTCAGCATTATCTCAATTCCACCAATGAATGTCTTCTTGTTGCTCCACCTGATGCATGCCAATTTAATATTCCTTCAAATGATGAAGAAGACAAACAACTTGAGGCTTTCTTTTAACCTAAAATAGATTATGTAGAATGAAATGACCTCTCAAAGTCGAGCAAGAAAATACAAAAGGAGAAGAGAGCCGAACACAAGAAATAATAAATAATAATAATATAATTGTATTCTGTATATTTCACATGCATACAATAGCCTAATATATAGGCTGGAGTTTCCCTAGAATATAGGAAACTAACTCAACTACAAAATCTCAACCAAGCCTAATTATGTGGGGTGAGAATAACTCACGTAACCCACACATAACAATAAATATAATAATATATTGTTGAAACAATATATTATAACAACTCTAACAATAATCTCTCAACCATAATAATTACACACGTAATTATTATTCACACACATAAATATGTGAAGCACTATAATATTCCTAACATTCCCCCCTTAGTGCGAACATGGGGAAAACTTGCCTTTGTACTTGCACCTGCTCATGATCTGGTGATTTTCACAGGATGATCACAAACCTCATGGATGGTTTTGCAAACAGTTGACCACAAACCGAGAATGGTGGTTTTGCAATTGGTTTACCACAAACCACAAAGTGATGGTTTTGCAAATGGATTACCAACAACCAAGAATGGTGGTTTTTCTATTGGTTTACCACAAACCACAAATGAAGGTTTTCAAGTGGTTTACCTACAACCACATCATGATATGCCAAGTACTATTCTCACCCTCATCACATCTCACTATAGGGAATAACATAGGAAATTCTGTTGAAATCTATTTCTCATACATACATAGAAAAAGCTAACATACTGGAAATGGAACATTGGAATCATGTTCCCCCCCTCAATGTGAAATTTCTACTTATTGAAAATAGGATCACTGCAAACTGAAGAAAACACACAACTGAAAACAAATGCCACCAAATCATATATGCGGCCCCATCGTTGGTGACTGACGAGAGGTCACTGAATGACCTCCAACCTCCAATGCCTCCTGCCTCCAGTATATGGATGCTTAACTCATCTGAATCTGAACATGAGACTACATGGTTTCCACATTGTATTTAATATTCTCCCCTCAATGTGAAACCTTTTATTTAAGGACGTCGGGTACAACCGATAATGCGTCCACAAGATGGCCAAAATAGAGGGTAATTTTCAAAGAAATTATTTTCTCCCAAAATTAGAACCAATAGGACGGGAATAAAAAAATATACACTTTTGAAAAAAATGGTGCTCGATTTTGAGTTACCATGCAAAAGTTATTGAAGTTACAATTTCCCGTAAAATGGCTTAATTTAATTAAAATTGACACAACGATTAAAATTTTCCTCAAAATAGAGAGAAAACTTATCATGTGACCACTCATTAGAATTGGGAGGAAATGAAGATTCCAAAAAAATCAATTTCCCCAAAAAAATGGCCCAAAAATGTAATAATTGCCCTCTAAATGCAATTATTAAATAAAAACTATAGGAAAAAATAATTTTTCAAAACTATAGTCTTTATGAAAAATTAAAATAATTGGCCAATAAGAGTTGGCTGTGCAAAAAACTCACAGTTTACTTCTCTTCTCTTTCTTTGTTGCTCGGCATCCAATCTCCTAGGCTAAGCAATTTCAACTATAGTATTTTCCTCAAAGATCTGTACCTTTCTCACATGTATTAATGATAAATTGCTTCTAGAAAACGTCACTTTTCTACGTAATGAGTTGCTAATTCACAAAAATATTTGTTCCAAACACTTTTTGGGTTTTATTCCACACATTTCAACCTTTAGGAACACTTTACTTTTCTCAATTTCATTTAGAAATGAGAAAGTTAAGAATGTTTTACTGAGACAGATTTTAAGCAATATATAGACCTTTCAATGCTAAGATTACGAGAGAGCAGTGGTTTCTTTGAGAGCTTGTAAACCAAATGGAAAGAGTGAGTCAAGCATAATAAAACTATAGAAAATATACACTTCAGGACTGCATAGGGGAATATGACATACGCAGGCAACCAGACCAACACTAGAGCTGCCCCTCACAAAATTCAAGCTTCCATTTCAGCAAAGGAACTAGATCAAATCACCATGCTCTGATGCCAAATGAAATGACCTCTCAAAGTCTGAGCAAGAAAATACAGAAGGAGAAGAGAGCCGAACACAAGAAATAATAAATAATAATAATATAATTGTATTCTGTATATTTCACACAATACAATAGCCTAATATATAGGTTGGAGTTTCCCTAGAATATAGGAAACTAACTCAACTACAAAATCTCAACCAAGCCTAATTATGTGGGGTGAGAATAACTCACGTAACCCACACATAACAATAAATATAATAATATATTGTTGAAACAATATATTATAACAACTCTAACAATAATCTCTCAACCATAATAATTACACACGTAATTATTATTCACACACATAAATATGTGAAGCACTATAATATTCCTAACATTCCCCCCCTTAGTGCGAACATGGGGAAAACCTGCCTTTGTACTTGCACCTGCTCATGATCTGGTGATTTTCACAGGATGATCACAAACCTCATGGATGGTTTTGCAAACAGTTGACCAAAAACCGAGAATGGTGGTTTTACAATTGGTTTACCACAAACCACAAAGTGATGGTTTTGCAAATGGATTACCAACAACCAAGAATGGTGGTTTTGCTATTGGTTTACCACAAACCACAAATGAAGGTTTTCAAGTGGTTTACCTACAACCACATCATGATATGCCAAGTAATCGTTCTCAGCCCTCATCACATCTCACTATAGGAAATAACATAGGAAATTCTGCTGAAATCTGTTGCTCATACATACATAGAAAAAGCTAACATCTTTGGAAATGGAACATTGGAATCATGTTCCCCCCCTCAATGTGAAATTTCTACTTATTGAAAATAGGATCACTACAAATCAAGAAAACACACAACTGAAAACAAATGCCACCAAATCATATATGCGGCCCCATCATTGGCGACTGACAAGAGGTCACTAAATGACCTCCAACCTCCAATGCCTCCTGCCTCCCAAAGATATGGATGCTTAACTCATCTCGAATCGAACATGAGACTACATGGTTTCCGCATTATATTTAATATTCTCCCTCAATGTGAAACCTTTTATTTAAGGACATCAGTACAACCGATAATGTGTCCACAAGATGGCCAAAATAGAGGGTAATTTTTAAAAAAATATTTTCTCCCAAAATTAGAACCAATAGGACTGTAGACACCAAATTTGTGTTTTACGACCCCCTGTGACCCGCATCTCATTTCGCAACCTAACCCCATCACCTAAACCTTACACAATTATTTATTAATTACTTTATAATTAATAAATCCACGTCACCTTACCTGCCACCTCATTTTGCCACCTCATCATGACCTAGCCCTAACCCTAAACTAACCTAATTAAGACCTAAAACTTGGTTTACATCCACACCCATGACTAATGCCTCCTTACTCGCACCCAAAACCGACCTTGTAGCTACTTGACCAAGCCCGCAACTAATCCCTCGGGAGAAAAGCAGGGAAAGTTGGCTATTTTACTAAAAATAGCCCACTTTTTCCTAACCGATACCGGTTCCTACTCGACCGCCGTCGGTTACGTAACCGCCATCGGTTCCCTGTAAATGACCTTCCCTAATCAGAAACAAAGGTGGAAGGATTTTTGGATCAATCAGGATCATCAGAAGCGATCAAGAGAATCCGGATCTTTACTTGGCTGAGCAGAGACAAGTGAAGAAACAAGAAGAGTTTGCAGCAAAAGGAGATCAAGCCCAAGACTGCCACTCGAGCCCTGTGACACTCATCTGATCATTGGGAGGGAGACATCTCATCTTCTGGGTATCAGGCCATACTACTTGAGTTCTGCCTTTGTCATCACAGTTCTTGGACCTGCATCCTCGTCAATAACCAGTAAGTTGCATCTTGTGTGTTCTCATTTTAATATTTCTTAGACTTTTTAATCACAGCCGTTATAAGTTTATTCCTAGATCTACTACCAGCAACATACTGCACTTAACCTTCACCCATACATCCTGATATTGCCCAGAAGGCCATTTTACCACACTCTGAGTCTTCCCTATCCTCCCATCATTCCCCTCAGCCATCCACCAATCCTAATAACCCCACAATCACCTTGCAACCAACTTCTATCCAGAAGCACTTAGATTGCTGACCCTACCGGTATCGTTTATCCTCTACCGGCAGTGGTTATCTAACCGCGGTCGGTTACCCAGTGACCGCCGTCGGTCACTGTGACTTATACCCCAAAACCTTTTGCTTGCCTATTTGCCACCTAATAACCCCAAATCCAGTCAGGTTTATCCCTATAATTCAACCTGAACGTATCAACGACTAGTAACCGAACAAACAACGTGACGCTTTATTATTGATAGTTTAGTTTCTATTGCTTTGTAACGAGATACCTAAATCGTGATTTTGCAATAGCTTTCTATATTATCATTTGTGTTAAATCGTATTAAAAGGGGAACTGACCACCTTCGAAAGGAAGTTTTTATATTTCCTGGGCCTAAGGCAGATCCCTCATTTGTTGTCTAATTAAAATCTGGTGGTCTTGTATTCTTACTTGTAGGTAGTCCTTCCTGAGACAAAAAGGAGTTCTTTGCAGTCGATCTGATCTTTCTCTACGGTATGCGCACACCATCTCAACATTCAACAGGTATTCCTCCTAGCCCTAACCCTTATCTGTTTCTCAAAGGAATGATAGGATAGAAGCAAGTCTATTCTGCAGAGCCGAAACATTCCGTGCGAAACATTTTGGCACGCCCGGTGGGACCCATTTGGGTTTCCGTTTCTCTTGCTTGTTTTCATTTTAGGAAGCATACTTGCTATTGCTGTTTTTGTTATATATTTAGTAAAGAATTTGTCTTGCTTTCCTAGTTTTACATTAGTGAAAGTCATCTCATTGCTTCATCGAATATCATTTTCGATTTGGGTTTAAAACACGTGCATTACATTCCTGCTTGTTGTTTTCAATTCTAGTGAACATAGACTAAGTAACAGGTCGTACACATGGGGGTGATTTCCACGGTATTGACAGGAAATTAATCTTACTTTCACTGCACAACACATACCGAATCACTTCACAATTAACACAACAGCTCAAAACATCCCCCCTTTTCCGCGGTATTCCTCCGCCCGATTGAGGTAACCTTATAAGCCAAAACAAACTTGACATTTCCCCTAAGTCTTTTGTTTAGGATTGACATCATTCCGTGTCTAAAGGCATAAGCCCAAAATAATTAAAATTAACCCTAGGGTTAGTCTCTGGATTTGTGTGTGCATCTTGTTTGTTTTCAGTTCTGTTTTCTCTATTATACACTGTCTTCTGTGATTACCTTAGAACAATTTGATAAATGTACTGAGCATTGTTAACAATCAAATCAGCTGCCTCTTATATTTTCTTATACTAGTCTTATTACACCGACATCGGTAACCGACTAACATCGGCTACAAAGTGTAACTAAATCGATTATCAGACCGATATCGATTCTTGTCTTTTACGATTCTGACAAACCAAAGAACCTACCAATTTCACCATTTTGAGTCTATTTCTGTTCTTGATGATTGAAACCCTACTGTGAACTTTTGTCCATGGTTGTTATCACTCAAAAGCAAGCCGCCACCATGGTTTCACATACTTGCTCTGTTCCTTTGCTGAATCACCCCTTCAAAGTGCAGGGGGAATCCTACGGACACCAGCGAGGTTCCTAAAATTCCTGTGGGAGATAAAGAATTTGCCAAATTTCTGGATGCTAATCCTAGCACTGTACAATACTATTTGTCTCATGCCCTTGACCGTACACCCGATGGTCAACTCCTTGTTGGCATGCCTATCAGTATAGCTGCTCATTTAGCCCCTTCTCCGCCTGATAACTCCACTTTGCCTTCCGCATCCTTAGTCCCGTCGCCTACCTCAGCAGCTTCAGGGGTCCATACGGCACAGATTGGCTTTCCTTTGGTTAATCTTGGGCCCAACATGTCATTACCACCGACTGCTCCTACCTCGTCTCTCTTGCAGACTGTTCCATTCATGACTTGCTCTCTGCCACCTATCCACACGAGCTTTCCTTCTCAAGCTCCACCCACCTTTTCATTTCCACACACATATCCAGTAACCTCAACAGCTTATATAGGACATCCCTATTCGGTTGCCTCAACACAGTCGTCCTCCATACCTTATCAACATTTAACCCCACCATTGTCTAGCGGTGGCCCTTGGCCCAATTTGCCTCCATTTACCACAACCACACCATCATCTCATCCAACTACTGATTTAATTAAACAAATGATGGACAAAATGAAAACACGGAGGCTTCTGTTTCGAGAAGTCGTAGCGCTTTAACATATGAGAAAGTTTTTCTGGAGCCTATCCACCCTTGGTCCCCCTTCATTCATATCCTCCTCAATGGGAATTACCAAAATTTACCCGTTTTAACATGATAAGGAGGACCCTCAACAACACTTTGTGATCATTTAGACATGCCCTATCTATCTCATTGCTCACGATGATGCTTTACTACTCCGCACCTTTCCCATGTCCTTATCAGGACCCGCCTTGGAGTGGTACAGTGCTTTAACCCAGCACTCAATCTTCTCTTTTAACCCTAGCCCAATCTTTCTTGGATCATTTCTCCATTAACATTGCCAAGAAAGTATCTATCACCGACCTCTATGCCATCCGACAATTTGAGGACGAATCTATCGCAGATTTCGTTGGATGATGGCGGGGCCTTATCAACCAACTTACGTATGCCTTGCCTCAGACCGAACTTATCAAACTATTTACGCGGGCCTGCGCTAAGCACATCTCTCCTACCCTCCAAATTCAAACTTTCCGTACATTTGACGAGGCCTTTACTATGGCTCGAAAACTAGAGATTCGAGCCTTAGAGGAAGAGAAATTGCGGTTGCGCAACAAAAACCCCACTTTCCAAACCCAAGATTCCACCAACAAACCCAACACCACCAATCCTCACCCATCGACTGCTTCGAAATCAAAAGGGGCCGTGCACGCGGTGATGGTCAAATCCCAACCACCGTCTAATACCCCGCCAAAAACCACCTATAAGTATAAAGCAGAGCCCATCAACTACACTCCCTTGGGAGAAACATATGGTGTGATATTGGAAAAATTGCTCAAAGTAGGAGCCATTACCTTACCTCCTGTTAAACCTCATTCCGGGTTTGATTCCACTCACGCCATACCTTCTTGGTATAAAGAAAATGACTTCTATAACTTCCACCGCGTGAAGGGACATAGTCATGAGAACTGCAAGATGTTGAAAAACATAGTGCAGGAAATGGTTGATGCGGGGGATATAGCCCTCGATAATCCTAACGCCCCTGCTAACCAAAATTTGAAAATATTCAACAAACCATTCCCGAATCATTCTTCTAATAGTAAACTAAACCAAGATATCTTAGCCGAGGAGAGTGTTCATGAGATCCATGTAGTCTTCGATTCCCAACCAAAGACCTCTATCAAACAAATTTTGAATCAAACCTCTTCACTAACACAGGAAACCGAACCCCCTTCCTCACCATCAAGACAAACTGAAATCCTTGCTGTTCCTTTACCCATCAAGGAATTAAGCGCCGAGTTCCCTTCTCACAAATGAGCCTTCTTACACCACATCCTTGCAAGATTGTGAGCGGATGTTATCTAATTTATCTATTTCCCAAACGTCTCCTTCTACCATTCTTGCTGTACAAGAGGAAGGCTCGCCACTTCTTTTGTCATCCTTAGACAAGAAACCTCTTGAACCGACATCACCACATTCTTTAAACATGACAGATCCTCTCAAACACGCCCTCCTACCTATTAGTCCTTCATCACCTAAATCTTTTCAGCAACCGGTTGACCTCTTAATGCCCATTGATACAGTGCCTCATATACCCCTTGTATCACCCCGCAGTGGACCGGAATCACAACCCACCTTTCTTCCATACAAAAGTTCATATTCACACGTGAGGACTGTCATTCCCTAGAAGATAGACAGGTCCTATGGGAACGTTTGAGTACGCCATATTCTACTCAAATGCAAATGACCGATCCTAATGCCTCTACCATATACCCGAAGTGTTTACAGAAGCTTAAAATGCCTATGTCCTCATCTTCACCCCCCTCATCTCTACCAAATACCTCATCCACTTCTATTAACCTAACCAAATCTTCCCCTACGCTAATGACCTTACCCATACCTATTCTAACACACCCACCTAAGTGGCTTGATTTATCTAAAAATAAAGCCGTCCATCCCATTAGGAGACAGACTCAATCTCCTCAATCTATGCCACTAACACAAATAAAACCCTCGTCGTCACACCTACCTTCCATATTGGGACCCCATCCCTCTACCTTACATCAATATATCATACCTCCTGCGTTTTCTTTAAAGCGACCTACCCTTACGCACCCATATAGAAATCCAAGGGTATAGCAACACCGTCACCCCGCGTATCCTGTCCACCTATCAACCCTAAACAAATTCCGTCATCAAAAGATTTGTTTTCGGTCACTCCTATTTCTCCATGGTTGTTTTCTGATACCACATCATCGTGGCCTCATCATCCAACATAGCTTCTACGTTCAAAGAAACCAAGGTCGTTAAAACCCATTATCAAAACTCCTTGGCTAAACCACCCCCATATAAACCAACCACACCACGTCATCACCGAATCGACCAGTCAATAGCCTCATTTTCCTCTGACTTTGACCCACTCAAAGGGTCTTACACCAAAATCCTTGCTATGTTGGTGGAGAATGTGACCATTTCCCTACCCCCACTTAGACCTTATGATCCATCTAAACCTCGACCTATAGGTTACGATGATTCTAAAATCTGCGCTTACCACCGCACACCAGACATGACATGATGAGGGATGCAAAGCGTTGAAAGCCATACTTCATCCGTCACCTCTCTCGGACAGAAAAGTTAAGAAAGACAACTTACGAAGAGAGAGACCTTTAGCTTCAATTCCCTCTCCTATACCACCTGTCCCCGCCTCACCAAGATCTATCATTATTATAGCCCCACCTCTGAAAACCATGACCTATCCCTACCATCTTCCTCCTCTCATATTCACGAGATCAATATGATTAGTGTTGCTACTCGAGGGCAGAAAAACAATGGGAAAGCGAAAGAAAACACACTGCGGCATCTCTTTCTCCGTCTAGCATCCCGATTGCACCACCACCTAAAGTGGTTATTCGCGAGACCCGCCTATCCCGTCTCTAATGGCATTGCCCACAGAACTATGATCAAACAGCTTCACCAATCGCCTGTAAAAATGACACTGTATGATCTCATTCAGACTTCTGAATCTCATCGCCAAGCTCTCGTTGAAATCCTTCAAGGGATAGAGGTTTTACCTAATGAAACCTTGCCTATTACCTCTATTCTAACACCCAATCACGTTGCTTCGCTCACCAAACAATCTATCTCCCCAACCACTTCTGTCTCTGTACAGCAAGCCGCTATTGTTAGTTTCTCCGAAGATGAAATTATCGACTTTGGTGCCGAAGATCCTGACCCTGCTCTTTTCATCTCAGCGTACGTTCGGGATATTCGGGTACGTCGTGTTATGATTGACGGGGGCACTAGCCTAAACATCATCTCTTTAAAAGCTTTCCAACAAATGAATATCCCTTCTAGTTGCATGTGTGCCAACCCCATCATGTTGCGATCATTCAATGATGCTATTACTTCTACTTTAGGCACCGTGATCCTTAACATTCATGTAGGACCACATACTTTACCCGAACTCTTCTATGTCCTTGAGGGAGAGTTCCAATACAATATGTTGTTAGGCCGCCCTTGGATTCGGGCTATGGGATGCATTCCCTCCACCTTACATAGATGCATAAAATTTGAGTACGAGGGGAAGTCCTACACCGTAAAAGCTAATCCTCCCCCCTTCAAAACTTGCAATATGTTGTATCACCCTAATGATGTACTTGTACTAGTCAAGACACTCGTTCATCCAACCCAGCCATCTAATTCCGACGCACCTACACCTTCAACCAATGAAACCGCCATTACAAATATTACTTCCTTTCCCGTAGATAACATCCCAACCTCCGACCCCTTAGTAGATGTTTTTCAACACCTTACGTTGGGGGAGTACCGCCTATATAACGTTAGTTCTTTCCATACCCCACAGGAGTACGGACAGTTACATGCACATCCCACCTACGACCGTCGCGTGGGGGAGGTAATCTCTTACGGACCACCCCATTACCGCACCAACCTAACGTATGGGGGTGTTGACGCATCCTCCATTACCCCTGAACCTCCTCTTGGTGTGGTTCCCTTCCAATCCGATTTTCAATACTTGACAAATTGTCGTTTCACCCTCACCTTCTTGACTCGCTGTGCTTGGAAAGGCTTTGGTTTTGGTCTTTATGAACAAGGCCGACATACACTCATTCCCGTGACTACACGCAAACACAATGATCGCAGTGGTCTCGGTTTTCTGAAACACCTACACAGGAGACACCTCGTGTCAGTTGTATCCTGGAAGAAGACAACGTCACCCCTACCAAACCATCATCACCCACTTTGCCATCATCACCCACAGAGTCGATAGACCCTGAATCTATCCCTCCTAACTTTTTTTTTTCATAAATGCTATCTTCATAGGTCCTCTCACTTATCAATGTGATAATGAGGATCCATCTTCTCTTCCCCTTCTGTATCCAGACATGATCGAAGAGGATTCGCCTTCGATTAACATTGTTGAGTGCCAGGATGACGATTCCATCCTCACTTATCTTGGTGCGGATGACTCCTATATTCAACACGCCTTACCGTCTGAAACACAAACCATGTTGAATGAGTCGACTATAGAAATCAACATCCACACAGAGGAGGATCCTCACGTTGTGAAGATCGGACAATCCCTTAACACATCAGAACAAGCCGCCTTTACTACCTTTCTCCGTACCCACAACCAAGCTTTCGCTTGGTCCTACACTGACATGCCAGGAATTGATCCTACCATTGCCATCCATAACATCACCCTAAACCCCGATTCCAAACCAGTCAAACAAAAACTGAGAAAAATGCATCCATGCATTTCCCTCTTGGTCAAAGAAGAGCTTCAACGACTTCTTTATGTTTCCTTCATCTTGCCTATTGACTATCCTCAATGGATTTCTAACATCGTACCTGTCACTAAAGCGATGGGGGACTTTGGATATGCACAGATTTTCGAGACCTTAACCTCGCTTGCCCCAAGGATGACTTCCCCTCCCAAGTATTGATCAACTTGTTGATCTCACTGCGGCCATGAAATTCTTTCTCTCATGGATGGCTTTTCGGGATACAATCAAATTTTGGTAGCCCGGCCGATCAACATAAAACTACCTTCATAACTCCTTGGGGAACCTTCTATTATCATGTCATGCCATTTGGCCTTAAGAATGCTGGTGCGACCTATCAACGGACTATGACTTACATTTTTCATGACATTATGCACACTATCCTTGAGGATTATGTCGATGATCTTCTTGGCAAATCTAAACATCGCAGTGAACATCTCGATGTTTTAACCATTATTTTCGATCTCCTGTTACGATATTGATCCGGCTTCAACCAAAGAAATGTGTCTTTGGTGTTCTTTCGGGAAAAATTCTTGGCTTTATCATCTCTTTGCGTGGCATTGAGGTTGATCCATCTAAAGTAAAAGCTATCCTAGAAATGCCCCCACCCAAAAACCTCAAACAATTACGTAGTTTGCAGGTAAACTTGAATCCATCCGGTGTTTCATCTCCCAACTCTCGGATCGATGTCAACCTTTCCATCACCTTCTTAAAAAGGACATTGCCTTTCAATGGAGTGACGAGTGTCACCAAGCCTTTGAAGCTCTCAAATCCTATCTCTTGCAGCCTACCTATGCTTATTCCACCGGGATGATCGCCCTTTCTACCTTTACCTTTCTACCACCGACCATGCTATAGGAGCCATGCTCACATATCGGGACTCTAAGCACGTCGAGAAAAGTTGTTTATTATATAAGTCATACTCTCGTGGATTACGAGACTAGGTATACACATGTAGAAAAATTGTGCCTAGCCCTATCATTCATAGCCACCAAACTCTCGACATTACCTCTGAATCACAAAAACTTTTGTCATCACCAACATGGACCCCATTCATTATATGTATACCAAACCACATCTAAACCAACGCATCGCCCGATGGCTTATGCTCCTCGCTGACCTCGACCTTGAGTTTGTACAATGAAGTCAATCAAAGGACAAACTATTGCGGACCAACTTGCGGAGACCCCTTTACGGGGAAAATTCACCAATTTTAATTTCCCAACGAACTCATCGCCACTCTTTCACTTAGGGAAGAGTCGTATCAAATGACCCTCTTCTTGATGGATCTAAATGCCAACGCGGTGAGGAGTCGGTGTTGTTCTCATTCCTCTCGACACTGAGCCTATGCCTCTCTCATTCCAACTCGATTTCCCCGCACTAATAATACAGCGGAATACGAGGCCCTTGTTCTCAGGTCTCTAGGTTGCATTACACTTAGATGTCAAATCTATCAATATTTTTGGCGACTCTCAATTGGTAGTCAATCAAGTTATGGGTATCTACCAATGCAAAAATGTGGAACTTCAAAAGTACAAAATTACGTGGATTCACTTTTGACCTTATTTACTCACTATTTTATCCAAACCATTCCCGCTCCACTAACAAATTTGTGGATACTATGGCTTGCTTAGCCTCGCAAATTCCAGCTTCATCAATTGACTCTGACATTTTCATCTTGGTCCAACAACTCTTTGCCCCATCTTACTCAGCTTTGATTGTTTGTATGATAAATAATGTGTCTACTAATTCGCGGGATACCTGGTATCACCAATTTCATGACTACCTTACAACCTCTGTTCTCCCATCTGACCTTACTAGTACCGGAAAACGCGCTTTTCTTAAATGCGCTTCTCATTATGTCGTTATGGGGGGACTCCTTTATAAACGTGGCTTTGATGGCATCCTCCTTCGATGTCTCACCGGCGCGGAGGTCACCTATACCATCCAACAGGTCCATGACGGTATTTGTGGTGGACATTTTAGCGGCCTTGCCGTGGCCAAACGAATCCTTCGCCTAGGTTATTATTGGCCTACTCTTAATAACGATTACTACGAATATGTTAAGCGTTGTATTATGTGTCAACAACATGCCAACCTTCAACATACTCCAAGTCACTCACTACTGAGTCACCCGAGATCTTTGGCCTTTCTCACAATGGGGTTTAGACCTTATTGGTGAGATTCATCCGTCCTCTTCGCAACGTCACCGATGGATAATCACAGCAACCGAATATTACACAAAATGGGTGGAGGCTATTCCACTCATTTCAACTAAAAAAGAAAAAAATGTAGAGTTCATTAACCACCACATTCTCTGTCATTTTGGTGTTCCTCATCGCCTAATAACAGATAATGGAAAATCTTTAAAAAATAAGTTGTTGCAAGACCTTTGTGACAAATTTGGTATCAAACTTATTTTCTCATCACCCTATTATCCACAAGTGAATGGACAAGCTGAATCTTCTAATAAAACCCTAACCAAAATCCTTATGAAAATTGTCAATGAGTCCGGAAGAAATTGGCACGATCACATCCCCTTTGCCCTTTGGGCTTATCGTACTAGCATTTGTACCTCCACTAATGCCACACCTTTTCTTTGGTATATGGTAGTCGAGGTGTCTTGCCTCTCGAAATACAAATACCCTCCTCGAATATCTCTTCAAGATATTCTTAACAACGATGATTTCCGCCAAGAGCGGTTAGCCCAAGTGGAGCTTCTTGATGAGCGTCGTCTTACACTCTTGATCACCTTCAAATCTACCGAGAAACGCATTAAGCGTGCCTATGATAAACGACATCATAAGCGTACTTTTAAGGTTGGTGATCTTGTCCTCAAAGAGAATCAACATGTAACCAAACTAGAAAAGAGTAAACGTGGAAAATTTTCTCCTAATTGGATTGGGCCTTACATTATCACTCACACTTATGGATCAGGCACTTATCATTTAGCTTCACTTAATGGTAAACCTGAGCCTGAGCCCCTTAATGCCTTGCATCTTTGACCATTCTACTGTTGAAATTAGTGTTATATCACTTCTTATCTACCTTACGCTCATCCCTTGAGCTCATTTACCACCGCATACACTTTGTTTCTTACATCTCAAAATCAAATCAAGCTCACATGGTTTGATTATCACCTCCCCTTAAAAGATGTCTTCCCCTTTTTAGTCTAGTCCATGACTTCAAAGTATCAAAATAACACATTCTTAACTAAATGCTTATGGGATTTTCTTGAGTCAAACTTCCTACAAAACTAGATGCTTCATGCCAAACGGACATCTAGATCTCTAAATTATACATAGACTGCTCCCTTGAAGGACAACTATATGCCAAAATTCTTGCTACTATTATATATAGACTGCTCCCCCGAAGGACAGCTATACACAAATGCCGCATCTGCTACTATAAATAGACTGCTCCCTTGAAGGACAGCTATACACAGTCAGCCTTTATCAGAAGCTTCTCGCATTGATCAGCTTCGTGAAGACCTCAAGAATAATACAATCAATATCCCTTGTAGACTTCCCGCATCGATCAGTCTATATTCAGTAAAATAAAAGCCTCATTCAAAAGTACTTTTGAGTCATGGACTTGTCTATTTAGGTTAGGTTCTCTTTCGTCAGAACACTCACTTTGTAATAAGTTCTCCGTACCACAGCTATACCATCCACCTCACCTCACCATTTGTTTAAACTCAAGGGACGTGACGTACAATCGATATATTGTGATCATACAACTCTTTTCACCTATTGACTTCTCGTCTATGCACGGTACCTAGGGGTTCAAGCTGATTCTACGTTATTATGTGGTTTGTTTAGCTCTTTTCACCTACGGAACACTCTTTCCTCTTTGCCTCGCATCTAGGATTATGTGTTGATCTTAATCAGGACATGGTTCCCTACCACTTGGGTAGGCTAACTTTCGCTTCCCTTATACCTTTTACAACATCACCAATTCATTACCAACACCAACAACATTACCCTACCAATATCAATATCAATATTTTTTTACCAACCAACAAAATTGCCTGAATTCACCTCTCCCTGATCCTAAGGGAGAACTACATCGGTCTGAGGCCCTTCCTTGCTTTGTGCAATGGGCTATGTAGGCAGCACTTAGGAGACATGGGGTCTCCCAAGGTTAGCTCGACCATCCCCTACCATACCCTATCATGTATTGTAAATATAAATATTTTTTGTGTATTTCTATTTGCCAACGTTCCTCTTTATCCTTTTTCAAAACAAATAAAAACAACATTTAAAACACAACCATTCTTATTATTATCATCACTCAAAACCACTTACATATTTAGTTTTATTTTAGATGTTAAACAAATACATCTTCTCTATCATCGACTCACAGGTCGGCATCTTTATTTATTCTTCTATTCCTATGAAATTCACTTAGATCCTTGCACCTCCTCCCGAATCAGGTGGTGATCGTGATCGTCGATGCCCCTCCGTGGGCCTCTCCATCCTCAAAGGTGCCACTGCCATTGGTTCCTCCCATTGATCCGCCAACATCTCCTGTAACATATGAATACGTCCTCTCGCGTGAAGGAATCTTGCCTCCAGTCTCTCCACTCATAGCTGTGAAGCCTCTAATAATCCCATTGTCTCATTCACCTGTGTTTGAAGCTGGCGAGCTAAATCCTGCAGACGATCTCTCTCGCTGTAATCACAGCTATGTCGGGGCACTCATGTGCACCTCGCAGCTCTGCTACCCACCATACTCTATACGCCTCTGTCATTCCCGCATCCATAACCCTACGATCAGCTGCTATCTCTTCTGGCCCTTCTGGAGGTGTAGGCCGGGGAGGTGAGAATGCTGCCTCGGCGTCGATCCTCATGTATGGTCTATATGTCATAGGAATATCCTGAACGAACCCAAATTGTCACCGCACGCGATCTAGAGGAATCCTCTCGTACTCACCCGGCCTATGCCCTGCGATCCACCTCAATCACTCTACACCCCTCAACTCCTCAGCTATGTGCTCTGTCACCATATAGTTCCCGTACGGCCTCCAACAAATATCCGCAATCGTCACCATCTCCCATACCTGTCTATAATACTCGATGTCATCTATCACGGCCTGGGATCTCGCTTCTTGTTCTGTCTGGACCCATCGTCTGAATCCCAACCTTTGCACTCCTGCCTCTCCCGACTCAATGGGTCGGCCTATTGGACGCACACAAACAATATGCTCATAGGCCCAACAATGTAATAAGTACGAACAATCCAAAGTGTTGATCGTGTTTTTCTTGCATGCCCATAAACCCTATATAACTCTCTTCCTAGATATGCGGGTGCCCATGTGAATGTCACGCTCATTTCTATCATTTCCCAAATAACACTCATCAATGCTTTGGGAAATCTTCCACCTTCCGCCCTCGGCAATGCATAATACCCCACCGCTATCATTAATAGCACGGCCAACCTTGTTTCCTCAGGGTGTGTTGCATACATTGTACCATACGTAAATGATAAACCTCACTGTGTCAAATCTCGTGCAGCGTCCCCAAATACTGCTATTATCGCTGCTCGCCCCGCGCTGGGCAATGCCTGATACACTATTTTTCCTATCATTGGGAGTCTCAAAATACGGAACACATCTTCCAAAGTCACTATCATCTCCCCTGTTGGTAGATAGAAGGTATTCTTTTCTGGATTCCATCTCTCAATCAACGCCTGCAACATAGCATGGTTACGCGCGATTCTTGAATAATAGCGGATTCCACTTAACCCCAACCGATTTATCAATGCCCATTCCACTGGTGTTACATCCACTCGGATTCGTGACAACAACGTTGCACAGTATCATTCATCCTTAACCTTGCTTCTGCCTGCATACATCAAAACGACACATGATTATTCAAAAGAACAAATCTCTACGGGTTTTTTCTCAAAATCTGGAAACCCTTACAGTGACCGATAGCGGTTATGCATAACCGATACCGGTTTGCTAACCGATACCGGTTACTTCAAAACGATACCGGTCATTGTCAAAGTATATCTACCCTGCTTAAAGCATACACCTACGATATTTATTTTGCCCGTTCACTCCTATTTATACCTAAAAACATACATACCCACCCTGTTTACCTACCCCGTAGCACTCATACCATCCCCAACCTTTGCCTATCACCTTTTTTCTCATCTTTACCCACTTACACTTCTTTCATCCTATTTGCAACACATGCAACAATCAAATTACAACCAAACAGTTTACCTCTCGGGATGCAGCAGCTTGGGGCGGAACATGTCTTCCCCCTCGTCCCTGCCTATTGGATGCTTCTCCTCGTTCAGCCATATTCACCACCCTCTTCAAATATAACTTGTCTTTCTGCCTTCTGAATCTCATCCCACGCTCACTTCACCTGGCTCTTTCCTCCTTATCACTCAAATTCTTTCATGCAATTACCTGTAGCAATTGTCAAACAGCGTCGCATTCGCATATTTAACGTGTTTCATGACTCTAAAAATAAGAATGCTAAAAATAAGAACTTAAGTTGCCAACCCAGCAGTTCTATTTTTAGGAAAATCATTCTTGAATAACCGATATCGGTTAGATAACCGATACCGGTCATATAGTTACCGACATCGGTTACATAACCGATATCGGTCATGCCCCCCCTGTTGCTTAAACCTAAGCCTTTTCTTCATTTTTTTGCAAATTTTTGTGGCGCCCGTCCCTTTTTCCTGCATGAACAACACCATTATCCATATTTTTCATTAAATCCACATCTCATTACAATTTCATTAACATCATTTCTCTATATTACAAAACAAACAAGCCATCAATAACCGATATCAAAAACCATTAATATATACACCATTTGGATCCAAATCAATAGCTCCAACCATTCAATATTCACAAACCAGCGACAAAACATACAACATTTTATAACACAACATGTCAAATAAACTCATCATCTATATACATACATACATTCCATCAACAAAAGACATCAACACCATCAATATAACACCATGTAAATTAAACTCATCATACATTAAATATCACAAACCATTTTCAAAACACTTAACACATTTTTACGCACAACATGTGGGTCAAATCATCATATCTATATACCAAGTTTCAAATATACAATGTGCCCTGCATCGGGGCCTCTGTGATCTCATAATACAACAAAGCCGCACGCAGGCCGCAATAACTATCAATAATCTCGACTCGGCTCTGCAGCCGGTCTCTCATATCAAAACATACTCTGACCAACTATACAACCCGTACTCAGCTCGCAGGCCGGTATATACAATAAATGAATGAATGAATAAATAAATACATCATATCTAGGCACGCAGGCCTCTCTAAACATAGCCGGTTCGCAGACCGGTGCCCATATCCAATGAACCAATCCAAAACTATGTAGGGACCCCTCAGCTCTCTCCACCGCCCTCTGCTGTTTGCTGCTTTGGTCCTGTCTGCCTCTCGCCTCCTGCCTGCTGTCACTGAGACTCCACCGGTGTGGTTGCACCTCCCGAGATCTCTCGGCTCGAGAGGTCTCTTCTCTATGTGCCGCATATGGTGATAATCAGCCCCAGCACCATCAAGAATATCGATAGTACGGGCCTCGCTCTAGCCTCCATATAACGATCTCGAGCCACCGTAGGTGCTGGGGCTGGTCCCCTGACTCCTACTACCAGTGCCCCCTATGCCTGTGCTGGTGCCGCTGGTGGTGCCTGTGGCTGTGGTGGTACCTGTACTGTACGGGGCTGTGCGGTGCCACTTTACATGGTGGTGCCGCTCTTTAGTGCCTATCTATGCACTACTGTACTGTGTTTTGGTGCACTGCACTGGTGTACTGCCCCGCTACTGTACATGATCTGGGCTAGCTACCCTGTAAGACACCTATCTGTGCCTGTGTAGTAGCAAGCTGCCCCTGTAATAACTGTACCTACCCTCTGAGCTGGTCCCTCTCTGCTCTAACAGCCGCTAAGTCTGGCTGTGCGGGCTGTGCTATCCTCGCAGCTCTCTCTCCGGCCCACCAAACCAAAAATGCACCTGTGCACCCAGCATCATCTACAGTGTCATCGGCAGGCCTCTCAGCAACCCAATCTGGATCCACGGGCTGTGGTGCAGGCAGTGGGGCCTCTACATCATCCCTCCGGTACTGAGGGAAGCGAGGGGCTCATCCTATCATAGCCCCATCTCGCACGCATACCCTCTCGAGGGAATCCTCTCATACTCTCCCGGCCTCCGTCCCGCTATCCAGAATGTGTACTGGATCCACTGCAACTGTCCTCGGGCTCCTCCGTGAGGGTGATGACCTCTATACGGTCTCCATACAATATCTGCCGCTATCAGGCCCTCTAATAAATGCCGGTAATGAGTAACGTCTCGCCCTGCAAGCACTGCTCGTGGCTGACCCACGACCCCCAACCACCTCTGAAAGCCGTATCTATAGATGACCTGTGGCCCTGGCTGCTGCGGTAGCCCTACTGGTCTAATGCATATGATATGCTCATATGCCCAACAATGTAGCAAAAACGTCGAGCAGATCCCGAATCGCCTCATCCGGTGATAGCCCCATAGCTCTCGGTACAACTGCACCAGGTATACTGGTGCCCAAGCATAACAGGTATGCTCCTCGACCATCTCATGTAAAACCCCCATAAGTGCCCGTGGAAAGCGGCCTCCCTCTGAGTCCGGGAGGGCGAAACAGGTGATCCGATCATCATCAGCACGGCAAGCCGTGTCTCATGGCGATGGGCACGGTACATATCCCCGTACGCGATGCTCGCGCTGTGATATGTCAGTAGCGCAGCTGCATCCCCGAAAACCTGTAGGATGTTGTCCATGGCCGTCTCTGAATCTACCTGGAAGACTGCCTCTCCATCGATCGGTCAGTCGAAGGATGTGATACACATCCTCCAATGTGATAGTCATCTCCCCAGTCGGGAGATGGAACACATTGGTCACCGGATCCCATCTCTCGATGAGGGCGACCATCAAACTATGATCCCTGTCGATCGCTCTGTACCGCTGGACTCCACCGAGTCCCACCTCGCGCATGATACCCCAGTGTGCTGCGGACACGTGTGGCCGCATCCGGCTCAACAGTGGGGGCATCCTGTCCCGCATCGTCAGCTTGCTGCGTGCCTGCAAAACCAACCCACTACATTAGCCCTACTCTTTATCACAACATCTACTTTACCTCTCTATATCCCCTTTCTTATCCACCTAACCACAACCCGACTCCATACCACACACGTCTACGACCATCTATCTTCCCTAAAACTTCTACACTATCCCCCTCCCTCTTCACACCCAAACAAACAACCCACACCATACTCAAACGACCCAAACCATGCCCAAATACCCTAACCACATCTAAAACTCAAAAACAAAATCACAACCCACACCATACTCAAACGACCCAAACCATGCCCAAATACCCTAACCACATCTAAAACTTAAAACAACAACACAACCCAAACCATACTCAAACGACCCAAACCATGCCCAAATACCCTAACCACATCTAAAAACTTAAAACAACAACACAACCCAAACCATACTCAAACAACCTACACCATGCCCAAATACCCAAACCACATCCAAAAACTCAAAAACAAAATCACAACCCACACCAACAAATTGAAATAAACCTAAGTCAGGACCGGTACCGGTCACTTATGACCGACACCGGGCCTATCCACCGACGCCGGTCAACGACCGACCGCCACCGGTCACCTACAGACCCACCCTGCCCCTAAAATTTCGGGACCGATGCCGGTCGCTTAGCGACCGACATCGGTCACTGCAAATTTGCCGAGCCGAACCCGACGCGGCTCCCCAATTCCCTTTTTCCCTATTTTTCCCTCTGTACCCACCCAAACACCCTAAAAACCTACCCACCCTACCGCCTTGGCCTCTTTCACCTATCTACCCTCTCCCTTTTTCCAATCATTTCCATTTATTAATTATTTTCTAAAAAACTTCTATTCCTACCCAAAACCCAAATCTAGCTTCATAACATTAAAACAAACACAATGCACGGTTTCGAACTTACCGGTACGACGACACGTCGTCGTGGTGGGATGGGTGGTGGTGGTCCAGGTGGTCCAGCCCCTCCTGCTCCTCCTGGCTGTGCCATGGCTCTAACTGTCCTCTTCTGGGTCCTCCACCACTCAACTGCTGCCTCCTCCTCACTCGGGCCCACTCACAACTCACTCCTCCACTCCAACAGTGCCACCTCAGCTGACAAATGCACTAATCTCAATAATCCACCTCAGACCACTCAAATCGGTTTTTCAAATTACAAATGTGACAATGACAGGCCGTATTTTTATTTTTATAGGTTTTTGACCTATAATATCGGTCCTAGACAATCGACATCGGTTTTATTCCAGCTCTTCCCCCAATTTCTCGCAAACATCACCTATATCAACCTTTGCTGCAAACCCTTTGTTACCCACTTCGGTGACCCAAGGCCTCATCCCAACCATTTGGCCGACCTAAGGTTTTATTCCAACAACTTCCCCGACCCAAGGCCTCACCCTACCCAAACGGCCCACCTATAGGCCGCAACCTAACAACCTTTGGCCAGGCCAAACCCCTACCCATCCGGCCCGACCCAAGGCCTCACCCTAACCATTTGGCCCGACCCAAGGCCTCATCCCAACCATTTGGCCCGACCCAAGGCCGCAACCCAACAACTTGGCCCGACCCAAGGCCTCACCCTACCCATCCGGCCCGACCCAAGGCCGCACCCCAACCATTTGGCCCAACCCAAGGCCTCACCCCCAACCATTGGCCTGACCCAAGGCCTCACCCTAACCATTTGGCCCGACCCAGGCCGCATGACCCAACCATTTGGCCCTACCCAAGGCCTCACCCTACCCATCGCCCGACCCAAGGCCTCACCCTAACCATTTGGCCCGACCCAAGGCCTCATCCCTAACCATTTGGCCCGACCCAAGGCCTCACCCCAACCACCCAAGGCCTCACCCTACCCATCCGGCCGACCCAAGGCCTCACCTAACCATTTGACCCGACCAAGGCCTCACTCACCATTTGGCCCAACCCATGGTCGTAACCCAACAACTTGGCCCGACCTATGGCCCTCACTCATCAATTAGCCCGA
Organism: Taxus wallichiana var. yunnanensis; assembly: GCA_018340775.1. Classification (NCBI taxonomy): domain Eukaryota; kingdom Viridiplantae; phylum Streptophyta; class Pinopsida; order Cupressales; family Taxaceae; genus Taxus; species Taxus wallichiana. Next base: position 563,360,246 of record CM031237.1, read on the forward strand.
CTAGGCCATACCACTTAACTACTTGCCCAACATCAACAACATACACTTTTATCCACCCCAGTAGCCTTTTGTTCAATCAAGACTTTTTTGTTCGTGTTTTAGCATGATTAGGGTCCTTGACTTGATCTGTCGACCAACTTTGCCTAGACCTAGACCGTGACGTTTATCTCAACCAAACCAACCATTTGGTACTGCCGAACATGCCTAAACATTCCTGTACCTTACCTGTTATATACCCCTGGAGCTACTTCCTATGCCTTGGATACCAGGATTATATCACCCTTGTTTGGATAAACTATCGACCTTTGCCTATGCATTGCTGGTTTGCTCGTCAAATCATGTACCCTGGTCACACTACTGCATTTCAACGTGCATCTGCTTCTTTGGACCTACCCCACCATCTCACCCTCATCTCAACACCATTTACCCTTTATCAACCCTATCCCTGATTTCACGCTACCTCAATCTGTGATAGATTTGAGGGGGATTACCTATACCCTTAACAGGAGTAACCACTTCATATTATTGTCCGTGCAGCTCTACAAAACAAGCTACATGACAATAAGGGGCTAATGTAGACACCAAATTTGTGTTTTACGACCCCCTGTGACCCGCATCTCATTTCGCAACCTAACCCCATCACCTAAACCTTACACAATTATTTATTAATTACTTTATAATTAATAAATCCACGTCGCCTTACCTGCCACCTCATTTTGCCACCTCATCATGACCTAGCCCTAACCCTAAACTAACCTAATTAAGACCTAAAACTTGGTTTACATCCACACCCATGACTAATGCCTCCTTACTCGCACCCAAAACTGACCTTGTAGCTACTTGACCAAGCCCGCAACTAATCCCTCGAGAGAAAAGCAGGGAAAGTTGGCTATTTTACTAAAAATAGCCCACTTTTTCCTAACGATACCGGGTTCTACTCGACCACCGTCGGTTACGTAACCGCCATCGGTTCCCTGTAAATGACCTTCCCTAATCAAAAAAAAAGGTGGAAGGATTTTTGGATCAATCAGGATCATCAGAAGCGATCAAGAGAATCCGGATCTTTACTTGGCTGAGCAGAGACAAGTGAAGAAACAAGAAGAGTTTGCAGCAAAAGGAGATCAAGCCCAAGACTGCCACTGAACAGCCCGAGCCCTGTGACACTCATCTGATCATTGGGAGGGAGACATCTCATCTTAGGTATCAGGCCATACTACTTGAGTTCTGCCTTTGTCATCACAGTTCTTGGACCTGCATCCTCGTCAATAACCAGTAAGTTGCATCTTGTGTGTTCTCATTTTAATATTTCTTAGACTTTTTAATCACAGCCGTCATAAATCTATTCCTAGATCTACTACCGTGCAACATACCGCACTTAACCTTCACCCATACATCCCGATATTGCCCGGAAGGCCATTTTACCACACTCACGAGTCTTCCCTATCCTCCCATCATTCCCCTCGCCTATCCACCAATCCTAATAACCCCACAATCACCTTACAACCAACTTCTATCCGAAGCACTTAGATTGCTTGACCCTATCGGTATCGTTTATCCTCTCTCACGGCAGCGGTTATCTAACCGTGATTAGTTACCCGGTGACCAGTTCGGTCTTTCGTGACTTATACCCAAAACCTTTTGCTTGCCTATTTGCCACCTAATAACCCCAAATCCGATTAGGTTTATCCCTATAATTCAACACGAGCGTATCAACGACTAAGTAACCGAACAAACAACGTGGACGCTTTATTATTGATAGTTTAGTTTCTATTGCTTTGTAACGAGATACCTAAATCATGATTTTGCAATAGCTTTCTATATTATCATTTGTGTTAAATCATATTAAAAGGGGAACTGACCACCTTCGAAAGGAAGTTTTTATATTTCCTGGGCCTAAGGTAGATCCCTCATTTGTTGTCTAATTAAAATCTGGTGGTCTTGTATTCTTACTTGCAGGTAGTCCTTCCCAGACAAAAAGGAGTTCTTCGTAGTCGATCTGATCTTTCTCTACGGTACGCGCACACCATCTCAACATTCAACAGGTATTCCTCCTAGCCCTAACCCTTATATCTGTTTCTCAAAGGAATGATAGGATAGAAGTAAGTCTATTATTCTCGCAGAGCCGAAACATTCCGTGTACAAAACAAGGACGGAATAAAAAAATATACACTTTTGACAAAAACGGTGCTCGATTTTGAGTTACCGTGCAAAAGTTATTGAAGTTACATTTTCCCATAAAATGGCTTAATTTAATTAAAATTGACACAACGATTAAAATTTTCCACAAAATAGACAGAAAACTTATCATGTGACCACTCGTTAGAATTGGGAGGAAATGAAGATTCCCAAAAAATCAATTTCCCCAAAAAATGGCGCCAAAAAATGTAATAATTGCCCTCTAAATGCAATTATTAAATAAAAACTATAGGAAAAAATAATTTTTCAAAACTATAGTCTTTATGAAAAATTAAAATAATTGGCCAATAAGAGTTGGCTGTGCAAAAAACTCACAGTTTACTTCTCTTCTCTTTCTTTGTTGCTCGGCATCCAATCTCCCAGGCTGAGCAATTTCAACTATAGTATTTTCCTCAAAGATCTGTACCTTTCTCACATGTATTAATGATAAATCACTTCTAGAAAACGTCACTTTTCTGTAATGAGCTGCTAATTCACAAAAATATTTTTTCCAAACACTTTCTAGGTTTTATTCCTCACATTTCAACCTTTCCAGGAACACTTTACTTTTCTCAATTTCATTGAGAAATGAGAAAGTTAAGAATGTTTTACTGAGACAGATTTTAAGCAATATATAGACCTTTCAATGCTAAGATTACGAGAGAGCAGTGGTTTCTTTGAGAGTTTGTAATCCAAATGGAAATAGTGAGTCAAGTGTAATAAAAATATAGAAAATATACACTTCAGGACTACATAGGGGAATACGACATACACGGGCAACCAGACCAACACTAGAGCTGCCCCTCACAAAATTCAAGCTTCCATTTCAGCAAAGGAACTAGATCAGATCACCATGCTCGATGCCAAATGAAATGATCTCTCAAAGTCCGAGCAAGAAACTATAAAAGGAGAAGAGAGCCGAACACAAGAAATAATAAATAATAATAATATAATTGTATTCTATATATTTCACACAATACAATAGCCTAATATATAGGCTGGAGTTTCCCTAGAATATAGGAAACTAACTCAACTACAAAATCTCAACCAAGCCTAATTATGTGGGGTGAGAATAACTCACGTAACCCACACATAACAATAAATATAATAATATATTGTTGAAACAATATATTATAACAACTCTAACAATAATCTCTCAACCATAATAATTACACACGTAATTATTATTCACACACATAAATATGTGAAGCACTATAATATTCCTAACATTCCCCCCCTTAGTGTGAACATGGGGAAAACTGCCTTTGTACTTGCACCTGCTCATGATTTGGTGATTTTCACAGGATGATCACAAACCTCATGGATGGTTTTTCAAACAGGTTGACCACAAACCGAGAATGGTGGTTTTGTAATTGGTTTACCACAAACCACAAAGTGATGGTTTTGCAAATGGATTACCAACAACCAAGAATGGTGGTTTTGCTATTGGTTTACCACAAACCAAAAATGAAGGTTTTCAAGTGGTTTACCTACAACCACATCATGATATGCCAAGTAACTATTCTCATCCCTCATCACATCTCACTATAGGAAATAACATAGGAAATTCTGTTGAAATCTATTTCTCATACATACATAGAAAAAGCTAACATACTGGAAATGGAACATTGGAATCATGTTCCCCCCCTCAATGTGAAATTTCCACTTATTGAAAACAGGATCACTACAAATTGAAGCAAACACACAACTAAAAACAAATGTCACCAAATCATCTCATGTAAATTTCAATCGTTGTAATCGACGAGAGGTCGTTGAATGACCTCCAACCTCCGATGCCTCCTACCTCCAGTATATGGATGCTTAACTCATCTGAATTTGAACATGAGACTACATGGTTTCCACATTGTATTTAATCTTCTCCCCTCAATGTGAAACCTTTTATTTAAGGACGTCGAGTAGAACTGATAATGCGTCCACAAGATGGCCAAAATAGAGGGTAATTTTCAAAGTTTTTATTTTCTCCCAAAATTAGAACCAATAGGACAAGAATAAAAAAATATACACTTTTGAAAAAAATGGTGCTCGATTTTGAGTTACCGTGCAAAAGTTATTGAAGTTACAATTTCCCGTAAAATGGCTTAATTTAATTAAAATTGACACAATGATTAAAATTTTCCTCAAAATAGAGAGAAAACTTATCATGTGACCACTCGTTAGAATTGGGAGGAAATGAAGATTCCAAAAAAATCAATTTCCCCAAAAATGGCGCAAAAAATGTAATAATTGCCCTCTAAATGCAATTATTAAATAAAAACTATAGGAAAAATAATTTTTCAAAACTATCGTCTTTATGAAAAATTAAAATAATTGGCCAATAAGAGTTGGCTGTGCAAAAACTCACAATTTACTTCTCTTCTCTTTCTTTGTTGCTCGGCATCCAATCTCCAGACCGAGCAATTTCAACTATAGTATTTTCCTCAAAGATCTGTACCTTTCTCACATGTATTAATGATAAATCACTTCTAGAAAACGTCACTTTTCTGTAATGAGCTGCTAATTCACAAAAAATATTTGTTCCAAACACTTTCTGGGTTTTATTCCTCACATTTCAACCTTTCCGGAACACTTTACTTTTCTCAATTTCATTGAGAAATGAGAAAGTTAATAATGTTTACCGAGGTGATTTTAAGCAATATATAGAACTTTCAATGCTAAGATTACGAGAGAGCAAAGTGATTTCTTTGAGAGTTTGTAATCCAAATGGAAATAGTGAGTCAAGTGTAATAAAACTATAGAAAATATACACTTCAGGACTACATAGGGAATACGACATACACGGGAAACCGGACCAACACTAGAGCGCCCTCAAAAATTCAAGCTTCCATTTCAGCAAAGGAACTAGATCGGATCACCATGCTCGATGCCAAATGAAATGATCTCTCAAAGTCTGAGCAAGAAACTATAAAAGGAGAAGAGAGCCGAACACAAGAAATAATAAATAATAATAATATAATTGTATTCTATATGTTTCACACAATACAATAGCCTAATATATAGGCCGGAATTTCCCTAGAATATAGGAAACTAACTCAACTAAAAATCTCAACTAAGCCTAATTATGTGGGGTGAGAATAACTCACGTAACCCACACATAACAATAAATATAATAATATAGTGTAGAAACAATATATTATAACAACTCTAACAATAATCTTCAACCATAATAATTACACACGTAATTATTATTCACACACATAAATATGTGAAGCACTATAATATTCCTAACATAGAAGATATGTCATGTACCAAGGTTTAATGTTATTGTTTTGAAAGAAGTGCCCCTATGCTGGTGGAAGTGGATGTTCATCATAACAAAATGGACAAGATCCCTCTCTCCCCTATGACTAAAGAATTTCAAAGCACTGAGATGAAGATCGTTGTAGACCATCTCCTTGTTGTTTTAAGTTCTCTCAAAGATGAACAAGTTCTTGTACCCGAAGAAGAAGAAATCAACGAGATCACTAGTTCCCCTATTATATCTATGGATGAGATGAGCACACATGAGCCTTTTTGCAGTCCTTCGAAACAAATAGAAAATGGAGAGCCATGCCTGGAATCTTTTCTTCACAACTATGACAAAGTCCTATCTCAGCTCACCCTTCGGAATGCAAACAAAAGGAAGAGGATGATGTTTTTGATCAATATTTACTTAGTCTGACAACATTTCAATTCCCTGCTAATCATGAAGACAAATCAGTAATGCAGCTTGTACCTAAGAGTCATGATCTTCCGTAATCGTGTGTTGATTTTGCAAAAACAACAGGTATGTTTTTCGGAAACATGGTCAATATTACACCTAATGGTAAACCATCCAATACCTTTTTCAAATTTCTCTTGAATATGGTTACAAGGAAGATTCAATGGAAGTGTGTGTTTCTCATGAGATGTGCCATGATGATAATTGCAATCTTCATTCATATGCTAGCATCATTCCATCAAAACAGGGAGTTGACACTATTGGGATTGGATTTTCTCATGGATCTAGTTGTCAGAGTTTGGTGATGTGTAGAAATCAGTATGAAGGCAGTCGAGGGTCATACAAGTCTTTGTATGGAACTATTCATCCACAGAAGAGGAGCCTCAAGAAGATATTTAGTTCTTCATAAGGACTAAATGTTTTTAGTATGGAGTATCACTATCTGGATGGTCTTCTTTCCTCAATTTTTCTTTTCAATCCACATAGTGTTCCCATGATATTTTGGTACTCCCAACTACTCATCTTCAATTTATAAGTGCCTCATACTTTCACCATGTTGTTCCACAAAGGTACTTATTTTTCTCATCCGTCTCTCTGGATTTGTGTAAGTTTCGTGTAGTCCTCATTCTTTCCCTATAAATATCCTCTTCTTTCTTTGTATATAGTTTCCTTTTTGGCTTGTTTCCTTTCATGTTCCTCATTGTGTGTTGTGTTTTGTTTTTTTCTTTCCTTTTGGTTTGTTTCTTTTCTGTTTCGTGTGTGTTGTCTTATGTATTGGTTTTTCCTTTGAATTTATTTTCCCAATAGATAAGGCACTAGTATGCTTTCCCAGAGTTTTTCTATGGTTCTTGATCTTGCCTTGTTTCTCCGTCCCACCAAGTCATCCTCAGAAAGAGCCAGCTGTTTTCACCCTCAAAATTCCCCTCATTTTTCAATTCAAGTTTCAAAATTTTGAGTTGGTGTCATATTCCAATTTTTCCCTTGGAAAATTGATCAAACAATACCCCACACATAATAAAATCGGAAGGGTCACTTACCATGCGAGCCCACACTCCAAATCCAACAATGAAGGGGTAGGGTTGGCAAAAGAGGCCAATGGCGTCACAGAGATCGAGCACATAGGAGAAGATTGAAGAAAGGGCTCAAAATTTTTAGACTTCACATGCGAGTTGACTCAGTGGCAACGCAATGCACGGACTCGTGAAATGTGCCACATGCGTCATCGATGCAAATTCAAAAGGTGCGGCCCAAAGAGAGACCCCAAACTTGCACCATCCCTCCACATGTCCCACTCAAAAAGGGATAGACCCCAAATGATCATTAGCCCTCCACGTGTCCCAAGTCTGAAAAAGGGACAGAGCTAACCATTTAATCAACTAAGTATAAGAGTTTAAATGGATGGAACGATGTGTCTCATTGTTGCACCTTCAAGGGTCAAAGCCAAAGGTGATTCCCAAACAAGCACCACTCTCCATGTGTCTAGGGTCTAATAGAAGTCAAAAGGGGTAGAACCGGCCATTGAATCAGCTAAGGAAAGGAGAACCAGCGGAAAGCCCCACGTGTCCTTCAGTGACTCTTTTAGGGGGTGAATCCAAAATTAGGTCCCAAACGTGCGCCAGCTCTCCATGTGTCTAATCGGTGCACCTCTCAAGGGTCAGGTCCAAACAGAGTCTCTAAATGAGTGGGAAGCCTCCACGTGTCTCGGGTCAGACATAAAGCCTTCACCAAATAGAGGGACTTAGTCAAAACACAAAAATACATAACAAGCCCACAAAGGGACACGTGGCCATGTTTTAGGTCAAAGTGAAGAGGTGGGTTGTTAGGACACTTTAGGAATTTTGAATTTGTTTGCATAAAAGGCATAAAGTGATAAAGTGAACCATGACCACGCTCATGCCAAGGGATAAAGTCAAATGTTGAGCCCACATCAAAAGTAAAAATGGGAAGCGGGTCGGTGGAGAACTTTGAGATTTTGAGCCTTGTTTCCAAAAGAAGTAAAATTATAAAGTGAGTCACGACTCTGTTACCACTCAGGTAAAGCCACATGTTAGACCTATATCAAAAGTGAATTTGCGAGCCTGCGGGTTTTGAGGGAGACTTTTGCACTTTGCATATTTTGCGCTAAAGGCACAATTTGAATTTCGGGCCTATGGATCCATTTTGGGAAAATTGCATTTTTGCCATTTTTGTACGAATTCAATTCAAATATTCAAATGAGCATAACTTTCACCCCAACGCTCAAAAATTGAAAAATTTTATATTGTTGGAAAGATCTTGGTCTCCTCTATGCCATGGAAGAATAAAATATTATTTTTAGTAGGATTTGATGGGTGAAAATATGGAAAAATTTCTTTCAATCCATTAATACAGGATCTAATTACTTCAACTAGCTAGATTTGATATGATTTTCCATCCTTCCTTATCCAACACGCCAAAACAGGACATGGAGAACCAATCGAGATATCTTGATGTGGGTGAAAATATGGAAAACATATTTTGTTCCATTAATATGTGATCAGACGTATTCAACTATATCATATTTTATTTGATCGTCCATCCTTCCTTCTTAAAGACGCCAAAGATGTGAAACCAGATTTGAAAAATTGTAGTGATTTGTAGTGGCGTTGATGGTTGGTGGTTGAGCTTCCAAATCATATTTTCTTCCTTCTCTTCTTCTCCTATTTTTGCTTCATCTATAAATGTAATAGCTTGGCTCATTGCAAAAGTTGGACTCTGATACTTTTGAAGTGTAAATAGAATCAAAAGTAATCAATACAGAAGAATTTCCCCTTTCTCTCTATCTTCATCTATTGTCTCTCCTTGCTTACCTAAAATATGTGGATCATTTATCTTCTATAATAATAAACTTTTTGTTCTTATTGATATGATTTCTAGAACTTTGTGTCTATGGAATGATATCTTATGTTGTGAAGGAGCATGATTTTGTTCGTATCACCTTTTCTCGGTCAAGACGTATAAGGTTATACTTTGTTATCTATATTTCTTGAAAGCAATCTTTGTTATATTCTTCTCTTTCCTTTCTTCAATTATTCCATTCATTTTTATTGGTAATCTACTTTGGTAAAAATCATTTCAAGATTTCGAGTTCCGCCTTAAGATGAAAGTTGATATTTGTATATAAGCTTTGTTGCTTGCTTTTAATAAGGGAACCTCTCGTATAAAGAGGAGGGACTTGTTATCCCCGACTATGGTTTTGTTAAAATTACCATTTTAAAACCCAACATTAATGAAATTGGGTAATGCTAAAAAGGTTGTTTCATAATATTCTTTTTCAAAATTTGAAAATTCTTATCGAGGTAGGTTTCTTCCTCTAATATTCTCCACAATAAGAGCACAAATTGACTGAAATTTCTTATGAATTTTTCTATAAAAACTAGCAAGACCATGAAAAATTCTTACCTTAAATGGATTTCTAGGTGTAGGATACTCTTCTATAGCCTTTACTTTTTCTTGAACCATATTTAACCCCTCTTGAGAGATAATGTAGTGCCCACTTCCCTTGAACATTGTTTAGATAGATTTTCTTCCATATTATCATTTGTTTAATATAACTCTTGGTATACAATGTTTGCACGAGGTGCCAACCTTATGACCCAAATAACATGGATATAACATGACCTATTGGTATAGTGTTATTTTGATAGATACATGGTTGATGTTGTAGGAATATAAATTGCATATATTTTAATTTGGTTGCAAGCATGAGTTAGATTTGTAGTTATATTATGGAAACATGGTTGATTTTAGACTTATAGAAACTTATTGACAAAATTTAATTGTTATAATTTGGTGTGTGTGCATATTTTATTGGATTGAATGATGAATAGAGAATAACAAGTAAATGGATAATTGATGCAAGTAAAATTATTTTGTGTGTTCTATTGAAAATGTATAATCATGGCAATTCTAATGAACTTATTGGGTGTTGAGAAATTGATCTTGAAATTTTTATATATAATTTGTGTAAAATGTTTGAGGCGTGTGTAATATTTACAATTGATATATATATAATTTCGGGTAGGTATGATGTGTTTGTTGAGTGTGCAGATGACGAACATGTGTTTGGGAGATTTAGTACCAAAATAAACAAATAAATAAATAAAACAAACAAAAGAGGATGAAGGGGGACTAACTCACATGGGGCTCATTGGCCAACAATGGGTCACTCGAGCTCGAATTTGGTTGGGGGATGTAATTGTGTAAAAGTGACCTTAGTTTTGAATGTTGTTTTTATTCCTTGATTTAAATTTAATTTCCTTTCATTCTAACCTTTAGATTGACTAGTTTGTTTATCTTTATGATATGATTTAATTAGCTTGTAATTTAGATTTTTAAATTGAACCCTTTTCTATTTTTGGTATGATTGGGCACATGCTTTGTGGTTGGAAAGTTTTCCATTTTTGGAAAACTCAAATTTATCCTTTGAAGGAAATTTTGGAAGGTGTGTGGGACAAGTAAAACTTGTCCCACACTCCAAAAACTTCCCCATACACCTACCCATAGGGTAGGTGTACCTTTTTATGACACTTTGGCCACTTAAAGGATCTTTTGTACATCATTTATGGCTTGTGATCTTTCTCTCTTTTCAAGATGAGATCTTGTAAGTACTTTTCTTACCTTTTTACTTTTTGAGATTTGAGATTATTTATGATGATTTGATGAAGTGACTTTTTGGGTTACTTGAAAATCAAGTTGGTGAATGTGCACCATTTATTTATTTTTTCATTTTATTTATGTATTTTTGTGTGAGGACTTTGGGATATGGGTTGAGTGTAAGTCAAGTCATGATAAAAGTGAAGTGATGGTTTTGTAAGAATACCCATGTGATGTGTAAGAGATTTCATGTCATGTTTGGGGATTGAGGTTATTTTGGGGATGGAGCATGCCACATGGCATGATCCTATGAGATCCTCTACCTTGAATTATTTCTATAAATTGGTGTCATTTTCTTTGTTTTGGGGGAGTTCACTTGGTCTTAGGGAGGTGTTGTTGTTTTTGGATTGTTTGGAAGGCTTATGGGATTGTTGGAGTGCTTGGGAATTCTTGCTTCAAGATCATTTTGGGACAAGTGATTATTAGGTATGCCTAACCCATTTGATTTCTCTATTTGTAATGTAATTTCTACTCCTTGAACTGATTTTGGCATTGTAAATTTTATTACCCACTTGGGTACATGCTAGTTTGTTGAATAAGTGTTGTGTATAAGCTTGCATGATTCCATTGTGGGCATGCAAGTGGTGTTGTGTGTAGGGGAATGTGTTTTACCACTAGAGGGATAAGTAGTGTTTCAAAGTGAGGGATATGTTCCCTCTTTAGGTCTTGTTTTGGAGGAACCAAGGGGAGGGGCAGCTAGTCCTAGGGGAGTGATAAGTGGTTGTGGGCATGGGAGGTATAAGTGTGGATCCATTTTTGTTTTTATTCTTGCAGAGGAACCAAGGGATAGCTACCCTCTCCTAGTGGAGTGATAAGTGGTATAGGGTGGTATATTCCTTCCCCATTTCAAACCATAGATGGTTTGATCATGTGTTTTGACTTATTCTTCATGGATGACATATGTGTTTATTTGTCCCCTTTGTTACTTGATTGTTGTGAACTTAGCTTGTTTGATTGTGTGTGTTTTGGGTGTGGGATTCATTTTGAATCTCGTTTTTTGGTCCTTATGCCCTATGTGAGTTAGGAAACTTATGGGGAAATGGGGATAAGATCATTCCCCCATTGCATGGTTGGGTGGTGAGTGTTGTCAGATTCCTCTTTTTGTTTGATATGGAAGTATTGTGTTGAAGTGTGATGAAGTTGTGAATAGAAGGTGATACTGGTTTTCGTGCAGCTTCCGCCCTTAAGCCATTTGGAAATCTTGTTTAGTATTGTCCAAGTTTGTTATTGTGAATACTTACGAGCATTGTAAAGTAAGTGAGAAAATTATGTTTTGTAATGTGGCATTTGAGATCTATGTGTGAACAAATTGTGTTAAGGGATTGTATTTTCAATGGTTGATGAAAACAAAGTGAAGTTTCATTTTTATATCTCTCTTTACTTTCTTAGAAAATTTGTACTTTGACATCATTAATGAAATGAAATAAATATTTCCTTTCCTCTCTCTTTCATTTACAAAAGGGTTGTCTATTTAAGTGTGTGAAATTTCATTGGAAAATAAGTAAATGATATTTCAATTGTATAGTTGGTGTTGAAATTTGTATTATGAATGGAAATCAAGGACTTATTTGTTACATTTGGGACTTGTATTACAAAGGTGTTTCAAAATGGTACTTGTTTCATTAGTTAATCTTGCTATGAATATGTTTGCACAAGTTTTTTTCATGAGATTAGAGTTCTTAATAAGTTGGAAATTTTAGTCACCTCATGTTTATTAAAACCATTTTAAGTTATGTATATATTTTATGTAGAGATTAGATTTTACATTCTATAAAGGTTATTTTATGATATATATATATATATATATATACATACTCCAAGGCATATAAAATAGCAGAAATTTCATATTCTAAGGCTGATTATAAACTAGACTAACTAACTAAATTATTGATACACACACACACACACACACACACACACAAAGTCTTCCAATTAAAATATTTTATTGAATAAGGATAAATTAAAAGTCTTATTTATAAAATATTATAGAACTCTTATAAAATATTTATTTAGACACACACACATATATATTAAAAATAATATAATATCATGAAATATATATATATATATATATATATATATATAATTGCTTATGGTATTATATTATGAAATAAATATTATTAAAAATAAAAATCAAAACAATAATAAAAAAATCAAAATAAAAAATAAAAAATATGGGGTGGGAGGGCTCGGCCAACCCAACCACAAAGGATTTGTTTGAATGTAAAACAATGATAAAATAAATTTCAATAAAACCTAAAAAAACTTTGGGGCCACGGCCGTGACCATCCTCACACTCCTTTACTTTTTCCTCACCCATCTCTCCTCCACTTCCACCGAAATTTTCTTAACACCATTCTCAAATGTTCAAGATGTTCATCCTTTGATTTACTAAAAATCATAATATCATCAAGATAAACAATAACAAATTTACCTATGAAAGGTTTAAGTACCTCATTCATAAGCCTCATGAAGGTACTTGGAGCATTTTTCAATCCAAAAGGTATAACTAAGCATTTTTAGATACCATAATTAGTTTTAAAAGTTGTTTTCAATTCATCTCCTTCTCTTATCTTGATCTGATGATATCCACTTTTAGATCTATCTTGGAGAAATATTTGGCACCACTCAAACAATCCATTAGATCATCTATTCTTGGTAAAGGAAATCTATACTAGATGGTGATCTTTTTGATAGTCATTGAATCAAGTGCACATTCTCCATCTTCTATCCTTCTTTAGTGTAAGAACCATGGAAATTACACAAGGACTCAAACTCTCTCTAACCAATTCTTTATCCAATAGTTCTTGTACTTGTCTTTTGATTTTCTCATTATCTTATGGAGTTTACTTGTGGGATTCCTTATTTGGAAGGCTTTCTCTTAGTATAAGATCAATATAATGGTTGATACTTCTTTTTGAGGTAGCTCATTTGGAAAATCATCCACGAAAATGTCAAAAATTTCATTCAACAAATTCTAACTTTCTATGGGAAACTTATTCAAATTTATAGTAGACAAGATTTTGATTAGATAATAAATGAGGGAATCGCTTGGGCCTGTGAAGTATGAAACTTCCTTTCGAAGGTGGTCGGCCTCTCGCTAATATGAATTAACACAAAATACCGTAGAGAGTACTAATTAAATTGTTTCGTGGAACTAGGTAGGGAAAAGGTTTTTCTTGGTTTTGATCAAAGGAACCGATGCCGGTTATCTATAACCGATGGCGGTCACCGATAACCGATACGGTTGGTTCTAGGATCTTCTCGGGCTGGTGTGGTGTTTCAGAATGGCTGGTTTTTGGATAGTATTGAGAAATGGGATGGTTGAAGCTAAGGAATGATGGTTAGAGGCAATGGTACGTTAGATAATGGGTTCAGAACGGATTTGGGAAGATTACAATTCCAAAAGCACAAGAAATGTTATAATGGAGGACATGCAAGATATAACTTATCGGTTTTTTTGATGAAGGTGCAAGTTGATCTCTTTCACGCCAACTCTTCTCGGTTTCTTTACTCGCTCTCGCTTGGTCAAGTGAAGTTCGACTCGCCGATCGCTTTGGACTCTCCTTTGATTAAAAATCCTTCGACCGATCTCCAAAATGAAATTCGATCCGTTGTTTTGGTTCTGGGAAGCCCATTTACAGGAACCGATGGCGGTTGCGTAACCGACGGCGGCCGAGTAGAACCGGCATCGGCATCGGTTAGGAAAAAGTAGGCTATTTTTAGTAAAATAGCCCACCTTCCCCCGCTTTTCTCCCGAGAGAGATCTGGGTTGCGGGCTTGGTCAAGTGGCTAGAAGGTCGGCTTTGGGTGCGAGTAAGGAGGCATTAGTTATGGATGTGAGTCTAGACCAAGTCATGGGTCCTAATTAGGTTAGTTTTAGGTTAGGGCTAGGTCATGATGAAGTGGCAAAGTGAGGTGGTAGGTAAGGTGGTGTAGATTTATCAATTACAAGGCAATTAATAAATACTTGTGTAAGGTTTAGGTAATGAGGTTAGGTCGAAATGAGATGCGGGTCACAAGGGGTCGTGAGACACGAATTTGGTGTCTACATTAGCCCCTTATTGTCGTGGTAGCTTGTCTTGTAAAGTCGCATGACAATAATATGAAGTGGTTTCTCATGTTAAAGATATAGGTAATCCCCTCAAATCTATCACGATTGAGTGAACGGAAATCAGTGGATAGGGTTCGATAAAGGGTATATGTGGTAGAGAGGATGATAAGGTGATGGTGTAGGTCCAAGGAAGCAGACGCATGTACGTGAAATGCAATAAGACGACTAGGGTACATGATTTGACGAGCAAACCAAAGAATGTATAGGCAAAGGTCGATAGTTTATCCAAACAAGGGTGATATAATCCTCGTATCCAAGGCATAGGAAGTAGCTCCTGTGGTATATAAACAGTGTAAGGTACAGAACGTTTAGGCATGTTCGGCAAGCACTCAAAATGGTTGGTTTGGTTGAGATAAACGTCACGGTCCAGGTCTAGGCAAAGTTGGTCGACAGATCAAGTCAAGGACCCTAATCATGCTAAAACACGAACAAGTGAGCTCGATTGAACACAAGGTACATGATGGATGGATAAAATAAAACGCGTTGATCAGGGGTATGGTGGAAGTGGAGGCGAGGCCTGGGTCGGGCCAAGGTGGTTGGGTGGTGGCCCTGGGTCGTCGGGCCAAATGGTAGAGCGAGGCCTGGGTCGGGCCAAAGTAAGAGGCGAGGCCTTGGGTCGGGCCAAAGGTAGGGCGAGGCCTCTGGGTCGGGCCACCCAGGGAATGGGGTCTGGGCCCAATTGGTAGGCGAGGGGGTCGGGCCAATGGTAGGCCGAGGCCTGGGTCGGGCCAACAGGTAGGCGAGGCCTGGGTCGGGCCGCCAGGTAGCCGAGGCCTCGGGTCGGGCCAACAGGTCGGGAAGGCCGAGGCCTGGGTCGGGCCAACGTAGGGCGAGGCCTGGGTCGGGCCAAAAAGAAGGCGAGGCCTGGGTCGGGCCAAAGGTAGGGCGAGGCCTTTGGGTCGGGCCAACAGGTAGGCGAGGCCTCGGGTCTTGGGGGCCAACATGGGTAGGCCGAGGCCTCGGGTCGGGGCAATAGGTAGGGTGAGGCCTTGGGTCGGGCCAAATAGGTAGGCCGAGGCCTTGGTCGGGCCATGAGCACATTGGTAGGGCGAGGCCTTGGGTCGGGCCAATCAAATGGTAGGCCGAGCCCGGAGGCGAGGTGGGGGCAAGGAGACGATGGGTGGGGCCAAGAGGTAGCCTCGAGGCCTCGGGGGTGATGGTGAGGGTATTATAGCGGGTATGGGAGAGAGGCCTGGCCTGGGCCGGCCAAAGGTAGGCGAGGCCTACGGAACTATCAAATAGGCCGAGGCCGAGGAATAGGTAGGGCCGAGGAGGTCGAGAGGCCGGTGACGAGGTGGTCGAGGCCTGGCCGGGCCAAAGCCAGGTGAATATGAGAGGAGGCCCTATAGATCGGTGCGGGCCAATTTGGATATGGCAGGACATACCCCTGGCTTATAGACCATATATGAGGATCGATGCCGAGGCAACATTCTCACCACCGAGGCCAAGGTCGGGCCCAGGAGGGCGAGCCTGGATCGGGCCAAATGGGTGAGGCCTGACAGAGGCCTATAGATTATGGTGGGGCAGAAGCGCGAGGTGTAGGTCGAGCGCCCGACACAATAGGTGGCCGGGCCAACAGAGGGGGCGAGGCCTGGCCTCGGGCCAAATGGTTCAAGGGCTCCAAACGCAGTGAATGAGACAAGAGGATTGTTGCGATGGTCATGAGTCACGAGCAGAGAGACTAGAGGCTGGAGACCTCCATGCGAGAGGGCGTATTCACATGTTACAGGAGAGATTGGCAGATCAGTGGGCGGTACCAATAGCCGTGGTACCTTTGAGGACAGAGAGGCCTGGCGAGAGGGGTCGACGATCACGATCATCACCTAGTTCGGGATGAGGCGTGAGGGTCTAAATAAATGTTAGCAAGGTATAAGAAGAATAAGGATGCCGACCATGCGTGTCGATGATAGAGAAGATGTATTTGTTTAACATCTAAATAAAAAACGAATATGTATGTTGATTTGAGTTATGATAATAATAAGAATGTTGTGTTTTGACTTTTTGTGTTTTGAAAAAGGATAAAGAGAATGTGATTAAATAGAAATACACAAAAATATTTATATTACCACACATGATAGGTTATGGTAGGGGATGGTCGAGCTAACCTTGGGAGACCCCATGTCTCGAAGTGCTGCCTACATAGCCCATCGCACAAAGCAAGGAGGGCCTCAGATCGATGTAGTTCTCCCTTAGGATCAGGGAGGGGTGAATTTAGGCAATTTGGTATGGTTTAGGCAATTTGTCGTTTGGTAAAAAAATTTGATGTTGGTAGGGTAATGTTGTTGGTGTAGGTAGGATAATATTGTTGGTGTAGGTATAGGTAAAGCAAAGGTTAGCATACCCAAGTAGTAGGGAATAGTGTCCTGATTAAGATCAACACACAATTCTAGATGCGAGGCAAAGCGGAAAGAGTGCTCCGTAGGTGAAAAGAGCTAAACAAACCACACAACGTAGAACGAGCCTGAAGCCCTAAGTGCCGTGTATAGACGAGAAGTCCATAGTTGAAAAGAGTTGTATGATCACAATATATCAGGTGTACGTTACGTCCCTTGAGTGGAAACAAATGGTGAGGTGATGTGGATGATATAGCTGAGGTATAAAGAACTTGTTATAACGAAAGAGAACCTACCCTAAATAGACAAGTCCATGACCCAAAAAGTTCTTTTGTATGAGGCTTTTATTTTATTGAATGTAGACTGATCGATGCGGGAAGTCTACAAGGGATATTGATTGTTTTATTCTTGAGGTCTTCACGAAGCTGATCAATGCGAGAAGCTTCTGATAAAGGCTGACTGTGTATAGCTGTCCTTCGGGGGAGCAGTCTATTTATAGTAGCAGAGATGATTTTAGTGCATAGCTGTCCTTCAGGGGAGCAGTCTATTTATAGTAGCAGCAATAGTTTGGCATATAGCTGTCCTTCGAGGGAGCAGTCTATATTTAATTTTAGATGACTAGATGTTCTTTTGGCGTGAAGCATCTAGTTTAGTAGGAAGTTTGACTCAAGAAAATCCCATAAGAATACGGCTTATTTTAATACTTTGAAGTCATGGACTAGACTAAGAAGGGGAAGGCATCGTAAGGGGAGGTGAGGGGTGAGCTTGATTTTATTTCGAGATGTAAGAGACAAGTGTATGTGGTGGTATGTGAGCTCAAGGGACGAGCAGTAGGCGGATAAGAAGTGATATAACACTAGATTCAACAAAGAGAATGGTCGAAGATGCAAGGCATTAGGGGTTTGTGCTCAGTGTTTACCATTGCGAAGCTAAACGATAAGTGCCCCGATCCATAGGTGTGAGTGATTATATAAGGCCCAATCCAATTGGGAGCAAATTTTCCACGTTTGCTCTTTTCTAGTTTGGTTACATGTTGATTCTCTTTGAGGACAAGATCACCAACCTTAAAGGTACGCTCATGAAGTCGCTTATCATAAGCACGCTTGATGCGTTTTTGATAGATTTGAAGATGATCAAGAGCTGTAAGACGACGTTCGTCAAGAAGCTCCAATTGGGCTAACCGCTCTTGGCGGAAATCATCGTTGGTGAGAAAAGTTAGGAGGGATAGATTCAGGATCCATCGACTCCGTGGGAGATGATGGCAAAGTGGGTGATGATGGTTCGGTAGGGGTGACGTCGTCCTCTTCCAGAAGGCAACTGTCACGAGGTTCTTTTGGGGTAAGCGTTCCTGGAAATCCAAGACCACTACGATCATTATGTTTGCGTGTGGTGATGGGGATGAGAGTATGTCGGCCTTGTTCGTAAAGGCCAAAACCAAAGCCTTTCCACGCACAGCGAGTCAAGAAGGTGAGGGCAAAACGACGATTGTCAAGTATTGAAAATCGGATCGAAGGGAACCACACCAAGAGGAGGTTCTGTGGGTAATGGAGGTGCGGCAACACCCCCATACGTTAGGTTAGTGCGACAATGGGGTGGTCCGTAAGAGATTACCTCCCCCACGCGACGGTCGTAGGTGGGATGTGCATGTAATTGTCCGTACTCTCGCGGGGTAGGGAAAGAACTAACGTTATATAAAGGTACTCCCCAACGTGAGGCGATGAAAACATCTACTAAGGGGTCTGAGGTTGGGATGTTAGCCGCGGGAAGAGAAGTGGTTTGTGCGACGGTGGTTTCACTCAAGGCGAGGTGGTGCGGTTGAGGTGGATGGTTGAGGTACATTGAAGAGGATGGTTGGGTTGAATGTATGGGTGTCTTAATTGGTATAAGCACATCGTTTGGGCGGTATAACATATTGCAAGTTTTGAAGGGGGGAGGATCAGCTTTTACAGTGTAGGACTTCCCCTCGTACTCAAATTTTATACATCGATGTAATGTTGAGGGAACGCATCCCATGGCCCGGATCCAAGGACGACCTAGCAATATATTATATTGGAACTCTCCTTCAAGGACATAGAAGAGTTCGGGCAAAGTACGTGGGCCTACGCGAATGTTGAGGATCACGGTGCCTAAGGTAGAAGTAATAAGATCATGAATGACCGCAACATGATGGGGTGGCACACATGCAACTAGAAGGGATGTTCATTTGTTGGAAGGCTTTCAAGAGATGATGTTTAGGCTAGCGCCCGTCAATCATAACCCGACGTACTCGAATGTCTCGGACGAAGCGGAAATGAAAAGGGCAGTGGTCGTGGTCTTCTCGCACCAAAGTCGATAATTTCATCTTCCGAGAAACTAACCGCAGCGGCTTGTTGTTTTGAGACAGAAGTGGTGGGGGAGATGGATTGTTTGGTGAGAGAGGCAACGTGATTGGGTGTTAGAATGGAGGCAACGGGCAGTGGTTTCATTGGGAAAACCTCTATCCTCAAGGATCTCAACGAGAGCTTGTCGATGAGATTCGAAGTCCGAATGAGATCATATAGTGTCATTTTTACGGGCGATTGATGAAGCCGTTTGATCATGGTCTGGTGGGCAACTCCATTAGAGACGGATAGGCGGGTCCGCGAATAACCACTTTAGGTGGTGGTGTAATCGGGATGGTCAAGGAGAAAGAGATGCCGCAGTGTGTTTTCTTTCGCCTTCCCATTGTTTTTCTCGTCTCGAGTAGCGACACTAATCATATTAATCTCGTAGAGACCCGAGATGAAGAAGATGGTTGGGATAATTCATGGTCTTCAAGAGGTGGGGTTGTAATAATGATCGATCTTGGTGAGGCGGGGACAGATGGTATAGTAGAGGGAATTGACGCTAGAGGTCTCTCCCTGCGTAAGTTGTTTTTCTTAATCTTTCGATCCGGAAGAGGTGACTGGCGAAGGATGGTTTTTAGAGCTTTGCATCCTTCTACATCATGTCCAGTGTGTGTGATAGGCGCAGATTTTAGACTCATCATAATCCATAGGTCGGGGCTTAGACGGGTCATAAGGTCGAAGTGGGGGTAGAGAGATGGTCGCATTCTCCACCAACATAGCAAGGATTTTGGCGTAGGATCCTTTGAGTGGGTCAAAATCAAGAAGATGAGGGTATTGATTGTGTGGGTGTGGTAATGTTTGGGCGTGTTTAGTTCGTATGGGTGGTGGTTTAGTCGAGGGGTGTCGACATGTTTTTCACTAAACGTGGTTTCTGGTTACGTGGTTACGCTCACCTGGTTAGATGATGAGGCTACAGATGGCATGGTAGCGGGAAACAACCACGGAGAAAGGGGAGTGACAGAAAATAAATCCTTTGATGATGGGATGGGTTTAGGGTTGATAGGTGGACCGGACACGGGTAACGATGTTGTGATACCCTTTGATCTCTCGATAGGTGTAAAGGCGAGGTTGTTTTGCAGAAAACAAAGGAGGTATGATATATTGATGTAAGGTGGAGGGATGAGGTCCCAATATGGAAGGTGGGTGTGAAGATGAGGGTTTTGATAGAGGCCCGGATTGCGTTTGTCTCCTAGGTGGCGGGGCGGGTTTATTTTGGGATAAATCGAGTCGCTTAGGCGGGTGTGTTAGACTGGGCATTGGTGAGGTCCCAAGCGTAGGGGAAGATCTGGTTAAGTTGATAGAAGTGGACGGGGAATTTGGTAGAGGTGAGGGGGGTGAAGGCGAGAACAGGGGCATTTTAAGCTTTCGTAAGCACTTCGGGTAGATGGTGGAGACATCGGGATCACCATTTGCATTTGAGTAGAAACAGAGTACTCAAACGCTCCCATAGGGCCCGTCTATCTTCTCGTGGAATGATGACCTCCTGTGTAATTTGTAATTTTGTACACAGAGGAAAAGTGAGTTGTAATTCCAATCCATCAAGGGTGTGACACAGAGGCGGATGAGGCACTGTATCAGTAGATGCTAAGAGGTCGACGGGTTGTTGAAAAGATTTAGGTGATGAGGGACTAATAGGCAGAAGGGCAGTTTGGAGGGGGTCTGTCATGGCTAAAGAATTTAACGATGTCGGTGCGAGAGATTTCTCATCTAAGGATGTCAAAAGGAGTGGTGTACCTTCCTCTCAGGCGGCAAGAGTGGTAGAAGGAGACGCCCTGGGAAATGGATAGATTAGACAACATCCGCTCGCAGTCTTGTAGGGATGTGGTGTAAGAAGACTCATTAATGGGAAGGGAAGCCTGGGCAGCTAACTCTTCTATGGGTAAAGGAATGATTTCGCTTTGGCTTGATGGTGGTAAAGGAGGTTCGGGCTCCTGTGTTAGTGAAGAGGCTTGATTCAAAATTTTCTCGATAGAGGCTTTTGGCTGGGTATCGAATACTGCATGGATCTCATGAACACTCTCCTCAGCTAAGATATCTTGGTTTACGTTGCTCTTTGGACGAGTGATTCGGGAATGGCTTGTTGAAAATTTTCAGATTTCGGTTAGCAGGGCGTTAGGATTATCGAGTGTTATATCCCCGCAGATCAACCATTTCCCGCACTATGTTTTTCAACATCTTGCAGTTTTCATGACTATGTCCTTTACGCGTGAAAGTTACAAAAGTCATTTTCTTTGTACCAGAAGGTATTGCGGGTGGAGTCAAACCCAGAGTGAGGTTTTACAGGGGCAAGGTGATAGCCCCAGCACTTTGAGCAATTTCTCTAGGATGATGCCATAAGTTTCTCCCAAGGGAGTGTAATTGGTGGGCTCACTTTGTATTTATAGGTGGTTTTGGTGGAGTATCGACGGTGGTTGGGATTTGACCATCACCGCGTGGACAGCTCCTTTTGATTTAGAAGAGGTGACGCGCGTGAGGAGTGGTGGTATTTGGTTTATTGGTAGAATCAGGAGTTCGGAAAGTGGAGTTCTTGTTGCGCAACCGCAATTTCTCTTCCTCTAAGGCCCGAATTTCTAATTTTCGAGCCATAGTAAAGGCCTCGTCAAATGTACGGAAAGTTTGAATTTGGAGGGTAGGAGAGATGTGCTTAGCGCAGGCCCGCGTAAACAGTTCGATAAGTTCGGTCTGAGGCAAGGCATACGTAAGTTGGTTGATAAGGCCCCGCCATCGTCCAACGAAATCTGCGATAGATTCGTCTTCGAATTGTCGGATGGCATAGAGGTCGGTGATAGATACTTTCTTGGCAATGTTAATGGAGAAATGATCCAAGAAAGATTGGGCTAGTTGGTTAAAAGAGAAGATTGAGTGCTGGGTTAAAGCACTGTACCACTCCAAGGCAGGCCCTGATAAGGACATGGGAAAGGTGCGGAGTAACAAGGCATCATCATGGGCAATCAAATAACAAGCATGTCTAAATGATCGCAAGTGTTGTTGAGGATCCTCTTTACTGTTAAAACGAGTAAACTTTGGCAACTCCCATTGAGGAGGATATGAATGAAGGGGGACAGAAGGGTGAATGGGCTCCCGACAAACTTGCTCGTATGTCAAGGCGCTACGACTTCTCAAACTAAGCCTGTGTTTTGCATTTTGTCCATCATTTGCTTGATGAAATCTGTGGTTGGATGAGGTGATGGTGCCACAGAATAGGGATGTCCCATATAAGGTGTTGAGGTTACTGGATACGTGTATGGGAATGAAAAGGTAGGCGGAGCTTGAGAAGGAAAGCTCGTTTGAATAGGTGGCAGAGAGTAAGTCATGAATGGAGTGGTCTGAAAGAGAGACGAGATAGGGGCAGTTGGTGGTGGCGATACGTGGGGTCCAAGATTAACAAAAGGAAAGCTAATCGGGTCGTATGAACCTCTGCCGCTGTCGGATTGGGAGACGGGGCTAGTGATGCGGGAAGTAAGGTATTGTTATCGAGGAGTAGGAGCTAAATGAGCAGCTATACTAATAGGCATGCCCATAAGGAGTGACCATCAAAGCGCACGGTCGTGGGGTATGAGACAAATAGTATCAGACAATACTGGGATTAGCATCTAGAAATTTGGCAAAGTCCTTGTCTCCCACAGGAATTTGGGGGATCTCACTGGTGTCCGTAGGGTTTCCTATAGAATGTGAAGGGGGTGATTCAGGCAAAGAAACAGAGCAAGCGTGTGAAACCATGGCGGCGGCTTGCTTCCGAGTGATGACAACCATAGACCAGAACACACAGGAAAGTTTCAATCTATCAAGGACAAAAACAACCTCAGAATGGTGAATTTAGCAAGTTGCTGGTTTGTCAGGGGCTGAGAGAGACAGTAACCGATATCGGTTTGGTAACCGTGTCGGTCACAGGGAAAACGACGTCGGTCCCTTAACCGATGCCGGTGTCAAAAATCTAGAATAAGAAAATACAAAGGGGTTGCTAATTTGATTTTTAGCAACGTTGAGTAGTTTAGCAACTTATTGATCACAGAAGACAAAGTATGACAGAGAAAACAGGATTTGAAAACAAGCAAGAGGCACACGCAAATGCAGAGATTAACCTTAGGGTTAATTTTAATTATTGTGGGCTTATGCCTTTAGACGTAGAATGATGTCAGAATCCTAAACAACAAGACTTAGGGGAAATATCAAGTTTGTTTTGGCTTATAAGGTTACCTCAATCGGGCGGAGGAATACCGCGGAAAAGGGGGGATGTTTGAGATGTTGTGTTAATTGTGAAGTGATTCAGTATGTGTTGTGCAGTGAAACTAAGGTTAATTTCTCGTCAATACCGTGGATATCACCCCACGTGTACGATTGCTACTTAATCTATGTTCACTAGAATTGAAAAAACAACAGTGAATGTAATGCATGTGTTTTAAAACCCAAATCGAAAGTGATATTCGATGAAGCAAAAGAGATGACTTTTACTAATGCAAGATGCAAAAACAAAGCAAGTTCTTTTACCGTAATAATAAAATACCCCGGAATATCTCTAGAAGAAGAAAACAAAGCAAGTATGCTCCCTATAATAAAAAGCAAGTATGAAATAAAGAAAAACCCAAAATGGGTCCCACCTAAGGCGTACAAAATGTTTCACTGGAAATGCTTCGCTCCTTATAGAAACAGATAAGGTTAGGGTTAGGAGGAATACCCGTAGAATGTCGAGATGATGTGCGTGCATCAGAGAAAGATCAGCCGATCGCGAAGAACTCCTTTTTGTCTTGGAAGGACTACTCGCAAATAAGAACACAAGACCACAAGATTTTGATTAGATAATAAATGAGGGAATCGCTTGGGCCTGTGAAGTATGAAACTTCCTTTCGAAGGTGGTCAGTTCCCCTGCTAATATGAATTAACACAAAATACTGTAGAGTACTAATTAAATTGTTTCGTGGAACTAGGTAGGGAAAAGGCTGTTTTTCTTGGTTTTGATCAAAGGAACCGATGCCGGTTATCTATAACCGATGGCGGTCACTGATAACCGATACCGGTTGGTTCTAGGATCTTCTGGGCTGGTTGTGGTGTTTGTAATGGCTGGTTTTTGGATAGTATTGAGAAATGGGATGGTTAGAAGCTAAGGAATGATGGTTAGAGGCAATGGTACGTTAGATAATGGGTTCAGGAACGGATTTGGGAAGATTACAATTCCAAAAGCACAAGAAATGTTATAATGGAGGACATGCAAGATATAACTTACTGGTTTTTTTGATGAAGGTGCAAGTTGATCTCCTCACGCCAACTCTTCTGGTTTCTTTACTCGTCTCTGCTTGGTCGAGTGAAGTTCTGGACTCTGCTGATCGCTTTGGACTCTCCTTTGGTTAAAAATCCTTCGACTGATCTCCAAAATGAAATTCCGATCCGTTGTTTTGGTTTGGGAAGCCCATTTACAGGGAACCGATGGCGGTTGCGTAACCGACGGCGGTCGAGTAGGAACCGGCATCGGTTAGGAAAAAGTAGGCTATTTTTAGTAAAATAGCCCACCTTCCCTGCTTTTCTCCCGAGAGATCAGTTGCGGGCTTGGTCAAGTGGCTAGAAGGTCCGCTTTGGGTGCGAGTAAGGAGGCATTAGTTATGGATGTGAGTCTAGACCAAGTCATGGGTCCTAATTAGGTTAGTTTTAGGGTTAGGGCTAGGTCATGATGAAGTGGCAAAGTGAGGTGGTAGGTAAGGTGGTGTAGATTTATCAATTACAAGGCAATTAATAAATACTTGTGTAAGGTTTAGGTAATGAGGTTAGGTTGCGAAATGAGATGCGGGTCTATTACAAATAGTCTTGAAAAGTGTCTTCCTTTGAGGTGGTTCTTTGATCTCTTTATTGGGCTTGAGCAAGATCCTCTTCATTAGTAATGCTTCTCCAACTTTTTGAATATCTTCTTGGATAGGTGGACTCTGTTGGCTCTGGGATGACACCCCGAGGGAGAGAGAGAAGGGGAAAGATACGAGGGGCAAGGTAAGGGGAAGGACCCACATGATTTTTCATTTTATATTTGGGGGTGGTCTTCCTCTGCTCACACGTCCATTCTCTCAATGAGAGTTATTGGGAGGCACCTTAACAAAGGGTGCGGTTGATTTCCCTACTAATTTTGGCTTTACTTAAGCTAGGGTGAGAAGACTCAAGGTTTGGTTCAAGGGGTGGAGAATGAGAGAGGAATCAAGGACAAGTCTTGATCCCTGGTAGGGGAGTTCAATTGAAGGCTACATGTAGCCACCGAATGTAGTGATCACTCAAAAAAGTGGTCACAAATCACTGCAAGTACACGAGGGCTCCGACACAAGCTACTTAAAATAGATATAATGTGATATCCACATTGAATCCAAATAATTTGTATGTTTCATCCTATGTTAACTTCAATAATCTTATGATGATGAGTGATAAGGTGAAAACACTTTGGGTATGCACATTGAATTTCTATTTCTGATTAACAAAAATAACTCCCGAAAGGGGTATTTATGGTTCTAATGTTAATCTAAATAGGAGGATTAAAATGTTGTATAAATGCAATAAGAAATATGTAATAAATACAAATAACCACTCTAAGTGAAATAGAAACCCTAATGAAAAGGAAAGAGGGAGAAAATGACTTAGTTGATTAAGGTATTCTATCACAGGTTGTCGCATATCGAAACCAGAAACCAAATGTAGACAACCACTTAATGACCATGTGAAGGGTAGATTTGTACTATCTAAAGTGACACATGTGTCTAGGAGTGTATCTTGGGGTGCCCAGTGTGGCTTGTCCTAGATTAGGCACTTGTGAACTATGCAGGACTCAGGAACTATGTTTGGTAGTGTCATAATTAGGTCTAAAACCCTTCTTGTCTATCACACTGGATTCGTTAGATTATTTGTATGAATCCCTACACATGAAGAAGAAGAAGGGGTTAGACGGACCTCACTTTCAGAACTATTGGAATTATCATTTGAGCTTCACACTACATTACTGAGACCATGATGTAGTTCGGTGTGTGTGTATGTCACTCCCTAGGTACTCTCGTTCCAGTTGTACTTTGTGTAGTAGCGAGTTATAATAGCTATAGAAGATGTAGATGTAGAATAGATAAAATCCCTCCTCTATGAATGTGTGAATGGATGTGATGTAGAATTTAATAGCTAGAATGTATGGAGCTATGTGGATGGAGATGGTACAATGGATGCAGCCCTAGATGGAGTGATAGTAGTGATGTGATGCAATGACCTAGGACCCACATTATGGTCTTTTAAGCTTTATATTTATAAGGCTCTTAAGTTTAATTTTTTAATTAATCCCAATAATGTTGACTGAGGAAAAGATAAGGGATACCAATGGCTAGAAGTGACCCAAAAAGGAGTGAAAGAGGTTAAACATAGAGAGGAGCACTGAGGGTGGACCAGGTGCCCTAAGACAAGGTAGGGTGCTAAGAATCAGGGCTAGAATCTTGGGGAAGTTGCAAAATGGGTGGATAGGTATCGGGAAATATGCGGGAAAGATGAAGTAAAATATAAAAAAAAGATGGAAAAAATGTGGGATTAATTGGTACTTTGTACACTTGAGAACCTTCTAAATAGTAGTATAAGACCGGGCTAAATATTTTCTAATGTGCAATATTTGTGTCTACATTTTCCCCACTTTATGTTGGTGAGTGAACAACTCGGTAACATAAAGTAGTTAGAGAAGCATACCTGAAATCCATGTAGAGTGTAGAAGAAAGTGTGTTGATGGACTAGACTCAAATGTGGAGGAGTGTGGATTCTAAAGATGAAAAATGTAAATAAAAGTGATGAGAGTGAACCTAGGGTGGAACGCGTGTGTAGCTGCTACATGTGTGTGTGGTGTACGACATGGTTAGTATGGAAAGTACCATCATGATTTGTTTTCATTGTCATTGTTGTTGTTAGTTTTTGTTGCCCCCAATTTGACCATTGTTTCTCATACGGCGGACCTGCAAGGAGAAAACACTCAAGTATTCAAATATGTATGTATGTAAAAACACTATGTAAAGTATGCAAATGTAAAGTATGCTAGAATAGAAAGTGTAAATGGAAAAATGGAACATGTGCACCTGATCCATGTCGAGAGAAAGGGTGTAGAAGGATATCTTGTGATGTCACAAGTTTTTGGGTGATCTCATGCCACCCTGGCTGAAGAAGTGTAGGGAGGAAATGTTTGGTGTCCTCCAACTCTAACCACTTATGTTGCAATTTTTTTAATATATCTCTATATTTCACTAGTTTTTTTGGTGATCCTATGCCTTTGGATGGATAATTGTAGAGTGGTCACCCACTGTTACCCCGCAGTCTATGACCACTCTGCGGAAATTACTAAAGGACACCATGTCTTGTTAAGGCCATTGTGTATGGAGTTCATAGATTTGTTTGAACTCACTCGTTGTGTGTGAACCGGTGTAGATACATTATGTTAGTAGAAACATACAATGATGCCCCCCTCTTTAGGGGTTCATGCGATAACCCCGGGAAGGAGAATGCGGCCCCAAAAGAGGACCAACCACATTCGACCTTGTAACCAACTCAACCCTGCAGGGGGAAGGGAAAGCACTTGGTAGATACCAAGGTGCACACAAAAGGGTATGGCTAGCTAATACAAGTGTTATTCCAAACACATACATGGAAATAAGTGTTAAAATACAAATAGTATAGAAGAACTACTAAGTACAATAGTGTAAACATGTAAGAAAACAAGGAGACCACAAAAAGTAGGTTTCAAACATGGGACATCACTCACAATGTCACAAGTGTGCACACAAACAAAGTGTAAAACTGGAAAAAATGGTAGACAAATAGAAATACAAGGAGTCATGGGAACATGTAGTCCTAAAAAAGTGTAGCACATGAGACACCCATTAGCATGTTAGGATGATAATCAATGTGTCAAAAAGGTGAATGAGGAAATATTAAAATATGCTAAGTACAAAATGAAACAATAACACCTATATGATTTGAATGTGGATGCCCCCAATGATCAAGTATAATAAGGGTAGAAGGAAAACATCCATGTCACGTGTAGAGGCATGTATCTGCGATTACACTAGGTAAAGGTGTGAATGTGCATGTGTGTATGATAATGATATATATGAAATAAATATAACATGTGTAATAGAATGAGCATGTAAAACACCAATAAGAAAAAGTAAATGCTACGAGATAATGCAAGTATGTTGTGGATGGATGGAATGGAATGAAAAATGGAATGATAGGAGAAACTTTCCCCCAAGTGTATGGAAGTGTATGCAGTGAGGTTCATTTTTTCCCCCTCAGCAGTCAAGAATGAACCATAAACGAGAGTTCATCATCGGGAAATGGTCGAGTAGTGGTGGTTATGTCTAATGCGCTATGATCGGTGTGTATGTGTAGTGGTGATGAAATGCGACATGGGGAGAAGATGTGTGTGAAATTTATCACTGAAGCATATATCACAAATTTTTGATCAAAGGAGTGATGATTTATCCCTAAGCGTATATCACTATAAAATGAGTGGCGAAGTTGATCTAGCCTATATCGTATGTCACTACTAGATGGGTGATGAGGTTGTATGAAGCATAGATGAGTAGGTGGTGGGTAATAGAAGGTGGTGATTTTAGCACTAAGTGTAGACCACTATGTGATGAATAAGGTGAGGGTGGTGATTTATCCTAAAGCGTATACCACTAAGTGATGAGTAGAATAAATGATAATAGAATAGGTGATGAAAGGATGTAAGATGATAATGAGAAATTGATGAAGGGAGTGGTGATTTAACCTAAGGTGTATACCACTACGTGATGAGTGAAGGCATGATAGTGTAATGGAATAAGTTTGGAATTGATAAATGAAAGAGGATGATATAAGAGAAGATGATAGAAGGATGTAGATTTGATGGAAGGAGTGGTTATCTAACCTAAGGTGTATACCACTACGTGATGATGATTATGGGTGACAATATAGCCTAGAGAATTGGTCACTATTCCAATGAATGTGATATGCTAACATGTTGTATGTGGGTAAGTTCCATTTAATTGGTAAACCCTCAAAGAATCGATATGGACCGATGAACTAGAGTGCACCATAGGGTGATGAGTGCGGTGCATTAGTTGAGTGTAACATTTCTTTAAATGCATGACATTTAGGGGTTTTTGAGTGGTTTTCCTATAATGATAGTGAGGTGGTAAACGCCACCTCAAATTTTATCTGTGATGATGTAAGGGCTAATCCAATTGACCTTGAATTTCCCTTTGAGTGCATATTCAACTTTGATGTTTTTTTTGTTTTCTTTTAAGACAAGATCACCGATATTGAAATCTCAAGGTTGGGTCTTGTTGTTGTAACCAATAAAAATATGTTCTTGGTATGCATTTAAGTTTTCCAATGCTTGGACATGATGTGATTCCAACATTTCTAACTCATGCAGATGATTTTCATGGTAAGTTTCATCTTTAAGGATTCCTTTAAGAGATATTGAGTATCGGTATTTTGAGCTCTAATGGAATAATGGCCTCGGCATAATAAATGAGGTAAAAAGGGGTAGCATTCATGGGGGTTCAAACACTAGTGCAGTAGGCCCATAACGCATATAGGATTTGATTGTGTCAATCGGTACTCTACAATTGATAGTTTTATGAAGGATTTTGACAATGGTTTTATTAGTAGCTTTGACTTGGCCATTTCCTTATGGGTAATAAGGCATGGAAAATGATTGTTTGATCTTAAACTTAGCACAAAATTTCTTGAATAATTTTTTTTAAGGAGGAGCCATTATCGGTAATAATTGTTGATGGTATACCAAAGTGAGTAATAATGTGCATGGTAATAAAGTTCTGAGATGTTAGTACCAGTGGTTGTACATAGGCGGTGGCTTCAACCCACTTGATGAATTTGTGGCCATCTGCAGATTTGGGGTTGATAAGGCCGATTAAATCAAATCCCCACAGGGAAAAAGGCCATGTGGGAGTGATAGGTTGAAGGTTATAGATGAATGCACGATGTAGATTACCCTTTTTTACATTTATCGCAATGCTGATCATAATTCAGGATATCATGTTCCATTTTTGGCCAATAATAACCCTAACGTAAGATTTTTTGTGTCATGGATTTACCAAAAAAATTGCCTCCACAGAGGCTATCATGAATGTGGGATACGGAGTGGGAATATCTAGAAGGGAAAGACAAGCGTAGAAAGTGGCCATTAAGAGAATGCTTGAACAATTCGGTGCCAACAATAACATAACAAGTTGCTTCATGACATAGTCTATGGAATTCATGGGGTTGTAAAGTATCAAGAATAGTCTATTTGTATAAATAGTTATAGATAGGTGTGAACCATTCAGTGGTGTCATGACTATGGGTGACGATGGCTATAGGTATGGTGGAAATATATGGGTGTCATAAGTGGGTGATGATGAAAGTGGCATGATCATCATGAATTTCTTATCAGATAAGGGAGGTGGCACTGGCCATGGCATCAGCATGGCAATTGTCTTTTGAGGAATTGCGGTGATAAAATAAGATTCAAAGGTAGCTAAGAGGTCTTTTACAAAATAATTGTATAAAATAAGGTGTTCTTCCTTAGTGTAATAGGTTTCACTTACTTGTTTGATTACTAATTGAGATTCTCCATGGATTCACAAGTTACTAATGAGGAGATGTTGAGAGGTGAGTAATCCCAAGATGAGGGATTTGTATTCAGCAATCTTATTTGTACAGGAGAATTCTAATCGGTATGTAAAGGGAAGTGGATCACCATGTGAGGTAATAAAAAATACGAGAACTAGTTTTTCTACGGGATGAACTTAAGGTAAAATTTTGTAAGGAGCATGACCTAACAAGATAAACATCTGGAAAGATGAGTATGGGACAAGAGGTAGCGTAAAGGTTCAACTTTAGTGATAATGTGAACCTCATGGTTAAGAATATAATGACGTAACTTGTCTGCAACAAAGACAAGGTCGAGGTATAATTTTTTGATGTAACTATAATTACATTCATAAGAGAGAAGGTTACAACTAATATAGTAGATAGCTGATTCATGATGTGTATCATCATGTTGGGCCAATAGTGCACCTATGGCATGCAAGGTAGTATAAATATATAAGAGAAAGGGTTGGTCTCACCTGCAGGGTGGTACTAGGATAGGAGGGTTTAAAAGATAAGCTTTAATGTGATCAAATGCTTATTGACATTGTTCATCCCAAGTGAACTGGGTATATTTATTCATAAGATGCGTAAAGGGTTGAGTTTTATCAGCTAGTTGTGCAATGAAATGGTGAATAGCTTGAATCTTACCTTGTAAGGAATGAAGTTGATGTAGATTTTTGGGTGGAGGCATGTCAAGGATAGCCTTGATTTTAGTGGGGTCAATTTCGATGCCACGGTGTGAGATAATGTATCCTAGAAACTTTTCGGTGGTGACACTAAAGACACATTTTTTGGGATTGAGGTGGGAAAAATATGCGTGGTAATCATTCAAATAGTACCTGAAGGTCACGTGTGTGGGAAGAATGATGATGAGACTTAGTGAGAATATCATCAACATAATCTTTGATGATTTTTGGATGTAATCATGAAAAATATGTGTCATGGAACGCTGATAGGTAGCCCCAACATTCTTGAGGCCAAATGGCATGATAGTATAGCAAAATGTACCCCATGATGTAGTGAAATAGGTTTTTTCTTGATGAGCCAGATTTATTTTAATTTGATTATAGCCAAGCAAAAACCATCCATAAAGAAGAGTATTTTGTATCCTAAGGTAGATTCTACTATAGTATCAATGTGTGGGAGGGGAAAATATCCTTCAGGGAATATTTTTTAGATCTCGTAAATCGGCACGGCAGAAGAATAGACATGACCATCGGGACTCATTACGAACAATGTTGGAAACCCATTTTGGATAATCGATAAGATAGATGAAGCCAGCATTAAGAATTTTTGGATTTCTTCTTTGACTAAAATTGTAACCTTAGGATACATCTTAAAAAAAAATTGTTATCTAGGCTTAGCACGAGAATTGAGGACAATGTTATGCATTGTGATAGAGGTATTGATACCGACATTTAACTATAGTCCCAGGTGAAGATGTTAGAAAATTCATGAAGGACCTTCTTGATATCCTTTTGCTCGGTGGGGGTAAGGGAAGCGGCTAACAAGAAAATATGATGATTTTCAACTATTCCTAAATTATGTTATATGGTTTCTTCATTGATCAGTGTGGAATGATCCTCGATATATGGCGCTATAGGAATAGTGTCAGGTGGGTCAGTAGTGTCAGTGGAGTTAACATAATCCCCCAAACAAATCATATTGATAGAGGGAAAGGATTGGCATCACTTATGATGGTAGGCAGGTAGATCCTCATAAGCACCCATATGCTTCAATAGTGCATCATTAGTAGGGAAAGTATTGGTGGTGTCCCAAAAGGAAGGGGCATCAGTAGTAATGAGTTACGGTCAGAACAGGGGAAGAGATGTGACATGAAATTGAGTTAGCGCATCGATGGGTGATGATTCAAAAGGCTAATAGCCAAGGCCAAACTTATGTGAATGTGTAGGGAGGTCCTGAAGGTCTATAAATTTATGGTCTTGTT
This sequence comes from Taxus wallichiana var. yunnanensis, assembly GCA_018340775.1. Lineage (NCBI taxonomy): Eukaryota > Viridiplantae > Streptophyta > Pinopsida > Cupressales > Taxaceae > Taxus > Taxus wallichiana. The sequence goes on from CM031237.1 coordinate 563,393,202, forward strand.
AGTGAGAAAACCAAAACGATTTACGAAGATAGTCATATCCTAACCCATACTGGAGAGAGGCGGATCAACATGTGGGGAAGTGGGGGAGTACAAATTTTGTTAAAAAGAGTTGCGATATGAGAAAGGGGAAGGATCAGCAGGAACATCATAAACGGTGCCATGATAACAAAACTTGAGTCAAGCATGGAGTATGGATGGAGCTACATACGCATGGCATGGATCCAGGGCCAACCAAGGATAATTTTATAGTTAAGCTCATTGGTAATTACATGGCAAGGATATTAAGCATACATGGGTCGGTGGTAATGCGTAACTATAAAATACCTAGAACACATTTTGGGATGTTATCAAACATATGAATATAAATGCTAGAAGGAGCAATGGATGTCATGGTCATGCTGATGTGGTGGGGAAAACTAATATTACAAATGTTGAGTCTAGATCCATTGTCAACAAGAGCACACTTGATGCCAACATTAATAACACACACCTGGATATATAATGGAGGGTCATGGGCTAAGAACTCGAGAGGAGGTCAGTATATGTGAAGGTGATTTGATCTTCATTAAGGGTTAAGGTGGAAACAAACTTATGGTAGACATATTCGGGTGATAATTATGGAGAAACGTAGTGAGTAGCTAAGTAATTTTGGAGGTGAAGGAGGAATTCCGGATATTTTGCAAGTATGTGTGTATAGAGATACTCGTTGCCATGAGTGGATTAACAACTGAAATGAAGGACAAGCTATCAAGGATGGTGAATAAATATCATATAAACCAAAAATAAAAAGGGGGAGAAAAGCATGATGGAAAATATGGAGTACCAGAGAAGGTGATGAAATGAATGATCAGGTTCACCAAAATTATTAACAAAAATAACTCCCTAAAGGGTATTTAGGGTTCTAATTTTAATCTAAATAGGAGGAATAAAACGTTGTATAAATGTAGTAAGCAATATGCAATAAATACAAATAACTACTCTAAGTGAAATAGAAACCCTAATCAAAATGAAAGAGGGAGAAAATGACTTAGTTGATTAAGGTATTCTGTCGCAGGTTTTGTATATCTAAAACTCAAACTCGAATGCGCAAATGACCACTCGGGGACCCTATGAAGGGTATATATATACTATCCGAAGTGACATAGGTGTCTGGGAGTAAATCATGCGGTGCCTTGGGGTTCCCTGGTCTAGATTCTAGAGTGCTTGTGAACTATCCAGAGACTCGGGAACTATGTTTAGTAGTGTTCTAATTAGGTATGAAAACCTTCCTATCTGTCGCACTATATTTGTTGGATGATTTGTATGATACTTGTTATCCAAAATTCACCCCAGTGGTAATTTTGATAACATGCATCGTAATATTCAAGTCCCAGCAAGTAGGTTGATTCGGGAAAAATCGTGAAAATTGGCTAAGTCCGCTCAAGGATGCCTTTGGGACGTGTGGTACAGAAAGATGCAGATCGGGTGAAAAGCCTCAGCGGCTCGCTAAGCATTTGGAACAATCGGGCCGAAGTAGGCGATTGGACGTGGAAAACCCAGATCACCGAAAAGGAGAACTTTCGCACTAATTGCTTTGGGACATCTGGGACAAAGATACGCGAACCGGCCGGTTCGGCCGAAATGAGAACAAACAGTCCGAAAGCAGTTGGGACGTCGGGACGCGTGGGACGCGGAAAGGCGGTTCGGCCGAAGGAAAGGAAAATCAAACTATTCTCAGGGCAGTTGGAATAAATAGACCGAACCTGGTCGGATCGGCTGAAATGAGGATCTTCACCCAAAACAAAGTGGGACATCTGGGACAAAAAGGTGCGAACCGTCCGAACCGGGCGAAATGGGAACAAACAGTCCGGAGGCAATTGGGACATCTGGGCCGTGAGGACGCGAACCGGCCGGTTCGGCCGAAATCAGCACAAGGAGCACAAGGAAAAATGGGACATAGGGACGCGTGGGACGCGGATCGCCGAAAGGGCCGAGGACCAATCAACGCATGACACGTGTCACAAGGGGAAAGGTCCAGAAAAGTCAAAGGGGTGAGTTTTCGAGCACTGATCCGAACCAATGAAATAGCGCCACGTGTCCCAGCAGGGGCCCACAAGGAAATTTCAAAAGAAATCCCACCGAAAGGTAGAGGAGAGAGAATCACGTGACCAATCAATGCGTGCCACGTGTCATCCAGGTGGCAAAGCGTGGGAAATATTTCAAAATCCGTCTTGGTCTATTCCGTGCCCTAAATCTTCAGATCGTCATATCTTTTGATCCAGAGCTCGGATTTGCACGTTCCTTATATCAACGGAAAGCTTGTGAGATTCTCTACACGATTCTAGGGTCAATCTTACATTTTGGTTTAGTTTGGAGAGAGAAAATCAAGAAATGCCTCTGGCACGAAATAACAAGCAGAAGTAATGCTTCAACTAACAACTTTAATGCAGCAGGTTCAAAAACGCTTCATAGGCAGGCAGCCCGCCATTTTGCCAGGATCCACCACTTCTGCCATGATGAGATGAATTGAATGCAACCTGGAGGTGGTTGGGGTAGATTTGGTTTTCCCTTCTCTCTTTCCTCTCTCATTCTTTCTATATATTATAAAGAGGAGCTTCTTTTCAAGGTGGAACATTTTTTTTTGTTTTGCCTCTCCCTTCTTCTCCTCAGGTGAATTTGTGGAATTCGAACCTCTCATTTGAACTGTAATACTATTCTACCTCATGGCATTCTGTAGTGTATTGTATCAATCTTTGGAGCAAGTAATGCATGTCTGTGGATGATTCTCAGCCCTCTCTATGTTCATTTTTGCATCCTCCTGGTCTTTCACTGCAGTTTTGTCATCTGTGCATGATCTTATATCACATTCAAATGGTTTGTGTTTACTGGCAAAATAGGTGTTCTTCATTCCTCGGTGCATCACCTCTATTAGCTTAGATTTATTTTATGCATCTTCTTACCTTGTCTCCTTGGCAGATTAGATTAGGTTTTGAGAAAACCCTCTGCATATTTCGTGTGCATCTGAACAGAGGAATAGGAACCAGCCTTCTCTGGAGAATCCTCTCTCATTTTTCAAGTCCCACACTTGGAGAAAGGATTCAATGTTATGCAATCACACTGGATGCCAAGTGATCAACCTAGAAACTTGATCTGCATCCAGGGGTGCTGTGATTTTGCACTAACAGTTTTGGCACGCCCGGTGGGACCAGAGGTCTCATTTTTATTGCAGCAAAGTTGATATGAATCTGCTGCAATTTTCTTGCTTGAAAAGAGCTATTATTCACATATCTGGTGACTCCAAAAGGAATATCAACTAGTTTCAGCAGCGCAGGCCTGAAAGCTTATGAGAAGAATCACAAGGTCAAGAGTTGGAGAAGATGAAGTGCTGTTTGAATACCTGCAATTATCTCCAAGAAGAAGGAAAAGAGGAAGAAGGATTCAAAGGTCTCCATCTCCACCAAAGCAGAACTCTCTAAACTCCTCCACCCGCTCAGCCTTTCATTCAAAAGATTCAAGAGTCCTTCGACCAATTAGAATGGTGCAACCAAAGCAAATCCCTTTGTCAATTTCACTCTGCCAAGAGCCCACTTGCCCTCAATGCACAGAATCCAGTTCCAATTGCAGCGTTGAAGAACATTCCATTTTTTACTGGAGAAAATCATACCACTCCTGGTGATCATGTCAAAGACATTGCTAACATCTGTGCAATCCATGAGATAAATGAAATGGATGTGGCTGTCAAACTGCTGGCATCATCATTCAAAGGGAAGGCATTGCAATGGTTCAGAAGCCTTGAAGCTGGTTCTATCACAAACTGGAATCAGCTGTGTATTGCACTTCATGATCAATTTGGAGAGAAGGGAGACAACTTGTCTCTTTTGGAGCAGCTGACAACTATCAAGAGAGCCCCCAACGAGCAGCTGACTGATTTCAACTTCAGATTTCAAAGGTCTTGGGATAGGATTCCAGTAGCAGTCAGGCCAACAGCAGAAGGTGCTTTTCTATATTACCTTAAAGCTTTAAATTCTGATATTTCTATGTTGGTTCAATCTATGGGAGGCACAACTATCCCTGTTGCTTATAGTATTGCCATTAGAGCTGAAAATTGTCTGATTCAAGCTGGCAAGCTAGCTCCTAGGCCTCTAATGCCATTATATCCAAGTTTAGAGAGCCCAAGTGCTAGTCAAGCACCTGTCTTAGCTCCTATTCCCACTCCTAGAAATCAGAGTTCAAATGAAGCCTCCACTTCATCTCCAAGTGCCCCAAATGAGCTTCAAGAGGTCATGAAGCAATTGCAAAATCTAGGCAATGAGCTGGTCACTCTCAAAAGACAACAAGCTCAAGGTTTTAGACCTTCATATCAGCCTCAAGCTCAACCTAATAGGTAGCCATATCAGCCTCAAAGGTCACCCAATCCAACTGCAAATCTGAATCAAACAAGGCCTCCTTCCAATAGACCATTCCAGCCCTATAATCCAAATGCCATATCTGCCTCTAAGGCATTAGTACTAAAAAGACAAAACAACATTGCCCGTCAGAGTATGATTGGTGTTTTCCATGTAATGAACCTCATAATCAATCCATGTGCTACAATGGTGCTTTGACTCAAGCTTTAATGATAACAACTACTGGTGTGGAGGGTGAGAACAGTCAAGAAAACAGCCAACAACAAGAAACAATCCAACAAAGCATCAGCCCCAAATGACACCACATTGGTAAATTGGCAAGCAGAGGATTTTTGTGGCATGAACCAGGAAGTTTCTCAAGGTGTTGCAGCAAACACAAGGTCAAAAAGGAGAAATTTGGGTGAAGAGCAGCCATTAGCCCCAGCCAATCCACAACCTTCCATGGCTCCACAAATGATTGGCAGGCAAAGTCCCGTTTCAAATGCACAAGGGCAGCCAAGAACAGCCCCTAGGCCAACTCAAATGCCAGCTGTTGCTGCCCACATACAAGGAGTAAATGTGCAAACCAAGGGACAATAGAGAGATCATTCATCACCATTCAAAAGATCATTGATCGGATGAAGAAGACAAACGTCAATATATCTATGTGGGAATCCCTATCCATCCTGTGCCAAAGAGATCTGCTGCAAGCTGCCATGAAGGATTGGCCAGCTTCGAATCAGCAGATGCAAGACAAAGTGCTCACAAATGCTGCCCATCCTGAAGGAAATCATGGAGCACAACAAGGTAGAATGCTGAAGCCTCCCCCTTTTTATGTTTCGTTAATCATTGGAAATCAGCTAGTGCATAATTGCATGATAGATTCGGGGAAAGTAGCTCAGTAATGCCTAAACAGATAGCTGATCAGTTAGGGATCCAGTATGAAATAACATCTAAGGGAGTAGTGCAGCTGGATGGGATAGCAATAGCAAAAGTTGGAGTGATTAGAAATTTGAGTCTTACCTTGCATGCATGTCCAAATGTTGTTGTCTTACAAGATATATCAGTCATAGACCTTCCACCACTCTTTGCCCTATGTTTGTCAAGGGACTTCACTGCCAAAATTGGGGGATATTTGTCCACTGATTGGTCTCACATGCTATTCAGAACAAGGTATGGAACTAAGGCTACAATTAGGTCAGAACCTATTGCAAACTTCCACATTGAGCCCTATACTCCAAGTCAGATTAATGCCAATTTCTCAGCATTTGATCAAGAAGATCACCCAAACACGGATGAAACTGACACTAAAGTTGGAAACATCCCAGATCTAACTCTTGATGAATGGGCAAACAAGGTACATGCTTTTGATCCTTATCAAGGAATAGAAGAATCTGAGCTGGGAGTCTATTGTATACATGAAGAAAGTCAGCCTATTCCTAGCATCACCAAGCCAAGCCACAAGGATGACAATGAGGTATGGCAGCTTTTTTGTGATGGATCAAGGAGTAGACAAGGCGCAGGAGGTGGAGCCGTGCTTATTTCACCTCAAGGAGTAAAGTATTATTCAGCTTTTAGATTTCAATTTGCATGCTCCAATAACACTACCGAATATGAAGCCTTGTGCAATGGATGCATTGGGCAATCAAGAAAAAATAAAGAACTTGCAAGTTTTGGGGACAGTGAATTGATTGTAAATCAGGTCAAGGGACAAACATCTGCCAAAAATGATCTACTCAGTGCTACAAGAACAGGTGTGGGACCTCATGGAAGATTTTGAGGGTTTCGCATCAAATCCATCCCTAGAAAGAGAATCAAGTACGCCGAGCTTGCAAGCCAGCAGAGGGGCGGCCTTTGACATCGTAGAAAACATTCAACAAGACAAGGTACAGCCAAACATCCACGTGATTGTGAGGCCTTCAGTGCCGGATAATGATGTCAGTTGGCAAGTATTTGAGAATGACCAGCAAATCATCCATTTCTTGCAAGAAGAAGCTGAGTTCTCACCTAATAATCAAGAAAAGTTGGAACAGTAAATATGGTGACAGTGATACAATGAGAACTGATAAGCTGCCCAAGGTACTTATCACTTTGGAGTCCATTTTCAACCCCAATGATCAGTTTAGAAAGGAGAAAGCAAACATTCAAAGGTCAAGAGAGAAGATTCGTATCCATCTTGGTAGAAGAGAACAAGCCATTACAAATTGGAAGGATGACAACCGAGCAAGAAAGGTGTGAGTTCATACAGCTATGTCAAGAATTCCCTGACGTGTTTGCTTGGAACTATGAAGACTTGAAAGGTTTCAATCCCAACTTAGCTCAGCATACCATCGAATTGGATCCAAATACTAAGCCCACTGTAGAAACAGAGACCACCAATCCACACATGGAGCCTCTCATGAGGAAAGAATTGGACAAGCTGATTGAATCAAGAATCATATTCCCAATCAAGCATTCTAGTTGGGTTGCCAACTTAGTTCCAGTCAGAAAGAAGAGTGGAGAGATCAGGCTATGTGTTGACTTCAGAGATTTGAATAGAGCCTCTCTCAAGGACCATTATCCACTCCCTTCCATGGAACAAATATTGCAGGTCGTAGCTGGTTCAGAAAGGTTTTCACTACTTGATGGTTACTCAGGCTTCAATCAAATTATGGTAAAGGAGGAAGACCAGTTCAAGACAGCCTTCACAACCAAATGGGGCACATATGCTTACAAGAAGATGCCATTTGGATCACAAACGCCGAGCAACATTCCAGTGAGCTATGGATATGGCATTCAAAGGCTTGATCAACAAGATAGTGCTGATATACCTAGATGATATTACTGTCTTCTCAAAGAATGCTGCAGACCATCTCTTTCACCTCAGGCAAGTGTTTCAGAGGTGTAGAAAGTTCGGAGTGTCCTTAAATCCTAAGAAGTGCATCTTTCTTGCACATGAAGGGAAGCTCCTTGGCCATATTGTCTCCAAGGAAGGATTAGCAATTGATCCAGAGAGGGTTGAAGCCATAAGAGCTCTACCATTGCCAAGCCACAAGAAAGCCCTTCAGAGTTTCCTGGGAAGGATAAACTTTGTTTGGAGGTTTGTCCCAGATTTTGCAGCCCTTGTCAAGCCCATCACCAAAATGTTAAGGAAAAGCATGGCTTTCAAGTGGACGGCAGAAGGCAAAGAGAGTTTTGAAGCAATCAAGGAAGCCATCTCCCAAGCACCCACTCTCATCAACCCAGACTTTTCCAAGGATTTCATCCTCTATGCATTTGGAGGTGATGACACTATTTCTGCCATTCTGGTACAGCAGAACAAAGATAATGATGAACAGCCGATTGCCTTCTTCAAACCCGAGCCTAGATGATGACTGCGAAGTGAGGTACTCTTTTATTAAAAAGCATGTGCTTGCATAAAGAATCGAAGCTCCTGAAGAAATTCAAGCATTTAATCTCAAACAACAAGGTCCAGTTATTGGTCTCACATGCTGGGGTTAAGGACTTCCTCCTCAACAAGGATTTGAATGAAAAAAGGGCAGGTTGGATCACCCGTGTCATGGAGTATGACATTGAGATCAAGATCACCAAGCTGGTAAGAGGGAAAGGATTGTGTGAGCAGCTGGTTTTGGGGAAGCAAAAAGATGTTTGCAACGAAGAAGAGGCTGTTTTGACAGTGCAAGACAGCCATGAGCCGAGTGGCAGGCAAGAAGAAGACAATGCTGCCCGACTCCTTGCTGGACCCAAGGCATTATGCACTTCCTACAAACAGGCCTATGCCCTCCAGAAATGAGCAAAGCGAAGAGGAGATACTTCAGGTTGCAGGCTGTTCCATATACCATCATTGATGGAGTTTTGTTCAAGAAGGATGTGAATGGAGTGCTGCTGAGATGCATTAACACAGTCGACTCCAAAGGGTATTAAAAGAGTTTCATGATGGACCAGTGGTGGCCATTTTGCACCAAGAGTGACACTCAAGATCATGAAGGCTGGTTATTATTGGCCTAAAATCTTTAGTGATTGCTATGCATGGATCAAGAGATGTAAGAATTGTGCATTCTTCATAGGAAAAGAGAGACTCGCTACCCTTCCATTACATCCAATCTCAGTTGACCAGCCATTCATACAATGGGGTTTAGACTTCATTGGAGCCATCAATCCCAATTCAAGCCAAGGGCACAAATGGATTTTGATAGCCACGGACTACTTCACCAGATGGACAGAAGTAGTAGCACTCAAAGAGGCAAATGAGTCTAGCATCTTGGAGTTTTACGAGGGATAACTACAGATTGGTGTACCTGCTAATAGTCTCGATAATGCATTGGCATTCATGGATCTAAAGTGACCGAGTGGGCTGTCAAGAATGGGATCTACCCGAGCACTTCATCAAACTATTACCCTCAAGGTAATGGCCGTGCCGAGTCTACAAATAAGAACTTGCCGAGGATCATTAGGAGGACTCTTGATGAGAATCGAGAGGGCTTGGCATACCAAAGCGAAATCAGCCTTATGGGCTGATAGGATCACTCCCAAAAGATCCACAGGTAATTCTCCATTTAAGCTTGTCTATGGAAGAGAGGCAATCTTGCCCATGTCACTTGAGTTGCCAACATTGGAACTCATGAAGCAGCTGGAGTTGCTTGAATTTGAGCCTATGGAGGTGAGATATGCAGAGCTGATGGAGCTGCAAGAGATCAGAAATCAGGCATCCCAAGCAATGGAAAAGGATCAAGCTTTGATCAAGAAGACCTTTGACAGAAAGGCCAAGGATAGATCTTTTCAAGTTGGAGATCTAGTGTTGAAATGGGATGCAGATCGGGCAAAACCAGGAAGGCATTTCAAATTTGATGCCATTTGGAGTGGCCCATACATGGTCACGAAGCGCAAGAGCAGCAATGCTTTCCAATTGGCCTCATTGGATGGTGAAGAACTGCAGATTCCAGTGAATGGAATCTACCTCAAGCGTTGCCTCTAGAGGGAAGTTCACTACCTTGTAAATATTAATTAGATTTTCATTCCTCCAAGTGCTTGTGCACATTGTCCTGTTGTAGTTAGGTTCAGTTCTCCTAAGTGCTTCGACGATTTTACCGCTCTCGGTTGTTTTTTACAGTTGAGTGTTGTTGAAAGGAATTTGCGGTATCAAGCTCTGGATTAGATATCGTGCTCGTTTCAGGTTATTTATTATGACTCCATGCCCAATGGATTGCTTCAGCAACCGGGTCTTTTCATCTAGCAGAAGATGACCCCGAAGTCAGCCAAATTGTTATCCAAAATTCACCCCAAAGCTAATTTTGATAACATGCATCGAATATTCAAGTCCAGTGCAAGTAGGTTGATCCAAGAAAAATCATGAAAATTGGCTAAGTCCCGCTCAAGGACACCTTTGGGACGTGTGGGACGTAGAAGACGCGAATCAGCCGAAAAGCCTCCAGGCGGCCCGCTAAGCATTTGGGACAATCAGGCTAGAAGTACGCGGCGGACGCGGAAAGCCCGGATCGGCCGGAAAGGAGAACTTTCACACTAACTGCTTTGGGACATCTGGGACAAAGATACATGAACCGGCCAGTTCGGCCGAAATGAGAACAAACAGTCCAAAAGCAGTTGGAACGTCGGGACGCGTGGGACGCGGAATGGCGGTTCGGCAAGAAAAGGAAAATCTGCTTCTGGGACAAAGTTGGAACAAATAGACCTAAACCACCGGATCAGCCAAAATGAGGATCTTGGTCAAAACAAAGTGGGACATCTGGGACAAAAAGGCGCGAATCGGCGAACCGGGTGAAATGGGAACAAACAGTCCAGAGGCAATTGGGACATCTCGGCCGTGAGGACGCGAACCGGCCGGTTCGGCCGAAATCAGCACAAGGAGCACAAGGAAAAATGGGACATAGGGACGCGGGACGCGGATCACCGAAAGGGCCAAGGACCAATCAACGCATGACATGTGTCACAAGGGGAAAGGTCCAGAAAAGTCAAAGGGGCAAGTTTTCGAGCACTGATCCGAACCAATGAAATAGTGCCACGTGTCCCAGCAGGGGCCCACAAGAAAATTAAGAAAGAAAGCCCACCAAAAGGTAGAAGAGAGAGAATCACGTGACCAATCAATGCGTGCCACGTGTCATCCAGGTGGTGAAGCGTGGGAAATATTTCAAAATCCGTCTTGGTCTGTTCCGTGCCCTAAATCTTCAGATCGTCATATCTTTTGATCCAGAGCTCGGATTTGCACGTTCCTTATATCAACGGAAAGCTTGTGAGATTCTCTACACGATTCCAGGGTCAATCCTACATTTTGGTTCAGTTTGGAGAGAGAAAATCAAGAAACACCTCTGGCATGAAATAACAAGCAGAAGTAATGCTTCAACTAACAACTTTAATGCAGCAGCATGTGTCGCCGCTTTTGTTAGGTAGCCCGTCATTTGCCGGGATCCACAAACTTCTACCATGATGAGATGAATTGAATGCAACCCGGAGGTGGTTGGGGTAGATTTGGTTTTCCCTTCTCTCTTTCCTCTCTCATTCAAGTCCTGCAAGTAGGTTGATTCAGAAAATCGTGAAAATTGGCTAAGTCTGCTTTCAAGGACACCTTTGGGACATGTGGGACAGAAAGATGCGAGATCGGTGAAAAGCCTCGGGTGGCCTGCTAAGCATTTGGAACAATCGGGCCAGAAGTGCACGCGACGGACGGGAAAACCCAGATCGGCCGAAAAGGAGAACTTTCGCACTAACTGCTTTGGGACATCTGGGACAAAGATACGCGAACCGGCCGGTTCGGCCGAAATGAGAACAAACATTCCGAAAGCATTGACGCGGGGACGCGTGGGACGCGGAATGGCGGTTCGGCCAAGGAAATGAAAATCAAACTGCTTCTGGGGATGTTGGAATAAATAGACCTAAACCGGTCGGATCGGCCGAAATGAGGATCTTCAGCCCAAAACAAAGTGGGACATCTGGGACAAAAAGGCGCGAACCTACCAAGGCGAAATGGGAACAAACAATCGGGAGGTAATGGGACATCCGGGCCGTGAGGACGCTTGAACCGGCCGGTTCGCCGAAATCAGACAAGGAGCACAAGGAAAATGGGACATAGGGACGCGTGGGACGTGGATCGCCGAAAAGTGCCAAGGACCAATCAACGCATGACACGTGTCACAAGGGGAAAGGTCCAGAAAAGTCAAAGGGGTGAGTTTTCGAGCACTGATCCGAACCAATGAAATAGCGCCACGTGTCCCAGCAGGGGCCCACAAGGAAATTTCAAAAGAAATCCCACCGAAAGGCAGAGGAGAGAGAATCATGTGACCAATCAATGCATGCCACGTGTCATCCAGGTGGCGAAGCATGGGAAATATTTCAAAATCCGTCTTGGTCTGTTCCGTGCCCTAAATCTTCAGATCGTCATATCTTTTGATCCAGAGCTCGGATTTGCACGTTCCTTATATCAACGGAAAGCTTGTGAGATTCTCTACACGATTCTAGGGTCAATCTTACATTTTGGTTCAGTTTGGAGAGAGAAAATCAAGAAATGCCTCTGGCACGAAATAACAAGCAGAAGTAATGCTTCAACTAACAACTTTAATGCAGCAGCATAGACAGTTCGCTTCGCTAGCAGTTAGGCAGCCCGCCATTTTGCCAGGATCCACCGCTTCTGCCATGATGAGATGAATTGAATGCAACCTGGAGGTGGTTGGGGTAGATTTGGTTTTCCCTTCTCTCTTTCCTCTCTCATTCTTTCTATATATTGTAAAGAGGAGCTTCTTTTCAAGGTGGAACATTTTTTTCTGCTTTTTGCCTCTCCTTCTTCTCCTCAAAGGGCGAATTTGTGGAATTCGAACCTCTCATTTGAACTGTAATACTATTCTGCCTCATGGCATTTTGTAGTGTATTGTATCAATCTTTGGAGCAAGTAATGCATGTCTGTGGATGATTCTCAGCCCTCTCTGTGTTCATTTTTGCATCCTCCTGGTCTTTCACTGCAGGTTTTGTCATCTGTGCATGATCTTATATCACATTCAAATGGTCTGTGTTTATGGAAAAATGGGTGTTCTTCATTCCCTGCATCACCTCTATTAGCTTAGATTTATTTTATGCATCTTCTTACCTTGTCTCCTTGGTAGATTAGATTAGGTTTTGAGAAAACCCTCTGCATATTTCGTGTGCATCCGAACAGAGGAATAGGAACCAGCCTTCTCTGGAGAATCCTCTCTCATTTTTCAAGTCCCACACTTGGAGAAAGGATTCAATGTTATGCAATCACACTGGATGCCAAGTGATCAACCTAGAAACTTGATCTGCATCTAGGGGTGCTGTGATTTTGCACTAACAATACCCTACACATGAAGAAGAAGGGGTTAGACTAACCTCATCTACCGCCAAACCGGTGGACTTATCGTTGAGCATTGCACTACATTATGGACCCTGATGTAGTTCTAGTGAGTGTGTGTATGTCATTCCCTAGGTGCTCTCGTGTCTATGCACTTTGTGTAGTAGTGAGCTATGATAGCTATAGAAGATGTAGAATGTAGAATAGATAGAATCCCTCCTCTAAGAATGTGTGAATGGATGTGATGTATACTTTTCTAGCTAGAATGTATGGAGCTATGTGGATAGAGATGGTGCAATAGATGCATCCCTAGATGGAGTAATAGTAGTGATAGGATGCAATGACCTAGGACCCTCATTATGGTCTTATAAGATTTATATTTATAGGGCTCTCAAGTTTAATTTCACAATTAATCCTAAAAATGTTGATTGAGGAAAAGATAAGGGAGACCAACAAACTAGAAGTGACCCAAAAAGGAGAGGAAGAGGTTAAACATAGAGAGGGGCATCCAGAGGTGGGACCGGGGCACCCTAGGTGTTCCAAGATAGGGTAGGGTGCCTGAATGAGGGATAGAATCTCAAGGAAGTTGTAAAATGGGTGAATATGTATTGGGAAATATGTGGGAAAGACGAAGTAAAATATAAAACAAAGATGGAAAAAAGGTGGGATTAATTGGTAGTTTTTACACTTGATAACCTTCTAAATAGTAGTTTAAGACCAAGCTAAATATTGTCTAATGTGCAATATTTTGTCTACAATTTCACTAACAGATCTTGTATAAAATACACAATTAAAGTGAGATATGTAGGATTCTTGTGTTATTATGAGCGATTGTTGAAAATTTATGAGATGGAGATGGATTTATGAGGAAAAACTCATATATAAAAGGGTGTAAGAAATATCAAGAGGTATGTTGGCCATCACATCATAACACCTTTATTTTTTCATGGAATGGGAGCAATATAAAATGAGCTTTCCACAAGAAATCAGTCACAAGGAACCTCCAGGAAAAACAAATAACCCCGATCCGCGATGATCCATCTCAAGACCCTTAAGACTAAAGCACCATGCATGAGTTATGCTAAATTTTCTAAAAAAAAAGGGACCCCAAAGATATATAAACATATTATCCCTTATTATTTTATTAATAAGGAATTTCACAGCCTCAAGCATGACATCCCAAAGTACCCTATATTCTTTATTTTTATAATCAATTTCTTAGGCACGCTAGTACCTCATCTAGGTATATTTGAATGCTCACCAAGTGTGCAAAGCTACTAGGTCCCTCTTTGTTACTTTCTTACCAAGGTGTTAGCATGCATGTTCATAATAACCACAATCAAAGTATATATTCCATCATAATAACCAGATCCATGAGCTCAATTTAGAAACACACATAATAAAGAAAGCATAAATGTTCACATAATAATTAAGATCAAATATGCCCTACATATACCATGAGTAGAGAAATTATTAATCCACAAATATCCATCATATTAATTCATCACAAACAGTAGTTGTATACATCATTAACACCATCACAAAGTCATGTGTGTGAATCATACCAGCAACATAACTCTGTTACAACTCAAAAACATTTCATGATATCTCTTTGTATCTCGAACACTATAAATCAATATATATAGGGGTGGGACTTTTCTTAACATCCCATGCACTCTCAAAATAGGATGCATGCTCAAAATATCCATGTGTGCATACAAAGATAACTATGAAGCATGCAAGCTTCGCTAATAATAGATTATCTATAAATAAACCCTGATCTAATCCTATTATTAGCTCAAACTCTACATGTCTCTTGATCTTCCACTTGATTCTAAAATAGATTTTCCTTGGCCATGAAATATTCATGATTTTCTCTTTGTGTGCTCTATACTCCATCCTATTTTTATCTTGTGCCATGAAAAACAGCTAAGTCCTTAACTTTTTCTTTTTTGGGTGAAACCTTAGAGCACAAATATGTCAACCTTATGTGCCTATCCACTCATCCCCTTCTTTCACACCACTATCAAATGCACTTTTTATACCTAGGAAATATTTCATAGGGCCAACATTACCCCACACTAATTTCATTTCCTCCTTTAGAAATGGGGTTACTCAACTTATACCTCCAAAGAATAAAGAATGAAGTATGGATTTAAAGAATATTTAAATCACTAGTGAGCTTATTCTTCATTAGGAAATAGGAGCTTAGGGTACTCATTTTTATGTCTACCTCGAACTTGTTCCAATCATTGAGTCCTTTCTTTTCCTTCGTTTATATATCTCCAAGTACTACATCTATTTCTTCTAGGGTCATATTTTTATGATTATGTTTTAATTCATGTACTACATTTTCCAACCCTGACACCATGTCATCCATTACATCCATACATTGTGCTATCAACTTTCCCAATTCTTTTATTCTATCATCATGAGGGTCCCAAGTTGCCTTAAGAGTATCACGCTTCTCTGCTAGTAACTTCAGCCTCTCCTCACATCCCAAAGTATCATTCTTTTTGTGACAAGGACTTCATTTTCTTCTATCAATATCCTTGTTTTTATTATTAGCTCTGGGTCTTCACACATGTTTAGCACCAAGTTTGTTTTCTTTAATTCATCCTTCAATGTTTGTAGTATGGAGTCATACCCAACCATCTTGTGTGGGATGATCCGCTTGGTTTTCTCCTTTTCAAGCAGTAGCTTCTCTTTCCTTCTAAGAAACTATCTTTTCTACACTTGGGCCATGCACATTGGTTCCCTCATTTAACAACAAATGCACTAGGGTCAGAATCGATGGAAATTTTCTAGTTACCATTTCTTCGTATTGTCCCCATTCCTTTAAAATTTCCTCTCCATTCTCTTTGTCCATCTCAAGGAAATTCATCGCTATATTTTTTGCTTTCTCATTTGCTTTATTTAAGCCTTTATTTCCTCTTCCTTGTCCTTTTTTCCTCAATAAGATTTCTTAATGTAGTATATTTATCAACATTCCAAAGGTGTGTGACCTATACAACTATCTTTTCAATGGATTGCTCTCCGCTCATCACGTAAATCTGTGGGCTTGGTTGTCACATGCTCTAAATGTGAAACCTTCTTCATTCCTCTAGTGGCACATGACTCCGGCATATTCCAAACTCAGGCTCATCCATGTGAGTCTACATACTCCATGAAAATTTTTCCTAGTGCATGTGCTCATTATCTCGGGTCCATTATCTCCCATCTATACAATTGTTCTAGAGAAAGAGTGATCTATAACCTAGCACATATAATATTTGTTGGGTCATTGATGTACCAAAGTTTTGGTGTCTACACCATCTCTTCTTCACTTTGGCTACTAGCGTTTCACCTATATTTCTCTATGTCTCAGCGCCTTGTGGATTCTCCTTTACCATTCTACCTTCTGGTCCATCGGTTGGCTACTGCTTAATGCTATCTTCCTTTTCTATATCTCCTTCAGTGTAGCTTTCTTCTTCATGCTCATGTATACTCACGCTGGGGAATTCTACATCAAATTTTAGTTGCTCACCATTAATCCCCTCATCTTCTCAAACTTCCAATCTAGGTGTGGAAACATCATTGTGCACAACCCCATCTGATGACTTCTCCTCATCACTATCTTTGACAGGAACATACTTGTGCATTTTATTTTTCTCCTCTTTTCTCTTCTTTATAGGCATCACGTGTGGTGACCTCTTCAATGGCCGTGAGGTCCCGAAACCCTCATCTACATTCCTACACTTCTTGCTAAGTTGTCTCCTACCATGAGAAAGTGCAATATTATCTTCTTGTCCTTCCTCTTCTCACTTGAGGACATTCTCTAAGTCCTAATTTTCCTACCTTAGGGGTGTATCTTTAAGCTTTATTTTTGTGTCCTTTTTTTTTTTTCTTCGGAGGATCTAGAAGTGATACGTCCTCACCGAAATTTACTTCCCATATTTGAACCTCATCCTCGAATACACATACATGTGTGCAGCTCTATCTTCCCCATAGCTAGGGCCTCTAGAGTGATATCAATGTTATCAGACTCCATTGTCTCCACATATGCCTCCTTGTTAGGGTAGACATATGTTTTGCATAGAATGTGGATGTCTACATCTACCTTATCAACATCAAACTACAACTTCCACATGTTATGTAACTGGTTCACTAAATATTTAAAGTAACGAGTAGTAAAAGCGAAGGGCAACTTACACTAGGGATTTTTTCACCTATCTTCATATAAAAATAGACAAAACAAAAATGTTGATACAATGAAAACTCTTTTTTCCCCTACAACATTTAGGGAAACTCCTAGGATGCACCACTCTCCTTCAAATGCATTATGCATCCTCATGTACCAATTTTTTTGTGTTTCTTATAAGTGTTTAAATTTTTCCTAGACATGTGAACCTCACAAATTTATTCACCGACATCTTATTCTCCAAAGGTTATACTCACATCTTCTCCTTTGGCCCATCGGGCACACTAATTTCACAAAATATAATGAGGAGAAAGATAGTGCCCCAAGTTATCTTCTCACCTTTGTCATCCTGGATGCGTGCCTCTTCCACTATGTTTTTACAATGTATCTTGCAATGTTATAGTAAGTTTTGTTCACCAATTTATGTGTTATGTACATCCATTGCTTTTCACCTCCTTCCACCTCTTTGAGGCACCCATCTTTCTCCTAACCATTCACGTAGCTACCCTTATAGCTTGGTCTTCTATGTTTAAAACATTAAAGACTTAGCATCCCTTATGATATTTTAACGTGATGAATTACCTCTACTCCTTCATCATTAGAAAGTTATCCTACAATTTCCTCACCAAAATCAAGTAATCCTATAACCTTTCCAATAAAATTTTCATAATTCTCATCCTTCTACTCATGAAGTAGAAGTAATCCTCATGTATGCATGACATAAGCCACTAGTATAGTAACTTGGATTACCAAAGAATGGAATATCATATAATATCATCACCTCGACACTCTCCAGAAGTTTTTAGATCAAATTATCCATTACTCTTTCCCATCTATAGTCCTTCTATTTGTCTTCAAGATGGTATCTTCTTTTATGTCCTTTAGGGTTTTATCAATGCGGTGGTTGATGTCACTTATCTTGCATTTTGTCAACTGGGACATCCACGAACTTCCTTTCATCACCTCCTCAAGGTATTACATCTCTATGAACCACTCTTGTGGTGCCTCCTTTGTCATAGGTTCCTTAACCATGGCTCTCCTTGGTGACATTATTCTACTTAACTAACAACATGCTCTGAAAACTGAAAATGTTTAACTCCTTACCCTTACACCTTCAACTTCCTTTGTTGTTTCAAATTATCTCATGCCCTAGCATTTCCTAGCTCTAAATTTGTCTCCTTCAAACCCTAGTACCATGAAATTTCCTTTCTTACACACCCGATTAGTCAAACATATTTCCATGTAGATCTCTAGTAATGTCATGTTCTAAAATCACCTAGTTCACTACTCGATCTCTTGATCTTCACACTTTACACTTCGTCGCACCTTCGTTTACACTCTATAGATCTAGAACTCAAAACATGTAATATAACAAATAGGGTCACATGTGCTCCTTTTATTATAACTTTAAAAAAAAATCACATTAGTTACTCCTCAACTACCACCTGTACGTAGAATTAACTCCACTCTTCTCGCACTTCATGTCATATTATTTTTCACCCCAGCCATAACCTTCTAGCGTGCTCACTACTTATCGGCCACAAACCTTGTTTCGTGCACATCCCCGCACCAAATTTCTATACATTTTACCTCATACCAAGTAGTTTCCCATGTTGCTTCTAAATTGCATTACACTACACATCTTTCCATATACACATGGTCTTCAATTTGAGAAAAATTCCTTAAAACTCTCTTTAGATTCATCTTCACTCCAATCACCTCGTAATATTTTTCCCATGTTCACTAACTTGTATCAAGGCATCAATTAATTCTTCCTTCTTATCCACCCCACAATAAAAGTATGTGTGCTCCTCTGTGCATGAATCTAATAGATAGTAATCAGCTCCTAGCATGTAAGCACACTTATTAAAATAAAATGATGAGCCAAATTGACAAAGAATAGAGACGATGAAAGGAAACACATATAAAAGGAATGCATTAAAAGGAAATATAATCTAAGTGGCAATACTATCTTATTAAAAACACTAGAAAGACTTATTTATAGTAGGGCTTCAACCTACTCCCATTGAAGTAATCAGAAATAAAATTCCATCCAGCACTTGTAACTAGAAAGTGCTTGATTCCAATATATTTGTTACTACAAATGGTCCCAACCAATGAACTTTCAATTTCCCTGGGTGGCATGAAAACTTTGAATCATACAAAAGAACCATATTTCCCACCTCAAATGCTTTATTTTTGATATTCCTATCATGTCATGCTTTCTATCTGGCCTTTTCTATCTACTCGGCTCCATCGAGCAATAGCACACCGCTCATCCAACTACATCGCTTTTCTATGCACTTCTCAACACTTGTTCATCATCTAATCCTCATGTGCACATAATACATAGGGATGGAAACATAAATTCCATGGGAAATATGACTCCAAACCAAACACCAATTGAAATGGTGTGTCCTTATTCAACCTCTTATAAGTGGTCATGTATGCCCATAGTATAGCGAAACTTTATCATCCCATTCCTTTGTTCCAACATCATAGATTTTTTTCGTTGTTTGTCCTAGAATCTTGTTGAAATTTTCAACAGTACCATTGGCCTGTGGATGATAGGATGTTGTCTTATGGTGTGCCACCATAAACTCTACCAATAATATTATGATATTATCATTCAAAAATTGTGTACCCTTATCACTTATCAATTTGACATGACATCTATACCGCTGATAATTTTTTCCCATAGAAATCTCAATTTTGTAGCTACCGTGAAATCCTTTGTAGGTATTGCTTCTACTCACCTTGTTAGATAGTCTATACAAGTTATAATGTATCACATTCCAACCCTACGAATGGTTCAACACTTGTAATAGGCCTCAAATACATCTCATCTTTGGATCGAGGCTTCCCAAGGCAAGTGATAATGATCACATGCCTTAACATATTATTTAGTATCCTTGTATAAATTTTCCCACTAAAGGCCAACCATCAGAATCTTGTGCACGGTGGCATCTCCTACATAATGACCTCCTATAATTCCACCATGAGCTTCTTCCATAATCCCCTAATGTTCATGATTTGGAACACATCGGCACAAAATTTCATCACGACCTAGCTTGTATAAATCTCCACCGATCAAATGTTAATGTTTCACGTGTATTATATGTTGTTTCTTCTCTAAGGTATTTGTTCCCTGGTGCCTATCTAGTGTGCAATAATATGGTAATTTCCTCTAGTTTAGTAGGTGTTTGGTTCAATCTAAATAGTTATGTATCTAGAATTGTGTCCTCAATGCTCTCGCTTGTCCTCACTGAATTGATTCTCAACAAATTATCAATCCCCGAGTTACTTTTTCCTAGTTTTACAATAACTATAAATTGGAACTCCTGAAATAGTAGTATCCACCTACAAATGTTGCCCTTGTAAAACAGACTTGTTGACAAATACTTAAGTACATATGATCTGTGAAGAAAATAAATGGTGTAGCTAATAATTATTTTCTAAACTTGTAGTAAGATACGTAAATCATGGAAAATGCTTCGCACTCAAAGTAGTTGTATAGTTCTATTCATCTAGTGTCAACTTCCTTCTTGCAAAACAAATAGGGTGGTCTATAATTCCTTCTCCTAGTTGCACCAACACTATGCCAATTTCCATCCGAAGCATCAACATGAACATGAAATAGTTTTTCCCATGAAGGAAAGCACAAAATAAGTGTAGTGGTCAACCTTTCCTTTAGTGTTTCAAACACATGTTGTTGCACCTCACCCTAATAGAATTTTCCTTTAGCTTTCAAAAGTTCTTCTAAGGGCACGACAATCTTTACATATCCCTTAATGAATTTCCTATAATACCATATATTTCTAATAAATCTACGCACTTCACTTTGATTATTAGGTTCTTCTAATCCCAAGATCACAACGACCTTGGATGGATCTACCAATAACCCTTCCTTAAAAATAATATGCCCTAAAAGTTTCAAAAGGTGTCGTAAAGATACATTTCTTATATTAAAATATATGCTCAATTGCTTGAACCTCTCGAAAATAATCCTCAAATTGTCACAATGATCCTTTACTAAACCATACATTGTCCATTCATCTAGATACACCTGTAAAAATTTGTGAATGAAGTCCTAAAAATCCTACACAATAATGCACGAGAACACACTGAGTATTTTTCAACCCAAAGGGAACTATCAGTATATGAAAAATTTTCCCACTTAGTGGTGAAAGTTGTCTTTTCCCGATCTTCTATTGCTATGTGCACATGATGATAACTTGAATATATATCATTCCCGAAACTCCTTCTAGGATATCCTTAATAAATGGGGTGGGAAAAGGATCAATAACACATGAAAAATTTAACTATTTGTAGTCCACGTAGATCTTTATCCTCCCATCCTTCTTAATGTTGATGACCATGGGACTAATCCATTTTGACTCCTCAATGGGCTCAATTATACCAGACTTGAGAATTTTATCAATTTCTTCCTTCAACTTGATGCAAAAATTAGGATTCATCCTGTAAGGCCTCTTCCTAAGGATTCATCATTGGAGAAATTTTGACATTTATGGCATTTACACACAAACTCTACCACATCATGTTCTAGTGTGGGAAAGAAATAGTCCATCTAATGTATTTTTTTAGCAATGGAATGGCCGCCAAGTGACCTCCACATAATCCATTATGTGATTCATAAAGAATCTTCTTGAATTCTTCTTTCACAACACATCTTAACAACATTCTATCAAAGGTTCTACGATAGAGAACCTATTCTAAGATAACATACTTAATGGTTATAACATGTAACCATATTATTTTTTACAATGTCACCACTTATGGATATATATGATCCACTATGAAATTAATAATGTCAGTGTACCATGGGCACGTAGAAATGAGAGGCTTGGTTTCAACAAAATACACACATTCGTTGAGGAATTCTAGATTTACTAGATTGCCTCCATCTAACGGGTTGTTATCCAACTAGTCTACAATGATTTGTCCTTTGATGGATTTCTGATTAACAAATGTTAACTCAAACTTACCCATCAGAGTTATGAAGCATCCAACTTTCTTAGATAAGGACCCTTGTGTGAGAAATGTTTGCAGATGATCTGATTTAATAATAACCCTTATTTCTTGATTTAGCATGTAATGTCTTAAGTGCTTTATCATGAAGACTATGGCAAGGCATTCCTTTTCTACATGTGTGTAACGCGTCTCATAGTCAAGTAATGTTTGACTAATAAAATAGACTGCATGTTCTTGTTTATCATCATCTTCTTGAGCTAACATGTAGGCTAATGAGACATCGTAGCTCATGAATATAGGATCAAGGGGCAATATGACTTAGGCAGAATGAGTGTGGGAGGAGATAGTAAGAACCGTTTAACCGAATCAAATGCCTCATTGCACTCTTTTTCTAATCAATGTAGCAATCCCTTTTTAATAAATTGTTGATTGGGTGAATAGAAAAGGTTAGATTAGGGATAAACCTTTGGATTGCATTGAGTTTTCCAAGAAAATATCTTATGCCAGACTCATCTGACGATGGATTAATTTCTAGTATGGATCATATTTTAGCTAGGTCTACATCAATCCCTCATGAAGATATGATGTATCCCAACAACTTACCTCCCGTTACACCAAATACACATTTTCTAGATTTAATGTGACGTTGTATTCGATTAAGTGAGAAAGGATGATATGAAGCACCTCAGGGTGATCGCAGCATTTTCTAGCCTTAGCTAGAAGATCATCCACATAAGATTCCACAATCTTATGGATAAGATCATGGAATATATAATTCATCACCCGTTGGTATGTGGCACAAATTTTCTTAAGTCCGAATCGAATGATAAGCATATTAGTATGTTCCCAAGGAGTGATGATGTAGTTTTGGCTCGATCCTCCTCGGAGATTTTGATTTGGTTATATCCGAAAACACATCCATGAGAATCAAGAACTCATAACAATTTTTTGCGTCAACAATAACATCGATGGATGGTAATGAGAAATCATCTTTGGGACAAGATTTGTTGATATCCCGAAAGTCTATGCAAATGTAGATTTTTCCATTCTTCTTGAGAACGAGGACGATATTAGACACCCATTATGAATAGTCGACTAGCTTGATGAACCCTACATGTAGGAGTTTCATCACTTCTTCTTTCACCATGAGGGCCACCTTTGGCTTCATGGGTCTCGACTTCTGTTTAATTGGCTTAGCATCTGGCTTAGTGACAAGGTTGTGAACTATAATGTGTGGTGTAATTCCTATCATTTCCTTGTAGCTAAATGTAAAATATTTTTCATGCTCCTTGAGGATTTAGGTATGTATCTCTATCTCCTCTGGAGTTAGAGAGGATCTCAGCTTCAAGATTTTTGGTTCCTCCTTTGTCTCGATGTTTATATCAAATTTTTCTTTGATTAAGGAGGCGTAACCCTCCTCAAAATCAAGTGGGTCTAGAGGTAGCTCTAAGTATCCTTCCCTTATACTTCATAGACCTCAAGATTTTCTATAGAGGAAGGGTCTATCGTGGAATCTCCAAATTAAGAGGAAGAGTGTGGGATGAGAGATAATTTTATCTTATGATGAGCAGGATGCAAGTCTGTGTAGGAATTCAAAAACCCTAGTATTGCTTTGTCATTTTCAAAACCCTATTTTCAGCATAATCTAAAGTGATAAACTCATTCTCAGCTTGTACGTAAGCCATAATTGGGGTTGTTGGTATCTTGTGAACCAAAGGTTTGGCGTAACCAAACTCAGTAAAGCTAGTGTCTTCTAACTTGTTGTTTGGGGTAAAATGAGAAGCAGAAGTTGCTATAGAGTCAACAAGGAGGTTTTTCTCTCTAGGTATAGCCTCGATTGAAATGAAATAAAAACATTTACTTAACTCGAGGATGGAAGTCTTGTAGAGTTGTAGATGTTCAACCCTAGTCTCGTATACTTTAGATACTTGATTTACAACTAGTTGTGAATCACCCAACACCCTAATATTAAGAGCACCCATCCTTTTGGATACAATGAGACCAAGAAGGAGAGCCTCATATTCTACTCCATTGTTAGTGCATTCAAAATTCAATTTAAAGGTGAAGGGCATGACCCTTCCCTGAGGGTTGGTAAGTATCACACCTACCCAGCACCAAAGTGGCACTTTGTTCCATCGTAATTCAAGGTCCAATAGTCATCTAGGAATATTGAAGTTGGATTATTTGTTGTATTATCTTCCCTTACTTTTGAGACCTCTACCATGCATACATCATCAATCGGGAGAGAGATGAGTCCTAGGGCATGTCCTATACCCATGGAATCAAATGGAAAAAGAAAGGGTAGTTCATTCTCCAACAACTTGACTATCCTTGTTTTTCTTGTTGACATTATCTCAATAATTAAATTTATTCCTTGCATTAGTAACTCCTTCAATCAAACCCATAGTTTCTAGATCGTTGTAGGAACCATCTTTTCTTCTGGAACTAAGCTTGTAGGTTTGTTTAACTAATTTTTAGGAAACGTGAACTTAGAATGAACCCCTGGCCTCCTCTTTAGATTAGCTAGATGTATGTCAAAGGTTTTGGGGTCAACCTAGGCCACGAATACCTTCCTAAATGTAGGAACCTTACTTCTTGAAACAAAGTAGAGGGAATCACCTTCATGTGATGAATCCAAGGATGGCCAAGGATCATATTATAGTTGGTTTCCCAATCTATAATATAAAACTTGGTTAGAACCATCTTAGGTCCAAGGGTGACTAGAAACACTATAGTTATAATTGACAGAAAGCCTTTAAGGTTTTATAGCCTCTTAGCGTGTTTCATGTTGAGGAGAAATTGGTCTCTCTGTAACCTAGCTTTTGAAGGAAAGAGAAGGGGACTATGTTGACCACTACCCCATCATCAATCATCACACATTTTACATAGTTGTTGTAAATCCAAACTTGTAAAAACAATGTTGGATCACCTCTACAAGTTATTTTAGCATCCGTGGGCATCTTGTTGATGTCAAATATGAATCCAACATCTCTTTCAGGATGCCCTGGAGGATAAACATCAAAGTCTATATGGTTTATATGCACTTCTGGAGGAGGGGTGACATTAATCAAATGCCCAAAACCTAGTTCTTATAATAAAGTAGCTCTCTGAGAAAGGGAATTCTTTAATAGATCCAAGAAGGAAATGTGAGATAAGGTTTATGTTAGGTCATTGATCAAGTCATAATCTCCTACTGTCTTACTTAGTGTTTCATGAATGTCATCTAATATAATCAAGTAGATTGGGATAGGTCTGTGAAGAATAATATTTAGTTCTAGTGGCAGCATTAATATGAGGTTCAGTGTCCAATTCTACCAATCCCAATCCCACATTTTTTTGTTGGTGACCATCCAAAGGAGGTGCTACCTATGAGTTTGATGAAGTTGAGGCTTCATGATCATTGGTTCCTATTGCAATGTCTTTTTTTGAACCATTGGGATATATTCTAATATCTTTTGGGAAAGTGGGGAGAGGATCACTAAAGATCTTAAGTGGTGTGTTTTGTGGGGATACCGGTCCTGTGTAAGTGTTCTAAGTTGGTGTTGTTGGGTTTGCCAAAAACATGTCAACAAATAATTGTCTTTGATCCTCCGGAAAATGTTGTAGAAATTTTTTACAATCGTGGCATGTTCTTGCTGTCATGCCCACAAACCCTATGGAAACCACAATACAAATTGGGATCATAATCTCGAGGCCTTTGGTTTACACTTTTTATGGTCTAAAATTATGATTATTGTTCAATTGTTGATTGTTATAATTAAAATTTGGGAACCCTTGCCCTTGGTTTTGGAATTGGTTTGGATACCCACCTAGGGTACTGATTAGGGCCTTGGGTCTGCACTTGTCTTGGTTGTTGAGGTTGTTGTTGTTATTATTGTTGTTTTTTTTGAGGATGATTAAAATCCACAACATTGATTAAGGGCAAGAAGTTATTATTTCTCTGATTATTTCCATTGTTGTTGTTGTTGGTAGTATTTGTATTGGGAGAGCTAACAACATTGGGTTTCTTGGGCTGATCGGTAACACCATCAGTTATAACCCCATGATTCTTATTAAGGACCTTTGGTCCTTGATTATTTTTCACATTGTTGGAGTAACCAAAGTTACCTTGGCTAGGGGTGACTAACCTCCCATTTGTTCCATAAGTCTTATAACCATTATCAATGGTTGTTTGATCAATTTAGAGAGCACCCTCTAGCACCTCTTCATAGCTCCTTAGCGGGAACTTTTGGACTTCTTCCTTTATCTCTCTATTGAGGGAGTGGAGGAACAAATCACAAATCTCTATCTGATCCATGTTTAGAGTGCTTGTAGAGGAATAGAGAATCTATCACCACCTTTGAATGAAGTGGGAAGCAAACTCATTGTGCTCTTGTTTGATATGAAGGAATTCTCTTATTCTATCCTTAAAATTTTTTCATATCAAAAGCCTTAATAAAATATGACACGATTTTTTTGAAGGAGTGTATCCAATCCTTCGATATCCTATAATATCAATCAAGAGCGATACCTTCTCTAGCATCTTAGGAAAATATTCACAACAACTACATCCCATGGGAGTAGCTCTCGAATGGTCATTGTGTAAGCTTTGATGTGAGTGTTAGGATCCCCTCCTTTGAACTTTGGAAGATTGGGAAAGGGTCTTGGGAGCATGAAAATCTAGATGGAGAAGTCTAGAGGCTCCTTAAGATATTCAAAATAGGTCCCCATTGTGTATGTTTCAACCATTGAAGATCCTTATTGGGGAGGTGGAGGTTGCATCGGTTACTAAAATGGTACAAAGTGTAAACATTTTTGGGGCATATGGCATCCCCTGTGGCTGACCATATGGACTGGGTAAGTGTACATATCCCCTTGTGGTGATTTAGAGTACATGTGTATGTAAGGGGGTTGACTGTTTTGATATGGATTTGAAGGCACAAAGCTAGGGAATGTTGCATTTCTAGCTGGTATGGCATTTGAGAACACACTTCCGAATAGTTCTTGTTATGGATATCCATATGTGGTGTGGGAGGGCATACCCAAGGTGCCCATCCTAGTTAGCAAATCTCCAAGGCTTGGAGCACCCATATAAACTAGAGGAGTTTGCGCAGTAGGTATTTGTCCATAATTCTACTGTGGATAGTGAGAAACTCTTACTTTGCCCCGCATATGAATTTTGAGTGTTTTGGGAAATCTCTAACTCTTTGAATTTGTCTACTAATGTCGAGATGATGTCACCCATTGATGGGGTGGTGTTTTTCTTCGGTGCTTATTATTTAACTTTTTAAGGTTATTGAGGAGTGTGGTATCCTGCTATGATTTTTTCATTGTTCTCGCCACCCTCGTTGGAAATGGTTTTCATTGTTGGAGGGGTAGTGTTACTATTTTGGAGTAAGACATCAACATGTCCTTGTAATCTATCAAAATCCTAGTTTATATTCCAGAAGTGTTGTTTTCTTCTGGCATATCGTGCTAATTAATCCTCATCTAGAGGCAAGAGTTGGTCGACTACATGTTAATGGGTAGTGGAACAAAACTTGAGGAGATGAACTTACCTCCCTAGTGAAATTCATGTTTTTATATCTAGATTGTTTGCGAGGATGTGTCTATGTGATTTTTCAAGCTCCTTGATACATACGGAGGAGCCAACATTAGTTCCTAAAGAAGAGTATTTTTAGCTCGAGAAGTTGAATGGTTATCTTCCCATGTAGAGAGAAAATGTGATTGTTGTTGTCTACCTGTTTTATAGTTGTACACATCAAAACCCGGGAGGGGTCGACCATATTCATCGTATCCCAACATATTCGTGTGGTGTAAGAATACCAAGTGGGGGAGAATAAGAAGGAGAGAGGAATATGGATGAAGAAACATCAAATGGAAACATGCCAAAAAGTTATGTCATAAAAATGGTCTTCACATAGGGGAGACTATTAGCTTTGTAGAAATACTGATTTTGTGAATGAAAGAAAATAAACATTTTGACCTTTTTACTAATAGAGGTCTCTTAAGACACTTTTTCTGTGAAATGCGTTTAAGAGCAAAATTGTTTCACTTATCGTAATGTGTAGAATAGAAATGGATGTGAAGTGTATATAATGAAAAAAAAGCTAATGAGGCAGTGCCTTTATTTCTTTCAATGAAAAAATCATAAAAATAAAATATTACGTCAAAAAATATCATCCCAAGATAGATAGTGGCATATGATTCTCACCAAAGGAAAAAAACATATATCAAAGTTATCCAAGTTGTCCTAAGTTGAAGTGGTGTGATGGATTGCTAATCTTGTCCATTTTTACAAAAATTAGTATTTTAGAAACTAGATCGGATGCTACATCATATTAATGTAATTTTGTCTAATTTTGAGTGAATGTATTGCTAATAATCCCTACAAATTGATATTATGTTGTTATTTCAATATGATGATATATTTGTCCATCAACTTCGCACTTACCCTCGTAAGAATACTCATGAATAGAAGGAGAGAGGAATATGGATGAAGGACTAAAACTGGTTCACAATTTGTATGAAAGAAAATAAACACATGACCTTCTTCACACTGACTTCGAGGTCATGCTAAGATAGCTGGTGTAGAATAGAAATGGATGTGAGTGTGGTAATGATGAAAAGCTAACGAGGCAACCTTATTTCTTTAACACGTAATATCGATGATGTGATTCTAAGGAAAAGAAAGTTGTCCTAAGTTGAAGCGGTGTGATGGATTGGTCGGATAGAAAGCTACTCAATATCGAGCTCTATCAATATTTTATCTATCTGTCAGGAACACGTGGAAAGTTTGACACCAGTATAGATTTCCAGACAAGGTCATGGAAGTGAGAACAATAGGTGTAATGAAACCACGGGGTGGACCTGTGGGAGGTTTTTAGTCTAGTCCATAAGGTCTTAGCTTGATCACCGCTAGGTGAAAGTTGTGTAATGATGTCAGGTGTAAATGGTGATGATATAAATACCAATGCATGTAAACCAGTGTCGATGTTTAATTGGTCAAGCATGCCCGTTGGGTTGTGGGACCTAGGGATCACAACCGTGAACTCGTGGAGGTTATGGTCCTTGTATGGTCATGTGTGTAATCAAGCCCTATTGCCAAGAGTAGTCCAATAATCGTAGGCTTGATTAGATGCAATGTTTAATGTGTTTAATTGTTCTATCTTCTCATAATACCTAGCAGGTGTGTATAAAACTAACAAGTGTAAACTTGTATCAATGTCGGTCAACAACTTTGGCCCGTTGGGTTGTGGGACCAATGGATCACAACTGAACGTTTTCTCTTGTTGTGGACCTTTGATGGTCATGCGAAATGAATTGAATTGATTTTGATAAAACAAACTAACTATCAAAGGAAATTTAATCTATGTTTTTGGTATTTTCACAAAGTATATTTAAACAAAACAATGGAAGCAAACTAATCTAATAAAATTAAATATTTTTTATCTTTTCTAGTTTTTTAAACAATGCTTCTAATCTAATAAATGAAATTAAATACAAGTAATCAGCTGGTTGTAGTTATTACTTGTGTAAAGTATGTGAATCTAGATCTAAAACAAATGAACTAATTTAATCAAAACCCTTTAAACCCTACCTCAGAGGTAGAGAACAAATCATAACCCTAGAAGAGCTATTATTCCCCACTACTTCTCTGGTAATTTCAAAGAGTAATTTTTCTAGTGATTTTCACTATTTGTAATTGCTCAATTAACTGAAATGAAGAATTTTTCTACTCTATTTGATATGTATTTGAAATGAATAACTCAAAATTTATAACTTTAGCAAACAAACAAATAATTCCAACCTAGATAAGTAAGAGATTTGGAAAATCTAGTTGTAATTTTATATGACCCCTCATTTTATCCCTTTCTTTCTATGTGTCCATATGAGTCTAAGGAATTGGGAATATAAAGTCAGCAGTAGGAGAAGGTTCTTGAGAAATGGTAGCTTGAAGGAAGTCTAGTTGCAATGAGGTGGAAGATAGATAACATAAGTGAATAGAGTTTGGATATGAAATTTCCAACAGGATTGTGGTAGCAATACTTTGCAAGATACACAAAATTCTTAGGCCTTTTGCTTGAATACAAGCATGGAATATATGAATTGGCTCAAATGTGCCTTTCATGCACAAGGCAGCCTTGGAGTGCAAAATCATTGGGTGAAGAGAGGTTCAAACTAATTAAATCTATTTTAAAATAGAAGAGGGAAGAAATGCCAAGCAATCAAGACTAGTTTTAGGTAGTTTGGTTCACAAACACACCCTAGAAGTCAAGTTAAGTGAAAACATACGTGTTAAAATCACGCATGGAGAATTATGGAAAAGCATATATGACCACCGCCCTACCTGGGTGGTAGTTTCAAAACCACCACCCTGCCCGGGTGGCGCTTTGAACCGCCGCCTAGGAAGGGCGTCGGCCCCGGCACTAAAGCCAAAACATGCCAGAATGAAGCAAGAAGATGGAAGAAAGCTTCAAAAATCTAAGTAAGGATTTCTAGGATAAAAATATACATTGTGAATGGGTTTAGGAACTCAAACACCTTTCGAAAGGACATGAATCATCATTGAGAGACTTTTTAATCTGTTTTCCGATAATGTAGAACATGTAATTTTTGGTGTGTATAGTCATCCCCAAGCAATTTCCTACAACCTCTTGAAGAATCATCATGCACTCCTACAACCCAGATGAGTTAAAGAAACAACCTAAACACATTGAACAAAAAATAAGAGCCACATATAAACATGAATCATAAGTCCTGAAAACTTAAAATTTCAAATGGCTACCCCAATATTTTTGAAAGAAATCTTGGGGACACTAGGGAATTACCATATTTTCACTTTTTCCTTATTACACTAATGATGCATCTTCCTAAGGGTGGAATCATGATTCCAAATCTTTAGGCCTAATTCCAAAGTATGTGATACATTAGGCATCATATTAGAAGTGTTAACCTTCTTTTCCTTATCAAAAAAGTATATACCTCTAATTTTGAATCCCTAACATTGGTAGCTTATATCACACTTTTATAGCATCTACTGCTCCTAACTAACCAATCAAACCAAAATCCTTTTCTAAATCCACCCTTCTAGATCTCAATTTAGCTTTATTTAAAGCGATCTTATATCCCCCACTTTGTAAAAATAGCTCTAATATCTTCCACAAATATTTTATTTATTAACAAGAAATCCTCTGGTAGAATATGTAGGAAGAGGGTAGGGGAAGAATTTTGGATATCATTTGGACAAAAATCCCTAAATTTTTCCTCATTTGTTGGCAGAGATGTAAGGATTTGAAATACTCAAACATCCTCTAGATTGATATGTCACTCAATTTTCTCCTCTAGACTATTTTTTTGCTATTGCACCATGCATCCCATAGTTTTCATATATTCTAAAACTTTTTCATCCATCAAAGAAAAAAATCATCCCCTTTCAATCAATACAAATCCTACTTCTAAAAGAGAATGAATAACACCTTCCCACTCTACTTTTTTATTTTTCCAATATATCTCATCTTTAACCATTTTCTCTTAACCATGCAACTATAACCATTAACTTTATTAACTAAAAATAAGCACCCTTTCTATAGACCTAAAATATTCAATCATAAGAAAACAAAAAGGAATGGACTCTTCCCTTAACATAGATATCTAAAAATCTGAAGGATAGTAATTTTGATCTTGACCTCTAACAAGATATCCCAATTGCATTTCCATTCTTTTCGAGTATCCTCCCCGGGATAAAAATTCCACATTTGGGTACCATTGAGTCTATCATGATGAAACATTCTTCCCTACATCTAATATGGAATCCACCTTCCCCCTTCACATTGATCCCTAATTGAGAATAATAATGTCACCAATATCTCTACTCACCCAAGCCCTAGATCTCGGGCTTGTTATGATGGGTCTGATGTAGCTTGTTGTGCTACCATTTGACCACCCCATTCCACCACATTTTCAGCTTTATGTAACTAGTTTTACTAGAGATAAAACAGATTCACATAGAGAGATAGTGTTAATGATCATATTGTGGAAGTGATTTATTCTTACTATGAAGAATTTGAGCTAAAGCTTCCTAATAAAATTTTGGTTTCCATGCTACCCTTGGTAAATTTTTGTTATGTGTTTACTTTAAAATTATATTGATTTATTATAAATGTATGGTTGTGATTATTTACCTTGTGTTCATTTAAATTGATTCTAGAGATTACTTCATACTTTAATATGGTATCATGACAATAGAATCTTTACATTATCTAGCATGCAACTTTACATATCATATTTATAATTTTTCATGTACATATATTATATCTATAATTTTAAATTTTTTTATAGGTATACAATTTAAAATATTTTTTTGGTTTTTTTACAATTTTATCCATATCTATTGGCTTATTACAATTATTCAATATTATGCTCTCACTTTTCCTTTCATGGGATTTGGGTTGATCATAAATTGATGAAAATAGTGACTTGGGATTTATAACTGTTTATTTAGACTCACATAGGTAGAACCATGTTTTGGTGGTTTAAAACCTTAGGAGTTATCATTATAGGAAAAGTTGTAATTTGGTTTACTTGAAGTGTGGTGTGAGGGGTACTTCCATAATACTAGATCCATTAGGTAATGTATATGAATTTTAGCTTCATATTTACACCCTAAATATAATAATAAGTGTGGGGTATAGATTTTTTTGTGAAAAATATTCCCTTCTTTCTTCACGAAATTGAGTACCCTCTTGAGAAATTGAAATCAAAATAATTGTGAAATTTAACCCCCACCTTGGTATTAATTTAGGTCTCAAACACATTTTAAATGTCACAACAACCTTATTCTAAATCATGCTTGGGTGTTCCCTTTATATACTTAACATTGAAAAAAATCAGCTAAAAATCTATACAATCATATGTTTTCATCTCATAGGTCAATATCCATTTATGTTTTAACTTGGTTAAATACTCATGGACTCAAAAATACATAATGATCGACACTTGGAACATTTAGGGCTTGATTTGATTTGAATTTTAGGTTTTATTTAACTTAAAAGTACTTTTTATAGGTTAATTTTTTTGGTGATATACGATTAGCAGAAATATTTGGCAACTCAAGTGTTGAAAACGTTGGGAAATAACATCTACGGATGGAGTTGAGAGTTAAAATAGTTATTGAAAATTTTTAAATCCCAGGAACCTAAAAAGAAGGAAATACAAAAAGTAGCCCAATCATAACCCAAGGATTGGGAACTCATCAATGGTACACAAAACCCGATGACATTCATTCATTCCAAAATTTAAATAGACAAGGGATCGGTGGAGGTAAAATTTTAGAGAAATTTGGGAGCCCATAAAGGGTGAAATGTAGTCCAACCACATTTATGAAGGAGAACAAAAATGTAGTTTCACATGTCCTAGATCATCAAGTTAAATTTGAGGAAAAAGATAATGGTAAAGAAGGGAACACGACTATGGAAATTTCATAAGGTTTTATCTTTCATGAATCATCTCATAATGATGAAATACCATGCTTTTTAGAAATCACTTGGAGATTAATTTAAAATTGGTTGGGTCCCAATAATTTTTATAGCATGTGTGAGGAGTAATACACCTTTATAATAACTAGAAGCCAATTTTTAAATGCACTCTCCATTTTAAGCTTGAGTTAGTGACAAATTGGGATTATATGCATGTTTTGAGTCTTAGTTGAGTTTAAATGAGTTTTCACACTCTCCATTTGCACTTCATAATAATTGAGAAGGATAAAATAAGAAGAGATGAAGGATTATGATCCTTAATTGTAGATAACTCCCACATGTTTTGGTTATAACTCTTAAATTTCAAAGTTAATGTCCATATAATTTATCTTTGTGAAGGATCCATGTAGTATGGCCAAGTGTAAATGTGTCTCCCTTCTTAAATGGGTTGTTGGGCTCCAAAATATGACTTCATAAAAACTAGTGTAATTATTCATGTGTATTAAAGAGGTAAATCTAAATTAAATTTGGACACCACTTTGGATGATTTGAATTTAAGTTTATCATTTAAACTACAATTTTAAGAACATAATAAACTCAAAATGGCAATAAAGTGGAGATTAGGCATATGTTATGAGTGTTTTTCACAATCTATAATATCATGTGTCTCTTTTGGATGAAATTAATACTTTAGGGATGGTCTAGGAGTTGTAAGAATTCTTTCAAGATGTGATAATTTATCAATAGGATTAATGAAGGATGTCCCGCCATAATTTTTCTATAAATATATGTGAGGCATATTTTTACATTTGACAAGATTTAATTTTTCAAGAACAAGCAAGGAGCTTCACTATGTTTTCTTATCTAACTTTGTATCTTCTATTATCCTTTGTTTCTAGACAATTGGCATACTCTAGTTTTGAATAAAGAAGTAAAATATTGTAAACATATTGTTAATTAATGAATGTAAATTGAGCATACATTAGTTTTTGTAGTTTAAAAAATCATCTTATCTCAATTCATGCATAATTCATTGGATGTGTCCAACAATCTATGTAGCTTTCTATGAATTTTAATTTATTGTCTCATCTTGAGCTAAGTTCATTATTTAGTGGATCTAGTTGAAATTGACATATGTGATCTGTAAACTATAGTAGACACCTACAATCAAATATTTTTCAAAATAGATATTGATAAAATCTCAATTTATTGATTTAAAATAATTAAGAAACTGATCAAAATTTGATTTAAATGTTCACAAATAATGAATCAAAAATATGAATTGTAAATGATTATTTGTTTCCAATTTACATGAACAAAAGCATCAAAATTAAATTTTTACAATCGTTGTGATAATGTTATAATCACATATGATTAATTAAAATTTGATTTGAATATGCTAATAATCATAAATCATGGATGCATACAAACACACAACACCAAAATTGTTTACAAAGTTCACTAATTGGCTACGTCTCCAGGTTCATTCGAACTAGTCCATTAATAATCAATTTGTAAGTACAAATAGAAAAACTCAAAATTCAATAATGAATCAAATTACTTGTAAAAATTTACCCATAGACCTCTAGAAGACTCTGAATAAACTCAACGTTATCACCCAACCTTCTTGTAACAATAGCACAATCACTTCCTTGGCATTTTTATGCCAAAGTGTCCTTCAACTGCTTACAAATATGTAAAAATAACCCCAAATTAGGAAAATACGTAGTTTATGCGGAGCATCTATGAGTTTTAACAATAGTTCAGGACCCTCTTAAAAGCTAAAAATTCCCCTATAACGGCCTAAAACACCATTCTTTACCTACCGTGCATATATACATTATACACAATATGCCTTGTCCCTTTACAAATACAAATGTGGGCATTTATAGAATGTTTAAAGCCCATGGTGTAGTGGTAAAGGCTTAACCTTGTACCTCAAATGTCAAGGGTTTGAATCCCCTCCTTGGGCAGATTTTCTTTTAGGATAAACATCCCACATCGGTGCGGTTGGGGATAGGGAAATCCTTTTAATAGTCTTTGACCACCCTTATGTTATGTGGTTGTGGCCATGTCTATGCCTCTTTTACTACTTATGATAAACATCCGCTGCAAGCTCATTAGAACATTGGGTGAGTTGTAAATTTTTACGACTCGGCCACTTGAGCTAGAAATTATTTAGGTATGATTTGGTCACCTAGTTGAGTGGTTCATCAAGCTGGTAGGTGAGGATAAGGACCGAGTTCTTTGAGTGATGGTGGTAGGCCACATGGTGTCCTGAGGACCCACCACGTGGACCTCTCCAAAATGCCAAATCCATAATCTCTTCACCTTCAACATCTTATAATGAGAGGGCACAAAATAATGTGATATAAATTATAGTCTAATTGAATAATTAGAATTACACTAATACCATGGTGGTTAGGTCCCCTTTCAAAATAAAAATGGACCCCACTATTGAACCCCCTTTTTATACATGCATGACAAATACCAATGAACTAAACCCAACACATATAAGTCAATTTTTCCTTGACCAACTCCAAAATTTACAAATATGCTCTCTACCATGAGCCAAGGTACTACACACCTACATTTTCCATGTTAACTAATTTCACCCAAATTTTTATCAGTAAAAACTTGAGCATATGGTATCCATTTTACACATTGCAATAGTCGTCGGAAAGATAACGGCATGATCTTCCATATTTTACTAGTTTAAGGAGAACTTAGGAACATTTGAAGTATAAAAATTTCCTTCAGATCACACCTCCCTACTAAGAAGGATTTGGTTCCACCAAAAGCTTCAACTAGATTTGGTAAACTTTGTAATGTCCATAGATATCTTTGTAGTGGACTCTATGGTCTTTAATACTACTGCTCCAAAATTAGACAAGTTGTTTCCTATTCAAAAGCACTTTGGAAAAATCAAATCACCTACTAAATCAATTATGTGGTTCTCTACATCAACCCAAAGTACAAAAACCAGAATATAGCATAGTGGTTAATGTTGCTAAATGTATTGAAATACAAAAATGAATAAACACAAAGTTTCTTCCCAAGAGCCAATGTCTAACTAAACCCATGTGAATTGGCCAATACTGCAACTACACAAAAATCAGATCATCATGAAATAAATCACTAAAATACCAACAATAGGTGGGTTTCTACTAACCCTACAAAAGTGTCAACTCTACAAAATATCACTAAAATCAATCAATATGAAATAGATGAATAAATTCAAATAATAGGTGAGTTTCCATTGATCTAATGAAAGTATAAAGTACTCTAAATGATTAGCATGAAATAGATCACCAAATTCCAAAAAAGGTGGTGTCCATGACTCCCTATTAAAATATCAGTAAAAAAATCACTGTAAAATATCATGGAACTAGTTCAGAAATCAAACTACAAAATGGCTATAAAGAGGATGAGAGTTAGACTGAATCCCTGAAACTACAAGTGAAGATCAAAATATTTATCCAATTTAAATGAGGGATATAATCAAACTTTGTGCATAACTTTTTGGTACCCAAATATGTCCTCCTTTTGTAGCAAAGCAACATCAACCAAATGGGAAGGATGTTTAGAGGATGATAGATCAAGATCTGTGTTGTTCTATAGATGGGGAAGGATCTCATCATCTCTTTTTAACTCAAGCTTGGAGGAGTTAGGTGACACTATGTTGAGGGTATGACCTACCCTCATTCTTTATTCTCTGCCTTTAGCCTTGGGGTTAGAGGACCCATTTTGTAATCTATAATTTCTAGAGGGGTGGATGTATCTTCAATATTTAGCACTCTTTTTGTGTATTAATTGAAAAACAGACTTTGGGAAGACACGGTCAATTCAAAAAAGCTAAATCTACAATTTTTCACTTCTAGATAGTGCAGATGTCTTTAAAACAAATCTTATACTACTAAAGATAGTAAGGAACTAGCTTGCATTAGCATTTTTTGGATTTAATGAGGCAAGAATGGGTAATTCGGTAGGATTAATTTGTTTTAGATGTATCTAATTTGGGGAATTAAACAGGATAAAGTTGATTATACCAGATTTCACATAAAATTCAACAAATTTTGGGAGATCTACCAAGTGCAAGACAAAAAACCTTAAATAGCTCATAATGATCCTTTAACCGAGAAGATGTGCACTCATGGAAACTTAAGAACAAATGGTTTTACACAATCTTTAAATATTCAAACACAAAAACTCATGTTGTAGACTTAATAAAACATCATAGATTCACAATTTATCACGCCTAAGTGACACTCAAAGACTTATAATCAACATTTAACAAAATGGTGACATATTTATTTTAAAATTGTTTATTACACAAATGAAATGAAATATCTTCTCAGCAGTGCAATTGCAATTTCCAAAATGCTACAGAATGATAAATTTATGTGTAACTTAAAGGATCCCTAAAATAAGATTGTAATGGGAGCATAAATAACTATTTTACAATATATCATCTTGATGTTAGATATAACAATGGTCATGATTAACACAATTAGTTCAAGGCTCATCAAATTTATCAACAAGGAAAAGTAAGTCTATAGTCTCAATGCTTGTCAATGGTTGTACACTCACAACCATCTTAACATGACTAAATTTGAAGGCTCAAAGAAAGTAATAGGTTTTTCTGATAAGTTCTTGGGAAAATGGTTTTCTCTCAACTCTCTCTTTTTATTTGAATAATTCTCAAAAAAATTTAACCCCCTTCTCTACATGATCATTTTCTTCACCTTTAAACCATTCTACCCACTCATTAACTTTCTAAATTTCCCCACAAAATCATGAATATCCTATTGAATATTCCCCTTTACAACATATATTTTAAGCCATGTTATTCTTTTGAAAATGCTTTGTTTAGTGTTGTCAAGTGTAATAATTATGAACCTTTTTCAATTTTTTCTATTTGTGTGTGACTGGGATACCAGGCCACCACTTTTGGAAAATTATTTAATCATTCTTTTCACATAGTGATTGGATAATTTATTTTGATGACCTTAGAGAAATTTTAGATGATTTTGATATGACATATACTCATATCTACTTTCCATGAATCTATCTTGGGTGTAGTGTACTTCATTTTACATATTATTGGCTTAATCATCACACATGGTTCTTCACAAATCATATGCATTCATAAGTTCTACTCATTCCTATTTCCTTTCAACTATGGATGAAGCCTTTTTCAGAGCTTTGTTTGATATAACACATCAAGGAGATACTAGAGTGCCTTTGAATTATCTATAATTTTGGCTTGCACTCCTCCTTAGGTTGATCAGAATCAGTCCTTTCTTCTTAGCCTTTCAATCCACGTATTTTCACCTTTTCGGTGGGAACACCAAAAGCTCTTGAAGACCTGAAGATATTTTGGATTGAAAGGAGGCCTCAAGTGACCGTGAAAACTGATTTTCAAAGTGTCCTTTTTTATATAATGAATAATTTTTTTTGAAGGAGATCCCTAAGGACACATATGTGTTGTGTGAAAAGTCTTTTATTGATATGGTGCTAGCCATTTCTCATAAATAGGTGAATTGGAGTGGAGGGTTATTTCTCTAGAAAAGGGTCGGGAAGAACATCGCAATCGGGACCATTCAATATGCGTACCATATTTGGGTAAGAGAAGGGGTGAGTCAAGCTCCCAACCCCCAATTATCATTTTTGATGGAGAAGAGGAAATGTCTTTATCTACTCACCACTCTAGAGCGGAAATTTATTCTATCGAGAAAACATGGGAAGGTTTTTATTTCATTCTTCCACTCATTTTGTACATTGTGCTCATTTTGAGCATGAATTCTCATGACCTCTTTCATTCCTTAACAAGAGAATTCCCACCCCTCACAAGGAGATGGGAAGTTGAATCTAGCTCAAGATCTTGTAATCTACCTAGCCCCCTAGGTGTAGTTCTTGCTCTTCCAATCACTCAGGACATTTGTTCTCAATTTGTTCCTAGTAATTCTACCCTTCACGAGGGAAAGGAAGACAACATTCTTCATAGGTGGTTTGGATCTTCTAGAATAGGTGTCTTCCTATCAAAAGAAAATTGAGCTAGAAAAGATCATGAACAGTCCCATAATGACTCTTGAGTCATTGATGGATATGGGGATGTCCCAGGATCTAGCAAGGTCCGGTGTATTTTCTAGATAGCACAGTGGCTCAAGTGAATTCATGTTGAGGAAGAACAAATTATTGAACAAAATCCCTCCACTGGGGGAAATTTCAAAGAAGGAATAAAGGAAATTTGAACATTGTCTTTCATTGGTTGACACATGAGTAAACATTTCCATTTCTTCACTTATTTGAATATTATTTACTTGTTTTTCTATTTTTCATCAATAGATATATCAAATGCATCCAATGTGGAGAATTCCTCTCCAGTATCAACATCTATTATATCTACCTGAGCCTTTGTTGACTCCTATAATTGTTCAAACAAGGGTATATTCACATCCTCGCCACATAGTTTAGGTGTTTTCATACCTTAATCCAATATTTTACCATCTACTAGATTGAATAAGATATTTTCTTGAGTTATTTTCTCCCGAGTGTTCCCCATTATTACTCCTTCCAAAGAAAAGGTGAGATTAAATGCACTAACTACCCCACCTATGGCATTGATGTTGCATGTCACACCTAAAAAACATCACTTCTTTCATGTTCGGGGGTCAATCACTACATCCCTATGCTTATGTTTCTTGGGTGTATGTTGATAAAAGGACACTTGACATAAATCACACAAGAAGTCCGCATGAGAAAGTAGGTCATATTTAAAGGTGTAAATGGATAGGGAGAACACACGTATAGAGCATAAGTTCATCTTTCAGGACTTAGCCATTTTCACTCATGAAGGTCTATTTTTAGAGATGGTGTGTAGAGCACAAAAATGAGGTAGATACGTGCGCACCATGCATTGGCTATTTTTATAGGATCGATACAAAGTGATTTGCATGGATACAAGCTAGGAATAGGATTATCACTATAGTTAACTGATAGAAGTCTATAGTTAGCACACTTGCATGTGGGGCTATGCTTGTAAATAGCGTGTGGCTATTATCGAATCGGATCTATGCGCACATAGGCATAGATTTCCATTACTGTAAGAATCTTCCATGTAATTTTTATCTTTAATATATGGAGGATATTGGTTGAACCTGAGTGTTATTCTTGTGTGTAATTGGATATTGCATGTACTTGATTCCATCATGATTATTGTTTAAAGTCTATTCTTCCTTAGATCCAGAACTGTTGTGCACTATAGAATGATGTATTAGTTATGGATCTATAAGTTTTAAGTCCTCATCATGCTAACATTTTGCTACAACAACCCTAAAGAGGGCTGGTACCTTTTCATGCTTTAGGTGAGCACTCACTCAGGATGAGTGATGTGCCGGTGCATCTAGGGTGTTACTGGTAAATTCTAGGCTGCATCATTGGTTAGTTGTTGGGACCTCTTTTGATTGTTTCTAGGATGGTTCGCAATGAATATGTATTGGTTAACTCTAGAAAGTGTTGAAGAGTGGATACATGATCTAGAGGAAGAATATGCATGCGGGTTCATCACTGGATCTAAGTTTAACCCATACACTTGGGTGGAACAAAATCAGTATGACGGTTTATATGAGATATTTTTTTGCTATCTTTCTAGTAGAATTATAAAGTGGCTAATTACTTATGCATCTAAGAGGAATTGGAGGTATCACACACTTGTCTAGATGTAGGAATAATTATAGGCCCTTTATGATGTTGATCTGATTTGGACTCGAGTTGTGGATACGTGGTTCCATGGTGTCTTGAACGATTATATCTTAAAATACTCATTTTCCACTTATTCATGTCTAGAGGTAGCTGAATTCTAGTTCTTATGAAATCTAAGGGAACTTGCCTATAAGGCATCCCACTAGAAATCAAGATCTTAATGGTAACATTAAATTTGGAAGACAAAACTATGGCTAACTTAACCCCCCACCAAGCACGGGGTAGGAATGAATTGGTGAAGGATGGCGGACTTAGTGGTGGCAAGATAGAGGGAAGAAAGGTGGATCAATTTTAATGAGGCACATGGGAGGAGATAGAGAAGTAGCATGACATTGCAAAGTGGATGGAGTCGAGGAGAGAGATGGCTCATGAAGGATTTTGAGCTCACATAGAAGATGTGGAATCATAGTGTCAAGAAATCCCCATCCGGGAAAGCATGACAAAGAAACCTCCTTGGCCTCACAAGGAATCATGTCGGCAGAGAGATGACCTAGGTCATGCGTGTGCATCTAAAGCTACCGATAACCTATCCCTTGCGCTTGGTTTTCAAAGTATCTAGTACAACAAGCAAGTCAATAAGCTAGTTCAAGCAAAGTGAGAGAGTAGGAGTGAGTCTTATCATAAGTAAAGTAATGCTAGCACAAACGGATCCATTTTTATATGGGAGTACCTTTTGGGTGTATCATCAGCACAAAATACAAGCATGCCAATTTTCAAATTAACTCTCGGGAGTAGTAATGCTTCACAGATTTTGTCAGTCTGATTCAATTCTCTGTTGGGACACGGGAAAGTACATCTTCTAGTCGACCTTAGCTATGGGTTTAGGATCGGGAGGCATAAGGAAGCTTTGGTTCAAGTAGATCTAGAGGTATTGGAGGGGGGAAACACACGGGAGGTTACGGATTAGGTGGGAAAGGTCCACACCAACCACAAAATACTTACATGGAAATGTCTCTTCATCTTCTAGAGTATAAGGGAATGGAAGATGCTACTGAAAATGTGCATATGTGTGAAATATTGTGGCACACAAAAGGAATCATGGATTTTGAGCATAGGGAAAGCCAATTTGCTACTACGTTACAAGGTCTTACACACATAACTCGGTATAGAAAGTTTGACCTTGATCAGACTTGCGTAGATTATACAACTTTAAAAGATGAATTCCTTAAAGAGTTTCATATCCCTAAGTTCAAGAAGAAGATTATAAGTGCACTCAAGGATATTAAGCACTACTGAAATTGTTAGATAGTATGATGCATAGTTTAAAATTTTTTTATCAAAGCTTTCTTATGAAATACACGTAATCCAAAGCATGCAAAATGTTTCATTGGGGGCTTGATCACCCCTTTTAAGAGGGTCTTATCACATAAGACATACACTAATCCGCATGAAGCCCTTGAAGAAGTCTTGTGCGTTGAGGCGGTTGGAAGCATAGATATTGGGTGAGCCCATTTTTAGAAGCACAAATAGCAGCCATGGAAAATAGTTGGAGAAACCATCAACAAATTCAGCACATGAGATGCACACAGGGATTTGGTGCATAGATTATGAAGTAGAAGGTCACACAAAGGATAGGTTTCCTCACATAATAGTATACTCATTGCTGATGGATTGTAAAATATGTCATTTAAACCATGATGCTAGATGCTAAGCATGATAAGGAAGAAGCATTTCCCATTATTACAAAGTGTGATAAGAAAGAACGTTTCAAGCTACTATAAAATTTATAGGTCCATGACTCATGACATGGAATATTTTCGGCTGATTGGATAGATCCATGATGCTATAGATATTGGTGTATGACAGACAGGAGTTTTAGATAAATCTAAGGGAAAGAATGAGCATCAAGAATAGGATCACAATTAGGTGCGCTATGATTAGAATGAAGGGCATTTTGAAGGAGGTCATGGTAGAGGTTGAGGATACCATGGTGGATTCAAAGGATGAGGCCATGGTGGTGGAAGAAGTGAGTTCCCTTGTGGAACATGTTATACATGCAGAAATACCCCTAAAGAAGAAGTTCTTCACTACTACAAGTGTAAATTTCCTCGAAATATTACATGTTAAGGAATTT
Organism: Taxus wallichiana var. yunnanensis; assembly: GCA_018340775.1. Classification (NCBI taxonomy): domain Eukaryota; kingdom Viridiplantae; phylum Streptophyta; class Pinopsida; order Cupressales; family Taxaceae; genus Taxus; species Taxus wallichiana. Next base: position 563,436,325 of record CM031237.1, read on the forward strand.
CAAGGTGAGAAAGAACCATTAGCTATGAGGAGTTCATGGGCTTAAGTATTGAGACTTGACAGTAGATCCTTCGTGTATCTTCCCCCCCCTCATAAAAATGAGCATCCGAGTAAGAAAGATAAACAAGATAACAAAGGCACATAGATGGTTAGGATATAGTGCGTTGTTGAAAATCAATGGATGCCTAAGTTGGAGGAGGAATAAATGGGGCACTACAAGTGATTATATCACGACCCACAGGCCGAGGAAGCACGTCCATTACCATACAAGAAGCATTCACTAGGGACTTTGAATTTTTAGAAACCTACCATCACTAAAGAAGAAGTTCTTCATGCACAATATGTAGATCATTTTCAAAATCGAAGGATATTTATTAGGAAACCATGATCGAAAACATTTTAAGGAATCTTCAAGGTGAGATACATTACTTAAAGGAGAAAAATAAAGCATTAAAGAGATGGTCCAAACTAATATAGATGAGTTGAGGAAAGTGTGTAAAATGTTGTAATTATTTACAAAGGAAAACATCATTCCACTATTAGGGGAGATGGTTAAAAAGAAACACTCTACACGCGTAAGAATATTAAGACTATCACCCTTTTTATAGATCCTTCATGTGTATCTTCAGCCCCTCATAGCCTTAGATTATGACAAGGAAATCACTCAATGTTTTTATGGAATGAATGTTTATTGAGTAATATATTGGGGATGGCGATACTTTTAGGTGCCAAATCCATAATATATGCATGTAATTTTATTAACTTGGATGTATGGGTATAAATGGGAAGATAATGCGTTGAATAGTTTAATGTATTATTCATGGCTAATTTAAATAATACATGCCCAAGGCCACTGCACAAAGTTTTAAGGATGTGTCCATTAATACAAGGAGCCAAGTTCACCTAGTAAATAGCGGGGATTTTGAACAAGTTCCAAGACGGCGTTCCAGAGTCAAATAGCTTCCCAATCTCTATTGAGATATCCTGACGTGCTATACAAATAATTCCAATCTTCTTGTTGCCCAACAAGGGCTATATCATTTTCAAAATCAAATAGAAAAGAGTTATTATCACCTTTAACAGATGGAAAATTTGAAGATCTTAGATCCTATGTTGAGATCCTCCGGATCAATGTTGAGCCCTTAAGAATATCTTAATAGGATTTATGTACACACCATCCGAGATCCAGAGATTATTAAACCAACCAAAGAATGACTAATTTAGTGGGAGGATGCATAGTCTATTAGTGATACTACAAGTGTTGCTTGTCATAATTGGGCTCGTAGCACTTATGATTTAGTAGGTCACAAGGTAAAGAGCATATTACCTCGAGGCAAAAACCATGTTATGTCGGGAGGATAGGTAATAACTTGGTACCTTGTTACACAGAGAAGGGGATCCCATGGTATTCTAGAGTGCCATGGAAGAAAAGTGGATACACCCACTGGAAAGAAGAAATATGCTAGCATATACACTATGTGGGATAGTAGCACATTGGTGGGTGGTCCACATGGATAATATTGTTGGATGGAATGAAATTGGAATTGCTCTTACTACTAAGTTCTTCAAAACAATTCACCTACTCAAATAACAACATATCATGGTAATCATCTTGTTCAGCACCATGTTTAGAAGTGTGAGAGACTCTGGATAGAAGGGTAGGAAGCTTTACCACCTTCGCTATGGGTGCACTAGTTTTATTCCACTTTACAAGGTTATGTTCATGCTTGGTATATATATGCAGAAATCCATAGAGAAACTAGAAATTGGCATAATTTAATTGTAGGAATGGCCCAGACATTTGAATTCTTCTCTACAAATCCTCTGGTAGAAGAAGCATTGACATTTATCAAGTCTTAACTATGGTGGATAGTGCTAAGACTGAAGAAATCCTTCAGGAGTTATTAGATAAAGAATACTCAGGAGTGCGTCTTGATGAAGAACCAGAGGTTGATGCAACATTAATTCAATGTGCTTTCCTTGAGAAAGAGAAAGGGAAAATGGTCTACTTAGTGGATGACAAAGAAGAAGATAACATGGATGTAAACCATTCAACAGGGAGGTGTGAGGTCTTGAGACAATGTGGATAATACCACGTGTGCCTATCTTGAACCAATGAAGACAAAGTGGGTGAATATTGGAATGAATCTTGAGCCTAAGGAAGCCATAATTGGATACTATTGGTTAGACTCTAGAGTTGGAAAAATTATAGAGTTACTAAGGGATTTCTAGGACTTATTTCTAGGGGTACCATGAACTTAAAGGTGTGCATGAATTGTTAGGTGAGATGAAGAAAAATCTTAAAGAGGGTATGTGCCCGAGAAGAAAGAGACCCTACAGATGAACCCTAACTTGCACAAAAATGTCAAAGAAGAGATTGACAACATGTTGAAGTCTAGGATTATCAAGCCCCTTGATGAATCGAATGGGTTAGTCCAATGGTGATCATTATCAAAAAGGATGGATGGATTAGAATATGTAGAAATACGGGGAGTTGAATGTTACATATGTAATCGATCCATTTCCTACACCATTCACCGAGGAACTACTATAAGGAGTTGTAGAGCATGAAATCTATTTGTTTATAGATGGGTTCTCTAGGTATCATCAGTTGATTTCCTAGGAGGATCAAGAAAATATTATGTTTACTACTTTTGAATGGGGTAGCTTCACCTATATTGTCATGCCTTTTTGTCTAAAAAATGCACCTATTGTATTTTCACGCATTGTTGTCCAAGAATTCAAGGAATTTATTCACAAATTTTAATAGGTATATTTAGATGATTGGATGGTGTATGGATTAGTTAAGGATCACTATGACAATATGTGCTTAATCTTTTTATGGTTTAGATACTTGAGTATCTCTTTGAACATCAATAAATGCATATTTTCTACACCATTTGGGATACTCTTAGGACACATAATTGCAATGAGGGTTTGTTGGTTAATCCAGAAAGGTTGCGATCATTATAGGCCTAAGGGAGCTGATTTTTGGGTCATATAGGATATTACAGAAATTTTATCAAAGGTTATGCCAAATTTTCCACACCATTAGAAGAGTTACTGAAAGGGAAAGGTACGTTCTACTAGGGAGAATAGTAACAACGCGCATTCGAGACATTGAAGGAGAAACTTACTACCACACCTATTATGTGTTTTCCTTCATGGGACAAACCATTTCATGTACATGTTGATGCCTTTGGCATGGCCATTGGTGTAGTGTTGGCTCAACCTAGAGAAGGTATTATAGATCATCCTATCTATTTTTCTAGTAGAAAGTTGACTCCTACATAATAGAATTACACAACTACAGAGTGTGAAGCTTTGTCAATGATCTATGCACTTGCATAAATTTTCCAATACCTACTAGCTACACCATTTGTCTTTTATATAGATCACATGGCATTGAAGTATTTGGTAAATAAACTTGTTTTACAAGGGCACATATGTCGATGGGTGCTCTTATTTCAAGAATTTGATTTCATAGTTGTGGTAAAACTAGGAAAAATTAATTTTGGACCAGACCATCTATCAAGAATACAGTCAGGAGAAGAAGCACAGGAAATTGAGGATACCATGCTAGATGCATAGTTATATAGGTTACAATGCACACCATTAGAACTAGAGGACATTGTTGTCTTTCTACAAACAAGGATGGCACCAAAAGGAATGAAATCCTTGGAGAAGAAATAGCTTGCTATACGCATCACACCTTATATGTTAATCAGTGGTGACTTGTACAAATTGGGCCAAGATGAGGTATTGCATCGTTGTGTATTAGAACATGAGCACAGATATTATGGAAGAATATCATGGTGGTATTGTAGGTGGCCACTATGTTGGTGATGCCATAGTGTGCATATTCTACTCGTTGGATTATGGTGGGAGACCCTCTATAAATATTGTAAGGAATTTTGTAAGGCATGTGATCATTGTCAACATCTTAGAAAACCAAGTCAATGAGATGAAATGCCTTTGAGACCTATTACTAGCACAGAACCATTTGAGAAATGGGCTATAGATTTTTTGGGACCTATTTCACCAGTTGTATGCATAACTAGATCACGCTACATTATAACTTGCATAAACTATCTAACAAGGTGGGCATAAGTAGCACCTACAAAGGAATGTACAGCAACTAGAGCAGCCTGATTTCTATGGGAACATATTATTACAAGGTATGGATGTCCTTTGAGTTTGACCAGTGATAGGGAAACACATTTTCTTAATGAGACAATCATAATTTTATTAGATGAGTTCATGATTACACACCATAAGACTACACCTTACCATCCTCATGAAAATGGAACTACTAAGGCTTTCAACAAGATTTTGAGCTAGAAATTGATAAAAATTGTGATGTTGGAAGAAAGGATTGGGATGACAAAGTTTCTATTATTCTTTGGGCATATAGAACAACTTATAAGATATTGAACAAGGCCACACCATTTCAATTAGTTTTTAGCACATAAGTGATTCTTCCTATAAATTTAATGTTAATTTATTTATGTATTACGTGTTGGAGGTCTAGTTGATGAGAAATATTTAGAAGAATGGATTGAAAAGATAATTAAGTTGGATAATTAAGGATGGAGCCATAGTAGGTGGGAGTTAGAAGCAAGAAAATGCCATGCGAGAAAACATAGTGTGTGAAACATAAGGGATGAGAAGTTTGAGATTGGACAAATGGTGCTTCTCTATGACTCTAAGTTCTTGTGCCATCCAGAAAACTTAAGGTACATTGGTTGGGGCCATATATTATCACTTACATCCTTAAACAGTGATTTCTAGTTAGAAGCACTTGATGGAACACGGATATCCGGTTACTTCAACGGGATTAGTCAAGCCCTACTATAAATAAGTCTTCTTATTGTTTGTAATAAGGTAGTATTTCCATTTAGATTAGGTTTTAAATTATATATTTCCTTAATTTATTTCCTTCCTAGTTACTATTCTTTTTCAATTTAGTTATTGTTCTTGGGTAAAAGTGCACTTACATGCATGAATCTAATTATTATATGAAGCATGTTTATGCACAGAGGACTACACATAATTTTAGTGTGGGGTGGTTATCAATATCTAGGTACAAGATTGTGGGAATTGAAAGGTGAAAGGAATAAGCTGCTACAGGTGCTTTTCAAGTCAAAGGATTACTTCTAAAAAGTGACCAAAGATGGAGATGAATGAAGGGATAGTATAACGTGAGGTAGTAGAGGCCATAACAACTACTTGAAGAAGTGTGTGTGGAGGTACTTGAGCACAAGGAAGCACGCTGAAGAGAAGTCTGTGACCAAAGGGTAGGAAGGCATGCTAGAAGGTTATAGCTGAGGCGCAAAGATGTACCACGCGGAAAGAATGGAATTGGTCAATTAATGAGAGGATATTTGGTAGGTGAAGGAGTAATGAATGCATAAAAAAATTTAAAATCTATATAAGGATGGGGTGTGAGTTTATTTTTACTATTGTGAATATGAGTATTTGAGAAAGAGCTAAGTGTAAATATCCAAGTGATCGAATTGAGGTACGAAAGGTGTGTAGCTAGTTGTGATGAAGAGATCTATATGTAGAAAGAGCTTGCATCCCTGGTGGTGAAGGGTTTGAGAAAAAGAAAGGAAACGGAGAGGAGCGAGGGCACGTGATTTCACCTAGGGCATGATGAATCAAGTTATGCTTTGAAACAAACATTGCATAATCAAGAGGTGATTATTTACAAAGGATTTTAAGGAAGAAATGGCACACAAGAAAGTAGTTGTAGCAAGAGTTAAGTGAAAGAAGAAGGTGGTCGTGGGTCTCTGCGCAGAATGGACATAGATAAACTAAAGAAGTATGCAATTGTGTAAATGTACATCTTGTTACAAAGCTAAATGACCAAGAAAGTTGGTCACAAGTGAACACCATGTGGCTACATGTTGTGAAGAGGATGTCTAAAGGGGTATTCTATAATTTTTCAGGCTACATTACGTAGAGATGATAGTCAAGGAAGCATGCACATGAGGAAATATCATCTTTGGAGTTGTTCTATTATTCATGGTGTTCATGGATATCAGAGTACTTGTGGAAAAAAAGAGAAGATATGGGAGTATCCATGGATCATAAGTCACCGTGAGAGCGATTCAAAGCAAATACCTATGTGAAGGATCCATGACATAACCAATTAAGCAAAGGGCTGAGAAGTGGTATGATAGGCTCTGTCAGCCTTTGAAGAAGAATGGCACATCCCAAAGGAATTTCCTTTGGTGGTTGGAAAGGCAGTTCAGTTTGTTGTATACCAAAGCACTTTTACATAACGTGGTTCACCATGAGGGATGAAGCATGGATCCCTTGGTGTAATTTACCATATGCCTTCACATCAAGGTATTTTTCGTGCATCGGCACATAGGTTCTCAAACATGCGATGCCTATTTTTCAATTCAAACAAGTTAGATTGTGGCTACCACACGCTAAGGAAGAAATATGTGTATCCAGGATGGGGTGCATATATTTAAAGGCTCATTTCAGATGTATTGAGCATTAAACCAGTAAGTTTGGTTGTGGGAGATTTGGAGAAGCACTGGTGTACCTTCAACTGAAGCCCAAGTTGGAGAATAAAAAGTACGTGGAGAATGAGTTCGCACTCCCAGGGCTACCAAAGGGTAAGCATGCCATGGAGAACATTCAGTGCCTAAGCCCATAGATCTAATTGAAGTAGAGGATGAGGAGGATGAGTGTGAAGATAGTGGTGGTTTGGAACATAGAGGTAGAAGACATCCTACGAATAAGGATGAAGTTGAGCATGTAACTACACCACCTCATCCACAAGAGGGGGATGATGAGGACTTGGATGTAGTCCAAGGAGAGCACCGATTTAAGAGAGTGTTCAGGAGAACAAGGACCCAAGGTGCTACTCGTAAATAGTGCACAGATCACCCAGACTCTCTCCACAGAAGGAGACAACCATGAAAAGGAGAAGGAAACTAAAATTGAATGAGGAGGTGGAAGAGTCAGAGGAAAGTGCACCTAATTATCCTACACCTCCAAAGAACGTAGAAGGACAACAAGATGAAGAAATTAAGGAAGGAGAAGAGGAAGAAAAGAGAACATATGAGATAGCTACAGAGACTACTCAGGACATGGAAACACAAGTTCCAAATCTGGAAGCTCAAGTTCCTAAGTAACCTAGGTCAAGAAGAACAAGTGGGGAGCACATTCCACTAGCCATGGGTTATGCTGAGGACATAGGTAAAAAAATTTGTGCCCATTTCTAGAGCACACTGACACAAAAGGAGTTATATGGCTAGGAATTAATGGATGAAGATATGGATACAGTGTACACAAGGAAGCAATTATCATGGTCGATGCACACACACATGGATGAATCATGTTTTTATGTGTGTGAAGAGTCATACATGTCGAGGAGGTTGAAAAAGACACCTCAAGCTAGACACATAACATTAAAGCCTACTATTATGTTAGATGAACAGGTGAGAAATGCATTGGTAAAAGTCTCAACAGAGGTGGCAAGGCAGAATATGGACAAAGCTACCACAATTAGGGTGCTAAGGGAAGAGATCAAAACTAAAAATGAGGAGATAGCACACCTAACGTAGGAAAGAGACTTAGCACAGAAGAAGAATGTTGTATTTATCAGCATTGTAGAGGAAATTGGTGATAATGTCATAAGGGCTAGGCCACACTTAGAGCCAAAGGTACCAAATACATTTCCTTCGGAAATACACTATGTAGGTACATTGGTGGACTTAGTACTTGAAGATGAACCTCTGTGCATGCCAGTGCCAAAGGATCCAACGCAAGAAACAAAGTGAGAAAATGCTTCAAGGATGTGAAAGATTGCATCATATGAAGGACTATTATAAGTGCTACATGAAGAACTAAAGAAAGTAGACCAAGACTTGAACATTTGTACAAATCCAGAGGCACTCATCAACATAAAAACCCTAGAGGAGAACAATGAGGTCTAGAAAGTGATGAAGGATGACACATTGGGCTGCAGAAATATTAGCAATGGTTAAATAGAAGTGTGAGGCCCTGGTAGTAGCCCAAGAACCACACAAAAATTAGCTAGAGGAGCTTGGGAAACTCATTGTGTAGAAGATGGATTTTCTAGAGGGAAGGATGACTGTAATGTCCAGCATTATGTTGGTCTTGTAGAATGAGAAAGGAGAAATTACACAGGATGAACTAGAATCCATTGTTGTGGATATTCCAGAGAAAGTAGAGAAAGCACTCATTGAGTGGTAGGCCTTGGAGGAAGAAATAAAGGAGAAATATCCCGAGTTGATCCTTCAAGTTGAAGTAGATGAAGCTGCTAAATAGACATTATTCTTTATTTGTAAAAAAGATTCTTTTTATTCTTTCCATTCAAATTCTTTAATTCAGTTTTGGAGATAACCATTATCGAGGAAAAATGAAATTAGTGTGGGGTAATGTTGATCAGAGAACACTTGACAGAAAGCACACAAGAAGTCCGCGTGGGAAAGCAGGTCATATTCAAAGGCATGAATAGATAGGGAGAACATGCATGTAGAGAAGAAGTTCAACTTTTGGGACTTAGCCATTTTCACTCATGAAGGTCTATTTTTAGAGATGGCGTACAGAGCACACAAATGAGGAAGAGATGTATGCACCACGCATTGGCCATTTTTTTAGGATTGGATACAAATATCTTTGTATGGATACATGATAGGAATAGGATTATCACTATATTTAACCGATCTGAAGTCTATAGTTAGCACACTTGCATGTGGGGCTATGCTTGTAAATAGCACGTGGCTATTAATAGCATGCGACCTATTTTTGGAATGGATAAGTAGTGAAGGGAAATCCCCCACCCTTATATATATAGTGAATTGCATAGTAGATATACATGTATGATGGTGAATATACAGACATAGAGAGAGTGGGATATGTATGTATGCACGTGTGCAAGACTGGATTACTGAATCAGATCTATATGTGCATAGGCATAGATTTCCATTACTATAAGAAGCTTCCATGTAATTGTTATCTTTAATATATGGAGGATATTGGCCAAACCTAAGTGTTATTCTTGTGTGTAATTAGATATTGCATGTACTTGATTCCATCATGATTATTTTTTAAATTCTATTCTTCCTTAGATCTAGAACTATCGTGCACTGTAGAATGATGTATTAGTTATGGATATGTAAGATTTAAGTCCTCATCATGCTAACATCCTACTACAACAACCCTAAAGAGGGACCTGGTACCTTTGCGCACTTCAGTGAGATCTCGGTTCCAAGATGAGTGATGTGTCGCGTGTCTAGGGTTTTACTCAGTAAATTCTAGGCTACATCGGTGTATGAACACCTTCTCTCACAAGGATTAGCTCATGGAAAATTTTTGTTTCTTATGTGCCCTTTCAAACTTTTTAATACTTTACTACTCTTCATTATCTTTTATATGGCTTAGATTGCAAATGGCCACTTGATATGGCCCCACTCATCAATTTATTATCACTATGGGGTTTTAGAAAATATTTGAAGCAACCATATGATATGTCATACCCTTCCCATTTTATTAAAGTGGTAATGCAAAGGTGATAGGAGCATTCTCCATATATTTCAAAAGAATTTCCTCAGTATTCTCGCTCTTAAAGAAGATATAGAAGTACCAGTCCCACTAGTGGCCAAAGTTCATTCATCTGTAAGCTCTGAAGTAGGCCTTTTTAAAGGTAATTGAGGATATTTTCCTCCCAAGGGATCCATTCTGTTAGCCCCTTCTCTCAAGGGAGGAATGCCATCTTTCAAATTTCCCAAATCCCGAGCGTTATTGATAAATCTTGGGCTTTGAACTTGATTAATCAATGTTCTTCTAGGCTAACCAATTTATTATTCTCCTCATTACATCATTTATCTAGGTATATGAATCATCCGATTCCTCTTCATTCCAATCTAAAGGGGCTATAGGTTTTCCCTCCACCTTTTGATCAAGATAGTATTTACTCACTATATGTGGACCATCCACAATTCCTCGGGGGGGATAAAAATCTTGAAATCTATAATTTGGGTAAAGGTCATTCTAGAGAAGTCTCTTAGCCTGACCTCTTCCTCATCTCTATAATTCATCCAATATTCCTCAAATTGAGGCTCATGTTTGAAATTGTTTTCAATATTGTTGAACACCCACCTAATATCATAGTTGGCCCTTGCCTCAAAATTATCCATCCCAAACCTTTTCATCTCATCTTCAATTAACTCTATTTTATAAGTGAAGGGCATGAGTACCTTCCAACCTTGATGGGAAACTTAATGTTTATCTTGTGTTTCCTAGAAATTAATTTGTGAACCGGTGTCAATTTCCTTCCAATTCACACAAGGCCATTTTATCATCTAAGTACTTGGGAAATTTACATGGTTGACCTTCAAAACCACTAACCCTGATATATGTAAATTTCTTGTATTGAATGAAATAACATCTATATTCCATGATTACTTGTCTAGCCTCCTTAGAGATCTTGTACTGCTCCCATTCTGGTTTGAATAAACATATGATTGGTGCAAAGAAGGCATCATTAACTAATCTTACATTTCCTCCAATTAACCAACTGTAATTGGGGAAAATCTCATGCATTTGGCATTCTTTAAATTCAGCATGTGGCAAGAGGCCAAGGAAATGCCTATGTCCTACAATATTATAAATCAAATAGGTCATCATGTAAAATTCTAATTCTGAAGTATCACCCATCTTTATTTTTGCTTCCAGTGCAACCATGTGGTCATAAAGTGATTCGCAATGAAATTTTCCTAGTAAATGATCCCTTTCTTTTCCAAAACTATCCACATGTAAGTGCACATCCATTCCTTGAACTCATTCATGGTCTCCAACCCAGCCATTCAACTTAACAATACAATAACATCCTTTGCTTCTTCAAAAAAATTGCCCTAACCAATATTTTAGGGATTTGAGTGGTTGTCTTTTTCTCTGCTAAGAGCCATTTAGTATTTATGAGCCTAGCATAATCCTTTTTATTGGTCTCATAATCTCGTAAGGATAAACTAATACCCAAGGTTATTGGACTTCTTATTATAGGAAATTTGAGCATTATTCTGATAGTTGTAGGCATCAAATTAACACTGCATCACCACTTCCATCCAATACTTCCTCTTTTCTGGGTTGTAATTCATAGTGCAAAGCCATAATAATTTTGGGAAATGTATTGAAGGTGGAATAACACTAGCTAAATCGATATGGCTATCTTGAATTACTTTCATAGATTCACTCTTGTTAGGGATATTCAATCTTTGAAGAAAATCTTTTAAGTCGGCATTCATTAAGTTTGTGTCTGTGATTTTATCTAAATCACTAGTGATTCCAGACGCAACCAAAAATGTAGACGACATGGTTTTCATCTTAAATACCCTAGTTTTACTTCAAATTTCCTTTCCAATAAAAGAAAATTATAGGATTTATTTATTTCTTACCAATTTTCCCATGAATACCGAGCAATTAAACTTTGATTCAAAATATTTTGATCTCTAGTCCCCAATTCAAGCTCCATGATCAATTTCACATTGTTCCTTAATGAAATTTACTAACAATGGCATCCAGATCTCAAAAAACGAAAGAAAAAGATCAAGGTGTTTGAATACTTTAAAAATCCTCCTTGATTTGTGTAAAAATGCATTGATGGTGGTAGAAATTAATGTGTTGCATCATGGTCATCCATTTTACTTTTCCCAATTTTTAAATGTGAGTCATCCATGTGGAATAGCCTTATGCAAATGTGGGCTCAAGGAGATTTTTTCACTTTTGCTTCATGTTATAAACACATACACATTTAATTGTTTGACCCGACTACCCATTTTTTCTTTCATCCTGAACTTGACACATGGTTACATCTAAAAAAGTAGCGGAGCATGGGCCTTTATGAAACTTTGTTCTCTTTTTCATTTGAACCCAAAATTACCAATTTTCTCCGATGACCCACTTCCCCACTCCTTGCATAAGAAAGAGCCACGTGTCCTTTGGCCCTGAGAGCTTCTTTGAACTTTTATACTTTATTACCTTAGTGTGCGAAATACAACTATGCCTGATTCCCCACATCTAACCTATTTGTGACAAGTGTATTTCCTTGGAGGTGGAGTAAATTTTTGTTTTTGCATCTTTTGATTATGAATATTCAGAGGAATATTCATTAGGCCTTGGGGCCTAATTTTACACATTGTGAATGTTATAAAATGTTATAAGTTTGTAACTTAAACCCACCATACCACAACCAACTAGAACATGCCACGTATCATTGGGTGGTGGAACCAAATACAAAATTTTAATATGATCAAGGAATAGTGCACATAGGTAATTTTTTGATTTAAACCTGATTCATGATCATTTTTTGCAAGGATTTTCAAGAATCAACATGCCTAACATGATCCTCAACCAAAAAAAGAGAAAAACAACCTACACATGGGAATTTTAAATGAATTTAATCATGACTATAACTTTTGAACTCACACTTCTCATGGGAAAATAGAAAATGTAACAATTTTTGAAGGTATTATCCAAACAAAAAGGGTGAGATTATTTGAGCACCAACATAGGCTCCGACTCGAGGATGGGCACTCCTGTGGGTACCACAAGAACCAAACACAACATAGATATAGCAGACCACGTGCCAAAATCCATTGGGCTATGGATTCAAATAACATACACACCAGATCAACTGACAATAATGCACCTCTCAAAAACATACCAAAAAACCAAGGCAACTTGGTCACCACAGACTAAAAAAACAAAAAGGAAACCAAAAAACACACAAAAACATGAAATAAAACAAAAAGACTATACACTATACATTGATGCATACCTTGATTTGGAAATCAGTCAAGAAAATGTTTCAAGTTCCTACCATTAATAGGAAACTCAAGTAATTCTCCATCCAGATCCTTTAAGAAGAAAGTGTGTTCACCAATTCTTGATATCAATGGAATAAGGTCCCATCCATAATGCATCAAATTTTCCATGCTTTCCTTTTCTTCATGTCTGCTATCCCATAATAACACAAGATCTCCCACATTGAAAGTTCTAGGAGTTACTTTTTTTCAAATAACCTTTTAAGATTTTCCCTAAACTTCAAATGTCTCTAGTGGGATTCTCTTCTTTCTTCATCTAATTCAACAATCTGATTAATTCTTGCATCATAAGGGCTGACTTATTTATCCTCAAAGTTGCCAAATGAATTGGTAAGAAGATAATTGCATGTGTAGGGGAAGAAGGGCCTAAAATCCATAGACTAATTCGAATGGGCTCTTTCCAGTGGCTCTTTTAGTAGTGATTCTATCTCCCAAACAAAAAACTTCAATTTCTCACCCCATCTTCTTTTATTAACCTCTAATGTCTTCTAATTATCTTAAGAAATTTTTGTTGCTTGATTCAGCCTGTCCATTTCCCTGAGGGTTGTAATTAGATGCATATGTTAGGTTTATCCCATACTCTTGACACATGGCCACTAATGGTTTGGTTTAAAGCTCATGGCATTGTCAACAACTATTTTGGTAGGTACTCCAAACCTGTAAATTATATGATTTAGGATAAAATCCATAACAATCTGATGAGTTGCTTTCTTAGTAGGGATAGCCTTAACCCACTTGGTGAAGTAATCAGTAGCCACCAATATCCATTTTTTCTTGCACTTGAAGGATGATATCTCCCAACAAAATCCATACCCCATTGTTTAAAAGGGGATTCAATTGATATTGGTTGTAAAGGGAGAGCACCTGAAGCTTTCATTCTTCTTGAAAATCATTGACAACTTTCACATTTTCTTACTAATAAGGTTGTATCTTTAAAAGTGTGGGCCACCAATAACCAACCCTCAAGATCTTGTGGGTAGTTACTCTTCCAGAAAAATTCCCCCCACAAACTCCCCATGAAAATATGCAATTAATTTGGGAGCTTCATCTTCAACAATACATCTTAGGAGAACCCCTTCAGGATTCTTCCATGCCAATCCATAATCAGTGATGATGTACTTTTGGGAGACTAACCTGAGTGACCTTTTTTGGTTTTTATCTAAATGTCAAGACACTCCAAATTTCTAAGGTAAAATATGATGTCCTTGTACCATGCAGAACTAACTAATTTTTCATGAACATTCATATCTCCCTCCTCAACTTCATTTATCTCCATCACTTGCAGAGTGCTCTCTGCCATTAGCTTTTCCAATCCTAGACCTCTAACCAGTTTAGTAGTCTGAATATCCATGTCATATTCTTGTAATTTGTTCACCCATCGACATATTTTACTTGAGATTTCCATTTCTAACAAGATGTCCTTGACCATGGTATGGGGAACATAAGCTATGATTTTGGAACTTAAGATATATGGCCTGAAAATTTTTGTTTCTCTAACCAAGGAAAAGGCATGCTTCTCCATGATGGTGTATTTCAACTCATCCCCCTATAGTGCTTTACTAAAGAAATCAATTGGCCTTTCACTTCCCTCCTCATCCTTTTCTATAATAATATAGATGCAATGGTATTTTTAGAGGCAAAAGAAAACATTTGAAAATATTTTTGTAATCAGGAGCTACTAGGATAGGAGCATTCTTTAGTGCTTCCTTGATTCTAGTAAAATCTTGGATAGCTTCCTCCTCCCATTTGATAATCTAATCCTTCTTTATCATACTTGTGATAGGGATGGTCATCTCAATGAAATTAGAAATGAATCTCCTGATGAATTTTATCTGACCAAAGAAAGATTGAATTCCTTTCTTAGTTTTGGGAATAGGAACTTTTCCAATAGCTTCCACTCTTTCAAGATCAATCATGACCCCTTCCTTAGATACAATGTGCCCTAATATATTTTATTTTTGAACCCCAAAGTGGCACTTCTTAGGGTTCAATGAGATGTCATACTCTCTACATCTTAGCAACATCTTCTCCAAATGTTGTAAGTGATCACTCTTCTTTCTTGAAAACATTGTTACATCATCTTGATATACAGTGATAAAATCATTTATGTAACCTAAGAATGCTACATCATATGGCTCTTTGAAATGTAGCTCCAACATTCATCAGGCCAAATGGAATTCTCACATACACATAGTACCCCATGGAGTGGTGAAAGTAAGTTTTAATTCTTTCTGATTGTTTTACTACCACTTGGTTATATCCCGAGAATCCATCTAGAGTAGACAACAACTCAGAGCTAGTAACCAACTACAACATGTTATCCATATTAGGAAAAGGGATAATTGTCTTTGATTGAGGCCTTATTCAAATTCCTAAAGTCCACACACAATCTTATATCTCCATTTTTCTTTCGAACTAGACACTAGGTTTGCCACCCATGAAGAATATTTATGGTTGTATGATGCCTCCATCCCTTAATTTTTTTAATTCTTCTTTCATTTTGAGGGAAAGAAGTGGATTTATTGGCCTTTTTTTTTCCTAAATGGCTTGGCATTAGGTTATAATGGTATCTCATGTTGGAAAATATCCTCCCTATATGCCTTCAATTTTGAATATGACCATGCCAAGCAATCCTAGTACCTTTTTAACAATTGGACATATGATTGTTTTTCTTCTTTACTCAGGTCACTGCCTAGCCATATTTTTCTAGGTTTACCATCAGTCCCCAAGTTATGTTCCTCCACATCTCTTGAGGCTGACATATGTCTATTAATAATGTGGTCAACATTATCAAAGTTTGACTCTAATGTAACCAAACCTCTTGGAATGGTATTGGTTTTTAATTGAATAATGTCTTTGCCAAATAGAGTCTCTTTACCATCATAAACACAAACCATTGTTCCTAGTCCATATTTTGATTTGTAAACTCTCCTTCATTTTGTAAAAACCTCTAAACCTAGGCATCATCTTCAAAAACCTACCAATGTTTGACATTTGTCAAGGACATATGGTCTTGTCAACACTTTTATATCATACTCACAAGTAAGGAGACATTGTACAATTTTCAAATCTAGATCCCAATACTACCAACTATCTACAGTAGTATTCTACTTTCTGTCATGGTATATTATGTTGAAAGAATCAAACATTTCAATAAAATCCCAAACTGCATGCTTATATTGTTTCATTCTTTGATTTTTGGTTGCATACAATTTCCTAACTTGTTTGACTACCAATTCTGAATCTCCCTTAACAATAATGTCCCTAATACCATACCTCCAAGAAATCCTTAAACCCAAAAGTAGTGCTTCATATTACAATATTGTTAGTGCACTCAAATATGAGTTTAAAGGAAAAATTGAATACCTCCTAATTTGGAGATATAAGGACAACACCAACACCATTCCCAAATTTAGAACAAGCTCCATCAAACATAAAAATATAGGGAGAACCAATTTTCTCAGGAAATTTACACTTATCAATGTTATGCTCTTTAAAATATGCATAGCCCACAAAATTATCAACATCTACATCTGTATATAATACTTCATAAGAAGCATTATTAGGGTCTTCAATCAGATGTAACATATTTTTCTCACCATACAATTTTACAAGGATTCCTTCTACTGGTATGGTTGCATATGACATATCCATCTATACACTTTACCCACACTAGTATCCCACTTTCTTAACAACAATGTTCCCCACTTGGATGGACAATCCACAATAACTACATTCATGGTTAAGCATTTTCCTAGGTAAGTTGTCAATTGCACTATCAATCCTTTAACATATCTAATCATGAAACACCTCCCTTGAATCCATAGTAGTGCATTTTCCAAAGTTTTTGTCACTTTGATATTCAATTCATTCATTACCTCAAGAGGCATCACATTACATGAGGCCCCTGAATCGAACATGCAGTTGTGCACTAACCTATCTTTGATGATTAAAGTAGTATAGAAAGGATCAACATCAAGCTGAGATTCAACAAGAGAAGTACCTAGATATACCTCAGGTGATTCTCCCAACTCTTCCAATGCTTTTGGTACTTCTAGCTCTGCAATGATAGGGGAATATCCACATTATTCACATTCTTGTTTTGGATTATTACCTCCTCTTTAAATCCCAAATATTCAAATGCCCTTTTTCTATGCTTAGGGATCCTAAGCAATTCAAAAATAGGCACAATGACATTTGATTTGACTCAAAATTTAGGCTATATCATAGGGGATGTATTTGGGTAAGAATTGTTTGGGAGGGAGAGTTATGGCCCCTTTGGTGGTATGAGAGTCTTTATGGCTTGGGCATGAGCTGGGGTACAAAGTTTTATTTAGAGTGACCGGGCCCTTGCTAAGTGTATCCTTTTTAGGGGGTTCCTTTGGGATATTAGTGAGAAGTGGAGTTTTTGTCTTGGCTTGTGGCCCTCCCCCTTTGACAACTCTACTTTTGTATTGTATTCCTTTTCCTAAGAAACTACTACATTCATAAAAATTTGTTTGTCTTCCTCAGAAGGAATTCCCCATCATATTTCTTAATCATTAAAGCTCTCAAATATTCAAATTCATGATTAGGTAAATCAAAATCTTGCACCATATCAACTTCAATATCATCATTAGGAGGAAGAGGTAATACCTAGTGAATGCAATCCCAAAAAATTTCTACAGTCCTGACACTTATCAACTCAGTTGAAGTGGCTCCTTGCTTATGGATTTTAGGGCACTCCATCATACATACATCACCATAAGTTTCATCATCATCTACCTCTTCAACTTCCTTATTTAGATCACAAGGGGGATGTGGTAAGAAACACTTGTCACACCAATCAATAACATGGTCTTCTTCTACCATAGCAACCCTAGTAGTCAAAGGATTAGGGACCAACTTATTTTCTCTAGGTTGTGGTTATTTATTTCTTGATCCCATGGGCCCTTTTCCTCTTTCATCTAATTTGTGATCACCTCTAGGATGATTTCCAAATCTATCTTGGCCTTGTGGTTTGTGTTGACCTTGAGAAATCTGTCCTATTCCCTTTTCTTCTCTGGAAAGCTTATAAGATATTTCTTTAACTACTCGGCCAAAGTCTTCACAACCTCTTCCAGATCCACTACCTTGCTTGACTGAGGTCTATCAAGATTAATCAATTTGATACCCTCCCTCTTAGGGGTTTTCCAACTACCTTAATATTTTTTTTGATTTTCAAGGCCATTGTGAAATCCTACCTTAAAGTTCTAGGGTTCTTATCCCTCAAATAATAAGCATATTTCTTGTCAAAAGCATCAGAATACTTAATTAGGCAGGACTCATCACTAGGCCTCAAAATTATGGGTAGTCTAGTTAAAGTCTTATTAAATATGGTATTGAAGTCTTGAATAGACTCATTGGGATTATTTTTATATTCTCAAACTTAGATAAGAGGAACCTTGGGTCCATCTTTATCCCCATATTGTAATCTAAAAGCATTCTTCATCTCAGTCCATGAATCTATTGAGTTGTCTGGAAAATATTTATACCAGTCATGTGCATCTTCTTCAAGAGTGTGAATGAATAGCTTTACATATACATCTTCATATTCTATTTCAAAATCCTCCATCATATTAACAAAGAGTCTCAGATGTTGATCACCAGTGATGACATTATTCCCTAAAATTTGGGCAACCTATTTCTTACATCTTGTGGTACAACATTAGGATGCCCAACCATGCCTCTAAAATTTATTGGTCTAAACATATTGACAACAAAAAAAGAGGTCTAGGTGGAGGATGAGCCATGTTATTTTGAGGAGGTGATCCTATAGGAGGATTAAAATGGTGTGGGACAAGAGGTCTTTAGGATATAGGTGTATGATCTTCAAAGTAAATATCCTTGTGACTCGGTTTGAGAAAAAAAAAACCCTATTAATTTTGAGTGATAAAGGAAGGAAATGAGGGACACCTATTCCAGTTACAAATGATGGCCCTTCACCAGTTGGAGTATTTAAATTTACACGAGGACTATTTGATTTTGAACTATTTGAAGATGTAGGATAATCCTCAACTATAGGTTGATCACCTTCCATGACTGGTACTACCTTCTCTCTTGACTCTTGATCCCCCAACACTTTCCAGACTTGTCTCTTATTTGGGTTTGTTTTCCCAAGCTCTAGAAACAACCTTCTAGTAGGATATTTGTTAAATAAATACCTTCTTCCTTCCATATTTGCAAATATCAACAAAAAATCTCAATTGACAAAGCTTAAGACACTGGCATTTACTAGAAATTTCAAACCAAAATGGATTCGCCACCAAGTATTTTCACCTTAGATGTGTTAAAAAATTGTAAATGACTTGTCAAGTTCCTATCAATACTCAATTTCTATAAATATTCAATAGATTTGATCATCCTTTGTCAATATTTACCACTAGCCAAGAAAATCTAGTGCAACGTTCACTTAAACTAGGAAATATTACACAATTAACTTTTGATCTTGCTCAATATTTACAAAATTTAACAAAGGATGACGTTTAAACAATGTATTTACATCTAAACATGTAAGAAACATTACCAGAGGTCAGTATTCATATGTATTTTCACAAATATCTCTGGCAATGGTGCCATATGATGTTGGTACCCAAATCGGTCCTCCCTTTGTATCCAAGCAACATCAACTAGATGTGAAGGATGTTTAGAGGATGATAGATCTAGATCTATGTCATTTTTAGTAGAGGGGAAGGATCTCATCATCTCTTTGTCACTCAAGCTTGGAGGAGTTAGGTAGCACCATGTTGAGGGTATGACCTACCCTCCTACTTTAGGCTCTACCTTTATCCAAGGTGAGAGGACCCATTCTTATGTAGTCTATAATTGCAGAGAGGGGTGGATGTATCAACAATATTTGGCACTCTTTTGTGGAGTAATTGAAAAACAAACTTTGGGAAGACATGGTCAATTCAACAAAGGCTAACTCTCATGAGTTGTCACTTCTAGACAGTGCAGACGTCTTCTAAACAAATCTCATACTACTAAAGATAGTAAGGAACCAACTCACTTTAGAATTTGTTGGCTTTAATGAGGAAAGCATGGGTAATTATGGTAGGATTAGTTGGTTTTGGATGTATCTGATTTGGGGAATTAAACAGATAAAGTTGATTATACAATATTTCATAGAAACTTCAACAAATGTTGGGAGATCTACCAAGTGCAAGAAAAAAAACTCAAATATCTCACAATGATCCTTCAACCAGAAGATGTACACTCATGGAAACCAAGAATGCACATGGTTTCACACAATATTTAAAGATTCAAACACAAAAAATCATGTTGAATACTTAATAAAACATCAGAGATTCACAATTTATCACACCTAAGATACACTCAAAGACTTACAAGAAACATTTAACAAAATGGTGACATAGTGATTTTAAAATTGTTTATTACACAAATGAAATGAAATCTCTTCTCAACAGTGTAATTGTAATTTCCAAAATGCTACCAAAATGATAAAGTTATGTGTGACTTAAAGGATCCCTAAAATAAGATTGCAATGGGAGCATGAATAACTATTTTACAATATATCATCTTGATGGAAGATACAACAATGCTCATGATTAACACAATTAGTTCAAGGCTCATCAAATTTATCAACAAGGGAAAGTAGATCTATAGTCTTAATGTTTTGTCAATGGTTGACACTTGCAACCATCTTGACATGACTAAATTTGAAGGCTCAAAGAAAGTAACAGGTTTCTCCGATAAGTTCTTGGGAAAATGGTTTTTCTCTCAGCTCTCTCTTTTCTTCAAACAAATTCTCAGAAAATTTTAACCCCCTTCTCTGTTTGATCATTTTCTATCACCTTTATACCATTCTACCCACTCATTAACTTTCTAAATTTCCCCAAAAGCATGAATATTCTAGGGAATATTCCCTTTACAACATATATTTTAAACCACATTATTCTTTTGAAAATGCTTTGTTTAGTTTTCAAGTGTAAGAATTATGAGCCTTTTTAATTTTTTTGTTTGTGTGTGACTGGGATACCAGGTCACCACTTTTGGTAGATTATTTAATCATTATTTTCACATAGTGATTGGATAATCAATTTTGATGACCTTTGAGAACTTCAGGTGATTCTGATATGATAGATACTCTTATCTACTTCCAAGAATCCATCTTGGGTGTTGTGCACTTCATTTACATCTTATTGGCTTAATCATCACACATGGTTCTTGTCAAATCATATTGATTCATTGGTTCTTCTCATTCCTAATTCCTTTCAACTCTTAAATTTTCTTCATGTGAGATGAGAAAAATATTCTTTCATCTAATGGGAAATATTTCTCTCAATCAAATCAATATGCACCATTCTTACTATAAAACTCAGCTCTACCCTTTCACCATTATGCATTTCTTTTCCTATCCTGAAGGTAAAGAATTTTTTCATAATTCTTATTAGAAAAATGGTGAAGGTGCTTGTGGAAAATTTCTAAAAGAGATTTCTTCAAAATATTTAAACCAAATCTTTGACTTACATGGTCCGGATGAAGCCTTTTTCAGAGCTTTGTTTGATATAGCACATCCAGGGATACTAGAGTGCCTTTGACTTATCGACAAGTTTGGCTTTCACTCCTCCTGAGGTTAATTAGAATCAATCATGTCTTCTCATCCTTTCAATCCATGTATTTTCATATTTTTCGGTGGGAACATCAGAAATCTCCTGAAGACTTGAAGAGATTCTAGATTGAAAGGAGGCCTCAAGTGTCTGGGAAAACTGATTTTCAATGTCCCTTTTTATGTAATGAATAATTTGTGTTGAAGGAGATCCTCAAGGAATCCTATGTGTTGTTTGACAAGTATTATATTGATACGATGCTAGCCATTTTCATAAAATAGGTGAATTGGAGTGGAGGATTATTTCTCTAGAAAAGGGTCAGAAAGAACATGTGAAATCAAACCATTCACAATACCAATACCATCTTTGGGTAAGAGAAGGGGTGAGTCAAGCTCCCAACCCCAATTATCATTTTGATGGAGAAGAGGAAATTTCTTTATCTACTCACCACTCTAGAGAGGTAATTTCTTCTTTTAAAGACAACAGGGGTAGGTTTTTGTTCGGTCTTCCACTTTTTAGTGCATTGTGCTCCTTTGTCAGAGCATGAATTCTCAGGACCTCAGTTAGTTCCTTCTCAAGAGAATGCCCACCCCTCACAAGGAGATGGGAAGCTGAATCTAGCTCAAGATCTCATATTCTACCCAACCCCCTAGGTGTAGTTCTTTCTCTTCCAATCACTCCAGACATTCCTTCTCAATTTGTTCCTAGTAAGTCTACCCTTCACAAGGGGAAAGGGAAGACAACATTCTTCATAGGTGGTTTGGATCTTCTAGACTAGGTATCTTCCTATCAAAAGAAAATTGAGCTAGAAAAGATCATGAATAGTCCCAAAATGACTCTTGAGTCATTGATGGACATGGGGATGTCCTGGGATCTAGCAGGGTCCATTGTATTTGTCCAGACAACACAGGGCTCAAGTGAATTCATGTTGAGGAAGAAAAACTATTGAAAAACTCCCTCCACTGGGGGAAATTTCAAAGAAGGAATAAAGGACATCTGAACATTGTCTTTCCTTTGGTGTCTTTACTTTTGAACATGTACACAACCTTCTTTGTCATGGGTAGGGCCCCTATAGAACCCCATTTTTTCCTTTTTTAACATGCAGAAAGCAAAAACATCTCAATAGTTTATATGCTTTCACAAATGGACATAAAATTTCATCCAAGCCATATAAAAAACTAATGCATTGTATCAAATTACAATTGATATTGGAAAACAATGAATTTCAAAGTAACATTCATCCTTCATGAAACAAAAATATCAAATAAAACATCATTCAGAAAATAAATATGGAAAGAAAGTACAGTTTTAAGAACAACAAGCCTAAGCTTGTTCATCATCTCTTATGTTTGCACCCTTTTCTTCTTCATTTTTTCCTGCTTCTTTTTCTTCTTCTAGAAACCTCACCACATATGCATCATATCTTTGAAAAAATCATTGATTTCATCTTCATCTGGTCCTGTATGGTGTTGAAAGATTAATGTTTTTTGGCTATTGCATCCACACAATGGCCCATTTTTTCTTATATTCCAGTGGCCGATTTTAGCTCTATGATTTTGTTTTCAATCTTCCTCATTGTTTTAATGACTTCATAAGAGAAATTATCTTTCTGGATATTTTTCTCAAAAGAGTTAAACAAGAAATCAATTTTAGATCACCATAGCTCTTTTTGAATTTTTCAAAGACCATATCTTCAAGTTTTAAATCAATGGCATCTAGAGTATCATCGACCCAATTCCTTTTAACTTCTATTTTTTCTTTGATCCCATTTAGAATCTCCACTCTGATCTTTGTTAATTCTTCCATAGCATGTTGAGTTCCTTTGAATTATTTTGGCACAATCCCTTCTTTTTCAACTAGTTCATCACTAAGCCAAGTTATGCGGTCCATTTTGGGAAAAATTCCTCAAAGTAGAAGATTTCATTATCACATTGCTCAATTATTTCATCAATTTTATTAAGCATATTCTTGAGTTCTTCATACTTTTCCCTAGCTTCTTTGATTGCTTCTTTTCCCTTCTTTGTCAAATTTTCGACCCATGTGTCTACAGCCTGAACCTTCTTAATAGCCTTATCATTTTTTTCTATTCCTTCAGGGGTATTGACAGAGGTACTTGCTTGAGTTTGACCAGACTGCCCAATTAATTGTTGCAGACTAGAACTCAAAACTTTGACCTATTCTTTCAATTGACTTTTTTGTTATCATGTCCTCATCAACCTTTTGTAACAAGTCACTTACTACCTCTGATACTCCCTATTTTAATTGATCTCTGAAGGATTTCCTAAAGAAATGAGTTGAACACTGTAGTCACTGGTTGTTATATTGTCTTTTTTTCCTTCATGAGGGATTGCTACTTCTAAATTTTTGGACCCTAGTGAATCAAGTATGGGTCTTGGTAAGAACCCTAGATTTTTTTGAGGTTCTCACCATTTTTTGGAAAAGATAAAGTAGTGAGATCTATGGCCTGAATAGGAAGAATTTATTTTTCTTCATTTGAAATCAACTCCCAATCCATCCCTTTGTAAGACTTGTCCCATATTTTGTTTCTTGTAATTCTTGTTGGGGTTTCTTGGGGAAAACCACCAACTACTTGAACATTTCTTGTTCACCTTGGGTTAATGATTCTACCTTATTTTCATGATCTACTTCAATAGTCATTTCTTTTCTCTCACCTTATACTTGGAAATTCCCCGATTGTCTTCCTCCTTGGTCTTGAGCTTGGGATTGATCAGTCTCTTTCTGATTTACACCAGTAATTGGGATATGTTCTTTCCTTATTTCTCCAATTGATGCAATGTTAAATTTATCTTCTCCCCTAGGATTTTCTTGAACCGATATCTTGCTTGCAGGTTCTCCTTTCCCTTCCAATATTTCTACTTTCTTTAGAGATTTTGGGTTACAACATCATCATCCTCTTTTTTTTTTGATACCTCAGGTTGTGTCATGGTGGATTTCTCTCCCAATGTTGGTTCCTATTCTCACCCAAAATATGTATATCCATATCAAGTAATAATTTCATCCCTAGCAGTTGCATCTTGTGTAATCTCTGTTGTCTTTTCAACTACATATTTCCTTGTTTGACATGGCTCATTATCCTTAGTGGATTTGACATTATGGGAAGAATATTATTTTACTAATATCTCTGTATTTATACCCTTTTCATTGAGCAACTCTAGCTTATTTGACTCTGAAACCACTTGATTTGTAGAAGAAACTTCGACGCTTGAATTCTGATTTCATTGGTTGACACATGAGTAATATTTTCCATTTCTTCACTTATTTGAAGATTATTTACATGTTTTGTTTTTTGTTCATCAATAGATATATCAAATGCATCCAATGTGGATAATTCCTCTCCAGTATCAACATCTATTATATCTTCCTGAGCCTTTGCTGACTCCACAATTGTTCAAATAAGGGTATATTCACATCCTCAACTGACATAGTTTCAGGTGTTTTCATACCTTGATCCAAGATCTTACCATCTACTAGATTAAATGAAATATTTCCTTGAGTCATTTTCTCCTGAGTGTTCCCCATTATTACTCCTTCCAAAGAAAAAGGTGAGAATAAAGGCACTAATTGCCCCACCTGTGGCATTGATGTTGTATGTCACACTTAGAAAACATCACTTCTTTCATGTTCTTGGGGTCAATCACTACATCCTATGCTTATGTTTCTTGGGTGTATGAGCACCTTCTCTCACCAAGATTAGCTCATAGACAATTTTGTGTTTCTTATGTGCCCTTTCAAACTTTTTAAGGTTTGGTGTTGCTCTTCTTTATTTTTTATGTGGCTTAGATTGTGAATGGCCACTTGTTATGGCCCCACTCATCAATTTATCAAGCACTATGGGGTTTTGGAAAAATATCTGAAGGAACCATATGAGATGACATACCCTTCCCTTTTTTTGAAGTGGTAATGAAAAGGTGATAGGAGCATTCTCCATAGATTTTAGAAGCATTTCCTTAGTCTTCTATCTTAAAGTAGATATAGAAGTACCAGTCCCACTAGTGGTCAAATTCCATTCATCTATAAGCTCTAAAGTAGGTCCTTTTTAAGGTAATTGAGGAGATTTTCCTCCCAAGGGATCCTTTTTTGTCCCCCTTCTCTCAAGGGAGGAATGTCATCTTTCAAATTTCCTAAATCCTGAATTTATTGAGAACTCTTGTGCTTTGAATTGATAAATCAATGTTCTTCTAGGATAACCAATTTATTGTTCTCCTCATTACATCAGTTATCCAGGTATATGAATCATCTGATTCCTCTTCATTCCAGTCTAAAGGGGTTATAGGTTGTCCCTCCACATTTTGATCAAGATAGTATTTACTCACTATATGTGGATCATCCACAATTCCCTCAGGGATAACAACAATCTTGAAATCTATAATTTGGGTAAGGGTCATTCTAGAGAAGTCTCTTAGCCTGACCTCTTCCTCATCTCTACAATTCATCCAATAGTCCTCAAATTGAGGCTCATGTTTGAAAGTGTTTGCAATATTGTTGAACACCCACCTGATATCATAGTTGGCCCTTGCCTCAAACTTTTCCATCCCAAACCTTTTCATCTCATCTTCAATTAACCTAGATTTTATAATTGAAGGGCATGAGTACCTTCCAACCTTGATGGGAAACTTAATGTTTGTCTTATGTTTCCCAACAATTAATTTGTGAATCGGTGTCAATTACCTCGCCAATTCACACAAGGCCATTTTATCATCTAAGTACCTAGGAAATTTACATGGTTGACCTTCAAAACCACTAACCCTGATATATGTAAATTTCTTATACTAAATGAAATAGCATCGTATTCCATGATTACTTGTCTATCCTCCTTAGAGATCTTGTACTACTCCCATTCTGGTTTGAATAAACATATGATTGGTGTAAAGAAGGCATCATTAACCAATCTTACATTTCCCTCCAATTAACCAACTGTAATTGGGGGAAAATCTCATGCATTTGGCATTATTTAAAGTCATCACGTGGCAAGAGGCCATGGAAACACTGTGTCCTATGATATTATAAATCAAATAGGTCATCATGTAAAATTCCAATTGAAGTATCACCCATCTCTTTTTTTCTGCAAGTGAAACCATGTGGTCATGAAGTTCTTCCACAATGAAAGTTGACCAAAAATGCTATCCTTTAATTTCCAAAACTATCCACATGTAAGTGCACATCCATTCCTTGAACTCATTCATGGTCTCCAACCTAGCCATTTGACTTAACAATACAATAACATCCTTTGCTTCTTCAACAAATTGTGCCCTAACCAATCTTTTAGGGATTTGAGTGGTTTCCTTTTTCTCTACTAAGAGCCATTTAGTATTTATGATCTTAAGCATAATCCTTTTTCTTGGTCTCATAATCTCGTAAGGCTAAACCAATACCCAAGGTTATTGGATTTCTTATTACAAGCAATTTTAGCATTATTTTGATAGTTGTAGGCATCAAAGTCAACACTGCATCACCACTTCCATCTAGTACTTCCCTCTTTTTGGGTCGTAATTCATATAACGCAAAGCCATACTAGTTTATGGGAAATGTACTGAAGGTGGAATAGCACCATATAAAGTGATATGGATATCTTGAATTGATTTCATAGATTCACTCTTTTTAGGGCTATTCAATCTTTGAAGAAACTCTTTTAAGTCAACATTCATTAAGTCTCGTGTATGTGATTTTATCCAAATCACTAGTGATTCTGGACATAACCGAAAATGCAGATGACATGGTTTTCATCTTAAATACCCTAGTTTTAATTCAAATTTCCTAGCCAATAAAATAAAAGTACAGGAGTTCCTTAGTTATTACTAATTTTCCGTGAATACCTAAGAAATTCAACTTTGATTGAAAATTTTTGATCTCTAGTCCCAATTCGAGCTCCATGATCAATTTCATGTTGTTCCTTAATGAAATTTACTAACAATGGCATCCATATCTCAACAAACGATAGAAAAAGATCAAGTTGTTTGAATACTTCAAAAATCCTCCTTGATTTATGTGAAAACGCATTGATAGTGGTAGAAATTAATGTGTTTCATCATGGTCATCCATTTTGCTTTTCCCAATTTTTAAATGTGAGTCATCCACGTGGAATAGCCTTATGTAAATGTGGGCTTGGGGAGATTTTTTCACTTTTTCTTTGTGTTATAAACACATACACATTTAACTCTTTGACCGACTAACTGTCCACTTTTTACTTTCATCCTGAGCTTGACACATGGTTACATCTAAATGGTAGTGGAGCTACGGGCCTTTTCTTGAAACTTTTTCTCTTTTTCATTTGAACCCAAAATTACCAATTTTCTCCGATGACCCACTTCCCCACTCCTTGCATAAGAAAGAGCCATGTGTCCTTTGTGGGCCTCTGGGAGCTTCTTTGAACTTTTATACTTTATTACCTTAGTGTGTAGAAATATAACTATGCCCTGATTCCCCACATCCAACCTATTTGTGACAAGTGTATTTCCTTGGAGGTGGAGTAAATTTTGTTTGTGCATATTTTGACTCAAAATATTAGAGGAATATTCATCGGGCCTTGGGGCCTAATTTACACATTGTGAATGCTATTAAATGTTATAATTTTACAACTTAAACCCACCATACCGCAACCAATTGGAACATGCCACGTATCATCGGGCAATGGAACCAAATACAAAAATTTTAATATGATCAAGGAATAGTGCACATAGGTAATTTTCTTGATTTAAACTTGATTCATGATTAGGATTTTCAAGAACAACATGCCTAACACAATCCTTAACCAAAAAAGAGGAAAAACAACCTACACATGGGAATTTCAAATGAATTTAATCATGACTATAACTTTCAAACTCACACCTCTCACGGGAAAATAGAAAACATAACAATTTTTGAAGGCATTATCCAAACAAAAATGCGTGAGATTATTTCAAGCACCAACACAATCTGTCACATCCCAAATTGGTGAAATTCCATCACCTGTAATATATTACAGATGTAATCTACAAACTAGTTTGTTAGTGCAATCAATATACACCCTAGTTGTAACCACATGTGATAGTTACAAATAAATTCCCAAAATAAGGGACTTAAAATCATGTGTAATTATTACATGTGGATATAATAAGTTTTGTAAATTAATTACAAAATACAAACAAGTGCCTAAAATGGGTCTTATAACAATCCATAATACACACTAACAATGATAACATATACATATGCAAAATTAGACATACGGAAAATGTCCACTAAACATGTAAAACTACTATCTAAATCATAATGGAAATTTTCAACCATAAATGTGAGAAGAAAAAATTTGAGCATGTTAAACTTGTCACTCAACTCTTCCTTATAGGTGACACCATTAATTATATTTCAAAGCCAAAATCATATGGTAAACATCTCCTCTTGACATACAATTAAAATCCCATAAAATATGCTATGAAAAATATGCATTCCAATCAATAATATCATCTATGCAAATGGACTTATGTGTGTATTATCAATCTGATTTGATTCAATAACTATTATTGAATTAATAACTTCATCAATTTTAACCTGATCAAAAGTTATTTGAACCATCATCTTCTTACCACGTGATGGATGAAGTTTCTAGATTATGTTTCAACCTTGTGTCCACTCAAGTGCAAAAATTTCTCTATATAGGTGAGGTTCCATGTTTTCCATTTCTCATTTTAAAATGATGAGATTGGTCTTTAGCACATGCCTTATTATTCACAAAAGTTACAACTTCTTTAGAAAGTTTCTCTTCCAAAAATAAGCAACTAAATTATTACTTCACCCAAAAATGTGCAAGGAAAAGCATGCAACATCTTTTATATATCAAATCCAAATTGTTCAAACTGAAAGAGTGCATTATAAGTGTTAGGATCCTAATTTCCTTTAGTGTTATTTTTAGTGTAAGTAGGAGGAGGTAGAATCTCAATACCTATTCTTCTAATTTTCTTACACCAATTTTTATTCTTCTATATGGAGGAATCCTAAAATTTTAGTGGTGTAAAAACTTGGATATTAGAATTTTCTCTTCCTTTAACGATCATGGAACTTTATCCAACATCCCATTGCTCTCTAGCATAACCCAATCATGCATTACAAGTCCAATCCTCTACTGTATTGGGTTAGTGGTACCTTGGTCATCCTTACCAAGGCCTCTTCTATCAAATCCCATCTTAAATAATAGTTTATATCCAATGCCTATAGTATGTTATTCAAAATTACCAAAAGTAACATTTGAAACCGAAGGGAAGGTAGTGATATATGGTGGTAAAATTACAAAGTGCTTTCATCTATCATTATACTTGCATCTAAAGTGGAAGGTAAATCCTTCACCCATTCACCATTTTGTATTTGTGCCAAGAGCTCATCCTTGGCCTGTAAATCATATTTCAAGTGCATAATATCCTCTTCAAAGGAGTAAAATGTAGCTCTCAAAAAGAGTTATCTTATTGGATCTAATGATTATATGCTTCGTGGTCATCAATCCTTGCTTGTTTCTAGGATTTTTCCATGATTTCATGTTCGTGTGCAAACAACCTATATACCCAAAAACTACACATTGCAATGGACTATTAATCAAGGCCAAAAGTCTATAATAACCAAATGAAAACCAATCTAAAAACCGATATCAATTCCACACAATCGAAGCTTATTTACTATACTAACTACTCTAATACCAAAATTTGATCCATAAAATCTAGTAGATACCTACTATTAAATAGTTTTCAAAATAGAATCTTGATAAAATCTCAATTTTTGATTTAAAATAATTTGAAACTAATCCAAAATTTGATTTAAATGTGCACAAATATTGAATCGAAAATCTGAATTTTAAACGATTATTCGTTTCCAATTTACACGATCAAAAAGATCAAAATATGATTTTTGAAATTGTTGTGAAAATGTTATAATCACATCTAATTAATTAAAATTTGATTTAAATCTATAAATAATAAGAAATAGTGTATGTATACAAACACAACATTAAAATTGTTTACGGAGTTCAAAAATTGGCTATGTCTTTGGGCTCATTCGAACCGATCCATTAATAATCAATTTGTAAGTATAATTAGAAAAAAATACAATTCAATAATGAATCAAATGACCTACAAATATCTTACCACAAACCTCTGGAAGATTATGAATAAACTTAGCAATATCACCCAACCTCCTGTAGCAATAAAATGATCACTTCACCAACCTTTTACATCAAATCTTCCTTTGACCACTTACAAAGATGTCAAAATAACATCAAAATGGGAAAATAATCAGTCTATGTGGAGCGTCTTCGAGTTTTGAACAATAGTCTAGACCATATCAGAAGCTAAAAATGCCCCTACAATGGCCTAAAACACCATTCTTACAAACTACCCATATATACATTATACACAGTCTACCTTGTCCCTTTACAAATACAAATTTGGGAATTTATATAATGTTCAAATATTTTGGTGTAGTGATAAAGTCTTATCATTTTACCTGAATTCCAAGGGTTCAAATCCTCCTTGGCACATGGCTTTTATTTTGAGATAAAATTCCCACATCGGTGAGGTTTGGGATAGGGAAATCCTTTTAATAGGATTTAATTTCCCTTATGTTACATAGTTCCATCCATTTTTATGCCTCTTTTTACCCTTATGATAAAACAACTTGCCACAAGTTTGATTATTTGGAATTAGGGTAAAGTGAGGGTTTTAAGAGGTCCCACAACCTTTTTACAAAAAGCCCATATGGCTACATAGAGCAGTGAAAATTACAATGATAATACCCATAGAAATCCCAAAAAAATGAGCAACCGAGCAAAACAAAACAAAATGATATACATAATGATATACATCAAAAGGTCATATGAGATTTTTCAGCTCAGTCACAACATTCTTAGCACTAACAGAGCCACTTTTTCAGCCAGTGATTTCGTTAAGGCGATCATTTTAGCACAATATTTTTGATGGAGGCTCTGATATTCTCTGTGTAGTCTTCTCAGTTCTTTAGCATAGTAAAATCCCTTTGAAGTTTAGCTAGGATAGAAGTAACAAACTCCACTTAACTGTTGTCATTTCTAATACCAGGCTGATTCTCATCAATTTCAATTTCAACCTTTTTTCCAGCATCATTCACGGGTTGGATTTCTTCAATTGCAACGGGTTGGAATTCTTCCATAGCAACAGGCTGGAATTCCTCCATTTTGATCTTCTTAGTAGCATAATTGATGGGTTGGACTTCTTCCATATCAACAGCCTCATTGTTAGGAGATTTCGGATACAGAGAATTCAATCCCAATAGGGCTTCAGTGAGCAGATGTTCCAAGCTGGAAATGGGAGATGGAAGTTACACAGTAGTGGTAAGAGGCCAAGACAAGGAGGTTTCACCAGCAAGGGAACCCGAACAAGGTAGGCACGAAGAAATTATACTATCGGGGGAACTCAAACCCTCAAAAGAGGCTCCCATAATGGCCACATCAGAATCGAGTTAGAGGAGACTTGCCTACGACATAGGTTGTTGGAAGGATGATAAGTTAGGGATGGAAGCGAGGAGGCAATGGGAGTATGGTGGCACTTGCCCAATTTAGGAGGGAAGTAGAGAAGCTCAGTAGGGGTGGCCGCATATTGGAAAAGGAGATAAAGAAGACACTGATGCGAAGGGGGCCTTCTCCCTCATGAGAAAGATTGATAGAATTTTCCAGAGATTGAAACAAAAAGGTAGAAAGATTAATCTTCTTACCATGGCATAGGTGTGAGAGAATGAATAAATGAGGACCATACACAAACTTATAATGTTTGTTGATATTGAAATAATGCATGATTACTTTTTATTATTTTTCCAAGGTGGGTATGGAAACTCTCTTTCATAACCCGAGAGATATTTAGTAGGTTTCTTGTCAGGATCAAGAAATTCCTCCATTTTTTCCTTTAGTAACCACTTGAAATAGATAGCACTCAAGGCTAGAAGAATAGTCATCCCAACAATGGCATTGGTCAAAATCATGAAGTAGGTGTTTCCCACTTGAACCTTACCCTCATCCATGAAGCCAATACACCATACGACTCTTTGGCTAAGTAACCCGAAATTCATTCTAGAAAGGTGGTAATTCCATTATCGTTGATAATGTCCCACACCTCTTCATCCTCCAGATAATTCTAGTAAGAAAAAAGCTTGATGTGTTTAAATTGGCCCCTCATGGCATCGTTTAAGACAAAAACTATCAAAATGTAACTCAAAGCTCCATATTTATAAATCTTGTTTGCATTTTGCGAGGCAAACTCATGAATACACCTTGAATAGAAATGATTACAAGGCATAAAAGCACATCTTTCCCCAAGATCCACATGAGTTCTATTTTGATTGCCACATGTGCTTCAACCAGTCTTATGTTGCATCATCATAATGGTGATATTAAGGTAGCCACCATTAAAAAATAAATTTTCCTTAGTATTATCCTTGCTAACACCAAAAGCAAACAGACATAATCAACAAAAGGTTAATGCTTAAGAGAGTAATCATTGTGTATGAGTTGGAGGAGATCACTTGGGAAGTTCCCAATCCAAATTTTTGCTCTTCCTGTTGGACTCCCATGTTAGCAAGGTGGTCAACCACCTTATTACCTTCCCTGTATACATGTTGATACTTGATTTCCTGGAATCTATCTTTGCATGATGCAAATGTCAACAATGATATTCCTAATATTTCAATGTCGGGGTCTTGAGACGTTAGGATTTTGATAATATTTATAGAATCACTTTCAATTATTTGACGTTATCTCCTAATTTTGAGAGTAAGCTCCAGGTCTTTAAGAATATTCATAGCCTCGCCGGTGATTTTACCTTCACTTAGGTTATCTGTAGTGGTAGCAAGAGGGGCACCATCATTATTACAAAGAATGGACCCACCTCTGGACTTCCTTGATTCCCTTTAGAGGTTCCATCATTGTTGATTTGTATCCATCCAGAGGAGGGGGAATCCAATGAACATCAGCATGCACATAAGCTAAGGATTTAGCAAGATTTTGTATCACCAAATCTTTGACACCATTTATTTTTGTCTCGAAGTTAAGATTTTGTTGATATTTCTTCTAGAGACAGATGTTAAGATTCTCTTAGAAGAGAATAGAAATGATTTTGACAACTGCGTAGGATCCATAATTTTCTTTGAAAATACACTGTTTCACTCCTTCCAAATACCCCAAAGGCCATGTGGGAGGATGAGATTCCAAGCCAGAGAAAGAATCTGGTTTAAGAAAGGGAGCTCCATTGGTTGAAAGTAGCATGCAATGACTCAGGAAAGACCCATGACACCCCAAAATGACTTAAGAGAAAGTTCCAAATGGTTTGGGAAAAGGAGTAGTGAAGAAGAATGTGAGAAGAGGAATCTAGAGCTACAATAGAAGATACACCTAGAGGGAAGAGAGAAGCCTCTCCTCTTGAGGTTTTCACCGAGATAGGAAGGTGTTCCTAAAGGATAAACAGGAAAAAAATCTAGTTTTGGGAATGATTTTAGAGGGCCAAATATGGTAGAGAGGTGGACCACAAGGAGTGTGAGGCTTAGAGGCATAGGCCACTTTGACAGTGAAATTCCCAGAAGAAGAAAGAGGCCAGATGCGTTCATCTAAAGGTAAAGAGAAAGGAATGTATTGTGAAGCCAAAAGGTTTCGTAAACTTATCACACGCTGACTCTAGATACTATTAATGCTAGGCCAATCAAGGATTAGCCAAATAGGTTTTGAGTTGGAAATCTACAAGACTTTTCTGCTCCAGTGAACAATTAGAGATCTTTTGATTAGATCCCAGAAAGGGTCTGACAGAGGGGTTTATCACCAATCCACCAATCGACCAGAAATCAATTTGATGGCCATTTCCCAGATGCCATTTAGTGTTCGGCACATAATAGGGGAGAGAATTCCCCACTAAATTCCATATGGTGAAACTTCTTGGGGAAGAGTGTAAAGTGTTTCACGTGTGAGTGAGATATTTAGAATGAAGGAGATGAACCCAAGCTGTCAAGTTTTAGAAGAAACTTCCCAGCTGATCTTAGCAAGCAACACTTCATTCATATCAGCAATGTGCCTAAGCCCCAGACCTCCCAAGTTTTTCAGCTGACACACAACATTCCAAGAGACCAAGTGGATTCTCTTCTTGTCTTCTAAACCCGACCAAAGAAATATTTTTGAATTTTTTAATAGCATTGATCACCGTTGAAGGCATTTTGAGCAGTGACATAAAGTAAATAGGAAGACTTTGGAGGGTATCTTTGACCAGTTGGAGTTTACCAGCCTGACTTAGGAGGGCCCCTTTCCATCCAACTAGTTTCTTTTGATAACGCTCAATAACCAAATTCCATAGGCTATTAATTTTTCTACCTTTGAAAAGAGGTATACCAAGATAAGAAGATGGCAGATCCACAATATTGTAGCCAAAGATGTCGAAATCTTCCTTTGTCTACTTGGTGGGGTGTTTATAAAGGCAATGCCACTTTTGGAGAAGTTTATCAATTGTTGAGAGGCCACTTGATAACATTCCAAAATTTCTTTAAGAGATTTTTCCTCCACCACCGACGTTGCACTCAAGAGTAGAGTGTCATCTGCAAATTGGCTATGAGTAGCAGCGGGGGAGCGTGTGGTGATTTTAATACCAAAAATAGTAGCAACCTTTTTAGCGGCTTCTAAAGCTTTGTTTAGTATGTCTGCCATTAATTAAAAGAGGAAGGGTGAAAGAGGGTTTCCTTGTCTAATTCCTTTACTATTCTTGAAGCACCGATTGGAATACCATTTATGAGGATTGAGAAACATGGTGAGTAGATACAGGTAAAACTACAAATACACCATTTATTATCAAATCTAAAGCTTTGTAGCACCCACACGAGAAAGGTCTAGCTGATTCTATCAAAGGCTTTTTACATATCCAATTTGAGAATCATACATGTTGTCTTAGCATGTTGGGCTGAGTGAATTGCCTCATGAACCGTGATAATACCTCCTATATAAGTTGTCCACTTATGAAGCCATTTTTGTTCAAAGATTAGTTTGTTCATCAATGGTTTTAATCTTGTTGCCATCATTTTGGTGATTATCTTGTAGGTGGTGTTGCAGAGACTTATGGGCCGAAAATTGGCAACTAATTTAGATCCCATAGATTTGGGGGCCAGTGCAATGAAAGTAGCATTCCATTCTTTTAATAGGGAATTAATTTTCTGGAATTCATTCATTGCACTAAAGAGATCATGCTTGATAATTTCCCAATAGATTTGGAAAAATGCAGCAGGGAAACCATCAGGGCCTGGTGCTTTATCTCCTTTCATAGTGAAGACTGCTTTATGAATTTCTTCCATAGAGAAGGGCTTCATTAGACTTTCATTCATTTCAAGTGACAAGCTTAGGAATGTGTTGTAACATCTTGAGCATGTCATTCTCATTAGGAGGATCCTCTTCCTACAGGAGTCTAGAATAAAAAGAGATAAGTTCATTAGAAATATCTAATTCAGAGGACGAAGAAGGTTACCTTCAAAAGAAAGTAGCTCATTGATTTTGTCTTTGCTTTTGTGCTTAGATGTCGTGACATGGAAGAATTTTGTGTTTTTGTCTCCCTGGTCAAGCCAGAGGGCCCTCGATCTTTGTCTCCAGTAGGATTCCTCCTTGATCAGGGTGTTTTGGTAGTCATTGATTAGAGAAATTTCTTGCTTATGGAGTTGATCAGTTCTACCTTCTCTCTCGATTTCCGATGAGATGCTCATAATTTTGTGAGTTAGCTTTTGCTTGTGGAGCTTAATGTTACCAAAAACTTTAACCTTCCATATCTTGAGTTGTTTTTTTGGTTTCGTTAATTTTTTTAGTAAATCAGAACATAGTTGTTCCCTGGACGTTCATATCCCACCAGCTCTTAATGAGATTATCCAACTTATTATTTTCCAACCAAGCTAACTCGAATCTAAACATTGGATTTTTAGTCCTGTGATTGGTGTTGGCACAAAGAAGTAGAGGACTGTGGTATGAAGTAGCTCTAGAGATAGAACTAAGATATAAGTCTAAGTAGTGGGAGATCCAATCCATAAAACTCGGTGCTTTGTATAGATTACTTTGGATATGATTCCTTCCCAATCTGTGGTTAGACCAAGTGAAAGAGGCCCCATGCAGATCCATATCAAAAAATTATCCATGTCTTATAAATTTGGCTAAAGCTTCCATGCTGGTGGGGCTAGTATGGGCTCCACCTTCTTTTTAAGAGGGTAAATATTTTTATTGAAATCTCCCATGATCAGACAGGGAAATTACGTGTAACTCCTATTGAATTCTAAAATATCCTACCAA
The DNA here is from genome assembly GCA_018340775.1 of Taxus wallichiana var. yunnanensis. Taxonomy (NCBI): domain Eukaryota; kingdom Viridiplantae; phylum Streptophyta; class Pinopsida; order Cupressales; family Taxaceae; genus Taxus; species Taxus wallichiana. The sequence goes on from CM031237.1 coordinate 563,473,082, forward strand.
ATTTGTTCCGCGGTGAGTCTATATTTGGGCGTATATGTTGATAGCAATCCAAGTATGTATCTGAGCCAACTTCCTTGAATAGCATGCCCAATAATTTTGGTTTTTGATGAGGTAGTCACCATTCAAAAATTTTAGTTTCCAAATAGTGCACAAACCCCCAGAGTTTCCAGTTGAATTTTGGGAAGCAAAGGAAGCATTCAGCCATAGCTTTGGAATATTGTCTTCATTTTTAAGTTTAATTTCCTGAAGCATGATGATATCAGGAGAGTGGTTAAATCTAATTTCTTTTAGGACTCTCTTCTTTTGCAAATAATTTAGACCCCTGATATTCCATGAGATTATTTTCATCTTTTAGATTTGGTTTTGTTCCCCACTACCATGGGGATGGTACTTTGTGTTCCTTGCACCACGTTGAGTATTTATTCTTGTTGTAGCTTAATATTGTCATGAGTCCTTCCTCTAGTTTTATTTTTACCTATATCAGCTTTTTTATTGTTGTTTCGGTCTTACGAAGTTGATTGTTATCTTCGAGAGGCTCTTTGGAGAAGGGAAAATGTGTGCCTCAAGTTCCAGCTCAAGGAGGGAGAATAGTGGGGGGGAGGAAGAAGGGGCCTCCACTAAGGGGACAATGAAAAGGGGATCAAAGCATCTCAATAGTGATAATAGATGAAGGAAAGGAGCCTTGACAACTATAGCATGAATCAAGGAAGTGAGGGTGGCAACAATGGGTTCGATGTATAAAAGAAAAATCAACACATGACCTTCTTCACACTGAATTCTAGAGGTCATTTCAAGAATTCGGTGTAGAATAGAAACAGATGTGTGTGTGTGGTGGTGATGGATAATCTAATGAGGCAGCCTTATATCTTCAACACACAATAACAGGATTTGTGAATCTAAGGCAAAGAATGCTCTCCTAACCTAAAGTGGTATGATTGATCGATCTGATATAATAGCTGCTCGGAGACTCTAGTCAATATTGAGCTCTATCGAGATTGTATTCATTGGTTATTGAACATGTGAAATTGACCTTCGGGCACCCTCATATAGATTTTCGAAAAGGTCACGGAAGTAAGAAAGATAGGAGTAATGAAGCCGTAGAGACTATGGACAATTCTCCGGTGCAGTCTAGAAGGTCTTATCCTGATCGGCTACTATGTTCAATAATGAAAGTTGTGCAATGATATTAGGTGGAAGTGGTGATGATCTAAATATTGATGCACGTAAACCAGTGTTGATATCTAATTTGTTATCGAGGCTTGTTCATTTGTGGGACATGAGGATCATAACTGAAAACTCATGGAGGTTGTGGTCATGTTATGGTCATGTGCGTAATCAAACCTTGTTGCTAGGAGTAATCCAATAATCGTAGGCTTGATTAGCAGTGATTTTTAGCATGTTTAGTTATTCTATTTTCTCAAAGAATGTAGCAGGTGTGTGTAAGACTATCAAACATAAACTTGTATCAATATTTGTTATCAACTCTGGCCCATTGGGTTGTGGGACCAAAGGATCACAACTATATGTCTTTTCTTTTTATGGGTCATTGATGGTCATATAAAATGAAAATGAAAATGAAATGATCCTGATAAAAAAACTAACTATAAAAGGAAATCTAATCTATGTTTTTGGTGTTTTCACAATATATCAGAGAAAAACAATGAAAGCAAACTAATCTAATAAAAGTAATTTTTTTTATCTTTTCTAGTTTTTAAGCAATGTGTTCTAATATAATAAACAAACTAAAGACAAGTAATCAATCGGATGTAGCTAGTTACTTGTGTGAATATGTGAATCTAAATATAAAAAAAATAACCTAATCTAATCAAAACCCTTCAAACCCTACCTCAAAGGTGAAGAACAAATCATAACCCTGAAATATCTATTGTTCCCCACAACTTCCCCAGTAATGTCAAAGAAAAAAACTTTCTAATGATTTGATCTACTTGTAATTTCCTAATCAATTAAAATGAACAATTTTACTATTCTATTTGATATGCAATTGAAACTAATGATTCAAAATTGAAAATTTGGTAAATAAAGAAAACAAACAAGTAATTCCAACCTAGATAAACAAGAGCTTTGGAAAATCTAGTTGTATCTATGTCTTTCCCCTCAGTTTGTTCCTTTCTTTATTTATGTGTTCATATGAGTCCAAGGAATTAGGAATGCAAGAACAACATCAGAAGAAGACGCTTAAGAAATGGCGGTTTGGTTGCAATGCAAGTAGAAGAGAGATAGCACAAGAGATCTAAGCTTGGCTATGCAATTCCTAGCAGGATTGTGGCAACAATACTATGCAAGATACATAAAAATTCTCAGGCCTTTTGCTTGAATACAAGCATGGAATATATAGGAATTGGGGCTGGGATGTGCCTTCATGCACAAGGAAATAAGAGGTAGTTATAACTAATAAAATTAGTTTAAAAATAGAAGATGGAAGGAGAACCAAGCCATCAAAACTATTTTTAGACAATTTGTCTCACATAGATGTATCCTAAAAATGAATTTAATTGAAGCATCGCATGTTAAAAACACACATGAAAAAATCTGAAAAAACACGCAAGACCGCCACCCTGCCGGGTGGTGGTTTTAGAAACCGCGCCGTGAGTAAGGTAGCGGTCATGGCATGAAGGCCAAAACAAGCACAAAAAGAAGTAGGAAGCTAAAAAAAAGTGCGGGAAGGCTAAGTAAGGATATCTAAGCTACAAATATACATTGCGAATGGGTTTTAGAGCTCAAACACCTTCTAAAAGGACCGAATCATCATTGGGGATTTTTGTAACCGTTTTCGATAATGTAGCACATGTAATTTTGGGTTTATACATATTTCTCCCTCGGAGAATCATCTTAGCCATGAAAAGGCATAAAATGTAGAGTCTGAGTATGGTGTTCCCAAAATGGGGAGTTAGAAGCTATACCTGACACACCTATGTGTCGAAACATCATCACCCAAACTCTCACTACATGTAAGAGGAAGAGAAGACTCAAGTGCAAATAGATAAAATATCAAAGAATAAACTCTAAATCAAAACGAAAAGAGGACTTACCATTTGCGCAAGGATATAGAGATATATCTGCATGAAACTCCATCCCTGTGAACACATACACTCAAAATGAGGTTAAAACAATGTATATATATAAAACAATCCCATTTTTCAATTCATTTGTGCATTCTCGATTTGGTGAATTTGTAGCATTGGACCCATGTTGACCATTTTCAATGAGAATACAAATAAACGACCGATGACGAGATCGTGATCATGCCTCCATGAGTGGGAGATCGACCAACACATTCTAAGGTTGGTTTTTTCACTTTTATATTTTCAAACCTAAAATGTCAAAATGTCAAAAAAATTACCTAGGGGGGATTATTTTAAATGCATCTCTAGGGGCGCCCATGGGGTAGTCTTTTATTTCATCCAAAATGGTCCTTTTTGTGTTTTTGAGCATTTTTAGGGTTAAAGACATATTCAAAAACCGGTCCATGACCTCCACCTTAAGTGGGGTGGCGATCATGTGACCACCACCCTTCCAAGGTGGTGGTTCGAGCAGAATGACCAAAATGCATGTTAACTTGAATTTTTTTGGATTTTGATGTTTTTTCATGTTTTTGGTGAGCTTATCTTTTGATATACATTACTAACTTGCTCTTTTTCTATGTTTTGGTGAATGCGAAGAAGGAGGAGTACATATGTTGAGATTTGTGAGAGGGAGTGTGATTGGTTTCCATGGATTTTGGATCAGTTGACCCGGGGTGAGATAGACATACTTCATAGGGCGGGCATTTTGAGGATTGCACGGGTGCCCCATGTTACCCTTATTAGTCACATCTTATGTGACTTATTTTCTTATTGGGATGTATCTTTGGAACACTTTATGATTTTTAGGTGCCAAGGGTGAGTGGACCATTACCCTGGAGGATGTATATCGCATTCTTGGGCTCCTGATACTTGGGAGGATACTAACTCGAAGATAGCAGGGATCTAGATCTGAGATCACCCAATGGGCTACATACATGGGAGACGTTGTTGTCTCATTTGGTTTGAAGAAGGGGGTGAAGGTTCGGTCCATTTCCATTGCTCCTATTCCTATCCTCCACAGAGCCATCATGGGCATCTTGTCCTCATGATTGATCGGGGACAAAGGGGTGACACCCTCCTTTACTATTGGGCTCCCATTATTACATAGATTGAGGGGCATGGTTGTATATACACTTGGGAGTAGATATCTTGGGGACTACCTATCACAACTTGTATAGGGTAGTCAAATTATAGGGGCATTCACTAAGCCACCTTACCTTTTTTATGAGCTAGGTCTATGAGCACATCACCCCTTATGGAAGGGGAATACCGGTGTTAGATCCGGGGTTGTCGGGGAAGCGTGGTGCAAAGTGATGTTAGTTATTAGGATGCCACATCAGCCAGTGGCCTCCTTGACCATGACAGATATGGTTGCCACACCTTACCAAGGATATGACAAGGTTATGGGGATAGGAGGTGTGATAGTGGTAGCTGCTCTACCATAGGACAGTTAGTCGACGGGATAGGGAGAGTTGAGACTCATCCTTTTGACTAGGTTTCCTAGTAGTTTAGCCTCCCCTACATTGGCATGCTTCCTCTAGTGGTGCTAGTTTACAAGACTATCTGGAGGCCTAGAATGGCCATAGAGGAGACCCGGTTGGTGTGGTTATCACAAGTGTACTTATAGTAGTTAGGCATGTGATTCATTCTTGAGGGGGAAGTTTATACCCCTCAAGTGCCTTTACTTCAAATCATGGTCGCTCCCACTCACAACGGAGAGGAGGATGAGCCTATAGATGTTGACTCTAACTCTAAGGAGCACACCAAAGATGAGACTAAGGAGGAGTTAGTTAGAAAAGAGGCATAGGATGAGGGGATCGGGGGTGAGACTTGTGAGGCATCCCACATGGAGGAGGAGGAGAGTGACCCTAAGTGGCATGACACTCAGGATATACTGAGGGTAGCACATGAGGAGGTGAGTGTAGAGAGAGAGACCTTGGTCTCGGAGGGACCACTTCCTTGAGATGGAGAGGGAGATGAAGATTATGTGATAGGAAAACATTTTCCTCTCACTTTGGGAGGCCCCATAGACACCGGTGTGAGTAGTAGCCACCGACCCTCTTTGGGATTCTAAAGATCCAAGTATGTTTGATACTCTTCTCTTGACCTTGTTAGTTGGGAATGTTAGTTTGGTACTTTGTTTTTGTTTTTTTTTTTAGTTTTCTAACTCGTCACTTCTTCTTCTTTTCTTTCTTGTAGCAACTACACAAGAGTGGCATGAGCTTATTTGATGGTTATGCATGGACACCCTATTGATCCCTTCGAGGAAGACCCAGCCGAGTTGACTAATGACTCGGGCTATTTAATAGCATCTAGTAAACACACTTTCGTGTTTGCACCTATCTAGAGAGTAGCAGAGGTGATGACCTCCCTTCATACTCAGGTGGCTGGGTACAGAGGTAGCCGAGTGATTGATGAGGTAGAGCCACTCTCATAGTAAGACCATGGCTAGTGGTCATCACCATGAGCACTCACACCACTTGGTTCATTCTCATCATCTTCATAGCCACAACAAGAGTCTCGGACACGACCATGCACCATCTAAGGGATCCCAAAGGGATTGACAGGTTGTTTGGCCTTTTATTGCTTTGTCATAATTTTTTCAATCATTATATGATTTTTTTATATTTTGGGCTCATTGAGAGCATTTTGGCCACGCCTAGCATGTGATGGCATTGTATACAAACTTGACTCACCATGATATATACAGACTTTTCTTTTGGTTTGATAATTCTTTGTATCTGAGTTGACTTCCTTTTGGCTCACTTCACATGTGTACTCTAGATGTTTAGAATTTCTACTTTTCTATGCTTTTTAGAATGTATGCAGTGGATGTGAATGATAATAGAATGATTTATTTTTGTATTTTATAATGTTGATATATGATAATGTGAACACATTGTGATGTTGAACTTTAGTTTCCTTAAACAACTTTTTGTACTTCATATTGTTTTGGCAAGATGTGGTGATACAGTGATATGATAAGCAAATGAAATTTCCCCACTCTTGACCCCACACAACTAGTAGGATGCGAGGGCTCAACACCAAGAGCCAAAAAGGGCACAAGTTATAAAAAAATTGAATGGTAGTGATGAGAGAAAGACAATGATTTGGTAGAACCAAATTGAGATGCTACAACCTCACTCTACTCAAGTTACTTCATAGTTTAGAATGTGAATTTATTTCAGTTTATCTAGAATTAGATCCGTAGATGGCCACTTGGTTGAAAAAATGGTTTTGGGGTTTAAAACTATTTTGAAATTTTGGGCATTCAACTCACTTTGTTTTTGACTTATGATTTCACAATATTTGAAAAAATTGTTTCTAGCTTTTAAGTTTGTCAATGAGACCCCCAACACCTTGCCACATGCTACCGGTAGGAAGCATGGGCTCATCATCATGGACAAGGCATGGGTGATTAAGGGCATTCCTCTCATTTCCCAACCCTACATCACTAGTAAGAGATGTAGGCTCAACATCGAAGGTTGGTAGGGCCAAGAAATGTATAAAATAAAACATTTATATGGTTTTACATTTAACTTATTTATTTAGGAAAAATGTTTAGAATGATATTATTTCCAAATATATGTACAGGGATAGATGTGACACCATGAAGCTTCTATAATAGACTAAATTCAAAGACACCTAATCCAAAAAGAGACCAAAATTAGAAACAAGTATGCAAGCCTTGGAATGGTTACGGTCAAAACTTTTTCTTATTTTGTTTTGGTGATGGAATTATTTGGAAACAATTGATGATACCATGAAAAATTTAAGAGATGTGATTTAAATGTTTTTCATTTTTTTGAAGTTTTTAGGAGTTTTTATAAAAATAAGTCCCTTTATCACAAATTTTATAAAATGAACTCGGCAAATGAAAATTGTAACATTCCCATTTTAAGACTTGAGAAACAAGGGGAAAAATTATATATACAAAAGGTTCTTTGTTCTAAATAACCATAATTTAGAACACACATTCCATTCAATCAATCTCATAACAGTGTATGAATGCAGCTATAAATGACTCAATGAACTACCGATCTCTCATTTCATGACTCAGTTTCTCACCGATCTCTCATGTTAACTTAAGATGTTGTATACTAAGTATACTTGGTTCTCTTACCCTATTCTGGGTATTGAGTGTTCTATTTAAGAGACCTATCTGAACATTTGTTACCAATATTCATCTAAAATCCCATTTCTTAAACTAGGTGACATAAGACAATGCAACCAACATCTTGTGATACTTTGGCCAAAGATTTCCAACATACTATTCATGTTATTATTCCTAGATGGCATACTCATCAAATGGAATATACGTCCTTCACCCCACTCCTCTATTATCTAGATTGGTCTTTACTAACTCCTGTCAGTCCACTTGTTTAAGGTTTAACTATAATCCAGGTTAGCAACATAGTTTGGTATAAGGAACTACTCACGGTGACTAAGGGTACAAAAGACATACTCAATCAACCTAAGTTGATTACATGTGTCTAATTACCTAAGTCATTGTGAGTTATCCCCTATACCAAAACATGTTCCTAACTTGACCTAGAGTAAAACTAAGAACAAGTCCAAGTTTATGTAGATCCAGATGATTCAATTCTGAAGGGTGTTGCAACATGTCAACTATAACATTGTATCCTCGTGAAGACCCAAGTCTTCATGAAGGTACAGTTTTGTAGTTGGCATGTGCCAACATCTGACGGACTTACCCATCTTGATGTACATACCCAAGCAAGAAGTTATTTATACAAATATATTTCTTAATTAAGATTTAATTACAACAACCCTGTTGAACCCTAATTCCATTATCCCTTAAGGTTGACATCCACATTTGAGTTGTTAAAGTGATGCAGAAACTTCATGATTGCCTTTTTATTCATTAACTTCCTATTTTAGGATTTAGTTAATTAAAACATATCGAAACATCATTGAGATTTACTTAGTATAACTCAACCATTCATAACTTGTTTAAGCTCCAAAATAGTTTCAATTATAATAGACTTCATTGAGATGAAGTCTAATTGTTAGATGTTCATGTTTACCATACATTTGTTTTAAGCCTAATAATGTATTGATCAAGAGGAAGTGCACCTTCCTCTTTCTTGTTATGAGTTAGGGTTCATTATACCCTTTTTCATTATGCAAATCATCATAATTAAGTTACACTTTCATTAACATCTTTTAATAAACCATAGAAACTTAGATAATAGAACATCTATGCATGCCAACTTAATAAGTTGCATTTCAATTAAGGGATATTGTAATTAATTCCCTTCCATCCAACTTATTTAATGTCAACTAAAAAGGATCCATTTAGATAAGAATAAGAGCAATTAAGATAAGATTACAAATTTCCTTCACATAATGCACAAGGAGGATGACACAACAAGAAAAGGTAACTCTCAATATTTTTCAATTCATCATGGTGAAATACATATTTTACAAGACCATGCATTTCAGACATATTTCATGTCAAACATCATCAAGATCAAAAATGAATACAACTTTTCCTCTTTCAATACATTTCCATAATAAATCAGATTTCTTCATAAAAGATCTAGTCTTTAAGTAACAATTAACATCATAAAATTTATTGCCTTCCTTTATCACTTACGAAGTCCATCTACAAAAATTTCTAGCATGGGTCAGTTCATTGAACTGAGCATGATAAGCACTAAGCATTAAAATGATGTGCTCTCAACTAACTGTTTCATAAAACCAACTCTGCTTTTATGAAACAGTAAAGCCAAATAGATAGATACATCATAGAGAAATAACAATCATAAAAGAAAGAACAAGTGATCAACCAAATTAACCTTTAGAAAAGATATTGATAAAATCAGCACTCTTCAACCATTGTTTACATAAGGAATTATATCAGATAAGTAATAATTCATCCTAATTACCTATCTCCTTCCTACTAGGGTACTTAAAGTTATTTCTTACTTCATTCAATCTAATTTACAAATAAAGACACTAACTCCAAGATTTCCCAAAAATAGAGTTACTTTTAAGAAGCAAGAACCATCAAATCCGGCATTAACATGTTCCATCTGAAAGCATCTATAGCCAAGCTAATTCAACCTTCATGAATGGTTTTAGGTTAAGCCATCAACATCATAAAAAAAAGATATTCCTATTTCAGATGCTACATCTAGATTTAAAGCCCAAGATATAGCCTAAGTTCTCAAGTTAGGCCACATCAGGTTAGAAATAGGAAAGTATCCATTTGATTACTTGCATTACACATTAATCACACATTACCAAATATTGATTCCAATCAATACAAGTCAAGGTGAATAAGTCAGAATTATCCCAACTACTTATTTGCAATCCTTTTAAGTAATAAACATTGATCCGATCAATTCCTTAAACAAGAGAACACAGAAGAGGGAAGATCTGTGTTACTTTTCACATCTTAGAGAAGAGAGTACAACATATAATCTCCTACATATTTCAAAGAAACAGCAATGAAAACCTTAACTCAGAGGAGAAAAGGAGAAGGGAGTCAACAACAAGAATAGAAGAAGATCCCATAATTCTTTCCCAAGCAAAGAAGTACATAGCAGGATAAGATACTGAAACAAATCTAATCAAAGATCTTAGAACTAATGATAAACATAGAAACATAGAAATCCATGATACTGGATCAAATTATGTAACTACAATAATCAAGTCAGATTCCAAAGGTGAAGTTCTTTCATCATAAAAACAAGGACAGATAATAGTAGTGTATTAGCTACATCTAGAAATAGATGTTTTGAAATAATTCAATTAAGCATCAATACTGATAAGTATATCTACCACTAGACATTCCAATTCATCCGATACAAATAGCTCAGTCCATAAAACCATAATTTAGCCATCACTTTCGACAAACAAATACAATATACAACAAGTTAACACATACTCCCATCTTTACAGGGATAAAAGAAATAGAAATCAGGTAATGAAAGAAAGAACCTAACCTAATTCTATCATAATGAAGATGTAATGAAAATAAGGTGACTCCACTATAGGTGCACGAGTCAGTCTCAAGTGAGGAACAGAAAAATTGAGCTTATTTCAGTCTATTCCTCAAGACCGATTCAACTAAACTTAATCAATATTTCACCAAGACATTCACACTCTTCAATATTGTTAACATAACAAAATAGATGTGAGGAACTAAGAAAATCCCTCATTATCATACACAAATCATAATGAATGTAAGGAACTAGAAAACCCTTCAAGCTAAATCGATTAATTCCTTAAACACAAAATGTCATCACGGAAAATATGCATGAACATTCGTTAAGTCTTTCACAAGAATCATGACAGTATGGTTTTTAACAACTTACTCTCGACAAGTTAAATCAAGAGGTTCACCCAGATCAAGAACAGGTAAGTCATTATCAAGCCATCTTCTATCATACAAGTAAAGAAAGACAATGAGGTTGACACCTTGCAAGCTTGAGCAAGAGCTAACGTGAATAAATCCAACTTCCAACCCAGACAGAACTAACACTCGAAATATCTTCCCAAAAATAGAACTTCTATTACCCAAATTTAGCTCAGTCTTCTAGAGGTTTAAAAACCCAAAAAACAGTTCAAAAATAAGAACTCGTTTATTGCTATATTCAAGCAAGATGATTCCACAAAACTTTGTATCCACGTAACTATTTCCACATAGTTTCCACATAAGGAACTAGATTCGAACAACTAAGTTTTAACTGAAAATAACAGAAGAAGTATTTCATTCTCTATTGTTTCTATCAAGTTTGAATCTACAAAAACAATGAATCCAAATAACCATTTCAACATAGCTCAATAGAGGTACAAGATTCGAAACAACCAAAGATGCAACAGAGAAGAATACCTTTCTTACCTCCTTCCAACATAGAAATACAAACCTAGATCGAAACTTATAGAAAACAATATATTTTCCAAAATCCATTTTGAGAAGACAACAGGATTCACACATATTTGACATTATTCCAGTCCCAACAAAATTAAAGTACGATTCACCATCATATTTAACAGGGAATAAACCCTCATTCCATATTATCTAATAGATTTTTATCATCAGAAAAATACAAGAACAAACCAAGAAAGAATTCAAATAACCTTCACAAATATAAAAAAACATTTGTTTCCAAGAGAAAAGTTGTTTTAATGAAGACGTTTAGTAAAAAGTAGAATAACTTAATGGGTAGAGCCTATCATGTTTGATAGATATTTTATCGATTTGTAGAAGATCTCCAGCTGAACCTCCACAATTCCTCCTTTTCCAAATGAATTCAACAACCCAAAACTTCTTCTTCTTATGCCTCTTATACCTCCATTGGATCAAAAATAGTCCAGAGGTGCCAAAAATAGTAATAGATTGAAAACATAATTGTTGGTTCAAAGAACCTAAAAACTCCATGTAGAGTAAAAATTGACATGAGCTAATGACCAAACAACCTCCCAAAATCTTCTTGCATGTCTACCAAGGTGGTTTCTTCACCAATTCCAAGACTCATTAATGCAAGGATGGCCAACTCTCCCACCTAAATCTCCATGCCACCGCCATCCAAAATTGGTGAGCTCAATTTCAACCAATGCATGCATTTTTAATTTTAGTGATGATGCCAACTAGACATTCCCTCCTTTCTCCATGCCTCCACCAAAACTGGCATGCCAAGTTCATAAATTCAAAAATCAAATCACTTTAATGCCATAGAAACCGTCACCATTGCCTCCCAAGTTCCATGTGACCCCTTAGGCTCCCTTTTATCTTAACATTAGTTTAGGTTAGATAGACATTAGCTTAGGATTCGACCATAGCCTAGGTATATAGTATTTACCTTAGGTCATTCAAATTTCCATAGTTAAACATGCCATTAAAGATTAGGTCATAACCCATAGTAGTTCAGTATTAGGTAATAGGTCATAGATAGGTCTTTCATTACCTTAGGTTATTTCCAAAACCCCACACCCATAAAGCATACAAACTTAGGTTAGGGTGCAAACATAAATAGTTTAGAAATAGGTCTAAGGTAGTTCCAATTTACCTTAAGTTAGTATCTAATTAGGATAGATCTTTACAACTTGGACTTAGGTTTTACTTAATAGTCCTGTAGTAGATCCTTATCCCTCTTACACTATTCAGCATTTTTTAAAAGATATTAACAAAAAGATCCAAGCTCCCAATTTACAAAAAAATGCAAAGCAAGGACTTCAAAAGAAGGATCCATAAAAATTGGAAACATACAAAGACTCAATCCCTTATTACCTTCCATTTCAAATTGTCAGTTTATCAAACTGAATAGGTAAGAAAAATGAAGCATACCTTGGATCAATGGAATTGATCCAAGGTTTTGTTGTTATTAAAATATGAGCATGCAAACAACAATATCACTTTACAACCTTTCAGAACTCAAGGAAGAATGGATTCATTTCAAGCAACAAAGAACACAAAAAAATGAATCCTTGAACAGAAATAACTTATCCATTGTAAGCATGATTTCCAATAGTCAAAAGAATACACCTTCTTAGGAAAAACCACATATCAACATTTACAGTGTCAAGAGGAAAAGTTAACAGTTTGTCAAAGATGTTACATACTTCCCTCCTAAAAAGAATCATCATCCCGATGATTAACTTAGTTAAACCATTTGCATCAAGGACAAATCAAATTATTATCCTTCCTTTCATAGGTTCAAACAAAACTAGATTTTAAAATTCCATAATCAGCATTAACGTAGTTGTCCATTTTAAATATGTAATGTCTTCCCAAAACTAGCAAATTTATTGTCATATCAAGAATAAAATATTGAAACTTTATCATTCAATCAGAATCAATTTTGTTCAAACAAATATGGAAAAGTAGTTTTCATATCTTCAAGATTTTCCCAAGTTACACTTTCCTCATTAAATTGATCCCACTAGACCTTACATTGGCTTATTTCACGATTTATTAAGTGCAATTGTCGAGTTTCCAGCACTCGTATGGGCTTAAACATGATTATTCCTGGGTATTGAACCTATAAGGAATTCCAATTTAACACATGTGATAAATTTGAAACGTATTTCTTAAGAAAATAAATATGGAAAACATCATGCATTCATGATAAAGTAGGTGGTAATGCTAAATGATAACCTACATGGCTGATTACTTTAACAATTTCAAAGGGTCCCACATAACGAGGTGATAACTTGGTAGCCTTGCCAAAAGTTATAGAACTCTTTTTCGGTTTAACCCGAAGAAATACCTTCTCACCAAGTTCAAATTTCTTATCAACCCACTTTAGTTAGCATAACTCTTTTGCCTATCTGTAGCTTCTTTCAAGCATTCACAAATCATTTTAACTTTTTGTTCCATTTCCATAAGGATTTCAGGTCCAATTACCTCTCTATCCTCAATGTTTTCCCAACTAACAGGGGTTCTACATTTCCTTCCATATAATGCTTCGAAAGGTGTCATCTTCAAAGAGGTGTGATATGTATTATTATACGCAAACTCAACTAAGGGAAGATATTCTTCCCATTTATACTGCTGATCCATGCAATACATTCATAACATATCCTCTAAAACTTAATTAACTCTTTAGTGTGTTCATTTGTTTTGGATGATATGCGAGAACTAAAATTAAGATTATTTCCTAGGATGCATTAATTATTTTCCAACACCTTGATGTCATTCTTAGATCTCTATGTGATATGATCAATTCAGGTACTCCATGTAATCTGAAAATCTCATGCATGAACCTTTTTACTAAAACAGGTGAGTCATCCTTAAGATTACTAGCAATAAAATGTGCTACCTTTGTTAGTTTATCAACTACAACCATAGAATAACATCATGTTTATTTCTTGACATAGGAAACCCTTGAACAAAATCAATGCTTATCACCTACCATTTGTACTGCAATATGTTGTGAGGATATAACAAACCAGCTCTAGATGCATATGTTCAAGCTTTAACACACCTGACATTCTAAAACAAGTGTGTCACAAACTCAATCACATCCTTTTTCATCCCTTTCAGAAATATTGTTTTATATCAGCAAGCATCTTTGTAATGCCAGGGTGTCTAGAAAAAGGTGAATTGTGAAATTCAGCTAACAATTTATTTCTTAAATCATTTAGTAAAGGTATGTATACCCTATTTTCAAACCGCAAAATTCCTTCATTTTCAAAGTGAAAACCTTTATATCTCACATCATTTGGATCTACAGCAAGTGTTGTCTTTACTTGCTGAAAATAAGAATCAGATTCCATAACACTTTTTACCTCATCTTTAAACTAAGTTCTCAACGTTATAAGAGCATAAATGTGCTTCCTACGACTTAGAGCATCTGCTACTCTATTTTCCTTGCCTTTAATGTAACTTATGTCAAAATCATATTGAGATAGAAATTCTAACCATCTTCATTGTCTTGCATTTAGATTTGGCTGAGTAAAAATATACTTCAACCCAAGATGATCAGTTTTTAGTTCAAAAGGTTTACCAAGAAGATAATGCCTCCATACTTGAAGTGCATGAACAATGGTAGCAAGCTCTAGATCATGTGGAGCATAATTCAGCTCATGTAACTTGAGTTTTCTACTTTCATAAGCTATGACATGATCCTTTTGTAACAAAATACCTCCAAGACCTTCTTGGATGCATCATTACAATAGTAAAGTCTCCATTAGGGTCAGGTACAACCAAAATAGGTGTTGAAGTTAACTGATCCTTCAAAGTTTTAAATGTAGATTCACATTTTTCATTCCATACAAATTTCTTATCCTTTTTCTATAATGAATTTATTGGTGCAACAACTTTGGAGAAGTCTTTAACAAACTTCCTATAGTAACCAATAAGACCCATGAATCTTCTAACTTCATGTACATTCTTTGGTGCAGGCCACTCAGTTATTACTACAATCTTAGAGGGATCTATAGCTATTCCATTCTTTCTTATAACATGACCCAAATAGTGTACTTCCATGTCATAGAAAGAACATTTTGACAACTTACCAAACAATTGTCTCTTTCTCAAGATTTCCAAAACTATCTTCAAATGTTCATGGTGTTCTTCAATGCTTTTAGAGTATATGAGAATATTGTCCAAGAATATAAGCACAAATTTGTCCAAGTATTCTTGAAAAATATTATTCATTAAATTCATAAAAGTTGTAGGTGCATTTGTTAATCCAAATGGTAAGAATGTGAATTCATAATGTCCATACCTTGTTCTAAAAGTTGTTTTATGAATGTCTTCATCTTTTATTCACAATTGATGATATCAGATTGAAGATCTATTTTGGAATATATTGATGCACCATGCATCTGATCAAATAGATCATCAATTCTAGGAAGTGGATATTTGTTCTTAATCATTGCCTTATTTAACATCCTATAATCGATACACAATCTAAGTGTTCCATCCTTCTTTTTCACAAAGATTACCGGTGCTCCCCAAGGTGAGACACTCGGTCTAATCAAACCTTTAGAAAAAATTTCTTACAACTATGCCTTAAGCTCTACCAACTCAATAGTAGTCATCATATAAGGTGCTTTAGAAATTGGTTCGATTCGGGTTTGATTTCAATTGTGAATTCAAATTCCCATTTAGGTGGAAGACCTAGTAATTCTTCCGGGAACACATCACTGTAGTTTCGTAACAACAATATCTTTCTCAAGAAATCACTACTTTCTTTAGTAGATTCAGAAATTTTTACTGCATATAAGGTACAACCCTTATTTTTGGCCTTTTAAAGTTGCATAGCTGACAATTTCCTAACTGTAATTTCATGTTTTACACCCTGAATGTCTATTTTTTTCTGCAGATCATCCAAACAACTAATATGTTTTTCAAAATAGTCAACTTTTTCCTTATGCTCAGCTAGCCAATTAACACCTATGATTACATCATAAGACCCCAAAGGAGCAACATAAAGATCAACTTCTATGGAAAAACTAGGTAAGTCAAGGACTGCTCCAAAAAGACACATACTAACTGTATGAACAACATTATTTCCATAATGTACAACCCATGATTTATCCATTTTTCCATCTTTTATTTTTAATTTCGATGCTAATTTACTATAAATAAAACATTCAATAGCTCCAATATCAAAAATAATAGTTACAGGTATGCCAAATAACTTACCTAGAACCTCTATGGGTGTGACTTACTTTTCACTTGTTTATTATCTACTACCTGCATATATCTTGTGTTGTTGATTATGGTCATCCTTTTTCAAAGGACATTGATTTTCATATTGATCCTTTCCACGGTTAAATGTGACCTCCTACAAGTCCCTTTTTAGGCTCAAATTTATTTCTAGCTTTAAAGTTATCATTCGACCCCCGTAGGGCTTCTGTCCATTGTTATTGTTCTTGAAAAAGTTATTTCATACATTAGTGGTAGGTTTATTTGCTGCTGTTTTCTTATTGTTATCTGTTACAAACTTATTTTTCATACCAAACTTCTTCCATGGTCCTTTCTTAGGTGCAAGAGATGATGAAGAGTTTGGAACTTTCTTTCTGAATTCCTCCTTATGAGCATAAATTGCTTTTAATTTTTGTTCTTACCTTATGGATTTTTCAACAACTCCTTCCATAGTAGTTGGGTTGTGAACATCCACCTCCCCTCCTATAATGGGATTTAATCCCATGATAAATTTACGTATCCTGAACTTCTCGTCATTTTGATACTGGGGTACATACTTAAGAAGTTTAGTGAACTTCTCCCAAGTATTTAATACTGATTAATTTTCCTTGGGATAAGTTCTAAAACTTAGTCATCTTCTTATCATAATAAATTTATGGTAGCCATCATTGCCTAAAATAACTTTTAAATTGATCCCAAGTAATATTTGTTTCATCAATGTTTAACTCAGTCTTATGACTATCCCACCATGAGGATGTTTCATGGGAAAGTTGATATGCTCCCCATATTGCCTTTGTTTCCTCTGAGAAGTTCCTTATGCAAAGTACTTCTCCATTTCATTGAGCCAATTCTCAGCCCCATATCGTAATGTGGTGCCATCAAACTTAGGTGGACTTATCCTTTTTATATCATTTGTGAGTTTGAGCTATCACCTGGCCTTTTTATTTTCAAAGTTGATCGGGTATGTTTGCATTATTTTTATCAACACATAAATTTTCCAAATTGGCGTTGTCCAAAGGAGGCGGCTGATTATTAGTACCAGCATCTTCTTCCTCCTCCCCATTTCCCATTACTTGTTGTTCATGTACACCAAATGATCTCTTGTGTCAACAGGGGAAGCAAGGATTTCATCGATTTTTGGGTAGGTTGTTACTTCTCTACCTGGTGGTGGGTTGTTTATAGCATTTCCTCTTGTTCTAACCATTTTCCGTTAACAAGAAAAAATTTGGTTTTATCAGATTATGGACACAATAGGTCCAAGAGCTATAACCTTTAGATCTGATACCAAGATGTAACATTTCCATTTTAAGACTTTAGAAACAAGGGAAAAAAAATTATATACAAAAGGTTCTCTGTTCTAAATAACCATAATTTATAACACACATTCCATGCCAATCAATCTCATAATAGGTAACACAATATATTGTAAATGAATCGGTGAACTACGATCTCTCATTTCATGACTCAATTTCTCACTGATCTCTCATGTTAAATTAAGATGTTGTATACTAAGTATACTTGGTTCTCTTACCCTATTCTAGGTATTGAGTTTCTGTTTAAGAGTCCTATCTAAAAAAATTTACCAATATTAAATGCTGAAATCCCATTGCTTAAACTAGGTGACATAGGACAGCATAACCAACAACTTGTGATACTTTGGCCATGTTGTCACCCTCAAAATGCCCCTCATTTTTAAAGTCAAGTTTTGAAAAATTTGAGTCGTACCTTTGAGAGATGTTTAAGCAGAGTGAGAAGTCTGGAGAGATAGAAAAATTCATGTTTTGAAGAAGTGGGTGCTCATTTTCAATCTCACCTGTTAATTTAGAATCTTGCAGTCTGCATGGTTCCCATCTGGATGCTTGAAAATTGTTTCCTCCATTTGAATGAAATTTTCAAATCCTTTTCTATGGTCATGCATCGCATCGAGCCTAGTATTGTTTATAGTTCTTCTTTACATGAGGAGAAGTTTATTTTTTGGGCATAAATGTTGGAGCTTCCTCCTCTTTCTTTTTTCTACGATCGTGAATGACGGGTGTGTATTCCCTATCAATTTCTTGCCCCACGATCCATGAGTATGTGGACATCTCTAATTGGATGTGGCGTGGCGGGTTTATTTGGTGAACTTATCATTTTTGTTATTTTTGCAAAAGTGTCAAATTGGCTCTATGGCCCCAGAAGGATCCTGATTGGTTGAATCGAGCTAAGGTGGGAAGGCGGATCATCGGGGCACTTTGGAAATTTATCTTTGTTTCCAAAAGGGAAAAATTCAAATGTTAAGCCCGCATCAAAAGTCAAATGGGCAGCAGGTCAAATCAGCTAAGTATAGAAGGACCGTGGAAGGTGCCACGTGTCTCTTTGGCACACTTTTGGTAGGGTGCACAAATGCGGAGACCCCAAATGTGCATAGGCCCTCCACGTGTCCAAGGTCTGGAAAAGGGGACATAGTCGGATATTTAATCAACTAAGTATATGAGGGTCGGTGGAAGCCTCCACGTGCCTCATCGGTGCAACTTCAAAAGTGAGCCCCAAGGGACAAACCCCAAATGAGCACCAGCCCTCCATGTGGTCAGAGCCTCAAAAAGTTGAATTGGCCGTTGAAAGGTCTAAGGCCAGTGGAAAGAACCATGTGTCAGCTTGGCACAACTTTAGAGGTGAAATACAAAGTGAGTCCCCAAACAAGCATGAAGCTTCCACGTGTCCAAAACCCAACATAGTCACTCCTAAATAAGCAAAAGGGACCCAACCAAAAAATGGAGAAAGAGGAGCAGGCCCAAATCGGTTAAGTATAGAAGGGTATGAGAAGGTGCCATGTGTCTCTTACCGTGCACTTTTAGTATGGTGCACAAAAGTGGAGACCTAAACAAGCGTCATCCCTCCACGTGTTCTAGGTCCAAAAAAGGGATAGATTTAGTTGTTTAATAGACTAAGTATAAGAGGGTCGAAGATGGTGCCACGTGTCTCACCAGCGCATCTTCAAGGGTTGAAGCCAAAGGTGGTTCCCCAAATGAGTGCCAGCTTTCCACGTGTCTTAGATTCAAAGAAGGGGCAGATCGCCGTTGAATCGGCTAAGTATAGAAGGGTTTGTGGAATCCTCCACGTGTCAGCTCAGTGTAACTTCAAAGGAAAAATCAGAGGCGGTGTCCTAAATGTGAGCCCTCCACGTGTCCAGGGTCAGATATATGGCCCCACCAAACAAAAGGTACTTGGCCAAAACGCAAAGAAATAGAAAAACCTACAAAAGGAGCCACGTGTCTCTTCGGCGCTCTTTCAAGAGACGAATCCAAAAGTGGCCCCACTCATGCCAAGGAAAAATTCAAATCTTGAGCCCACATTGAAAATTCAAAATAGGGAAGTGGGTCAGCGAGAGAACTTTGAGATTTTGAGTCTTGTTTCCAAAAGAAGTAAAATTATAAAGTGATCTGTGACCTCGTTACCACTTAGGTAAAGCCATGTGTCAAACTATATCAAAGCGTGAAGTTGTGGGCTTGCGGGGCTATGGAGAAATTTTGCACTTTTGTAATTTTTGTCCAAAAGGTGCAATGTCAATTTCGAGCTCGTGGATCCATTTTGTGAAAATTGTATTTTCACCATTTTTATCTGAGATCCGATTCAAATATTCAAATGAGCATAAATTTTGCTCCGAGGTGCTCGAAATTCAAAAAACTTTATATTGTTGGAAATTTCTTGGTCTCCTCTACACCATGGAAGCATAGAATATTTTTCGCAGGATTTAATGGTTGGAAATCTGGAAAACATCTTTCACATCATTAATATGTGATATGATTCCTTCAACTACCCAGATCTGATCTGATTTCCCATCCTTCCTTCTCTAATATGCCAAATAGACATGGAGAACCAACTGGATATCTTGATTTGGGTGAAAATCTAGAAAACATCTTTTGTGCCATTAATATGTGATCAGACTGCTTCAACTAGATCAAATTTGATCGATTTTCTACCCTTCCTTCTTTAGTACACCAAATACATGAAGAACCATATTTGACATATTGTAGGTGGATTTGCAAGGGCATTGATGGTTGGTGGTTCAGCTTCCAAATCAGATTTCTTTCCTCCCCTTCTTCTCCTCTCTTCACTTCATCTATAAAATGTAATAGCTTGGCTCATTGCAAACGTTGGACTCGATACTTTTGAAGTGTAAATCGAATTGAAAGCAATCAATACAGAAGAATTTTCCCCTTTCTCTCTATCTTCATCTATTATATCTTCTTGCTTACCTAAAATCATGGATCATGTATCTTCTTTAATAGGAAACTTTGTGTTCTTATTGATATGATTTCTAGAACTTTGTGTCTATGGAATGATATCTTATGCTATGAATGTGAATGATTCTATTTTATATCACTCTTTCTCGGTACGACGCGAGGGTTATACTGCATATCTATATTTCTGAAATACTTGTTATATTCTACTCTTTCCTTTCTCCAGTTCTTTCATTCATTTTTATTGATAATCTACTTTGGTAAAAATCATTTCAAGATGTCGGAAGTCCATCCTTAAGATGAAAGTTGTAAATTTGTATATAAGCTTTATTGTTTTCTTTCAATAAGGGAACCTCTCCCATAAAGAGGAGGGACTTGTTATCCACGATTGTGGTTTTGATCGAAGTACCATTTTAAAACCCAACAGCCAAAGATTTCCAACATATTGTTCATGTTACTATTCCTAGGCGACATACTCATCAAACGAATTTGTCCTTTTGTAGTCTTCTATCACTCGATATGAACCATTTTTGTAGTCTTCTATTACTCAATATGGACCCAACCACTTGGGTCTAAATTTCCTTCCTTCTCCGGTATTTTTTCTATCCGGTTGTCAATTCTTAAGACCAAATATCCCTCATATATTTCACATTCATAGACTTTCTTGTTATATTTCCGAGTCATCCAAATCAACATAAATGTTATGTCATTCTTTAGCATTAATTATAGCCTCATCAAGGCTTTCTAACTAAGAAAGTTTTACTTCTCGATAGCCTTCTTCTCCTATAATTCCTTGCAATGAAATACGAAGACTAGGTATTTCGACTTCAAGTGGTAAAACCGCTTCTGCACCAAATACCAAAGAAAAGGGGGTTACCCTGTTGGCATTCTTACTGATGTTTGATAGGCCCACAAGGCTGGAAAAAGATTTAAATCTTAGTATTACTTGTTTTCCTTGATGGTCTTAAGAATAATGGACTTCAATGTCTTATTCGTAGCCTCAGCCTATCCATTGGCCTGAGGATAATAAAGAGAGGCCATGTGGTGACTTATTTTGAATTTCTCACATAGCTCACGTACCTTGTCATTTTTAAAGGATGTGCCATTATCTAAGATAATGACTTGTGGGACCCGTACCTACTAAATAATTTGGTTCATAATGAACTTTGTGATTATTGATCTAGGCATGGTGGTAAGAGGCATGGCTTCTACCCACTTGGTAAAGTACTTTATGGCCGTGATTATGAAGTTATGATCATTTGTTGATGAGGGAGAGAATTTCCCTATCAAATCTAGTCCCCATGTGGAAAAGGGCCATGGTGTTGTAATTAGTTGTAGATCATGTCTTTGGTATGTGGATCTCATGGGAGAAATCTTGACATTTATGGCATTTGCGCACAAACTCTACCACGTCATACTCTAGCATGGGCCAGAAATAGCCCATCGATGTATTTTCTAAGGGTGTGGCTGCCAAAGTGACCTCCACATACTCCGCTATGTGATTCATAAAGAATTTTTTTGATTCTTCTTTGTCAATGCATCTTAGCAACATTCCATCAAAGGCTCTACGATAGAGCACTTGCTCCAAGATGACATACTTGGTGGTTATTATACGTAATTGTCTTCTTTGCTATGAGGTTTCCCCTTCTGGATATGTATGGTCCACTATGAAATTAATGATATCAATGTACCATGGACACATAGAAATGGGCGGCTTAGTTTCAATGAAATACACACACTCATCGGGAAAGTATAAATTTACCAGATCACCTCCATCTAACGGAGTTTTCAACCAACCGATTCGCAATGATGATTTTCCTTTGAAAAATTTTTGATTTACAAATGTTAACTCAAACTCACCCATTCGAGTTATGAAGCGATCGGATTTCTTAGATAAGGACCCTTGTGTGAGGAATGTCTGCAAGTGATCTGTTTTAACAATAACCCTTGTTTCTTGATTTAACATGTAATGTCTTAAGAACTTTGTCACAAAGACTACAACAAGGCATTCTTTCTCTTCCTATGTGTAACACGTCTCATAATCAAGCAATGTTCGACTGATAAAATAGACTACACGTTCTTGTTTATCATCATCTTCTTGAGCCAACATGTAAGCCAGTGAAACATCCATAGCTCGTGAATACAAGATCAAGGGTGATCGACCTAGGTGGCATGAGTGTGGGAGGAGATAATAAGAATCATTTAACCAAATCAAATGTCTCGTTTCATTCCTCTATCCAATCAATGTTGCAATACTTTTTCAACAAATTATTGATTGGGTGAACAAAAAAGGTCAAATCAGGGATAAACCTTCATATTGCACTAAGTTTTTCAAGAAAATATCTTATGTCAGACTCTTCTGATGGTGGATTCATTTCCAATACAACTTGGATTTTGGTTGGGTCCACATAAATCCCTCATGAAGATATGATGTATCCCAAAATTTTGCCTCCGTTACACCTGAAAACACATTTTTTATGGATTCAACGTGACGTCGTATTCGATTAAGTGAGAAAGGATGATACAAAGCACCTCTGGGTGATCGCAACATTTTCTAGCCTTAGCTAGAAGGTCATCCACGTAGGATTCCACAATATTATGTATAAGATCATGAAATATATAAGTCATCACTCATTGGTACATTACACCATCATTCTTAAGCTTCTGAATGGAATAATGACATATGTGATAAGTTCCCAAGGAGTTATGAATGTAGTTTTGGCTTGATCTTCCTCATAGATTATGATTTGATTGTACCCAAAAAACCCATCCATGAGAGACAAAAACTCAAAACTAGTTGTTGCATCGACAATAACATCGATGGATGGTAACAAGAAATCATCTTTGGGAAAATCCTTGTTGATATCCGAAATTCTATACAAATACAGATCTTTCCATTCTTTTTTAGGATGGGGACGATATTAGACACCCACTATGAGTAGTCAACTAGCTTGATGAACCCTACCTAGAGGAGTTTCATCACTTCTTCCTTCACCATGAGGGCCACCTTTGGCTTCATGGGCCTTGAATTTTCTTAATTTTCTTAGCATCTTGCTTGGTGATAAGATTATGCACTGCAATGTGTGATGCAATTCCTGTCATTTCCTTGTAGCTAAACATGAAAGCTCTTTGATGCTCTTTAAGGATACAGGTATGTATTTCAACTTCCTCAGGAGTTAAAGAGGATCCTAGTTTCAATATTTTTGGTTCTTCCTCGGTCCTAATGTTTATATCGATTGTTCCCTCGATTAAGGAGGCATTTCCTTCCTCAAACTCAAGCGGGGCCGGAGGAAACTCTAAATCCCCTCTTCTCCTACCTCATAAATTTTGAGTTCCTTCCCAGGGGAATATTCTATCATGGGATTTCCAAAATAGGAAGAAGAGTGTGGAATTAGGGAAAGATCAACCTCATGATGAGTAAGATGTAATTGCAAGAGTGTTTAGATATCCTAGAGTTTCTTTGTCAATGTCAACGTGATCTGTAATGACATAATCACTCTCAGTTTCTATGTATGTCAACATTGGAGTTATCGGTGTCTTATAAACCAAAGGTTCAAAGCATGACCCAGAGGCGTGAATTTTTATCTTCTAACTCATTTCTTGGAGTAAAGCGAGAAGTGGAAGTTGTTATTGAGTATGCAAGGAGGTTCTTCTCTTGGAATTTCTTCAATCGATATGAAGTCAAACCCCTTTGTTAGATTTAACACTATTGTTTTGTAGAGTTGTAAATGCTCATCTCTAGTCTCATATACCTCAGATATTTGATTTGCAATAAGTTGTGAATCACCCAGCACCCTAATATTAAGAGCACCCATTCTTTTCCCTATAATGAAACCAAGTAAAAGGGCTTTTATTCAGCCCCATTATTCAAACATTCAAATTTTAACTTGTAGGAAAAATCCAAAATCCTTCCCTCATGAGAGGTAAGAATCACACCTTCCCCAACATCAAAATGACACTTGGCCCCATAAAAATTAAGAGTCCAACAGTTACTTAGAAAAATGGATGTTGGATCATCCTTTGCATCCTTTTCCTTTACCTTAGTTACTTCAACCATACAAACTTCATCTGTTGGAAAAGATCCGAGTCTTAAGGTGTGTCCCATACCCATAGAATCAAAAGGAAGGAGGATAGGTAAATCCTTCTTCAATAGCTCGACAATATTCATTGTGGTTACCAACAAAAATATCTCTATGATGATGGTTTCATCTTTGACTCGGAATGCCTTCGATCAAACCCATGACTTCTAATTCCATTATAGGAACCAACGCGTTTCCTGCATCTTTGGGCTTATAGGTTTATTTAACTAATTTGTAGGAAGCTCAAACTCAAATTAGATCCCTGGCCTCTTTTTTAAGTTAGCTAGATGTATGTCGAAGGGTTTTGGATCACCCTACACCATAAAGACCTTCCCTAGATGTAGGAAACTGACTTCTGAAACAAAGTGGAGGGAATCACCTTCATGCGATGAATTAAAGGAAGGTCAAAGATCATATTATAGTTGGTTTCATGATCTATAATATTAAATTTAGTTAAAAATTTCTTAAGCCTGAGGGTGATTGGCAACACTATAGTTCGATTGTGTTATCCGTAAAATTGACAAAGGCAATTTTACTGATAACCATACCAAAAATTTTGTTCGATCCCTCGTCAGGGATCCCTTGCGTTCGGAACGTTGCAAAATCCCTTTCCAGGAAATCTGGTTTTCGAACTTAGCCATTTTTGGCCCTTTTTGGTTGGGTGCACATAGTAACCATGCAACATCAACTTTTGGTGTGCCCCCTTTAAATCCTTTGGCGCATGGTTTTTCATGTCAACAGACATTTTGGTGCGCCTTGATATGTTGAGTCTTTCTGCGTGCACCAGGCGCATGCGCCTTCGTGTCAACAACACTTTTGTTGCGCCACTTTTCGGTGCACCAAAGGCGCACATATTCTTGTGTCGACATCACTTTTGGTGCGCCAAAGGTGCACATAACTTCGTGTTGTCAGGTGCTTTGGTGCGCCAAAGGCGCATGCTTTCTTATGTCGACAATGCTTTCCATGCGCCACTTCAAAAGTTGGTGGCACATTTATTACTTCCTCGCCTATATATAGGCGCGTCTGCATTGTCATTATCACCAATGCAAAACACGTGATATTTTCTCACGAGCACATCAATTACACCTGCCCTGTCACTTTTGATCACACCATGGACCCGTTTTCGCGCTTTTCATCGTTATATCCTGGTAAGAGGTCCTCACTCTTGTATTTTTGTGTTCTTTGGTTTTGCTTGGGTGTTGGCTGGTTTTGCTTGGTTGGTGGATCGTGTTTGTTTTTCCCCAACCTGCTGCTGTTCTTTCCATTTTTCACCATGCTTTTTCCCCCCTCTTTCCAGATCTGCTGGGAAGGGGACTCTGTCTTGAAGTGTTGAACCACGAACCTGCAAAAAGAACTCAACCATATGCATATCCCTCAGCGAAGAAATCATAGCTGGAAGAGGTTGTAATATTGTTTTTCCTTGGCGCATATGTCACCCCTGCAACATGATCAAAACCTGCGCCAATGGTGCACCCATCATGCTTGTTACATCAAGAGCATTTGTGCCCTCAAGGCGCGCCTCCTTTGCATGCTGCAAATGCTAACCTTGTGCCTTCTTTGGCGCGCCAACCTCATTCGTTGCATCACATAAACATGCACCTCTTTGGCGCACCCTACATCTATGCAACATCAGCTTAATTTGTGCCAAGTGCAAAGGAAACTATCAAGGCGCGGGCGCATCCATCCTTACATCAACATTATGTTGTGCAAACCCTCCATGCGCCACGCCAATTTCTCTTAAGCGAGCTAAATGCACATGTTACATAAACCCTATATGCGCCTTTGGCACACCTAAGTTATGTGCAACATGATAAATCCATGCGCCACGGCGCATCCTCATCCCCATGTAACACAAATTTTCCATGCGCCTTTACAAAATGCATCCAAATGGCGCAGCGCACTTGTCCTCACAAAGAACACAAAATGCATTATGCAGTGTCCATGCGCCATGCGCCCTTTGGCACCGATTTAACCCTTGCAACACCCTTTTCCTATGCGCCTTACCTATTTAGCTCTGCAAATTGCAATATCCATGCGCCATGCGCCCTGAGGCCTTTAAATTGCTAACTCTTTCTTCTATCAGCATTTCGATGGAAAATCAAGCACCTGACACTTTGCTTTCTCCGATTGGGTTTCTCGTCTTATTCTTGCAGATCAGCAATTAAAATCAGAAGAACATATGTCAACATCAAGCAAGAGACCCACCAAATCCAAAGGCAAGGCCAAGCTTACAGAGGAAGAAATGAAATATAAGTATCAGAGGGTCAGAATGCCCGACTCCCAGGCCAAGTGTGATCTGGACATTAGAGATTCAAAATTGGGGCATATTGACATGGAGGAATTCTGGGTCAGGACTCAGAAGGTCACAAGAAGTCCATGGATGGACAAGCTGATAGGTAGTGCCACTGCAGCTTCGTTGGAGGAGTCGGTCGGCGCGTCAACAATGAATTCATGATAGTGGTTTCGATGCTCAACAAAGACACAAGATGTGTCGTGAATGAGAAGGGCGAGGTCGTAATCAACCTCACTGCCCACCACTTTGAAATAATACTCGGCATCCCTCATCACCGGCACTTTGTGGCCGTCAGCCAAGACGAGTGCATTAAGGCATGGGACGATAATGAAGATCAGTGCATGATGAACGAGGTCTATCTCAAGAATAAAAAGGTGGGGATGATTGGCCTTTGCGGCAATTGATAGAACCAAAGCTCCTCAGACAATTGAGGAAAGGATCAAGGAAACTCTGCGCTAGGACAGAGCATTGGTGCCGAATGAACGGGCTCATCTACCTCGGAGTTGATTTCACAACCTCTCCGTTGGGTAACGCACCTCCTAGATCAAAAATACAACCTAAAGGAAAGGAAAGGATAAAGAGGGTGAATCAAAGACTACTCGGGAAGAAGCTCCGGCCAAGACAAGTCCTCCTTCCACTTGCACTGAGCAGGTTGTAACTCTGGCTCCTCCAGAGAAAGAAGCAAAAGAGGATGTTCCGATAGGCCCATCCACTCAGGATGTCGGCCTTTGCACTGAGCACTTGAGGTCCCTTTTGTCCCTTCTTCTTCTCCTCCTTCCCCTCGAGTAACTCGGGAGACCATTCCTTTGGTCATGTCCTCTCCCCCTTCTTCTATTGTTCCTCCCGCTTCTTCGTCCATCTTCTCTTCTCTCGCGGATCTGTCCCCCTCCATTTCTTCCCTCATCTCTGAGCTCCCTTCCCTTCCTATGTCTTCCCCTCCTGCAGTATCTGTTCCTCCCGTGAGCACTTCTTTGGCCTCCCTCTCGATGCCACCTCCAAGTGTCTCCACTTTTTTCCCTTCTACTACTGCAGCTGCCCCCTTCTCTGTTTCCGGCCCTTCTCCCATAAGTCCGGCTGGATCTCCCAGCACTTAAGTCAGCAGAAAAGGAAAGTTCCCATCGCACCGATGGACTTTTCCGTAATCCCGTCCAAAGGGGCAAAGAAGCAGAAGCCTGTCACACGCTTCTCTCAGAGTGCTTCGGGAGAGAGGGTAATGGAGATCGCATACCCTAATCCCCTCAAGGATAAAAAGGATCTGTCTCCGACAGATTATACAGTGACCCAAGTCACAATGGGTACATCTTCTGAAAGCCTTCAGGGAGAGGCCCTATCTGCAGTCGATGCCCTCTGTAAGAAGCTTCAAGAAGCTAAAGAAGAGAAAAGGCTATTGAAAGAGCAAAACAAACATCTGCTCCAAGCCTTACAGAAGATGGGCAGTGCACCTCCCACAACTACCGCCAAGACTCCTGTGCCTCTGAGCCAAGATAAAATTGATGAATATGCAAAGATCGGCGAGCAGGGCATGGTAGTTTCCACTTGGAGGAGCCAAATCCTCAAAGATAGTGAAAAAGTAATCGCCAAGTTCTCTAATTTATATTTGAACATCAACAAGACAAACAAAGAGCTCCAGCGTTACTGGGACCCGTATCGAAAGAGTTGGACCATGCTGGGCTGTAGCATGAGACCTTTCAACAAATGTTCGATTGTATGGTGAAGATTTGGTCAAGTTCGGCGTCTTCGGCCATCCCGAGCCCTCAACAAAGTCATTTCCACTCGGACTACGGATGGATCAACTAGAGTTTGTCCTTGAAAAGATTGATAAGGTGAAGGAGGAAGCCCTGGACACGATGCACCAAATGGAACAAATTGTTCTCAACATGTCTCGTGGTTTCTTACTCCTTCCTTTGCCTTAAGAAAAGTTGATGAAACCATTCAAATCTTCAAGGAGATTGTGTCACAAGGGCTGGGGGTAAGTGCACCAAGTTGATGGACAAATATAGGGTCATCCGTGGACGTCATATTGCAAAAAACAGTGAAATCTCAACTTGTAGGGATTATTAGCTATACATGCACTCTAAATTAGAAAAAATTATATAAATATGAATCGTAGCATTCGGAATCTAGTTTCTAAAATACTAATTTTTGTAAAAAACGGACAAGTTTAGCTATATTAAACACTTAAAATTATATGACTTACTTTTTTTTTTTTTGAAAAAACTTATAAGATTGTAGTCCGTTTGCCCGCATTTTGGATGACCAAATCTTGTTATTTTTTTTTTTCTTTGGTGAAAAGTTAGATGTAGTTGTCTATCTTGGGATGGATTTTATTTTGTATTTTTTTAGCAATATTTTTTTTTATGATTTTTTCCGTGAAAGTGGTCTGAAAATATTTAGAAAATGGAGCGCTTTCCGTTTGCCCGCCATAACTATATCAAAAAATATCGAAATCAAATTTTTTTTTTTTTTTAAGGTGCATAGAATTTGTCCACGCTTGGGATGGTATAATTTTTATCATATTTTGATAAGCGAAACAAAAGTTACAGTCTTAAACGTAGACATGAACATTCACGGGAAAAAATGTCTTAAGGACCTATTGTTAGTAATAAATTATAAAATGATATTTATCTTATTCTATTCACTTTAAAAACAATATTTTACAAAGCTAAGAGTCTACCCTACGTGATGGCACCATTTTGTGAAATGTTTTTAGTTTTTAGCATGGTTCAAGTCTTTGGAAGAAGCAGATTTGAGGTTTTTGATCTTTTGCACTTCATAATGACCTTCCATAGCTTTGGTTGGGAAAAACAAAGATTTTCCGAGGCTAAGGTTCGGCAAATAGCTCCGCGATCGCGGTTTTTGTAAAACTACATGACGCGGTTTATAAAAGCGCGCTCGCGGTTTATAAACCATATTTACACACATTCCAACGTTTAGAATTACCATGTGATTTTTACTCTACACGACCTTCCCGCATTGCAATTCTGCGAAATTCTGTCTTTTTCCAGCACGTTTTTTTATCACCGAAAGCAAAACATCATGGGAGACAAAAAACGAAGTCAAAAAAGGAAGTCATTAAGTAAAAAAACACCAAACGAATTAGAGGCCAACAAAATTGAAAATCTTTGAGCGGATGCGGAAACGTGAATCTAGAAGAGGTTCATCTTCAATCCCAACTATTGTAAGCAATGAAGAACTAGGTAATGTTTCTACTATCAATGTTGAAGTTGAATTGAATACTCGTGATGAAGAAGTTTTTTCTGTCAATGTTGAAGAAGAATTAAATACTCATGATGTAGCAAATGTTGAAATTGAAGGAGACAATGAAAATATGAATAAGGAAATTCATGTTGAAAGCGTAGACAAACAAAATTTGACAAAAACACCTCCTAGGATTTTACATAAGAAACCTAATTTTTTGATTGAAATTGATGAAAACATTTTGAAACCAATGTCTGACAAACTTTCTG
This sequence comes from Taxus wallichiana var. yunnanensis, assembly GCA_018340775.1. Classification (NCBI taxonomy): domain Eukaryota; kingdom Viridiplantae; phylum Streptophyta; class Pinopsida; order Cupressales; family Taxaceae; genus Taxus; species Taxus wallichiana. Next base: position 563,503,353 of record CM031237.1, read on the forward strand.
AACGACAAATCAGAAGAAAAGCTAGTGAAATTTGGGATAATCATTTTGAAATTTTAAATGATTCCCAAAGATGTCAGTTGTTGGTTAGTTTGATGAAATTGATTAAAATGAGACCTACATTAAACACCTTAGGATTGACAACATCTAACATACGTGGTCAAACCTCTACAATTGTTGAAAACCTTCATGATGCATATCACACTGTTGGTGTAAAGAGACGCACTAGGGATAGTAATATTGTGCGTCGTGTACTTGCTACTAGTGTTGTAAGTGAATCAATAAAAAAACAACGTTTGATTACGCAAACAAGTCGAATGTTGCAAGTTAATCGAAAAACTCTAATGAAAGCAATTGAAAGGCGTAATATCCTTGATCACTCAATAATGTCGATTTTGGGCATTTTCGCTAGAGAGCACCGCGTAAGGACAAAAATAATTTCGATGCTATAAGAGAAGTTGTTATTAAATTTTGGCATGATAACACTAGAGTTTCACCTAATACTGAGAGATGTTATAAAGCGGAGAGTTGGTTCTACTAATCGTGAACCACATCCAAAGCATTTCTTAGATATGACTCAAACTCAATTTTTTCGTAAGTTTGAACAAGAGAATCTGGAAATTAAAATTAGTCAACGTTTTTTTGAAATGTTGAAACCATTCTATGTGAAAATCAACCATGCTCGCACCACTTGTTGTTGTAGGCAACATGTTGAATTTGCAATGCATTATGCTAAATTTTTACGTATTCGTTCCATTTTTCATTCTGAAACTATGTTATCTGAATGTGGTGTTCAAGTTCCACCAATATCTTCTAGGGATTTCATTCCTACTATATTTTGTGAAAAAGAAGTTGGACAATTTTTTTATAGTCAGGATTGTTTAGATGAAAGTTGTAGTACATGCGGCGGATTACCTAAATTGGAAAGTTGCATCCATGAGCAAATGGAAGGTACAATAGGACATAATTTAGTTGAATTTGATAAATATAAATCAGTTGCATACCAGTTGAAAGATGGAAAAGAATCGAAACGGTGTGAGCTAGTTACAGAACAAATGCCCATTTTTCAATTTATGAGAAAATTTAAGGATGAACTTGTTTATGAGTATGCGAGGCATACACATAGAGCTCGATGGTTGGATGAACAATTCCAGCTATGCAAAGACACATTTCCTATTGGTACTATTGTTTCAGTGGTCGATTTTGCAGAGAATTACACATTGCAACCACAAATGGAGGTTCAATCGCAATATTACAACTCAGTACAAGTTGTCATTTTTGTGCATATAGCATTTCTACATTCTCCTGACAGTACAGAGAATGATCGAAAAATTTTAAGAGAGTACCACTTTTATATCAGTGATGATCGTACTCATTCTACTGAATTTGTGCAAGGGTGTTTCCAGTTATTTTATGGAAACTTGTCTGATAGGGACATCCACTTCAAACAACATTATATATGGTTAGATAATTACACGTCTCAGTTTAAGAATGCACGAATATTTTATTGGATGAGCGAGAATGCATGTCAAGATGGGTGTGCAACATATTTGGAGTTTCACCGAGAAATTTGGACATGGAAAAGGGAGCATGACGGTGCGAGGGCATGTGTGAAAAGAGCTCTTGCAAGAGAAGAGTTGAAGTACAAAGATGGTGCTAAATTAAAAGATGCAAAGAGCATAGTGGAATGGTGTAATTGACAACATGACCCGAGGTTCTCAAGAAAATTCCACGGTTGCGAGATATTTTTGGTTGATAGAGGAAAAACATATTGCTAACTACGAGGATTGTATGACACTCACTGGGTCCAGTGATATGCACTCATTTGTAGCTCGGGACGCTACGTGGGCCGTATGGACAAGAAAGTTGACATGTTTTTGTGCATCTTGTATCGAATTTGTCACTGCTTGAGTGTGATTCACAAGAATGGGTGGAAGGATGGATTTGTAGGCCTCTAACTCCGCTTCCTAGTTATCAACCTCCCAAGCTTTACAACTTGTTTACTGCGAGATGAAGTTACAACATCCGAGGACTTTTGAAATTTCAATTTTGGTGCGACAAGGTATTTATCCAGTTATTTATTTAATTTTTGTATTGAGTTATGTCCATTGAAATTTTAATATGTAATTTAAATTTGAGTTTTTCAACCTTGGTTATTTTTTTTTTTGTAGTGTCAGATCCAACCCCAACAATGGCTCCATTGCCACCTGCAGTTTGAGCAACTGAAGCCCCACACCCAGTGCCCAAGAATATTTCTAGAAACAAACCCTTAGGGGTCTACATGTTCTGCAGAGGGGGATGTAGTTTCTAAAATGAAAGGACACCTCCATCACGTAATTTCACACAACCCTACGTGTGCACATATATATGTCCGCCGCCTCCAAATCTATTAGGGTTCATATGAGTGGTGGAGTTAGGGTTCGCAGGAGTTGTCATAAATTGGAGGAGCTGTCTATTAAGGGTACAATGATGTTGTAAATTCTTAAATCTCAGTACACCAATCCATATAAAACTTATAATCATATGGAAAGGACGCATAGATTTTTTTAGATAAAGGGTACGAGAGGATTTAACCTTTTTTACATTTCTTCATCACTCTTATCATTCATTAAAGAGATTTGTAACTAACCTGCGTAAAACTCATGGGAGGCATGCCAGTAGCTTCAGTTCCCTGAGCAGATGATGACCCGCCAGGCTCCTGTGTATAAAAGAGAAAAATATTAATACATGTGCAACATACACGTGAAACAAATTATAATAATAATCTAGTGCAATTAAATGATTTATTAAAAATGTAAGTTTGTACAACTTGAAACTTACGTTTGAAACACGCCCAACCGCAGTAGCTAGCATGTCAACACCGGATGTTTCCTTCACCGGCTCTTGCTATTTAAAATAAAATAAAAAATTAGTTTTTTACATGTATGTACATGAAGTACAATCATATATATATTAATATCTCAAACATGTGAATTAAACTATTGTACATATATATATTATTTAAATTTATTTAAAATTTACCTGTGAAAGACCAATATCAGTGGCTCCAGTTCCAAAAACATTCCCCAGCATCTCATCTATAGAAAAAAAATCCTGTGAACCAGCAAATGATGTCGCTGCGGTGCATACGGCACCACATGATCCACGGTGGTGTGGTGCACTAGGCCCGCACCTCCACCAACATCACCGGATGCAATCACTGGGTGCTTATCTTTGGTGAGAGTGTCAGTGAGCTCCCTCAATGCATGCAATGTATCAATCTCCACAACCTCCTTCACTGTAGGAGGGATAACTGAAGGCAATGGGGGTTTTGGGGCATGGGGGATCCTAGGCTGACCTACGCGTGCACCAGGTCTGCTCTGTGCAGAGCCACCTCCTCGACCAAAAAAGTCTGAAAAGTCAAAATAATTCGGGACCTCATTGAGCACAAACTCACAATATAATTTCTTCAAAAAATAAAGAGGAACCTCATTGTTGTTGCATGGTGGATAATCAAAAACCATCCACCATCGGTCCCAAAAATTGTTTTTGATTCTATCATCATGGCACCAATGGATTGGGAACCGTTTGCAAGTAACTGCTAGGGGGCATTGGTTCTAGGGTCGGTAAATAATGCACAAATTAGGTCTTTTCCAATTTTTTTGTCTTTTGACGGCCGCATGAGAGATAGTTTATCCGCATACCACCGCCTCACGATCACTTCTAAAGGTGTTCCATCTATGTATTTGGTTGGTTGCAGACTCGACTTTGCCAATCAATGTTTGCAATGTATTGGCTAAAGTCATGCGGGATGGATTTGTAGCATGGTTTTGTCTTATAGTTTGAATTAGGTTCTCAATGACAATTTTATTTTCTTGGATTCTTCCAATGATATTATCTTGCGTTCCTGTTGGCTCAGTGGGGACAGAAGGAGCCACAGGGGGCGGATCTATGTTTGGAGGAGGGTTTTGAGGAATGTTCGGAGGGTTTTGAGGAATGTTCGGTGGGTTTTGAGGAATGTTTTGATGGTTTGCACGAGCCCGAGCTTGCCGACCAACTGATAAAACAATAAAATTGTATACATAAACAAACAATTCACAAAACCCATGAAAATGCCAAAAAAAACCTAAAATGCAAAAAAAACAACCTAAAATGCAAAAAAATGATTACAATCGGGGACTTACCTCCTCGTCTTGGCGGCATGGTTGAATCTATCGCTATCCAGAAGTCCGATGAGCAATTTTGAGATAGTATTGAAAGTGCGAGTGAAAAACGTTTAGGAAAAGTCGCGGTTTGAATTGAAAATTAGGAAAATAACGAGTCGCGGGACTGTTAAATTTTGTCTCAGAGTTCCGCGATCGCGGTTTATAACCGCGCTCATGTTATAAACCGCGATCACAGAACTAGGTTCGGTAATTACCGAACCTAGAATTCAATAACCGCGATCGCGGTTTTAGGACCGCGCTCGCGGTTTTAAAACCGCGATCGCGGTACCTTTATTTCGGGTTTTTATGTCCACGGAATTGTCCACCAACTTCGTGCACTTACCCCAGGGCGAGGTCACTTTTGACGAGCTTATCAATAACCTTTGGCTCTCGTCAGGATATCATCAGTTCCTCATAGAAGCAGAGAAAGAATATTCCAAACTCCTGAGAGAAGCTCATAGACGAGTGGGAGACTTGCGAGGCGATCAAAGAAAGCGACACAAGGATCCTTCCCGGGATCAACTAGAGCCCATGATCAGCAAGTTCATGGAATACCGCTCTCAATTCCACATCTCCTCACCCGAGCGAAGAAAAGCAGGATACTCCCTTCGGCCGCAGGATGACGATGATGAATAGTGTCTTCTTCTTCTCTTCTTCTTCTTCTTCTTCTCTCTCTTCTTCGACTTTATTTTTATGAATATCTAAAGTATGTCAGACAAACGATGACATCGTCCATGTTGCACCATGGGATGATGTCATCCATCAAGTGTCAAAAGTCAACATGACTTTGAGATATTTTGCAAATATCTTTGTAAATAGGTGGTTGGCTCCTTTTTCCTTCTTTTCTCTCCTTCTTCTATAAATACCCCAATACTTGTTGTATTGTAAAAAAGGGGTGAATATCTTTCGGATGAAAAATAGGAGTGAGGAGAAAAGACTTTGAGCTTTTATAACAAAAGGAATTATTAATACAATATTTAGACTTTGTGCTTTGAATACGTGTGTTATTTGCATCAGATCTTTCTTATGTTAGATCTATGTGTTTATTTGTTAAATGCCTTACTTTTTATTGTCATTTATTCATCATCAAGTATTGCTTTGCTCATTTAAGGCTAAAGAAGAGAAAAGGCTATTGAAGGAGCAAAACAAACATCTGCTCCAAGCCTTACGAGAAGATGGGCGTGCACCTCCCACAACCGCCACCGAGACTCATGTGCCTCGAGCCGGGATAAAATTGATGAATATGCAAAGATTGGCAAAGCGAGGCATGGCGTTTCCGCTTGGAGGAGCAGATCCTCAAAGATAGTGAAAAATTAATCGCTAAGTTTTCTAATTTATATTTGAACATCAACAAGGCGAACAAAGAGCTCCAAGCATTAGTAGGACCCATATCAGAAGAGCTGGACCATGCTAGGCTGCAGCATGAGACCTTTCAACAAATGTTTGACTATTCAGTCGAAGATCTAGTCAAGTTCGGTGTCTTCGGCCATCCCAGAGCCCTCAACAAAGTCATTTCCACTCTGGACTACCGGATGGATCAACTAGAGTTTTTCCTTGAAAAGATTGATAAGGTGAAGGAGGAAGCCCTGGACGCGATGCACCAAATGGAACAAATTGTTCTCAACATGTCTCCAGGGTTGCTTACTCCTTCCTTCACCTTAAGAAAAGTTGATGAAACCATTCAAATCTTCAAGGAGATCGTGTCACGAGGGCTGGGGCCAGAGGTCACTTTTGACGCAGAGTCTATCAATAACCTGCTGGCCTGTCGGGATTTCATCGGGTTCCTCATAGAAGCGGAGAAAGAATATTCCAAACTCCCGAGAGAAGCTCATAGGCGAGTGGGAGACTTGCGAGGTGATCAGCGGCGACACAAGAGATCCTTCCCAGATCAACTAGAGCCCATGATCAGCAAGTTCATGGAATACCGCTCTCAATTCCACATCTTGTCACCTGAGCAGCAAAAAAAGCAGGCTACTCTCTTCCGGCCGTAGGATGACGATGATGAATAGTGTCTTCTTCTTCTTCTTCTTCTTCTCTCTCTTCTTCGACTTTCTTTCTATGAATATCTAAAGTATGTCAAGCATTAAACGATGACATCATCCATGTTGCACCATGGGATGATGTCATCCATCAAGTTGTCAAAAGTCAACATGACTTTGAGATATTTTGTAAATATCTTTGTAAATAGGTGGTTGGCTCCTTTTTGCCTTCTTTTCTCTCCTTCTTCTATAAATACCCCAATACTTGTTGTATTGTAAAAAGAGTGAATATCTTTCAGATGAAAAATAGAAGTGAGGAGAAAAGACTTTGAGCTTTTTGTAACAAAAGGAATTATTAATACAATATTTAGACTTTGTGCTAAATACATGTGTTATTGCATCGACGATCTTTCTTATATGTCAGATCTATGCATTTATTCTCATTAAATGCTTCATTTTATTGTCATTTATTCATCATCGTATTGCTTTGCTCGTTTATGCGAGTAGGTTTGGCTCTGTTTACTACCAATCCCAAAACATAAACCTTCGACCTTTACGCTTGGAATTCATTTCTTTTCTTCCTTCGGACCTGCTCTTTCTTCATCTTCTCTTTCTTTCCTTTCTTTTCACAAATGGAAATACCCCCCTTTGGGATGAGATCCTAAACCCCGAAGGTAGAATTTGTGAGATTTGCAGTGATTCTATTTGGTAGAATAGCAATAAACCGGTTTCGCTTCTTTGACTCAAAGAGGGCTATGCCCCACACTTGTTGGCTCGTTTATCCATAGATCTCGCCCAAGTGATGATTTTCGGACCATGCAGTTTTGGTGACTCGCTTAGAGATCGAACAGATCTATCGGATCTACGATGGTGGTAGGATAGAAAATCTAAAAAAATCGAAAAATCATTTTACTGTTTGCAAAATCTGCACTTTTTGTTAAAAATCCAAAATTTTGCAAAAGTGCTCAGAATGAAAAAAATTCTTCCGAGATCCATAGATCTAGCCTAGTTGGAGATCTTTAGTTATTGAGTTTTTATAAAAATCGGTATTTTTCCGTAGATCTAAGTTTTGATTTGTTTACCAAAAGTTTTGAAACCCTTTGAAAAAATTCAAAATTAGATCCGAAAGTCAACTTGCTAATCTCCACTGTCATTTTATCCTCACTGTTATTTGTCATTAAGCTGCAATTGGTTTCAAAAGAGGATAGTTTTAAATATTTAGAAAAGTACATCTTGCTGGTTTTGTCGGAGAAACCGTGAAAATCAGCGAGTACACCCAAAAAGAAATTTTAAATCTGCCTCACAACATCACAGATCTGGAAGGTACGCCTGGCGGGTGAGCCATTTACACGTAGCGGGAGAGCTCATGGAAACCGATCCCACTTTTGATCTGCTTAAAAGGCACAATTTCAGCGTAACCTAGGTGCGCTTTTCAACACTAAGTTCAATCGATCGGTCATCACCAGAGTGCCTCACCTCCACGAAAGAATTAGTTTTCACAAGGATCCTCCTCATCCCTTTGTAGTGCCTTCTTTCATCGGTGGAACCGCACTTCCGGCCCGTGTTCCTTTTCCAAAGCCTTTCAAATGGCGCAGTACCATGGGGAAATGCTATGGGTCCCTTCGCTCTGCCTCATCCAGTTCATGCGCTCCCTCACGAAATAGAAAGAATTTTCCAAAATTCGACGGGAGTGGAAATCAAAGCACGGATTCACACATATCTACATTCATGATGTCATGCAAGTATCCTAGATGTAACTCACGAGGACGTGTCGGTTCACCTTTTTCTGGAAACTCTACAAGGGCCCGCACTAAAGGGTTCGGCATTTGCCGGCCGGATCTATTACGAGTTGGGCAACCTTGCGGGACGCCTTTGAAGATAGGTACAAGCCTTCAGAAGATGCATTTGCTTTGTTATCACAGATCACTCACCTGAAGAAGGAGGCCAATGAGACCATGCGTGATTTTATCACAGGTTCAATGCATTAATTAACCGTGTTCCTGTTGCCATGCTTCCAACACCGGAAAATCAGAAGTGTTTCTTTGTGAACGCTATGAGCTCGAAAGTAAGTTTCTTGCTCCTGCAAGAGCAAGTAGCTACCTTAATTCTCACCCTGAGCCACTGCCATTCGAATCGAAGATAATTTGATAATATCACAGTTGGTGAGAAGGGAATCCTCCAAGCCTAAATCTTCGGCCCTTCGTCCACTACTTCATCCGATCCAAACCTTTCAAAAGATGGCAAACGACTTGCTTGCATTGAAGAAGCAGTTGGCCCAAGCTTCCCCCAGTTCCTCATACCGGGATATTCCGCGGAGGAATTTCGTTCCTAACAATGTTTCACAAAGGCCGTGCTTACCTACAACTGCTCCATGGTTGGCACTTGAGGCTCCTTCGGTTAATGCCTTAGCGAAATTGAAGAAGAGGAGCAGGATTATGAAGAACCTTCATCTCAAGGCGAAGATGATCAAGACGTCGGTGAGCCGACTAGCGACTCTACTATCGGGTATATGGAATTTGATGAGGAAGAATCTGATGAAGAAGAGGGTACCCAGGGCTATGCAAGCGGACAATCATACGTTGTTTTTACCCGCTCACAAGGAAAAGAAGCAGGAGTCGCTGCCCATGTGCAGAAGGAGAAGGCCGTGTCAAACGTGCCTCCAACCATTGCTAAAAGAGGTAATCCTCTTCCTACTCAACTCCCTGTTAAGTATTTTACAAGGAAATCTTCTTCTCCCATTACTCCTCCAAATCAACCCTCTCATATTCCTATCAAGACCCAGACTCCTACTCCACCATCACGAAGTGAGGGACTCATTCCTTCACCGGCCCAACCCTTGGCCACATTTGATATCATAGATCATGCAAAAAGACCAAGATCCAAATGTATGTCTCGAAGTGAGTACCTTGGTCAAATCCTGAACAGACTTGTAAGATTGACCAAGTATATTCAAAGTCAAGTTGTTATATCTAATCAGGTTTCCCCAAAAGGAATCCTTTCCACTCCTCCTGAATCCCACATAAATGTTGCTTCAACATCTGCATCAGGCAAGATAGAGCCTTTCTATCTCTCCCTCCTAATCAATGGTCACAAGTTGAGTAACTGTATAATTGATTCCGGAGCTTCGATAAATCTTTGTGCAAAAGTCACCCATGCTTTGGGCCTCACCCTTACCAAGCCTTTTGGCAGATGTTATTCCCTGGAAACCAAGCAGGTACCGTTGATTGGTCAAATCAAAGATGCACAATTTGCATTTGCGGCGTTCCCAGAGAAAAGAGTAAAGATGACCATCCTCGTTGTCGCCGACATTTCGGCAGCTTACGGAATTTTTTCCGGGGAGAAGTTTTTTGCAGTGAAGTTAATGGAGAGATTCATATGGACTAGTCTAAAGCTAGAATCCCCGTCAAAGGTGTAATGCGAGACTTTGGAGCTGGAATCACAAAAGAAGTACTTGGTCACTACTTCGAGGACCCCAAGGCTCAAATCCTTTTTGAATCATCAGGGATGGGGAACTATTTCTTGTCTACCGAGTCCGACAAAATGGTTGTTCTCGTTCAAGAAGAAGATCTTAATAAGATCGGACCTTGCTTGATTCAATGGCAGCTATGCAACCGGTGGATGTGGTGCCGAGCCGTGTTAATATCTCCCGAAGGGAGATTATTCCTCTCTCTTTCAAGTTGCAGTTTTTCAACACAAATAATACTGCTGAGTATGAATCTTTGCTACTTGGCATGCAAGCCGCGAAGGAAAGAGGGATTAAAAATCTGAAAGTGCAAGGTGATGCAGAGCTAGTCGTAAATCAAGTTAAAAGGATATATCAAGTGAAGAATGAGAGGCTCAGGCATTACCGTAATGCGGTGTGGGACAACATTGAGGAGTTTGATGCTTTTTCAATTGAATCCATTCCAAGAGCCCAGAATGACATGGCTGATTCATTGGCCGTTTCAGCATCCCTCATGCTACCTCACCCAGGTTTGAAAACAAACAAATACACCATTGAGGTGGTTTTCCACCCGAGCGTGCCAGAAAATTCTCAGCATGGGCAAGTATTCAACGATGATAACCAACTCATTGCCTTTCGGAAGAGGAAAATTTTAAGGAATTACACTTTGAAGGATCCACTTCTATGTGCCACGAATCGGTCACCGATCAAGAGGATGAATCCGGAGGGAACGACGGCATATGTCAGCTCAAAGGAAATAAAATTCCGAAGGGCCTGGTTTCTCTGGAACGACTGTTCGACAGGCATGACCGTTTTGTGAAAAAGAAAAGGGGATATGATCCTGACTCATCCCAGAAACCGAACCAGTTAATTTAGGTTTAGTAGAGCACCCGCAATTTGTGAACATTGGAAAATGTTGCACGCCTAAAGAGAAGCGGAAATTTTTCAAACTGCTGAAGAAATACATGGATGTATTGGCATGGTCCTATGCCGATCTGAAGTCTTTTAAACCAAAAGACGTCCAGCATGACATCCCATTAAAAGAAGACGTTAAAGCCTTTCGCCGAAGCGAGACATTATAATCCTAAGATCTCAGGCACTATACAGGCTGAAATTCAGAAAATGCTGGATGCAAGAATCATCTTTCCTATCCATCACAGTACTTGGGTAGCAAACATTGTGCCAGTACGCAAGAAGAACGGGAAATACGCATATGCGTAAATTTTCGAAATTTGAATTAGGCTTCCTTGAAAGACAACTACCCACTTCCTATAATGGATCAAGTTCTGCAAGCAGTAACTGGATCAGAGATGTTGTCCATGCTTGATGGTTTTTCAGGCTACAATCAGATTGAAGTTTCACCTGAAGATCAATTTAAAATAGCATTCACGACTCCCTGGGGTACGTTTGCCTACTGACGGGATGCCTTTTGGCCTAGGCAATGCTGGCACCACTTTTCAAATGGGCCATGGACACGGCATTCAAAGGTATGATGGGGAAAGTCATTGTCATTTATCTGGATGACTTAACCGTGTTCTCTAAACAACGAAATGATCATTGTGATCATTTGGAGCAAGTGTTGGCCAGGTGCCGAGAACATGGGATTTCCCTAAACCCAAAAAAGTCTGTTTTTGGAGTCACGGAAGGAAAGTTTCTAGGGCATGTGGTTAGCAAAGAAGGAACAAAGATAGATACCGAAAGAGTTAAGGCTATTCAGAGCCTTACTCTGCCTACAAGTAAGACTGGCGTTCATTCTTTCTTCGGAAAGGTGAACTTTCTCAGGCATTTTGTTCGACTTTGCTGAGAAGACTCATCATATATTGGACATGATGAAGGGGTCACCAACTTTCCGGTGGAGCGAGGAAGGAAAAAGGTCGTTTGAAGAAATAAAAGCTTCCGTTGCTCACTTTTGATCTGGTATGTCCCGATTTCTCCAAGGACTTTATCATGTATAGTTATGCATCTGAGCATACTGTGTCTGCCATCTTGATGCAAAAGAATTCGGAGGATGTTGAATCTCTGATTGCGTTCATGAGCTCTCCCCTCAAGCCTCACGAATTAAAAATGTCTCAATTGGAAAAGCATGCCTTCGCCGTTGTCAAAGCGGTCAAAAACTTCAAGGATTACATTTTAAATTCTCATACGGTGGTGTTGGTCCTGACATAGCAGTCAAATCAATTCTAACTCAACAGGAGTTAGGAAGCTTGTGAGGAAATTGGATTGCAAAGGTCCAGGAGTACGACCTGGATATAAAACCAACCAAGCTGGTAAGAGGCAAGGGCCTATGTCAGCTTATGGCTGAAAACAAAGATTCAGAAAGTCCTGAGGAAAAGGATGATTGTACCAATGAAACACAAAGTCAGCTGGAGAAAGCCCATTCTCTGCCTCTGGTCCTATTTGTTGCAACCAGTGATGAGTGGTATTCGACATTGCTTTCTTCCTCACCTACGGCGAATGTCCAGCTCACCTAACTATAAAGGAGAAGCACACTATAAAGCTCAGAGCAGCCAAATATGTCATCTGGGATGATGGCTTATACAAATGCGGGATAGATGGTGTCTTCTTGCGATGTGTCGATAAGCCACAGCAGGTAAAGTTACTTGAAAGTTTTCATAATTCAGCCTGTGGAGGCCATTTCTCCTCTTCCGTGATAGCACACAAGATCATTCGAGCTAGGTACTATTGGCCGACGCTTTTCCAAGATACAGCCACCTAGGTAGCAAAATGTGAACCTTGCCAGCAGTTCGTCGGCAAGCCCAAGTTGGCTGCTTTTCCCCTCAGGCCGGTCATTGTCAATGAACCATTCAGGCAATGGGGAATTGATTTTATTGGTGCACTCAATCCCCAATTGAGTGCCGGACATAGTTATGTCCTAACAGCAACAGATTACTTCACCAAGTGGGTGGAAGCCATACCTGTCAAACATGCCACTTCCGAGGTTGTTTGCAGTTTCATTAAAGAAAATATCATTGTCAGGTTTGGCATTCCCAACAAGATTGTTGCTGATAATGCTTCTAACTTCTCCTCACGAGAAGTTATTAGTTTTTGCTATGAATATGGGATAACTTTGGCTCACGCCTCAGATTATTACCCTCAGGGAAATGGTCAGGCAGAATCCAGTAACAAGAACTTGGTGACCATCATACGAAAACTGGTGGATGAAAATCAATGAATGTGGCACAAGTCTTTATACGACGCTTTGTGGGCAGATCGCATTACTCCCAAGAGGTCCCTCGGTATGTCACCTTTTCAAGTGTTATATGGCACTGATGCCGAGCTTCCCATTTCTGCTGAACTCCTGCTCTGCGCTTGGCACGAGCTATTGAAGATGAAACTTTCCAAAATTCTCTTGAAAAGAGGATCATGTATCGATGAGCTCGAAGAAAAGAGAGTAAGAGTGGTCGACAAGATCACCGAGCATCAGAATCAAGTCAAGAGACTATTCGATAAAAAAGCTAAGCAAAGGAATTTCCAGGTGGGAGACCTCATCCTTCTGTGGGACAAGCGAAGAGAGCCAAAAGGCATGCATGGAAAGTTTGATTCCCTATGGAGAGGACCTTTCAAGATCAAGCAGCTCAACGGAGAGAATAGTTTCTATCTCTCATATCTGGATGGAACCGAACTCCCGCTTCCCTACAATGGGTAGCATCTAAAAATTTTCAGGAAGTAGAGCTTGCTCTCTTCTTTGTACAGTTTGCTTTAGTTGTGTGTTTGTTTTTGTCGTGTGTTTGCTTTCATTTGTTGTGTGTTTCCTTTGTTCTCCCTCCGGTCGCCCTTGTTTTTACTCTCCATCCCAATGGATAGGCACATGAGATCCGGGATTCTCTACCCCGAGAGTTTGTTGGGGATAGTCCAGAAAGAGCCATTTGTTATCCCACAAAATTGACAAGGGCAATTTTACGGATAACCATACCAAAAATTTTGTTCCGATCCTCGTCGGGGATCTCTTGCGTTGTAACGTTGCAAAATCCCTTTCTAGAAATCTGGTTTTCCGAACTAAGCCATTTTGGCCCTTTTTGGTTGGGCACACATAGTAACCATGCAACATCAACTTTTGGTGCGCCCCCTTTAAATCCTTTGGCACATGGTTTTTCATGTCAACAGACCTTTTGGTGCACCTTGATATGTTGAGTCTTTCCTGCGTGCGCCGAGGCACATGTGCCTTCGTGTCAACAACACTTTTGTTGCACCACTTTTCGGTGTGCCAAAGGCGCACATATTCTTGTGTCAACATCACTTTCGGTGCGCCAAAGGCACACATAACTTCGTGTTGTCAGGTGCTTTGGTGCACCAAAGGCACATGCTTTCTTATGTCGACAATGCTTTCCATGCACCACTCGAAAAGTTGGTGGCACATTTATTACTTCCTCACCTATATATAGGTGCGTCTGTGTTGTCATTATCACCAATGCAAATCACGTGATATTTTCTCTGAGCCTGTCAGTACCTGCCCTGTCGCTTTCGATCACGCCGTGGACCCGTTTTCACGCTTTTTCATCGTTATATCCTGGTAAGAGGTCCTCACTCTTGTATTTTTGTGTTCTTTGGTTTTGCTTGGGTGTTGGCTGGTTTTGCTTGGTTGGTGGATCGTGTTTGTTTTTCCCCAACCTGTTGTTGTTCTTTCCATTTTCACCATGCTTTTTCCCCCCTCTTTCCAGATCTGCTGGGAAGGGGACTTTGTTCAAGTGTTGAACCCCTGAACCCATGAACCCCGCAAAATAACTCAACCATATGCATATCCCTCAGTGAAGAAATCATAGCTGGAAGAGGCTGTAATGTTGTTTTTCCTTGGCGCATCTGTCACCCCTGCAACATGATCAAAACCTGCGCCAATGGCGCACCCATCATGCCTGTTACATCAAGAGCATTTGCGCCCTCAAGGCGTGCCTCCTTTGCATGCAGATGCAAATGCTAACCTTGCGCCCTCTTTGGCACGCCAACCTCATTCGTTGCATCACATAAACATGCGCCTCTTTGGCGCACCCTGCATCTGTGCAACATCAGCTTAATCTGCGCCAAGTGCAAAGGAAACTATCAAGGCGCGGGCGCATCCATCCTTACAGCAACATCATGTTGTGTAGACCCTCTATGCGCCATGCCAATTTCTCTTAAAGCGAGCTAAATGCACATGTTACATAAACCCTATATGCGCCTTTGGCACACTAAGTCTCGTGCAACATGAGAAATCCATGCGCCATGGGTGCATCTGTCCCCATGTAACACAAAGTTTCCGTGCGCCTTTAAAAATGCATCCAAATGGCACAGCACACTTGTCCTTATATAGCAACACAAAATGCATTATGCGGTGTCCATGCACCATGCGCCCTTTGGCACCGATTTAACCCTTGCAACACCCTTTTCCTGTGCGCCTTACCTATTTAGCTCTGCAATTGCAATATCCATGCGCCATGCGCCCTGAGGCCTTTAAATTGCTAACTCTTTCTTCACAAGCATTTCGATGGAAAATCAAGCGCACGACTTTGCTTTCTCCCATTGCGTTTCTCGTCTTATTCTTGCAGATCAGCAATTAAAATCAAAAGAACATATGTCAACATCAAGCAAGAGACCCACCAAATCCAAAGGCAAGGCCAAGCTTACGAGAGGAAGAAATGAAATATAAATATCGAGGGTCAATGCCCGACTCCCGAGGTGCCAAGTGTGATCTGGACATTAGAGATTCGAGTGGGGCATATTGACATGGAGGAATTCTCGGTCAGGACTCAGAAGGTCACAAGAAGTCCATGGATGGACAAGCTGATAGGTAGTGCCCTCGCACTTCGTTGGAGGAGTCCGGTCAGCGCCGCCAACAATGAATTCATGATAGTGGTTTCCCGATCTTTCTACAACAAAGACACAAGATGTGTCGTGAATGAGAGAAGGGTGAGGTCGTAATCAACCTCACTACCCACCACTTTGAAATAATACTCGGCATCCCTCATCACCGGCACTTTGTGGCCGTCATCCAAGGCAGTGCATTAAGTCATAGGATGATAATGAAGATCGAAGTGCATGATGAATGAGGTCTATCTCAAGAATAAAAAGGTGGGGATGATTGGCCTTTTGCGGAAATTGAACCAAAGCTCCTAAGACAATTGAGGAAAGGATCAAGGAAAATCTGCGCAGAGACAGAGCATTGGTGCCGAATGAACGGGCTCATCTACCTCGGAGTCAATTTCACAACCTCTCCATTGGGTAACGCACCTCCTAGATCAAAACAGCAGCCTAAAGGCAAAGGAAAGGATAAAGAGGGTGAATCCAAAGACTACTAAGGAAGAAGCTCCAAAGCAACTCCTCCTTCGCCGCACTTAACAGTTGTAACTCCGGCTCCTCAGAGAGAAAGAAGCAGAAGAGGATGTTCCGATAGGCCCATCCACTCAGGATGTCAGCACTACTACAGCACTTGAGGTCCCTTCTGTCCCTTCTTCTTCTCCTCCTTCCCCCCTCAAGTGACTCAGTGACCATTCCTTTAGTTGTATCCTCTCCCCCTTCTTCCTTGTTCTTCTCGCTTCTTCATCCATCTTCTCTTCTCTCGCGGATCTGTCCCCCTCCATTTCTTCCCTCATCTCCGAGCTCCCTTCCCTTCCTATTTCTTCCCCTCCTACAATATCTATTCCTTCCGTGAGCACTTCTTCACCTCCCTCTCGATGCCGCCTCCAAGTGTCTCCACCTTTTCCCTTCTACTCCTGCAGCCTGCCCCTTCTCTGCTTCCGGCCCGTCTCCCATAAGTCCGGCTGGATCTCCCAAAGACTTAAGTCGCCAGAAAGGAAAGTTCCCATCGCAGCCGATGGAATTTTCCGTAATCCCGTCAAAGGGCAAAAATCGAAGCCTATCACACGCTTCTCTCGAGTGCTTCGGGAGAGCGGGTATTGAGATCGCATACCCTAATCCCCTCAAGGATAAAAAGGATCTATCTCCGACAGATTATACAGTGACTCAAGTCACAATGGGTACATCTTCTGAAAGCCTTCAGGAGAGGCCCTATCTGCAGTCGACGCCCTCTGCAAGAAGCTTCAAGAAGCTAAAGAAGAGAAAAGGCTATTGAAAGAGCAAAACAAACATCTGCTCCAAGCCTTACAGAAGATGGGCAGTGCACCTCCCACAACTACCGCCGAGACTCCTGTGCCTCTGAGCCAGGATAAAATTGATGAATATGCAAAGATCGGCGAGCAGGGCATGGCCGTTTCCGCTTGGAGGAGCCAGATCCTCAAAGACAGTGAAAAGTAATCGCCAAGTTCTCTGATTTATATCTGAACATCAACAAGGCAAACAAAGAGCTCCAAGCGTTAGCAGGACCCATATCAGAAGAGCTGGACCATGCTAGGCTACAGCATGAGACCTTTCAACAAATGTTCGACTGTATGGTCAAAGATTTGGTCAAGTTCGGCGTCTTCGGCCATCCCAGAGCCCTCAATAAAGTCATTTCCACTCTGGACTACCGGATGGATCAACTAGAGTTTGTCCTTGAAAAGATTGATAAGGTGAAGGAGGAAGCCCTGGACACGATGCACCAAATGGAACAAATTGTTCTCAACATGTCTCCAGGGTTGCTTACTCCTTCCTTTGCCTTAAGAAAAGTTGATGAAACCATTCAAATCTTCAAGGAGATCGTGTCACAAGGGCTCAGGCGAGAGGTCACTTTTGACACAGTCTTATCAATAACCTTTGGCTGGCCTGTCAGGATTTCATCAGTTCCTCATAGAAGCGGAGAAAGAATATTCCAAACTCCCAGAGAAGCTCATAGACGAGTGGGAGACTTGCGAGGCGATCAGCGAGCGACACAAGGATCCTTCCCAGGATCAACTAGAGCCCATGATCAGCAAGTTCATGGAATACCGCTCTCAATTCCACATCTCCTCACCGAGCAAAGCAAAGAAAAGCAGGATACTCCCTTTCGGCCGCAGGATGACGATGATGAATAGTGTCTTCTTCTTCTTCTTCTTCTTCTCTCTCTTCTTCGACTTTCTTTTTGTGAATATCTAAAGTATGTTGGCACAAACGATGACATCATCCATGTTGCACCATGGGATGATGTCATCCATCAAGTTGTCAAAAGTCAACATGACTTTGAGATATTTTGTAAATATCTTTGTAAATAGGTGGTTGGCTCCTTTTTGCCTTCTTTTCTCTCTTTCTTCTATAAATACCCCAATACTTGTTGTATTGTAAAAAAGGGGTGAATATCTTCGGATGAAAAATAGGAGAGAGGAGAAAAGACTTTGAGCTTTTTATAACAAAAGGAATTATTAATACAATATTTAGACTTTGTGCTGAATACGTGTGTTATTTGCATCAGATCTTTCTTATGTCAGATCTATGTGTTTATTTTGTTAAATCTACTTCTATTTTATTGTCATTTATTCATCATCGTATTGCTTTCCTCATTTATGCGAGTAGGTTTGGCTCTGTTTACTACCAATCCCAAAACATAAACCTTTCGACCTTTTCGCTTTGGAATTCATTTCTTTTCTTCCTTCGAGACTCTGCTCTTTCTTCATCTTCTCTTTCTTTCCTTTCTTTTCGCAATCGGAAATGCCCCTTTGGGATGAGATCCCAAACCCCGAAGGTAGAATTTGTGAGATTTGCATGATTCCTTTGGTAGAATAGCAATAAACCAGTTTCACTTTTTGACTCAAAGAGGGCTATGCCCCGCACTGCTGTTAGTTCGTTTATCCATATATCCGCCCAAGCGATAGATTTTCGGACCAACAGATTGGACGTTGCTTTGAGGCTATCATATCCTCTCAATGTATTTTGCATTGAATATCGGTTGGTCTCTTCGTAACCTAACTTTTGAAGGAAAGAGAAGGGGACTATGTTAACCACTTCCCCATCATCAATCATCACGCGGTTCACATAGTTTTATAAATTTGGACTTGTGAAAACAATTTTGGATCACCTCTATGAGTTATTTTAGCATCCGTGGGCATCTTACTGATGTCAAATATGAATCCAACATCTCTTTCAAGCTGCCCTAGAGGATAGACATCAAAGTCCATGTGGTTTATCTGTGCCTCTGGAGGAGGGGTGATGTTAATCAAATGGCCAAGACCTAGTGCTTCTAATAGAGCGGCTCTGTGAGTAGGGGAATTCTTCAACATATCTAAGAAAGAAATGTGAGAGAAGGTCTTGGTTAGATCACTAATCAAGTCATAATCTCTTATTGGCTTTCCTAATGTATCACGAATGTCATCTGATATAGTTGGGTAGATCGGGATTGGCTACAAATGATAATCTTTGGTTCTAGTGGCAGCATTAATCTAAGGTTCAATGTCCAAATCTACTAACCCCATAATTTTTTATTTTTGGTGACCATCCAAAAGAGGTGCCACTTGTGGGTTTCACAAAGTTTAGGCTTGCGATCATGGATCCCTATTACAATACCTTTGTTTGAACCATTAGGATCTATTCTACCATCCTTTGGATGCATGGGAAGAGGATCGTTAAATATTATGAGTGGTGTGTTTTGTGGAGATACCGGTCCCATGTAGGTGTTCTGAGTTGGCGTTGTTGGGTTTGTCAACAAATAATTGTCTTTGATCCTCTAGAAAATTTTGTAGAAACTTGTTACAATCGCAGCATGTTCTTGCATCATGCATGTGAACCCTATGGAAACCGCAATATAAATCAGGATCATAATCTCAAGGCCTTTGGTTTACGCCTTGTTGTGGTCCGAAATTATGGTTATTGTTCAGTTGTTGATTGTTATAGTTAAAATTTGGGAACCCTTTCCCTTGGTTTTGGAATTGGTTGGATACCCATATGGGTATTAGTTAGGGCCTTAGGTATGTGTTTGTCTTGATTGTTGAGGTTGTTGTTGTTGTTGTTTTTGTTGATGGTTAAAATCTACAGTGTTAACTGAGGGCAAGAATTTATTGTTTCTCTGATTGTTTCCATTGTTGTTGTTATTATTGGTAGTATTCGTATTGGGAGGACTAACAACATTAGGCTTCTTAGGCTGGTCAAGTAACTCCATCTATCATGACTCCATAGTTCTTATTAAGGACCTTGGGCCCTTGATTATTGTTTGTATTGTTGGAGTAACCGGGGTTATTTTTGTTAGGGGTGACTAACTTTCCATTTGCTCCATAAGTCTTACAACCACTATCAATGATTGCTTGGTCAATTCGAAGAGCACCCTCTAGTACCTCCTTAGAGCTCCTAAGTGGGAACTTTTGAACCTCTTCCTTTGTCTCTCTATTGAGAGAGTGGAGGAAAAAATCACAAAGCTCTATCTGATCCATATTTTCAGCACTTACAGAGGAGTAGAGAACCTTTCACCACCTTTGAATGAAGTGGGTTGTGGACTCATTTTGCTCTTGTTTGATATAAAGGAATTCCTTGATTCCTATTCTCAAAAAAAAAAAAATCATATCAAAAGCCTTAAAAATCGATACGAGTTGCTTGAAGGAGTGTATTGAAGCCTCGGTATCCTATAGTACCAATCAAGAGCAATACCTTCTAGCATCTTAGGGAAAATCTTCATAACAACTACATCCCATGGGAGCAGCTCTCGAATGGTTGTTGTGTAAGCTTTGATGTGGGCATTAGGATCACCCTCCCTTTAAATTTCAGAAGATCGGAAAGGGTCTTGGGAGCATGAATATCCAGATGGAGAAGTCTAGAGGCTCCTTAAGATATTCAAAATAGGTCCCCATTGCGTACATTTCCACCATTGAAGATCCTTGTTGAGGAGGTGGAGGCTACATCAATTTCTAAAATGGGATAGCGTAAACATTTTTTGGGGTGTATGGCATCCCTGCATTTGTCCATACGGACACAGGTAAGTGTACATATCACCCTACGAGATATTTAGAATACATGTGTACGTAGGGGGTTGATTACTTTGATATGGAATCGAAAGCACAAATCCAAGGAACATTGCATTTCAAATTTGGTATGATGTTTGAAAATGCACTTTTGGTGGTTCCTATTGTAGATATCCATATGTGACGTTAGGGGGCATACCCAAGGTGCCCATTCCAGTCAACAAATCTCCAAGGTTTAGGGCACCCGTATAAACTAGAGGATTTTATGCAGTAGGTATTTTTCCATAATTTTGTGGATAGGGAGAAGTTTTTGTTTTCCTGCGTATGAACTTTGAGCATTTTGGGCAAGCTCTAGCTCCTTGAATTTATCTACCAATGCCGAGATGATGTCACCTATTGATGGGGTGGTGCTTTTCTTAGGTGTTTGTTGTTGAACTCTTGGAGGTTGTTGAGGAGTGTGGTATCCTGCTATGAATTGTTCACTATGTTGCCACCCCTTGTTAGTAATATTTTTAGTTGGTGGAGGGGTAGCGTTATTTTTTTGGAGCAGAACATCACCTTGTCCTTGTAACCTATCAAAATTTTAGTTCATATTCTAGAAGCATTATTCACTCCTAGCATATCATGATAAGTATTCCTCATCTAGATGTGGGAGTTGGTTCGATTACATGCTAATGGGTTTCAAAACAATACCCGAGGAGATGAACTTGCTTCCCTAGTGAAATTCATGTTGTTTGAACTTGATTGTTCGTGAGGATATGTCTATGTGATCTGGTCAAGTTCCTCAATACATACAGAGGAACCAACATTGGTTCCCTAAAGAAGAGGGTTTTGAGAAGTTGAGCGGTTGTTTTCCCATGTTGAGAGTGAAGGTGATTGTTTTGGTATACATGTTTGGTAGTTATACATGTCAAAACCTAGGATGGGTCGATCATACTCATCGTATCCTAAAATATTTAGGGGTATAAGAATACCCGCATAATAAATGATGGATGAAGAAAGTGGAAACATTTAGAGACTATTTATTCACGTTGGGTTCACCAATTTGTACGAAAGAAAATCAACATGTGACCTTCTTCACACCCAACTTCCTGAGGTTGTGTCGAGACAGCCAGTGTAGAATAGAAATGGATGTGTGTGTGTCGGTGATGGATAATCTAATGAGGTATCCTTATATCTTCAACACATAATAATGGGATTTTTGAATCTAAGGAAAATAAATCTTTCCTAACTTTAAGTGATGTGATTGATCGATCTGATATGATAGCTACTTAGAGACTCCATTCAATATTGAGCTCTACCAAGATTCTATTCCTTTGGTTATTAAACACGCATAATTGACCTATGGGCACCTCGTATAGATTTCCAAAAAGGTCATGGAAGTAAGAATGAGAGGTGTAATGAAGCCGTAGGGACTATGGATGATTCTTGATCTAGTCCAGAAGGTCTTAGCCTAATCGGTTACTATGTTTAATAATGAAAGTTGTGCAATGATATCGGGTGGAAGTGGTGATGATCTAAATATTGATGCACAAAACTAGTTTCGATATCTAATTGGTTAGTAGGCTCATTGGGTTATGGGACCTGAGGATCAAAACTGAAAACTTGTGGAGGTTGTGGTCATGTTATGGTCATGCGCGTAATCAAACCCTATTTTAGGAGTAGTCCAATAATCGTAGGCTTGATTAGTAGCGATGTTTAGCGTGTTTAGTTGTTCTATTTTCTCATAGAATGTAGCAGGTGTGCATAAGACTATCAAATGTAAACTTGTATCAATATCTATTATCAACTCCAACCCATTGGGTTGTGGGACCAAAGGATCACAACCGTACATCTTTTCTTGTTGTGGGTCATTGATGGTCATACAGAATGAAATTGAAATGATCTGATAAAACAAACTAACTATAAAAGGAAATCTAATCTATGTTTTTGGCATTTTCACAATATATCAGAGCAAAACAATGAAAGAAAACTAATCTAATAAAAGTAAATGTTTTTGATCTTTTCTAGTTTTTAAACAATGCATTCTAATCTAATAAACAAACTAAAGATAAGTAATCAGCCAGATGTAGTTGGTTACTTGTGTGAATATGTGAATCTAAATCTAAAACAAATAACCTAATCTAATCAAAACCCTTCAAACCCTACCTGGAGGTGAATAACAAACCATGACCCTCAAAGATCTATTATTCCCCAAAACTTCCCGATAATGTCAAAGATCAAACTTTATAATGATTTGATCTACTTGGAATTGCCTAATCAATATAAATGAATAATTTTTCTATTCTATTTGATATGTAATTGAAACTAATGATTCAAAATTGACAATTTGGCAAATGAAGCAAACAAACAAGTAATTCCAACCTAGATAAACAAAAGCTTTGGAAAATCCAGTTGTATCTATGTATTTCCCTCAATTTGTTCATTTCTTTCTTTGTGTGTTCATATGAGTCCAAGGAATTGGGAATGCGAACAGTAGTAGAAGAAGACTTTTGAGTAAGTGGAAGATTGAAGGCGATCAGTTGTAATGTAAGTAGAAGAGAGATAGTATAAGATATATGAGCTTGGCTATGTAATTACTAGCAGGATTGTGGTAGCAATAATATGTAAGATACACAAAAAAATTTAGGCCTTTTTCTTGAATACAAGCATGGAATATATAGGAAGAGGGGCTGGGATGTTCCTTCATGCTCAAGGCAAGAAGAGGCAGTTCAACTAATTAAATCTATTTAAAAATAGAAGATGGAAGGAGAACCAAGCAATCAAAACTATTTTTAGACAATTTGGCTCATGGATGCATCCTAAAAGTGAATTTAAGTGAAGCATCATATGTTAAAAACACACATGATAGAATCTAGAAAAAGCGGGCGGGACCACCACCCTACAGGCGGTGATTTAGAACCGCCATCCAAGCGGGAGTAACGGTCATGGCACTAAAGGCCAAAACAAGCACAAAAGGAAGCAATAAGCTAAAAAAGTGTGGGAAGGCTAAGTAAGGATATATAAGCTACAAATATACACTGTGAATGGGTTTTAGAGCTTGAACACCTTCTGAAAGGACCTAAATCATCATTGGGGATTTTTGTAACTATTTTCTGATAATGTAGCACATGTAATTTTGGGTTTATATAGTAGTCAAATTTATTTCTCCATCTTTCGGAAGAGCGAAGGGGTTAGAGGTAGTGAGCTCTGGGGCCTCCTCCAAGATCACTTTAGGTATAAATTTCCCTTTCTTCTTAGGGGTGATTTAAGGATTTTTTGATTTAGCTTGTGGCTTAGTAGGGCAAGCAAGGGCTCTGTGGCCTATGCTTTTGTAGATTGAGTAAGCTTGTGGGACATATTCATATTCAATGGGTTGTGTCCAAACTCCAAAATTTGAGAGCAGATCAATGGATTTTGGGAGTGGGCTACTAACATCAGCATTAACATAGAAACACACATGAATAAATCTAGTTTTGGCCTTAGTGGCATGATCTATGGTGATGAGAGAGCCCATGGAAAGAGCAATACCTTCAATGATTTTTGATCCCAAAACTCCGAGAGGAAGGCTGTGATGATGCACCCATATTGGAGCATGATTCATTGTTTCAGTTAGCTGATTAAATCTAGGAGTCCATTTACGCATGTAAAAATCTCACCTACCAAAAAACCAAGGACCTCCAATAAGAGCCCGTGTGAAATATTCTTTGAGGCTAAAGGGAAAGATAATGAATCCATTTGGCATGGTAGCAATCTCTAAGGAACCACAGGGGGCCCATTTTAGGCATGCCCATTTTTTAATGTCTTCTAGAGGGGGTTAGGGACCCATCATCTTGCCGACAAGAGATATATCTCTAGATGTGGTAGCCACTACCATGATGTGAGAAGGAATTTGTAGATAAATTGTCCCTTCATGCAAGATAGATGACAACTTCTCTATATGGGGGTAGCGGAGGGCCCAGCCACCATGTTTTTCCATGCCTCATTCGAGGGTGAGGTGATAGGCCACCTAAGCCAGTAGGTGGGGACTCAGGTCCGAAGGAGGGTCAAGCATCCAGTAGGAGGTCGCAAGAAATTTAAAATCGTGAGTGGTAAAACCCAACTTGCTGTGAGTTTGTTAGAACGATGGGTAAGTTGTAAATTTTTGCATCTTGATTGCTTAAGATAGAAATTATTTAGGTCCAGTTTGGTCACCAAGTTGAGAGGTTCTTAAAACTAGTAGGTGAGGATAAGGACCGATTTGATGAGTGATGGTGGCGAGGCCATGTGGTGGCTCGAGGACCCACTAAGTGGACCTCTCAAAAATTCCAAATCCATAAAATCTTCACCTACCATGTGTTAGAATGAGAGGGAAAAAAATAATGTGATAGAAACTATAGTGTAATTGAAAAATTCAAATTACATTAATATCATGGCGAGACGGGTCCCCTTTTGAAATAAAATTGGACCCCACTATTAAATCCCTTTTTTTACACATGCACGAAAAAGACCGATGAACTAAATCCAACACATCCAAGTCAATGTTTACCTCAGCCAACTCCAAAATTCACAAATAAGCTTTGTGCCACGAGCCAAGATATGGTAGACATGTGTTTTCCTATTGACGGTTTGACCCAAACTTTGACTAGTAATAACTTGAGCATACATTGTATGTTTCACATGTTTCAATAGTTGTCAAAAAGATAACAATGTGATCTTCTAAATTATACTAGTTCAAAGAGAACTTGGGAACATCTAAATCCCAAAAATATCCTTGGATATGAATTAATAATGTTGGTTGAATCGGGAGTACACACGATTTTATCAATAAAAAGTTGGTGGCACATATGAACTATTTTATTTTTGATGCTCAATAATTTCATGTCATGATTACAATTATTGCATGGCTGAATTGACTAAGTACATGTCACACACGAGGATATAGGTCACGCGCGTAAGATAGGCATGAAAGGGCATGCATAGGTAGAATGGATAGACGCGGAGGTTTTCACTTGAGTAGAAATACTTTAGGACTTAGCTGATTTTATGCACCATGGGCTAATAATAGAAAGTTCGAGTTAGAGTACCGACCAAGAAATGATTCAGAACTAGAGAAAAGAAAAGAGACGAAAGCAACCAATGAAAGTCTATTTTTGGGGGAAATACATGCAAATCAAAGATGAAATGACATACATGGATCGAGCTAATAGCATCAAAGTAGGTTCTATGTATAGGATAGTCTATTAGTAGTAATGGTTGTAAACACATGCACGCTTGTGGCTATTTTTGGATGTAACACATGTTGGCTATTTTCAGCATGCAAATCTATTATTAGGAGAGTGCATGGGTGGTTAAGAATAAGTCATATATATATATATATATATATATATATATATATATAGTACACCATAGTTTTGGTACCATTAACAAGAGTTACCAGTCCTTAGTTATTAGCTCTTGAAGTCTATTATGGTCTAGGGTTTTATGTTTGTACATGTTTCAAGTTAATTCATCGACATGTATTCAACTTATGTTGTGTAATAATTTAATATAATGGATTATGGAGGATGGATTATGATCATTGACGTGTCTAAATATGGTGAATTCATGGTGTAATTGGTATTAATTGTTATATGATCTATTATGTTCCCGAATATGTGTGTTTCCAATTAAACGTATGTAATGAGTTATTATGATCTCGTAAACTTTCTACTTTGGAAATTTTTCACAAAAATCACAATTATCTTTGTTGTTATACTTTCAAATATAAAATGACAGTTGAGCTAGTGATTGAATTGTTTATGCCTTAGAATCTAGAATTTTTAAAGAGAAATGAATTAACACACACATACACTAGGGATTTTTATCCTAGAAACCCCCTGTGAGAGGAAAACTAGTAAAGAAGGGAAAACAACTCTTTCTTCCCTTTTTGATTTATTTGCAAATCAAAATATGAGAGATATAGACTTTACAATAAGTGAGAAAATAAATTGACAATATCTCACACTTCCTCCCAGCCTACTTGACTATTATATTCTCAATCTCTTTCTTCTACAAACTCAAATTCCAAAGACTTAGAACTCTTACACTTACTCCCAAGAAGTCTCTTTCTTTCGATGATCCATCCCTTTGTTCCTCCTAAGTATTTATAGCCTTCTCCATTTCCTCCCATGTCTTTGGAGAATGGGAAATGTCTCAAAAGTAAAGGGACATGGTCAAACATCCAAATTCATGTCCATTCATGCTCCATTTATTTTTCTATCCAAAAGTGATAGGACCACCACCCTATATATAGGCGGCAAGTCCATAAGACTACAACCCTGGTTGGGTAGTGGTTACAAGATCGTCACCGGAGTTGGGAAGCGGTTCTGTAGTAATAGCCACTCTGCACATAGCAAGTGGTTCTATTATAATGCAAACAACCTCATTTTCTCCATTTTTCTTCTTTGGTGCTTATTGATTTGATGAACTAGGGTTATTTTAGATCCCTATGGATCATATTATGATTGAATGAGTACTTAGTATGTTATTATAGATTTTTATGCTAACATATTGTTAAAAAATACAAAGGAGGGACTTATTAGTTACTTTCACTTTGGGTGAGCATTCGAGATCAATCTGGATGAGGTGCTAGAGCACATAGCATTTAGGTGAAATAAAAGACTACATTTTGGTTCCATTGTCGGGACCTCTTTTTGAATTGTCTGTCAGGATGGTGTATACAGATGGCATACATGGTACAATATTAGATGTCTCTCTTTTTACTAGAGTATAGAGGTATTGAATATGTAGTAGAGCATGTGCATAAGCATGAACTAATATAGCACACTAAGTGAATTACAGCCTTCAAATAGAAAGGCGAGTCGATTTTCTACTACACTGCAAGGGCATGCACATAGTTGGTATAGGAAATATTATCCACATCAGACTATGGTAGATTATAATGCTTTATGCACTATGTTTTGGAAAATTTTACATCCTAGAATTTGAACAAAGAAAGCATCAACATGCTCAAGGATATCAAACAGTGATTATTTGAAAGCATGAGGGGGTGGGACATGTGTTTTAATACCATGTTGTCTAAGTTGTCTTATGATATTCATCCTAGTCAACATGCACAATGGTTCGTTGGAGGATTGTTGACTCTATTTTGAAGAGAACTATCTCATAAGACATATGTGGATCCACATGAGGCATTGGAAACCACTTTGTGCGTTGAGGCACTTGGAAGTGTTGATATTGGAGTGAGCCCATTTTTAGAGGTATAGATCAAAGCCATGGAAAATTATTTGGAGAATCTTTCTAAAAACTTAGCACACGAGACACACAGTGGCATATGGTGCACTAATTTTTAAGTTGAGGTACATACTAAGGATAGTGTTCTACGCAAATGTGTTTGCACGATGTTACTAGATTATGAAGTTTTCCACTTGGAACATGATGTTCAGAACTACCCTCTTTTAAAGCGCTCCATTCAGAATAATGTATCCATATATTGTAATATTTTTCATGCCCATACCCACAACACTATTGATTTATGATTGATTGATCATATCCATGAAGCCATTGAAATAGGAGTGCGCCAGACTAGTGTGGCGAGTGGATTAAAAGAGCAAGAAGGAAAACATAATGAAGGGTGTAATAATGGAGATAATAGAAATGGAGGATATCATGGATGAGGTTGGGGTTGTGGTGGTAGAGGCAGGTTTTCTCGAGGAACTTGTTACACATGTGGATCCTCTGATTATTACCAACAAGATTACCCATAATACATCTTGTTCATGGTGTGGGAAGTAGCATAAGTTAGAGGATTTCATATCTATATGATCACATGAGTAAAAACAAGAAGAAGGACAAGGGTGTGGGAATGATCAAGGTACAATGCGTGAATTTTGATCAATGGATGATTCCTAAGAAGATGATTGATCCATAATTGTAACCCATTTTGGTTACAATGCACGTTGAGGCAACACACATGAAAACCCCTCAAAGTTAAGCCTCTCATTACTTGGGAGGAAGTGATACATGCTAAGTACCCAGATGTGGTATACCAAAATGAATTCTACCAAGAGATTATGGGATTCATTAGAGATCTACATGGTGAAATACAATGCTTAAAAGAGTGAGCATGTGAGAGAGAATGGGAAAATCATGTTCAGCTCCTACAGAAAGATGTGGATGACCTGGAAGAGGTATGTAAGATGTTGCGCTAGGATAATATTATTCCACTACTAGGGGAATGGCTTTATGAAAATTTATCACGCACTAGAGTTAAGAGTGAGAGGAAGATACTTCTTGAAAATCTACCACCTCATGACCATGAATTTGACACAAATATCACACTTGATGCGGTAATTGATGGTTGGTTAGTAATTAATATCTTGATAGATATAGACACTGAGGTAAATGTGCTCACTCTGGAAATATGGAATCAAATGGGGAGGCCTACATTGTAGCCATCTTTAAATGTGTTATATATGGAAAACAAAACTAAGGCTATGCCTATTGGGGTACTAAAGGATACATCCATTATCATTTAGGGAGCCAAGTTTATGAATACTTTGAGGTGTCAGAGCTTTCCAAAGCAAACAACTTTCTGCATTACTTAGATGACCTTGGTGTTATGTGAACAATGTTGATTTTCATTTTAACAAGAGATACATCAATTTTGAGAATAAATATGAGTGCATGATTATACCCATGTTTGAAAAGAAGGTGGGCCTTATGTTGAGCCCTTGAGTGAAGAGGATCTTAATCAAATCTATGCACAGATGGTGCATGATCCAAGAGAATGTAGAATCATTAAAAGAAGACGTACTTTAGTGGGAAGACTCATATTCTGTAAGTGACACTACTAGTATTGCTTGTGATAACTAGGCTCATGGCACGTAAAAGATGGTCTAGTGCTAAATAAAGGGTCAAGTCAGAGGATAATCAGGTTGTGTATGGTGAGGCATTTAGGCTCACTCAGTACCAAGAGATACATTGGTGAAGGAAAGCTTAATACATTCTTATGTACCATGGATACTCATTGGTCGAATGAAGGAGATAGAAGAAACATGTTATTCTATAATTTGTGTCGAATAACAACACTCTGGAAGGAAACACATAGAGATAACCTCTTTGGAATGGCAAGAAGTGAGAATCACCTTTTCCACCAAGTTTACTCATATCAATGTACCTATGCACATATGTGAATTTCATGGTAAGACTTCAGCTTCCCATCATGTCCATACTTATGAGAGGTTATGGATACAGGGCAAGAGGATTTACCACCATCCTTATGGGTACATAAATTTTGTGTGGTGGTGCACACACTGGTATGTTCATGTTGAGCTAAAAAGGGAGATTGCAAACTGGAAAGAGATGACTGCAGGTATGATTCAAACTTTTGATTACTTTTCTACTAAGCCTCCAGTCCATGAATCACATCACATGGGGGATAGAGCAGAAGGAGGAAGAGATCATGATAGAGCTAGTGGGAGAATATGATTTTGAGGTGCACCTTGATCTTGAGGAGATAAAGAGGTACAATGGGTCATGCCTAGAAAGAGAAAGAGAAAGGAAAAGCTAGTGTACATGATTGATGATGAGGAAGTAGACCACCTAGATGTTATCCACATTTAAGGTGCACATGAGGTAATATATTTTTTCGATGAGAAGGCACACATGTACCATGCCCCCATGAAAATAAATAAGGTGAATATTGGCACAAAGGATGAGCCTAAGGAAGAAATCATTGGGAATTACTAGTAGAAGAAAGAAGTAGCCAAGGTAATTTATCTCTTCGCATGACTTTCATGATCTCTTTTCAAGAGGGTAACATGAATTAAAATGTGTACATCTTTCCTTAGGTGAGATGAAGATAAATTTAAAAGAAGGCACACATCCGATTAGGAAGAGGCCTTATAGGATGAATCCTAACATACGTGTGTGAAGGTGAAGGAAGAAATTGATAAGATGCTCAAGTTTGTAATTATTGAGCTTATTGAGGAATTTGAGTGGGTAAGCCCCATAGTGATAAGATCAAGAAGGATGGGGATGAGGATCATGTGGAACTATAAAGAATTGAATGCTTCATGTGTTATAGATCCCTTTCCCACACCTTTTACGAGAGGAATTTTTGAAGAGCATAGCAATTGGGTTCTAGATATATTATTTTACATATGGTTTCTCAAGCTATCACTAGGTGTGCATCAAAAGAAGATTAGGAGAAGAAAAATTTCACCACCGAGTGGGGAAAGTTTTCTATATATAATTATTCCTTTTGGATTGAAAATGTGCACAGTACGAGTATTCTCTCATATTTTTGTGCAAGCATTTAGGATTTTATTCACAAGTTCTTGCAAGTGTATTTGGATGATTATATGTCGTATGTCTTAGTCAAGGATCATTATGATAATCTCAATGTTTATGTTTGAGAGGTGTAGGTAGTTGAGCATCTCTTTGAACTTTAAAATATTTATTTTTGTTGCACCTTTGGAACTCTACTTGGGCACATTATTTATAAGGAGGGATTGTTGATAGAACCAACTAAGATAGTTGTCATCTTGGGTTTGAAAGAGCCTACCAATCAGAGTGAAGTGCATGTATTTTCTTGACATACTAGTTACTACCAGAAGTTTATCAAGGGATATACAAAGATTGTTGTGCCCCTCAAAGAGTTACTCAAAGCTAAAGGAAAATTTTATTGGGGTGGCATGCAATATTACGCATTTGAGACATTAAAGGAAAGGTTAACTACTACCCCTATTTTGTGATTTCCCTCATCATGGAAGACCATTTGATGTGCATGTTGATGCATCTGGCATGGAAATTGGTGCAGTTTTTGTGCAACCAAGAGAAGGGATTATGGATCATCCTATTTACTTTGCAAGTAGGAAGTTGACATTGTGGAGTAGAATACAACACTACCATAGAGCATGAGGATTTTTATGATTTACGTACTTCACAAGTTTTGGCAATACTTATTGGCTACTCCATTTATTTTCTATACAGATCATATGGCATTGAAGTACTTGGTCAACAAACTTGTTTTACAAGGGCACATTGGTAAATTGATACTTCTTTTTCAAGAATTTCACTTCACAATTGTTTTCAAGCCAGAGAGAAAAATCTAGGGCACGACCATCTAAGCAAGGATTAATTCTAGCAAGGATGCACTAAGTATTAAAGATACTATGCTCGATGTGTAGTTATTTAGATTGAACCACGTGCCCACGGATGTAGAAAACATCATTGCTTTTTTGCAACATTGGAATGGAACCGAGAGGAATGAAAACTCTACATAAGAAGTAACTTTTTATACACATGGCACCTTATTAGTTAATTGGAGGATATTTATATAAAATGGGCAAGAGATGAGGTCTTACGCCGGTGTGTTTTAGAGAATGAGTGTGAGGCTATTATGAATAGGTCTCATTGGCGGTATAGCAGAGGAAATTATATAGTAGGTGATTTTACAACACGCAAAATCCTCATGGTTGGCCTTTGGTGGGAGACATTGTATAAGGATACCAAGGAATATGTAAAAGCATGTGATCATTGTCAACACCTTGGAAATCTTGGCTATCCACTTGAGACCACAAGTGAAATCTTTTGAGAAGTGGGATATTGAATTTATAGGACCTATTGCCCCACTCGTGCATATGGGGACTAGTGTGCACTACATTATTACTTGTGCAAACTATCGAACATGGTGGTAGAGGCTACACCTACAAAGAATTGTACTACAACCATGGCAAACAGTAAGATTTCTTTGGAAGAACATTATTATCATGTATGGCTACCCATTAAGATTTACAAGTGATAGAGGAACTCATTTCTTGAATTAGACCATCAAAATTCTGGTTAGTATAATTTTTAGTAGCACACCATAAAACTAATCCTTATCACCCTCAAGATAATGGGCGTGTAGAATCTTTCAAAAAAATTGGGACAGACATTGACAAATATATGTGATGTTGGAAGAAAATATTGGGATGATAAAGTGTCAGTTGTACTTTGGGATTATAGGACCACTTATAAAAGATTGAATAAGGCCACACCTTTTCAGTTGGTGTTTAAACATGGAAGCAATCCTCCCAAAGTGGAATTCATGTTACCATCCCTATGTATTACACGTGCATGTGGATTAGATGATGAACAATCTATAGAAGAGTGCATTGATAAACTAATATAGTTAGATGAGAGGCATGCCATTACATGTTGGATCTAGAAGACTAAGAAGGAAAGATAGAAATCATGGCATGATAGGAATATTAAGAACAAAACATTTACAGTTGGCAAGATGGTCCTTCTCTATGACTCCAAATTTTGTGCCACCCAGGGAAATTGAAAGTGCATTGGTTGGGACCTTTTATAGTAACCAATATACTTGAATCATGTGCATGTCATTCATGCTGTACTAGATGACACTATGATGCCCAATTACTTCAATGGGAGTAGGTTGAATCCCTACTATAAATAAATCTTCTTGGTGTTTATAATAAGGCAAAGTATTTCCATTTAGATTAGATTTCCTTTCATGTGTTTCTTTCCATTTATTTGCTTTTTTTGTTTTTTTTTTTTTTTTTTGTTGTAATAAGTGCACTTGCATTAAGAAGTTGATTACAATGTATTAATTTCATACATAGAGGAATCACACATCATTTTAGTGTGGAGTGAACTAGGTGCAAGTGAGAAAAAATAAAACCATTGGTGTTGAGAGTTATATACATGTTGGTGCATTTAGGAAGGACAAAAAGGTACATATGTGTTAAGTAAGGATGCTCTCGAAAGATGCATAGAATAGAAAAGTGTTATAGGTGCTAAGGTTGATGGTGCTCATAAGGAAATTACTCACAATGGAGACCACTTGTAAAAAGGGTCGTGTAGTGTAACATGAGGTAGGCAAAGCATTATTAACTACTTAGTTTATGGCATAGAGGATTATGTATTCAAAAGTATAGGGAGGCACACACAAGGAGGTCTACAACATGGTAAGTAGTGATCAAACTAGAAGGTTACGAATGTTGCTTGAGAAAGGGAGAAAATGGATAAAGAAAAAGGTAAAAAAACATGTTTTAAATTTGGGAAACTCTTTAAAAATTTAACAAGCAAGTGTTTTAAAAAGTTATAAAAATTAAGGTGATGGAATTTTAAAGTAAGGAAAAGTTATAAAAGGGGGAAAATCGAGTCATTTTCTACCTTTCATCTGATAATATTTGAGAAATTGAGCTATCGAGTGATCTATGGCGATAGAGAAAACAAACCATAGACTTTGTGCATGGGAAGTGTTTTGTGTGATCCTTTTGGAAGGAAGGAATTTTGAGTCAAGGATTGAGTATAAGACTAGGGCATGAGTAGAAGGGTTTTGTGGAATTTAAAAAGCTATGGTTCACAACACTTGGGTATTGAGGTGAAACTAAAAGTTTTGGAATAGGATATATAAGGCACAAGTTTGCAAGAAACATGACACCAAAAAGTGTGACTACTTCATCACCAAGAGGGAGAAAAAGGCTTGAACTAAAAGGGTTGAAGTCGAGGACCCATTAGAGGAGATATACTTAGAGATTTAGTACCCCGGTGTGCTTAGGGTCTAGACATGGAATTCACAGCTCCCAAAATGTAAAATTAATGAATTAAATCATAGGGCTTTAAGCCATTAAGTGACCTTGAAGGTGGACATATTACAAGAGCTATCATAAAAGAATGAAGGGGGGCAGGTACTGGTTGACGACTCAATGAGGAGAATCCTAGAGAAATTAGGGGTCCTCCAGTTATTTGAATTACCCTTCTTCATAAAACCCATGCATTTATTTTAGTGGATCATGTCTAGGGTACATGAGGATTATTTTTATTTCATGGGCTGAAGAATGAGGATCAGCCCAACTTATTGATGATAGGTTAAATAGGAACTGTCTGCTATAGGGATACGAGGTACAAGGAAGACATGGAACTGGACCTATGTGTCGATGCCAAGATTGATGAGTTTTACAATTACAGTATGATAAGGGAGGAAGGTCCATGAGCATTGACAAACTCAAAGAACCCATGACTAGGTTGTAGTCAAGCTCGTAAGCTACAAATTAGGTGCCTATGAGAGATGGATTGATGTGAATAAGAAGTACTTATACATTGCGCACAAGATGGCTCACAAAACACAATATAATATAGCACAGTATGTCACCAATGGGATGATAGAGGATACCAAGTCACATAACGAAGAGGTAGAAAAAAATATTTGGGGCTCAATCCTCCTACTAACTATTTTTTGGGAAATTAGAGTCCCACACGGACCGAGATGAGAACATGTGGGTTCACCCACCAGTGAATAAGTCCCATGCACTTTAGTTTGTAATATATACCTATGATGGCACAATCACCAATGTGTATAAAGGTAGGTTATACGACAAGTGGTATAATAGGATGTGCGTTGCGTTTGAGAATGAATGGCACATTTCACCAAAATTTCTAGTAGAGGTTAGAGAATAGGAAAATTTTGCGGTAATGTAACACTCTGAGTCTTGCACATGCGATTCAAGATGTCGAGAGAGAAATGAGCCCTTGGTGCAAATTACCATTTGCATTAATGCCAAATATTTCAAGTGCACGGAAAACCTGAATAAAGGACACACGTAATTGAAATTTTATGTTGATAAGGTGGACTCTAATTGGAACACTTTATACTCCACCTATAGTTATGATTATAGCCCCGCATATTTGAAGACTCTAGAGTCATATTATTTGGACCTACACCCCCGGTTAAATGTCACAATAAAGTATATGATACACAAATTTTTTATCATTTTAAGACTAAAAACCTATGGTGGAATAGAGATGGAGGTTACATACACTTTCCTTCCATAGCTAAGGAGAACTATTGTGCCACCACTCAAGAGAATGCACAAAGAATCTCCTGAGGAAGAAGAAGAAGAGGAGGGTGAACTTGATCACTTGTGAATATAGAAAGCATATCATAGAAGAAGGAGATAGGGTGATGGCATAAGGACTTCTCATCCACCAAAGGCCAATATAGAAAAGATAAAGGTCAAGCACACAATGGAGCGCAGGTGGTTTCAACAAAGAGGAAGATCTAGTGACAAAGTGAAGGATGAAACCTTGTTGGAAGATTTGGAGTGCAAATGGGCCAAGTAAGAGAAAAGGAAGGTGGTGCATACATAGAAAGGTTCTAACCCAGAGAAGAAAGTGCCTAGCCAAAAATATGAGGAGTATTTCAGAGTCCACAAAAGGAGAAGTCAACCATACGTAAGGAAGCACGAGAGGAGAAAAAGGGGTGGATGATGCCTATGTTATAAGAGAAGATAAGGGCATGGAAGGTGGAACTAGCACATGCCCCTTCACTCCAAGGAAGTAGAGGACAAAGGCAACGGAATTCAAAAAGGTGGACACCCGATTGCATCTATCGGACCCGGCTGATGATGCCAAATTATCACCACATATGGACTTTGTGGATGACCCTACAAAGGTCTTGAGGGGCATGATTCTAGAGCACAAGTATTACGAGATAAATTATACATTTGGGACTTAATGCATAAAAATGGAGGGGTCTCGCACACTAGGAAGATGTTATCATGGAATTTTCATACAAATTGAGGAGCCTAAGTTTGAAGTAAGTAATAATTCCCTCAGTATTATAGAGCTGAAAAATGATCCTAGGAAGAAATATAAGAAGGTTGATCCTATTTATTTGATAGATGAGAAGGCATGTAATGCCTTAAATAAAATCACTATGGATGTTACATGCAGAAATTTATATTATCATCATTACAATGATTGTGATGGTAGTGGATAAAAAAGATAAAGAGTGTGAGATTGAGAATCTTAAAAAGGATATCCAGGGAGAGCATAAGTGCACCAAAGAAGCTTATGACATGGGGCGCATTAGTGAAGCAGAGATTTAGGCACATGCAGGTGCCATGGGATAATTGAATCAATGATGCATGGGAGAGCTTCGGACCTTGGTGAGCCGAGGTGAGGTGAGATTATAAGGATGATATGGAGTACCTTGAGGACCTCGTGGGGATGCTTCTTGTGAATATTAAAAGCAGCACAAGACCTATAGCTAAAGAAGTGGCTAGGAAAAGGAAGCAAATAAAGTAGTTGTTGAGGCCAGAGATAACCGAACTTGAGGATCTATTCACGCAACTCAAGGAGGCAAGTAGTAAATCTAACTTGGATTTTAATAGGTGTCAAAAGTGTGACCCTATCCTTATCACAAGGGTAAGTAATGAAGAAGCATAACTTAAGGTTATACATGGAAATACATTGAAAAACAAGATTGAGTGCACTAAGCTTATGGAAAATTTGTCGAGAAAGCAAAAAGAGTTGATTAAGGCCAAAATCGATAAGATAGAGCTCAGATAAAACTTTTAGAACATGGTGCTAGATCACATGGATATGATCGAAGGAGTGTTCACAAAGTTAATTGTGGTTATCCAAGAACTTAAGAGTAGAGTTAAATATTTGAAACCCGACCAATTGTCGAGGATTGTAGAGGTGACACCTAAGAAAGCATTGGAAGAACTCAATGAGTGGAAGAAATTGGAGGGTGAGTTAAATGTTGACTTCTCATAACTTATTAAACAACTTGAGGCCTGATTTTACTTTTATATAGGTGGGATGATTATGTATTGAATTTTTATTATTTCATATATATTCCTAAGTGAAACAAGTTGGAAAAATCATTTCCGAGGAAGGCAATCCAAATTAGTGTGGCGTAATGTTGCACATGCTGAATTCCGAATTGACTAATATATGTCGCATGCGAGGATATAGGGCACTGCGAGGTAGGTGTGAAGGGGCATGCACATGTAGAATGGGATAGCATGTGGAGGTTCACACCTAAGTAGAAAGACTTTAGGACTTGGTTGATTTCATGTACCATGGGCTAAAAATAGAAAGGTAGAGTTAGAGTGTCAATCAAGAAATGATTCAAAACTAGATAAAATCAAGGAGACATGATAGCCAAGGAAAGTATATT
This sequence comes from Taxus wallichiana var. yunnanensis, assembly GCA_018340775.1. NCBI lineage: Eukaryota > Viridiplantae > Streptophyta > Pinopsida > Cupressales > Taxaceae > Taxus > Taxus wallichiana. The sequence goes on from CM031237.1 coordinate 563,540,663, forward strand.
TTTGGGGAAAATCACATGTACATCAAAGATGAAAGGACATGCATAGATCGAGATAATAATAGCATCAAAGTAGGTTCTATTTATAGGATAGTCTATTATTAGCAACGGTTGTAAACGCATGCACATGTGTGGATATTTTTGATGTAATGCATGTTGGCTATTTTGAGCATGCAGTCTATTATTAGGAGAGTACATGGGTGGTGAAGGGAAATTCACCACCCCTATATATATTTGTTGTATGCCATATTTTGGTACCATTACCGAGAGTTAGCAATCCTTAGTTATAGTTATCGAGTCTGTTATGGTCTAAGGTTTGATTTTTGCATATGTTCCAAGCATATTGATCAACATGTATTTAGATTTTGTTGTGTAATAATTTAATATAATAGATTATGGAGGATGGATTATGATAATTGATGTGTCTGAATATGGTGAATTCATGGTGTAATTGGTATTACTTGTTATCTAATCCGTTATGTTCTTGAATATGTGTGTTTCCAATTAAATGTATGAAATGAGTTATTATGATTGAGTGAGTACTTGGTATGGTATTTTGATATGTATGCTAACATCTTGTCAATAAAATACAAATTAGGAATCTAGTAGTTGTGTGTGCTTCGGGCGAGCATTTAGATCTGTTTGGATGAGGTGTCATTGCACATAGCATTTATGTGAAATAAAAGACTACAATCGTTGGGGTACAAGCGATTATTTAGAGATATTCCAAAGTATTAAACATAAAATGGGAGACTATAAGTGTGATTCCCTATATTGTTTATTACCATAGGTGGATTAGATATTATTTTGGGATTCAATTGGCTCACAACCTTGGGCACACTTGAAATGAAATTTGAGAATTTATTCATGTATTTTAGTTCAAATGTAAAGATGTTTGAGTTAAATGGTTACATGTAGAGTCACCTCATAAGATGATATCTCATAAAATGTGGATAATCAAGGGTTATGCAAAACAATTATTTTCAGTTGATGAAAAAATTTCATTGTTTTGGTAACAAATTATTCAATTATTGTGAAGGATGTGTTATTATCCAAGCCACCAATGAAATTCACTTTCTCCATTAGATCTCTTAATTTATATCCACCATAATCTCAACCTCGAAGATACACCTAAAGGTTTAAGGAGTAAAAAAATATAGTAAACACCATCAAAAGAAGGTAATTCTTGAGTATCTAAATAAGTAGAAGCGTCAATACAATGTATCTACAACATGGGAGGAGGAAGATTTCTTGTACCAACATCTAAAGGGAATCAACATCTAGGATTGCACTTGTGTGCGGTAGCATCCAAAATATGTCAACAAAGTGGGTACAATGTTTCTTTAAATGGGGGCATGTTACACATTAATCCTAGATCATATATTTGGATATATATAGTTGGTATGTGGTTATCATAATCTCTTAACCTATCATGTCATATTTATTTATGATTTTATATGCTTAGTAGGTCATCCTTAGTTCCTTGTATAACATAGTAGGATATATATAGTGAGTTATAGAATAGAAAAGTATCATCATATTAAGCACTTTATTCTTATTTTATGGTTTATATGTTTCCCTTTTGAAGTGGCTAAGTCATTCTACTTGCATATTGTGATCATTTATTAATATTTTGGTGTTATTTGGTGTTATATTGCTACTAATATTCAAATCTATCTAAGTTCATTACATGAGATCTAGTGATGACAAAGACAAAGTATAGAAAATATTCCTAGGGATAGAGTAATGCTTTAGATAATTAATATTTGCATGAATGAATGACAAAGTAGTGTGTAGAGATTAGAAAGTCATGAAAGAGAGAAAAGAATATGTTAATTAAACTTGCATTGTGAGTATAGGTCTTAGTATAGGAATAAAGACACACTTGTCATTGCCAAAGGATAAGTTGCCAAATTTGAGCGTTTGTGTTCCTTTGAATGTTCCTTCCTTTGTGTGTGTTATGTGAATGATTGCACACACACACACACACACACACACACACACACACTTTACCTTTGCTTGATTATTTTTGATATTACATTGGTGTTTCCAGGTTCCATGGTAAAACCTATAACATAGAGTTTAGTCAATGTCCATAAAATAAATTTAACTACAACTCAAATATAAATAATAATTTGTAACTTTAAAAAATAATTTTGCATAGTACAATAAAGGCAAGAAAATCATATAAGGAATACAATTGTTCACTTTACAAAGAGAGGAGCTCTTGTTTTTGTTGTGCTTGGAAATTCTATTCTTCATTGAGCTACAAAATAATTGGGGTTTTAATTAGTCCCCACGTTTACCAAAGGAGAAGAAAAATTAAGAGAATATGAGTCCATATGACTCAATATCAATAAGAGTTCCATAGGACATTTGTCCCAATGAACCCCACAAAGAGGGAAGAATGGTGTACATGGTATCTATCCACTCTAATATAGTCTCGTACAAATAGAGAGATATGAAGGAAAACATCCTACAAAGTATCTATCCACTTCAATATCTTCTAATCCTAATGACCACACTAATATAGTCGGATCTAGTTCTAATTTTATAAAAGCATAAAGTTAAAAACGAATATATATATCCCATGCTCCCACTATGTTTTGTAATAACTATTTGATTATTTAGATTTTGAATCATTAAAATGAGGATGCATGTGCCCTTAAACCTTATATCTAAAATGATATATAAGTAATTAATATGAAGGAGTGAAGTATTAATGCCCCTATATTTTACTCTAAATTTTGTCATTTGTGTCTAAATATATACCAAAAGTTTGTAAATTCCATCAAATCTCTTGAAGTGGGTTAAAATGGTGTATTCTTTACACCATGTTCTTATATTGATGCTTTATAGGTGATTTGATCTTTTTATTCTTCACCCTCAACCTCCGTTCTCCCCCACTAAGATCCCTCATGTTTCCCCCTCATCCTCTACTCTTCCCACTCCCAACCCACCCACCTTTGCCCCATCTTCTTCCACTCATCCCACCCCTAACCCCCCGATCCTACCCCTTCTTCCTCCACTATTCCCACCTCCATCCCTCATGATTCTTCCCCCTTCTCGTAAGATATCTCATGATCATCCCAGGACACCCCCTTAAGAACAAGGTTCTTAAAAATGCTATTGTTGAAGTTTTTATCCCTTCCTCCTATTCATGGTGAAGGTGACATGATTTTTGTCTATTATTTCCATGGGAAAGAAGGAATTTGAACCTCATAATTCAAAAGACACTAGCATTAGACTTTAGCTTGACTCCCATAATGACAAGATCACTTGGCTCAACAATGAGGTTAAAGATCTCAAAGACAAGACTGGCATCTTCAAGTTAGAGAATGATGAAGGTAATATCGATAACAAGCTGATGGAGGACATCTGTAAGAGGATCATCAAGATGAAAAGGAACTTGAAAATATTAAGGCCAAATATTGTGATGTTATCTCCATTCTTAAGGGCACTATCAAATCTTTATCCTCATCACCTTGCATCTTGAAGATTACATAGGGAAGGAGAATATTAAGAAATATAATAGTCTCAAAGACATCAAAATGTGAATAGAAAATGTCAAGAGGAACTTCCAAAAGGTCATTAAGTAGCCTAGTTTGGCTAGTGGCTCTCTAAAAGTTGTTGTGTCCTTGGTGTGTTTCTACTACGATGTTGTTGATATTTTGTTGTGAATCTATTGACATTCTAATGTATTGTTATTGCTTATACGACATTAAGCTTGGTCTATTCTTGCTTTAATATTTTATGATTTGTTTTTGTATATCTAGGCTATGGCATTTTTGTAACTAGTAGGGTCCTAGAAAAATATGTTATCCAAAATAAGCCCCTTGCTTATTTTTTCTAACTCCCCTTCATTTCTTCCTTCCTTGTGCCTCAGTCAAATTTTTTTCACTTTACAGGCACTCAAAATTTTCTAGAAATGGCTTCATTGGATAGAGGATCTTCTCAGCTTTCTAGAAAGGTAAAATTTTGCCTCTAACTCCTTGTATTTTTCAAGTTATGGCTTAGCAGAGTTTTGAAGGGAAATTTTCCCTAGGGAGGTCCGCGATCAATAGGAAGATGCCACGTGGCATCGGAATGGCAGGGAGCGGGGGTGATTTTGAAAAATTTTCAAGTTTTGGTGGGGCACACAAAAGGAATTTTTTGGTTTGAAGGCCCGCCAGCTAATAGGAGGAGGCCACGTGTCTATGGGGTCATCAGGAGTTCGGACCGACAGGAGGAAGTTGGAAAAAATTCCAAAGTTGGTGCAATGGGAAATTTTGGAGCAAAGGCCCGCCAGCTAATCAAAATCATCCACATGTCCTCGACCGGTGGGAGGTGGAGGCATGGAGGGAAATTTTCCCTTTCACCAAATTATGGAAAATAAAGCAATAAAATCCCACCCCGATGGCCCGCGCCAATTAGCAAGTTGCCACGTGTCCATATGGCTAGTGAAAATCTTAAGGTTGGTTTACAAAGGGAAATTTGGAGTTCATGCCCACTAATGACAACTCACCACATGTCTGTTCGGGCGGTGGTCGAGCGATGGAAAATTTGAGAGCAGGGGCCCACCAACGAATCACAACTCGCCACGTGTCTTCGAAGCATCGGAAGTCGGTGGAGATTTTTGGAAAATTTTCCAAAGACCAAAAAGGCATAAAAAGGTAAGGGAAGGCCCGCGTCCAATCAGATCTCACCACGTGTCTTGAGCATCGAGCCCAGCGGAGATTTTTGGAAAATTTTCCAAAGACCGAAAAGGCGTAAAAAGGTAAGGGGAAGGCCACATCCAATCAGATCATGCCATGTGGCATCGAGCTTTGGGGGAGAAATTTTGGGGAAATTTTTCCCAAAGGTCAAAAAGAGGGAAAATTTTAAACTTCGGCCCGCCAAAACTCAATTTTGCCCTAGTTTTGCCCTAAATCTTCAAAAGGGCATAACTTTTGATCAGAGCTAGATTTTACATTCTTAGTGTCATTGGAAAGATGGTGAAATTATCTACATGATGGAGGGCTCAATTTTGTGTTTTGGTGGGGTTTGGAGAGAGAAAATGGAAAATGCCTCTGGCATGGGGAAAAGAAACAGAACTGACATCTCAACCACCATTTTGATGAAGTATGGCTCGCATTCTCTCCCAGCATGGTCAAAAACATTGGGGAATGAACTTTCGAGGGTACCCATGTTGTTTTAATACAATTTTTTAGTGGTTGAAGCATCCTTTCATGTTTTCCCACATTTCTTCTTCCTGGCTCATATTTTTCACCATTAAAAGCTAAATTTGGCTCATTTGTAAAGGGTTGAACATTTTTATGTTTTGCAGACTCCCTCTTTCACCTTGGAAAGTGATTTTGTGGAATATTAGACCTCTTCTAGGACTGTAACATGTTTTCTTACCTCTCTGTTGTTGTAATGCATGTATTTTGACATTGGAAATGACAATGCAAGCTCTGTGAATGAGTTTTCATCCTCTTCTTGTGTTGTTTGCTTCATTTCTGGTCTTTCATTACATTTTCTTAGTTTTTGTATGGTATTTGTTGCATTTTTGTGATCTATGTCAATTTACAAAAGTAAATGTTCACCACTCCTTTGGTGTATCACCTTGTTAGTATTAGTTTTATTTCTTTTGCATCCTCTACCTCTATCCCCTTGGAATTTAGAGTAGGATTTTGAGTTTAAACCTCTGTAATTTTCAAGTAATACATCTAATTAGAGGATTTGAGGAACCAACCTCTAATCTAGAGATTCTTTTCCCATTTTTACAAGTCCCACACTTGGGGAAAAGATTCAATGTTGTGCAATCACACTGGATGTCCATTTGTCAAACTAGAAATCTGATAAACATCCGGGGGTGCTACTGATTTGCACCAACAGTTTTGGCACACCCGGTGGGACCTTAGAGGTATTCATCTTCATTACAACAATTTTATGTTCTTTTTTTGTAATTTCTTTCTTGAAAAGATCCCTGATCTACACATCTAGTGACTCCCAAAAGAGGAAAATCAATTGGTTTTAGCAGTCAAGTCTGAAGATTCATGAGAAGAATCAACACAAGGTCAAGAGCCAGAGAAGAAGGGTTGTCTGAGTACCTACAGCTATCTCCTGGAAGAAGGCATAGAGGAATAAGGATCCAAATGTCTCCATCTCCACCAAACAGAACTCTATCAACTCCTCCACCTTCTAGACCTTTCACTCAATCAACAAGGGTTCTCAGGCCAATCAGAATGGCACAACAAAACCCTTATGTCAACTTCACTGGTAGCAGCCCACTTTCTCTCAATGCATAAAATCCAATTCCAATTGTAAAGCATTAAAGAACATTCCATACTTTATCTGAGAAAATTATATACCACACCGGTGATCATGTCAAGGACATTGCTAATGTTTGTGCAATCCATGAGATTGTTGAGATGTAAATTGCTATCAAATTTTGGCATCTTCATTCAAAGGGAAAGCATTGCAATGGTTTAGAAGCCTTGGGGCTAGTTCTATCCAAAATTGGAATCAATTGTGTATAGCTCTCCATGAGTAGTTTGGAGAAAAGGGGGATAACTTGTCTCTTTTGGAACAACTAACAACTATCAAGAGAGCTCCCAATGAGCAGCTGACTGACTTCAACTTCAGATTTCAAAGGACTTGGGATAGAATTCTAGTGGTAGTAAGGCCAACAGCTGAAGGTGCTTTCCTATACTATCTCAAAGCTTTAAATTCTGATATTTCTATGTTAATTCAATCCATGGGAGGTACAACTATACCTGTTGCTTATAGCATTGCCATTAGGGCTGAAAATTGTTTAATTCAAGCTGGTAAACTAGCTCCTAGGCCTCCCATGCCCTTGTATCCAAATTTAGAAAATCCAAGCACTAGTCAAGCACCTACTATAGCTCCTATCCCCACTCCTAGAAATCAGAGTTCAAATGAGACTTCTACTTCATCCTCTAGTGCCTCAAATGAACTTCAAGAAGTCATGAAACAATTGTAAAATTTAGGCAATGAGCTGGTTACACTCAAGAGGCAGCAGGCCCAAAGTTTTAGACCTTCTTATCAGCCTCAAGCTCAGCCTAATAGGCAACCATATCAGCCTAATAGGCCACCCAATCTAGCTGCAAATCAAAATCAAGTAAGTCCTCCTGCCAATAGACCATTTCAGCCCTATAATCCCAATGCTACATCTACCTCTAAAGCCTTAGTGTCAGTGAAAAATAATGTAGCACAAGAGTATGATTGGTGTTTCCCATGTAATGAACCTCACAACCAATCTATGTGTTTCAATGGTGCCTTGAACCAAGCTTTGATGGTGACAACAACTGGCGTAGAGGGTGAGGTGAGCCAAGAAACAAACCAACAACAAGGAACATCCTAGCAAAATGCAACTCTAAATGAGACTACACTAGTGAATTGGCAGGTTGAGGATTTTTGTGGTATGAATCAAGCAATGTCTCAGAATGTAGCAGCTAACACAAGGTCAAAGAAGAGAAATATTGGTGAAGGGCAGTCATTAACTCTAGGTGATCCACAACCTTCCATCACTCCACAAAGTGTTGGTAAGAAAAATGTAGTTCCAAACATGCAAGGACAGCCCAAGCCACCTTCTAGACCAGCTCAAATGCCGCCTATTGAGCCCATGTACAAGAAAAGAGTGTGCGAGACTAAGGGGCAGCAAAGAGATGTTTCATCCCCATTTAGCATCATTGATAAGATGAAGAAGACAAATGTGAATATATCAATGTGGGAATCACTATCCATCCCAAGCCAAAGGGATCTACTACAAGCTACCATGAAGAATTGATCAACTTCAAATTAGCAAGTTCATATGCAAGAGAATGTACTCACAAATGTTGCTCACCTCAAGGGAATCATGGAGGAAAAGCAAGGTAAAGTTGTGAAGCCCCCTCCATTCTATGTTTCATTGATCATTAGAGATAAGTTAGTACACAATTGTATGATTGATTCTGGGGCAAGTAGTTTTGTAATGCCCAAGAAAATAGCTGATCAGTTGGGTCTCCAATATGAAGTCATATCCAAAGGGGTGGTGCAACTAGATGGGATAGTAGTAAAAATAGTGGGAGTGATTAAGATTTGAATCTTACTTTGCATGCATGCCCCAATGTTACTGTTTTGCAAGATGTGTCAGTGATAGATTTGCCACCACTCTTTGCCTTATGTTTGTCAAGGGATTTCATAGCTAAAATTGGAGGCTACTTATCTATTGATTGGTCACACATGTTGTTTAGAACCAGATATGGAACTAAGGCCACAATCAGATCTGAACCTATTACAAACTTTCATATTGAACCTCATACTCCAAGCCAAATCAATGCCAATTGTTCAGCATTTGATCAAGAGGATTATCCAAGCACAGATGAAGTTTACACCAAAGTTGGAAGCATCCTAGATTTGACTCTTAATGAATGGGAAAGTAAGGTACATGCTTTTGATCCCTACAAGGAAATAGAAGAATCTGAGCTAGGATTCTATTGCATACATGAAGAAAATCAGCCTATTCCTAGCATCACCAAACCAAACCATAAAGATGACAATGAGGTATGGTAGCTATTCTTTGATGGATCAAGAAGTAGACAAGGTGCAGGAGGGGGAACTATGCTTGTTTCACCCCAAGGCATCAAATATTATCTTTTAGATTTCAGTTTGCATGTTCTAACAACACTGCTGAATATGAAGCTTTAATACAAGGATTGCATTGGTCAATCAAGAGAGGTATCAAAACCTACAAGTTTTTGGTGATAGTGAGTTGATTGTCAACCAAGTTAAAGGGCAGCATGCTACCAAAAATGATCTGCTCAAGTGTTATAAGAATAGGGTGTGGGACCTCATTGAGGATTTTGAAGGCTTTGGCATCAATTCCATCCCTAGGAAAGAAAACCAAGCTGCTGATAGGCTTGCAGCAGTTGGGGCAGCCTTTGATGTTGTTGAAAGTATCAAAGAAGATAAAATACAACCAAGCATTCATGTGATTGTAAGGCCATCAATGCCAAACAATAATGTAATTTGGCAGTGTTTGAAAACGATCAACAAATTATCAATTTTTGCAAGAAGAAGCTAAGTTCTCACCAAAAATCAAGAAAATTTGGAACAGAAGTATGGTGATCGGGTAGTACAATGAGAACCAACAAACCGCCAAAGGGAATTATCACTTTGGAGTCCATTTTTAATCCTAATGATCAATTTAGGAAGGAGAAGGCAAATATCCAAGTCAAGGAGAATATTCAAGTGCCCATCTTGGTTGGAGAAGGCAAGTCACTTCAAATTGGAAAAGTAGCAACCGAGCAAGAAAGGTATGAGTTTATGCAACTTTGTCAAGAGTTCCCTGATATATTTACTTGGAGCTATGAGGATTTGAAGGGTTTCAATCCCAAGCTATCTCAACACACTATTGAATTGGACCCAAATGCTAAACCCATCAGAAAAAAAAGGCCAGTCAATCCACACATGGAGCCTCTCATGAAAAATGAATTGAACAAGTTGATAGAGGCAAGTATCATATTTCCTATCAAGCATTCTAGTTGGGTAGAAAACTTGGTTCTAATTAGAAAGAAGAGTGGAGAAATCAGATTGTGTGTGGACTTCAGAGATTTGAATAGAGCATCTCTCAAGGATCATTACCCACTTCCTTCTATGGAGCAGATTTTGTAAGTTGTTACTAGCTCGAGAGATTTTCACTATTAGATGGTTATTCAGGGTATAATCAGATCATGGTAAAGGAGGAGGATCAATTCAAGACAGCCTTCACCACCAAATGGGGAACTTATGCATATAGAAAAATGCCATTTGGGTTGTCCAACGCTGGAGCTACCTTCCAAAGAGCAATGGATATGGCGTTCAAGGGATTGATCAACAAGATAGTGTTGGTATACTTAGATGATATCACTATTTTTTCTAAAATTATAGCAGATCATTTCTTTCATTTGAGACAAGTGTTCCAAAGGTGTAGAAGATTTGGGGTATCCTTGAATCCCAAAAATACATTTTTAGCTCATGAAGGAAAGCTCCTTGGCCACATTGTTTCCAAAGAAGGATTAGCAATTGATCCAGAGAGGGTTGAAGCAATAAAAGCACTACCATTACCAAGCCACAAGAAGGCCCTTCAAAGTTTCTTGGGAAGGATAAATTTTGTTCGAAGGTTTGTCCCAGATTTTGCAGCCCTTGTCAAACCAATAACTATGATGTTGAAGAAAAGCATGGCTTTCAAATGGACAAAAGAAGGCAAAGAAAGTTTTGAGGCAATCAAAGAGGCTATCTCACAAGCTCCAACTCTCATTAACCCATATTTCTCCAAGGATTTCATCCTTTATGCATTTGGAGGTGATGATACAATCTCTGCAATTTTAGTACAATAGAACAAAGAAAATGCAGAGCAGCCAATTGCTTTCTTTAGCCAAAGCCTGGAGGACTATGAGGTGAGATATTCTTTCATTGAGAAGAAAGTTCTTGTAGTGATTAGGAGCTTGAAGAAATTTAAGCATCTAGTTTCAAACAACAAGGTTCAACTGCTGGTTTCTCATGTGGGAGTTAAAGACTTCCTCCTCAACAAAGATTTAAATGAAAAACATGCAGGGTGGATTACTCGTGTCATGGAGTATGACATTGAGATCAAAGTCACCAAGCTAGTCTAAGGAAAGGGATTATGTGAACAGATGGTCTTGAGCAAATCAATGGAAGCAAGTAATGGGAAATATGTTGTTTTGGTGCTACAAGAAACCAAGAACAAAGAAACATTCAAGAAGAGAATGATGGCATCCTCACTCCTTGTTGGACCCAAGACATAAAGCACTTCCTACACACAGGCCTATGCCCTTCAGAGATGAAAAAAACCAAGAGAAGACACTTCAGATTGTAGGTTGTCCCATATGCACTTGTTGATGGTGTTTTTTTCAAGAAAGATGTAAATGGAGTGCTGCTGAGATGTATTGAGACAAACCAAATTAATAGAACATTGGAAGAGTTCCATGGTGGGACAATTGGAGGCCATTTGTAAATGGAGTGTTCTAAGATGTATTGATACAAACCAAATTAATAGAACATTGGAAGAATTCCATGGTGGGACATTTGGAGGCCATTCTGCTCCAAGGGTGACAGCCCTCAAGATCATGAAGGCTAGCTATTATTGGCCCAAGGTATTTAGTGATTGTCATGAATGGATCAAGAGGTGCAAGAATTGTGCATTCTTCACAGGCAAGGAGAGGTTAGCAGCCCTTCCATTGCACCCAATTTCAGTTGACCAGCCATTCATGCAATGGGGTTTGGACTTCATTGGAGTCATTAACCCAAACTCAAGCCAAGGACACAAGTGGATTCTAACAAAGAATGATTAATTCACCAAATGGACTGAGGTAGTGGCAATTAAGGAAGCAAATGAATCTAGCATTCTAGACTTCTATGAAGGGATAGTAACTAGATTTTGGCATACTGCCACTATAATATCAAATAATGTTGTGGCATTCATAGGATCAAAGGTAATCGAATGGGTTGTTAAGAATGGGATCTATCCGAGCACTTCATCAAATTATTACCTCAAGGTAATGGCCAAGCTGAGTCTACAAACAAGAATTGTTAAGGATCATCAAGAGGACTCTTGATGAAAATTAGAGGACTTGGCATACTAAATTGAAATCATCCTTGTGGGCTGATAGGATCACTCCCAAGAGATCCACAAGTAATTCTCCATTCAAGCTTGTTTATGGAAGAGAGGAAATTTTGCCTATGTCACTTGAGTTGCCAACATTGGAACTCATGAAGCAATTGGATTTGTTGGATTTTGAACCCATGGAGGTTAGATATGCAGAATTAATGGAGCTCTAAGAAATCAAAGATCAAGCAGCCCAAGTGATGGAGAAGGATCAAGCCTTAATCAAGAGAACCTTTGATAGGAAGGCTAAAGCTAGAACCTTCCAAGTTAGAGATCTAGTGTTGAAATGGGATGCAAACTGAGAAAATCCAGGAAGGCATTCAAAGTTTGATGTCATTTGGAGTGGCCCCTACATGGTCACAAAGTGTAAGAATAGTAATGCCTTCCAATTGTCTACATTGGATGGCAAAGAACTGCAGATTCTAGTTAATGGAATCCATCTAAAGCATTGCTACTAGAAGGGAAATTCTCCACCTTGTATATATTAGCTTAGATTTTCATTCCTCCAAGTGCTTGTGCACATTATTTTTTTGTAGCTTAGTTTTACTCTCCCTAAGTGCTTTGACACAAGATTGTTGTCCTGGGATGCATCTTTACAGGCCATGTTCCAGATCAGATGATGTTACACTCTCAACTCTTCCTCCTTGTAATTTTCTAAGTAGTTGGGGGTACCAAGTAGTATTTTTGATGACTCCATGCCCAATGGATTGCTTTAGGAAACTAGTAACTTCATCCAGCAGGTAGATGACCCCTCTGAGTCACCAAAATTGTTATCCAAAATAAGCCCCTTGCTTATTTTGTCTAACTCCCTTCATTTCTTCCTTCCTTGTGCCTCAATCAAATTTTTTTCACTTTATAGGCACTCAAAAATTTCTAGAAATGGCTTCATTGGATAGAGGATCTTCTCAGATTTCTAGAAAGGTATAATTTTGCCTCTAACTCCTTGTATTTTTCAAGTTATGGCTTGGCAGAGTTTTGGAGGGAAATTTTCCCTAGGGAGGTCCATGATCAATGGGAAGTTTCCACATGGCATCGGAATGGTGGGGAGCAGGGGGATTTTGAAAAAATTTCAAGTATTGGTAGGGCACACAAAGGAATTTTTGGCCCGAAGGCCCACCAGCCAATAGGAGGAGGCCACGTGTCTATGGGGTCGTCAGAGTTTAGACCGGTGGGAGGAAGTTGAAAAAATTCCAAAGTTGGTGCAATGGGAAATTTTGGAGTGAAGGCTCATCGGCCCAATCAAAACCGCCACGTGTCCTCGGACCGGGCAGGAGGTGGAGGCACGGAGGGAAATTTTCCCTTTCACCAAATTATGGAAAATAAAGTGATAAAATCATGCCCCGATGGCCGTGCGTGCCAATGACAACTTTCCACGTGTCCTATTTGGGGGGAAAAAAAGTGGTCAAACAACAATGGAAAATTTGAGAGCAAGGGCCCACCAATGAATCATAACTCGCCATGTTTCTTGAGCGTCGGGCCAAAGAAAGATTTTTGGAAAAATTTCAAAGACCAAAAAGGCATAAAAAGGTAAAGGGAAGGCCCGTGCCAATCAGATCTCGCCACGTGTCTTCAAGCGCCGGGACAATGGATATTTTTGGAAAATTTTCCAAAGACCGAAAAGGTGTAAAAAGGTAAGGGAAGGCCCGCATCCAATCAAATCATACCATGTGGCATCGGAGCTTTGGGGGGTAGAAATTTTGGGAAATTTTTCCCAAAGGTCAAAAAGAGGGAAAATTTTAAACTTTCGGCCCGCCAAAACTCAATTTTGCCCTAGTTTTGCCCTAAATCTTCAAAAGGGCATAACTTTTGATCTAGAGCTCAAATTTTCACGTTCTTGGTGTCATTGGAAAGCTGGTGAAATTCTCTACATGATAGAGGGCTAAATTTTGTGTTTTGGTGGGGTTTAGAGAGAGAAAATGGAAAATGCTCTCAAAGCATGGGGAAAAGAAATAGAATTGACATCTCAACCACCATTTTGATGAAGTATGGCTCACATTCTCTCCCAGATGGTCAAAAACATTGGGGAATGAATTTTTGAGGGTACCCATGTTGTTTTAATGCAATTTGGTCGGTGGTTGAAGCATCCTTTCACATTTTCCCATGTTTCTTCTTCCTAGCTCGCATTTTTCACCATTAAAAGCCAGATTTGGCTCATTTTTAAAGGTTGGACATTTTTATGTTTTATAGACTCCCTCTTTCACCTTGGAAAGTGATTTTGTGGAATATCAGACCTCTTCTAGGACTACAACATGTTTTCTACCTCTCTATTATTGTAATGCATGTATTTTTGACATTGGAAATGACAATGCAAGCTCTGTGAATGAGTTTTCAGTCCTCTTCTTGTGTTGTTTGCTTCATTTTTGGTCTTTCATTACATTTTCATCAGTTTGTGTATGGTATTTGTTGCATTTATGTGATCTGTGTCAATTTAGAAGTAAATGTTCACCACTCCTTTGGTGTATCACTTTGTTAGTATTAGTATTATTTCTTTTGCATCCTCTACCTCTGTCCCCTTGGAATTTAGAGTAGGATTTTGAGTTTAAACCTCTGCAATTTTCAAGCAATACATCTAATCAAAGGAGTTGAGGAACCAGCCTCTAATCTAGAGATTCTTTTCCCATTTTACAAGTCCCACACTTGGGGAAGAGATTCAATGTTGTGCAATCACACTGGATGTCCATTTATCAAACTAGAAATCTGATAAACATCCATGGGTGCTGCTGATTTGTACCAACAATACCTTTTGTGCTTGATAAAAACTATGAGAATAAGAGAATGCTGAAATTTTCTTGAAACCTACCCCTAGGACAAAAAAATTAATTCGGTCCATGGAATACTATGATTTCACCCCTTATCGATGGTTTTGTACTAGTGTGAATTATGTCCTTGTTATGTATGTTTTTATATTTCGAGGATTTTTTCATGTATAAAATTGTGTCTAAGTCATATAATGTATCTATGTCATTTATATACATATAAGATGTCACAATGAATTCCCCCTCTTTTGAGGAACATGTGATATAGTAGTAAATCACACCGATCAAAATAAATGATGTGTACCCATGTCGATAAGTCTCATAATCTACTTTAGATTATATGAGGCTTAACATGTCGGCCACCATTAGGATCCTTTTCTTGCAAGGTGGTGTGTATGGTAGAGACCATGGCACACAAACATAGCAATATGAAACAAGTATTGATAACAATGATAATTGTGTAGAAAATAGAACAAATATGGAAGCAAATTACTATACAAGTGAGATAATATATAGGTACAAAATAAATATCATGTAGGAGAGTCATATTAGGGAATATAGCAGTAAACATAGGACACCCAAGTGTCACAAGATAATTACAGAGAAGGCACTTAAGTTGCATATAAATAAATGAGTAATGTCACATATAAGAGAGGGCACAAAGCAAAAATATGGGACATTAAAATGGTGTGCAATAAAATCATAATGGAGGTGTATATGTCACATACATACAAGTGATCAAGTATTTGATAAATCTAGAAAAAAAAATCAAACAATCATGTAAGTGATAAAAAATAGAAAACAGTAGTTTGAAGGCACATAAAGAAGAATAAGTTGGTGCTACACAAGACACATGTGTTAGTCTTATTATTCGAAAATAAATCATATATACATAATACAATTAATTGAGCATAATGAGGAAGTGAAATTCGTTGTAATGAAACAAAATTACCTACATGGTGTAGAAAATGTCCCCAAAAGATCAAGGTCAACTGGGAAGGGTCTACGTTGGTACCCATCATCATGTATCAATTTTTGTATGTCATGCATCAAGTGTAAAACCTCTACAATGAATGGAACCTATAATGACTTCTACTATAGAAGGTGTAAATGTTGACAGGTGATTTTGTCTTAAGATGGTGTACTCTTATGACTTTGGAAATCATGTTTGCAGTAGAAAATAATTCATCTATTGAACAAGTACATTCTATCATGCTTTTGCTTAATTTAAATGGAGCAATCCACCTCCTTTATGCAGAATTAATTCACTACTTTGAATTGGGAAATTTGGTTTCTATTTTCATAAATTCTTCTTTCTGAACAAAGCATTACCCTGGATCAATTCCATTGATCCAAGGTATGCTTTTAATTCATGAACTTTGTGGTCATAATGACCAATTTAAATGGATTAGGTGATCTCTAGATTCTGATTGTGCTAAGGAAAGAATGAAGTCTTTAGACCTTGCTGCATATTTGAATTTTGATGATAAGGCTGGTTCTTCTTTTGTTAGTAGAATGCATACTTGTTTTTATGGGGAACCTATTATAACTATGTTTTAATGTTAATGACTATAGCCTAAAGCTAAGTCTAACCTATGTCTCTACGATTTTTTTTAATTAGAATGTTATGACTTAAACTAAAGACCTACCTATGGACCTATGTTGATTTCCTAAACTATTGTTAGCCTAACTTAAGGAATGGCTAACCTAAGGGGACCTATGGAATGACATGGTAAATGAGTTGGTTGGTGGCATCGATTTCTAGACATTAATTGGGAGTTAATACAACCTTATCCTTTGGTGCTACCAATTTTGGCATGGGCATGAGGAAAAATAGAGAGGGATGAGTTGGCACCTCAGCCGAGTTTAGTTGCATGTAAAAAAATGAATTTATTCATCGCTAAATAAGAAGATGGAGAAGGCATGGAAATTAGAGGGAACTGACAGTCCTGTTGAGCATTTAATGTTTTTTAAATCGATGAAAAAAATGCCTAGGAAGGTGCATGAGGGGGTTTTGGTTGTTTTGATATTTTGTTCATTTTGAGCTTGGGCTCTACATGATGTTTTTTTAGCTCTTCGAACCACCAGTTCGATTCTTGCATGATTGTTATTCTTTCTTTGCATGAAACTATTTGAGTGGGAACTTTGGAAACTATAAAAGGATTGGAAAGTGTTGAAGGTTTTGTTGACATTTCATGGAAAGGAAGAAGCTATTGAAGTTTTTTTGAGATCTTCTACGAATTTGGTGAAGGTGAAACACTATCAGGCATGATAGGCTCTACCCATTAAGTTGTTTTTCTTTTACTTAAATGATTCATTAAAAGAACTCTGCTCTTGGGAATATTATGGTTTTTTCTTGGTTTATAAGATTACTCTACTTGAGACTTCTTTTGTGTTGTTCTCTTTGAGAATGATTTTTCGACGTTGTTTGGAATGCGGAAATTGTATTCTGGGTGGAGAGTTTCATACTCTTGAGTAGCTCATTTTGTTCATTCTTTCTGTAGAGACTTGAGAGTAAAGTCTAGATATGTTATTATTCAGAGTTAATCTTGTAGGTAGCCTGGTTTCTTAATCTTCGTACTACTCGAGATGATCTTGTTAGAAAATTGTAGTTATTAAACTATTTTGAAAACCTCAATTTTTATTAAATCCTTATGATTCTTCTTGAAAAGATAAAATTCTATACGTCCGCTTAAATTTAATATTTAGAGTACTAATGAAAGGCTCAAAACTTTGGGAACTTGTATGAAATCATACCTCTCTCTCGTGATTGTGCTTCTCGATCTTGTTATACTTTTCTTTGGTTGTAGACTTTTGACTCTAGGGATATCTAAGAAAATAAATTTTGGGAATTTTCTTGGCAAGTGGTATAATGTCCCATGGAATTTTTCAAGTCATTCGGTTATGTTATTTAAGCTTGTAAATGTTTACTTCCTCTATTTTGTTGGAAATGTTTAGTCATTTTCGAGGCCTGATTTTGGAAGCCTATAAGGGAATATTATTTAGTTCTTCTAATTATTTTGGATCTTTTTGATAACCTTAGAAGGTATGGCATCTGGAGCTGCAAAGGGGAAAACTCCCTCGGTTATGGTTCATTGTATCTTGGTTAGAGCTGTCGACTTGAGTTTTAGATAGTTCTATTGACATCGTTGTTGTAATGGGTTAGTCGTTTCCTAGATCATGAGCCATTATTACCATTTTTTATTCTTTAGATATTAGGCTATGTTCTTGTGAAAAGGAATTGATACTCTGTTTTGGTTTATTGTATTGTTAACTTCTTTACCTTTTTAGGGCTGAGTTGGGTAGTTGGTTCAGACTTACCCTTCTGTTGAAATTCTTCTTTACATCTTTGTATCTCTTTGCGGATGGTTTTATTTTTATTTGTTGTAATCATGGCAATCTATATCATTTCCTTGAATGATGGGAGGATAGGATTGTGTTGCTCTTCGTTCTCCTAGGTTGTTTATCATTCAACTCAAACCCGATTTGATCTCTGTTTGGGATTTTGGTTGTTACATTATATGTATGACCATGTCATTTTGTGTTGACTCGATTATTATAGCTCTCTTTGATCATACAAAGGTGGGGGGTGTATCTCTCTCTTCCTCTCCTTTATCTAAATTTTCTTTCGGCTTCAAATTGGTGAATATGTTGTACTTCTTTGGTCTGTTTCATTATCAACTTCTTGACTACCTGGTAAGAATGTTTGTAGAAAGTTGTTAAGACAATATAGCTGAATTTGAATTTAATTAGTTAAAATGATAAGTTTAATTGGAAGTATGAGTATGGTATAATGTGTTTGTCTAGAGTATAAACTTAACTAATCTAATTACTTAAGGTAGTGAATACAATGATGTATCCTTTTGAGGATGGAATGTAACTCTTTACTTGTTGGAAGAAATCCTACATCTTTAAGTGGTGTGATTTATCTTGTTTGGTTGTTAACTATTGGGACCCTAATTTATTTGCTAAGTACATGAATGCACATGGGTGTGTGAGGCCTAGTTAAGAAAGGGTGCACAAGGAGAAAGCATGCAAGACGAGGGTTCTAGGAGGGTTTAGTAGAACAAGTGGTGCGTGCGTAAGTTAGAAAAAAGGTTTCAAGACTTAGCCATATTTGACACATCAAGTAGAACATGAGAAAAGCGTGACCCGACTGCGCATGTGGAATGGATAAGGTGCTAGCCTAGTGACAGGTTGGCTTAAGAAGGAATATACCCTGTGATGGAAGTTTCCAAAAGACCATCATTGCAAGGAGTGGAGAGCTCGGGCCTGAAGGAGCATGCCCCCATGGAGGACCACATTTGACACTTGGTGATGGATCTGAAGCCATAGTAAAGGCAAAATTTGGAAATTCAAGAGGCCTATATATACAAGCGCCCACAGAGGAGAAGGTGTGTGGATAACCAGATATAGATTGGTAGAGAACGGAGCTCTACAGGTATACTACAAGGAACTCTATAGGGTTGGGTAGAGATCTATAGGAAAAGGATGTAATAAGGGGTTGGGATTGTAAATTTTTTCTTGAGAACTGATGGGTATAAATCTAGCTATGATGTATGACTTTAGTCTACACAGCTGTGGTAGTCTGTAATGGATCCAATGAATATAATGAGGTTACCAAACTTGATGAGTATGGTTATTAATGTTTTTGGTCCATGTTTATAGCTTGTAGTTCTGATTCATGAATGTTTATGGAATAAATATACATCTTTATGCATTTCCTTTCTATTTTGGTTCCCATCTATAATCTATTAAGTATCATTCATTGTAGGATGACTGCATTTATCTAGAAGTCATTCTGAGTTCTATGATAAATGTATGTCTTGTTTCCACTCACTCTTTTTAAAGTTCCTATCATAGATGATGTTTCCCACTTAACTCACATAAAAGAGAGACTTGGTGCCCACACGTGCCTCGATGAGTTCCTAGTGCCCACTTGGGTGATAGGCGTGCGTGCATGGGATTCCCTTGTTCTTTGGTGGGTGTAAAAATGACTACATCTTGGTTCCATTTCTAGGACATTTTTCAAATTTGTAGTGGGAAATGGCATACATCATGATCTATGTAATGAGTGATGACAAAACGTCTAACCCTGGAAAGTGTTAAATCATGGTTCAAGAGCATGGAGGAATAATTTGCTTAGAGATTCAACATTGGGCCTAAGTTTGATGCATTTCGATGGTAGAAGATAACCTCTACCATGTTATATAAAACTTTCTTTTATTTCTCCCAGTAGAGTTGTATGAATGGCTCTCAACATATGCATCTAGATCAAGTCTGGTATTATAGATCATGTGTGTGGACCCAAGAAGAGTACCAGAGGCTACAAGATGTAGATCTGACATGGACTTGTGTTGTGGATCATTGGTGGAGAGGAGTATTGGCTAGCTACACTGGAATACATTATTTCTACATATTCTTGTCTGGAATTCACTGAGTTTGAGTTTCTGTGGGAGCCCAGAGGATCATTTCTACGTGTTATTCCTTTGGTGATGAAGATCTTGATCGTTACCTTGAGTTTAGAGGCACTTTTGATGGCCGACTAAACTTCTCTAAACAAGCGTTAGGCGAGGAAGCTAGGGTGGAGGAAGATGGTAGACATTGTGACTGAGAAAGAAAGGGAGAAGAGATGACTCAAGTATAGTGAAGCGCATGAAAGGGAGATTTCTAGACAATGTGAGGTTACAAGTGTGATGGATCTATGGAGGTAGATGTTGTAGGAAGGAGTTGAGGTTCACGTAGAGGATGTGGAACCTAAAGCGGTCTATGTTACCCCATCTTGATAAGCATGGGAGAGAGACCCCTTTGGCTTCTGATGAGATTTCATCGCATGGAGAAAGAAGAGTTGTTGGTGTGCATCTAAACCCACCTAGTGACCAAACCTTAGCGCTTGGTTTTCCAGATCAAGGGAGAAGTATTGTTAACCTAGTTGGTATCATTGGAAGTGACCAATATGTGCCTGGAGATATAATTTCTCGTTTGGAACTTCTATGGTTGCACACTCTATTCCAGTGTTTGGAGGAATTTTTAGACAATGTGAAAATACATAAGGCTTTGGAAATGCATCGGGAAGTGGCGCGGGGCATACATCTAATGAGTGGAATAGTCTCGCTGAGACCATTGGCGCATAGTTTAGTGGGACATTGGGGACACTAGGCGTGACCACTTTAGGCCCATTATCGGCCATGGGAGGGTCTGGAGGTGGAATTGGTGGATCTAGGGGCAAGACTGGGTAGATCCAGTGGATCATGTGGTGGAGGAAACACCAAAGGGAACCAAGGATCTAGATCAAGAGGACAAGGGCCTCAACCCCCTCCTCAAGTATTTTTTGAAATGTCTTTACACTTGCCAGATTATAGAGGTATAGAAGATGTTGCAGAGCATGTGCATAAATGTGAGTTGTTATGGCATGCAAAGGGGATCACAACCCCGAATGGAAGGCCATTCAATTTGCAACAACATTGCAAGGGTGCACGCATAGCTAGTACTAAAAATATGACCCTTATCAAATGGTGGTGGATTATACTACATTAAAAAATGGCTTCCTAGTATAATTCCACATCCCTAAGTTTGAGAAGAAAAGCATCAGCGCTCTAAAGGAAATCTAGCAAGGAATGGCAGAGAGTGTGTGGGATTATGATGAACGGTTTAAAACTCTCATATCAAAATTTTCATATGGCATTCACCCTTCACAACATGCTCAATGGTTTGTTGGAGGGTTGATAACACCATTTAGAAGAGCATTATCTCATAATACTTTCACGAGACCACGTGAGGTGCTAGAAGCTACTCTACGTCTTTGAAGCTTTGGAAGCATTGATACTGGTGTTAGTTTGTTTTTGGAAGCTCAAATCATTACTATGGCTAAGAAGTGGAGAAGTTATCTAGAAACTCATCCCATGAGACTCAATGGAATGTGATGTACATGTTGTGAAGTAGAGGGGCATGCTAAGGATAGTTTCCGTAAGAAAAAGACATGTCATAGGAGTAGATTGTGATATTTTCATGGGGTCCATGATATGAGTAGATGTCCCTTGTTGTAGCGTGAAATTTGGAAGAATGTATCTTGCTATTGTAATATTTGCACCTCTACAACCCATGATATTAAGGATTGCAAGCTTATTAACTAGATCCATGAGGCCATTGATCATGGTGTGTGCCATACCAACCTTGCTATTATTTCTAAGGGTGATGACCACTGTTATGAGGATCGCGTAGATGGAGGCATGCGTGGAAGGGGTTTTCATGGATATTTTCATGGTTGTGGTAACCGTGGAGGAGGAAGAAGTGAGTTCCCATGGGGAACATGTTATAATTGTGGATCTATAGAGAATTACAAGTGTGATTGTCCGATCTATTACAGTTCTCATGGTGTAGGAAGAAGCACAAGTACAAAGAGTGTCTAGAACTCTATGAGCATATGAACCAACAAAGCACCAGAAAGATAAGGGTGTTGTTATGGTGAGCGTAAAAAGGGCCGATTCACAATGGATGCCAAGAGTGGTGCGTGAGTTAGAGCTAGAACCTATACTGGTGACAACGCGTGTAGAGGTGTGTGCGCCAAGGATATGCCTAGACCAAGGACATTAGTTTCCAAAGAGGAGGTGCCACATGGAAAGTACCCAGACCACTTGCCCATCAGAAAGAAGTATACCAAGAGACTATGGACATAATTCAAAGTTTACAAGGGGAGATATAGTGTCTCAAGGAGTAATTGAGGCAGGTGGGGCAGCGGAAGGATAACGAGGTTCTAAGAAGTGACCTGGATGAGGTCAAAGAAGTATGTAAAATGTTAAGGCAAGAGAATATTATTCCCTTACTAGGAGAATGGATAAGGGAGAAGGTACCATGCACCAGAGCGGAGCATGAGAGATAGGTTTTACATGTAAACCTTTCTCCACACAGCCTTGAATATGACAAAGAAATTACTCTAAATGTAGTTGTTGATGGATGGCTTCTGAGCAATATCCTCATCGACATAGGAGTAGAAGTGAATGTTCTTACCTTAGATGTTTGGCATCAGATGGGAAGGCCCACATTACAGCCATCTTTGAATGTGTTGTATATGGTGAACAAGACGAAGGCAATGCCCATCGGTGTCTTAAAATATGTGGATATCACCATTTAAGGGGCCAAGTTTATTGGGGACTTTGAGGTCTTGGCACTTGCCAAGGTGAACAACTTCCAGATGTTGCTTGGGCACCCATGGTGTTACAAGAATAATGCTGACATAAGGTTTAACAAAGGATATATCAGTTTTGAAAACAAGGAAGAATGGGTGATCATCCCTTTGATAGATGGGAAGTTGGCACCCTACACAGATCCGTTGGGAGAATAAGTCCTTGATAGAATATACATGCACTCAATCAGGGATCCTAAGATAATTCATCCCACATAGGGAGTTATCTAGTTTGAGGATGCTCAGTCCTTAAGTGACACTACCAGTATAGCATGCGATAATTGGGTGCATGGGACCTATGAGTTGATCGGATGGAATTTAAGAGGATCGGTAACCAAGGTGACAAAGGTGCATGTAGTCTGGCACCTAGGAGGAAGAAAACTACCAAGTTACTTGGGAGGGGCTAATCCGGAATATTTCTTGTGAGAAATAGAGCCTAATAGAAAAATGAAAAGGAAAGAAGATAAATACTCAATTACAACCCACTCAAAACTACGCACCTGTGTGGGCAACACATCAGGAGAACCTCTTGGAATGGTGTGAGGTGAGAATTACCTTCTCTATAAGGTTTTGTAGGAGAAATACACCCACAACTATAAAAGACTACCATGGAAAAGAGACCGCTTCCTTCCATATCCAAGCATGTGAGACAACCTAGATGGGAAGCACAGAGGCTTTTCCACCTTCACTATGGGTCCACAAGTTGTATTCCACCTTGTAAGGTTGTGCACGTGCATGGTATATCCACTTAGATGTGTCATCAAACCGGTAATTGGAAAGAATTGGTATTGATCTCATTCAAGCATTCGAGTATCGGAGTACAAAGCCACTAGTACATAAGGCATTACAAGTTTTCAAGTGCCTTACAATAGGAGATAGTGCTATGGTAGAGGATAGAATACAAGAATTTCTAGGTGAACCTAGCCTAGAGGCACGCTTTGAGGAAGAAGAAATAGAAGAGATATAGCTTAAGCACACGTGTATAGAAAAAGAAAATGGAAGATGGTGTATGTTATTGATGGGGAAGAGGTGGAAAGCTTGGATGTTAACCATTCTATAGGGATGCACAAAGTCATAGATAGTGTTGATGAATGGGCACGCACCTACCATGAACCTTTAAAGATGAAAAAGGTTAACATCAGCTTAGAAGTAGAACCCAAGGAGGCTATCATTGGAGACTATTGGTCGAGAAATAAGTCTCTAAAATCATTGATCTATTATGTGAATTCCAAGATTTGTTCCCACGTAGGTACCATGAGCTTAAAGGCATCCACCATTCCTTAGGGGAGATGAGGATAAAGCTAAAGGAAGGTGCCCAATTAGGAAGAGACCATACTAGATGAATCCCAATTTGCGCGTAAAGGTCAAGGAGGAAATAGAAAAAATGATAGCATCAAGTATTATTGAGGCTATGGAAGATTTGGAATGGATAAGTCCAATGGTGATTAGTATTAAAAAGGATGGGAGGATAAGGATTTGTGTTGATTATAGGGACCTAAATGCAGTATGTGTCATTGATCCTTTCCTAACCCCATTTACTAAAGAAATCTTAGAGGGAGTGGCAGGATGCGAGGTCTACTCTTTCACAGATGGATTCTCGAGCTATCACCAGGTAAGGATTGCAAAGGAGGACCAAAGGAAGATGACTTTCGCTATCGAGTGGGGAAGTTTTTCCTATATGGTCATGCCTTTTGGGTTGAAGAATGTGCCTGTTTTGTTCTCGCACCTTGTGGTACAAGCTTTTTAGGACTTCATCCATAAATTTCTTCAAGTTTACCTGGATGATTTGACAATATATGGGTTAGTGAAGGACCATTGTGATAACTTAGTGTTTATGTTTGAAAGGTGTTGGCAATTGAGGATATCCCTCAACATTAATTAAGTGTGTGTCTTTGCTTTACCCCATTTGGAACCTTGTTGGGACATATCGTATGTAAAGAAAGCTTGTTAGTAGACCCTATCAAGGTTGCAGTAATTGTTGGATTAGGGGAGCCTACTAGTCAAAGCGCAGGTGTACATATTCCTTGGACACGTGGATTACTATGAGAAGTTCATCAAGGGATATGCCAAGAT
This sequence comes from Taxus wallichiana var. yunnanensis, assembly GCA_018340775.1. Taxonomy (NCBI): domain Eukaryota; kingdom Viridiplantae; phylum Streptophyta; class Pinopsida; order Cupressales; family Taxaceae; genus Taxus; species Taxus wallichiana. The sequence goes on from CM031237.1 coordinate 563,565,300, forward strand.
CGCCACACCTTTAGAAGATTTACTTAGACACAAGAGTGCCTTCCTTTGGGAGAGGCGCAGAGAAGGCATTTGACACTTTAAAGGATAGGCTTATCACGCGCCCATACTACAATTCCCCTCTTGGGATAAGCCCTTCCATGTTCATGTGGATGCCTCAGGAACCGCCATTAGAGCAGTACTTGCACAACCTAGTGAAGGGATTATTGATCATCCTTTGTGCTTTGTAAGCAGGAAGTTGACACCAGTGGAGCAAAATTATACTATAATTGAGTACGAGGCATTGTTAATGATCTACACACTTCACAAGTTCGACAAGATATCTGCTTTGCAACCCCTTTTTTATTTTACACTTACCATATGGCATTGAAATATTTATTGAACAAGCCGCCTCTACAAGGTCACATATGTCGGTGGGTACTATTCTTCCAAGAATTCGAGTTCACGGTAGTTGTTAAACTAGGAAAAGTAATTCCGGACCGAAAATTTGTCTAGAATTGATTCAGGGGAGGACGCACAAAGCATTGAGGATACCATGCTAGATGCACAACTATTTAGGTTGTGGCACATGCCCTCAGACTTAGAAGATATTGCAGTATTTCTCAAGATAAGTGTAGACTAGGAAGGAATGAAGGCATTGGATAAAAATTAGTTAGCTATACGCGTCACACCCTACATGTTAATTAATGGGGATTTATACAAATTAGAACGTAATGATATTATGCATCGATGTGTACTAGAACATGAGCACTTAGCCATCATAGAAGAGACACATGGAGGTAGTGCATGTGGGCACTATGTAGGTGATGCCACTACACGTAAGATATTGATGGTTGGATTATGGTGGGAGACCCCGTATCAAGACCGTATAGAGTATTGCAAGGTGTTGATCATTGTCATTGCATTAGAAAACAGGACAAAGATATTAAATGCCTTTGCACCCTATTCCCAAAGACCGAGCCATTCGAAAAGTGGGCTATAGACTTTGTAGGCCTTATTACACCAGTACGCGTAGGAGTGGATCACGTTATATAATCACTTGCATAGATTACTTGACAAAGTTTGTAGAAGTATTACCTACTAAGGATTGTACATTAGCTATTGCGTAAAGTAAGGTTCCTATGGGAAAACATTATTACAAGGTATGGGTGCCCATTAATTTTGACAAGTGACAGAGGGGAACACTTTTCTTAAATGAGACAAGAAGGATCTCGTTAGCATAATTTATGGTGGCCCATCACAAAACTACCCCTACCATCAATAAACAAATGGAACCATGGAGGCATTTAACAAAATGCTAAGTCATACCCTAACCCAAATTTGTGACGTTGGTAGACAAGATTGGGATGACAAAGTATCAGTTGTTCTTTGGGCATACAGGAATACCTACAAGAGGTTAAATAAGGCCACACCATTTCAATTGGTGTTGGTGTGGAGGTTGTCCTACTAGTTGAATTTATGTTATCATCATGTGAATAACGTGCATAGGAGGTTTAGCAGATGAATAGGCACTGGAAGAAAGAATTGACAAGTTAATGAATTTGGAAAAAAGATGATTACTTTTCAGTGGAGCCAAAAGACTAAAAAAGTAAAACAAAAGGCATGGCATGATCATCACATTAAGAACAAGAAGTTTGAAGTTGGGAAGATGGTTTTGCTTTATGATTCCAAGTTTCGCACCATCCTTGGGAAGTTAAAATTCCATTGGTTGGGTCCCTACATCATCTCATACATCCTTGATTTAGGAGCATGCGGATATAAGTGTTGTATGGGATGAGATTGTCAAGACACTTCAATGGGATTCATTTGAAGCCCTACTATAAATAAGTCTTCTTGGTGTTTATAATAAGGCAAGATTGCGAGATAGTTTAGGATTTCCGTTAATGCATTTTCTTTTCTTGTGTTTCCCTTTTTGTTGTTGTTTTATGTGCACTTGGGTGTTGGTAACCTCATTGATTTTTAAAGTTTGTGAATGCCTAGAGGATGCGCATTGTTTTAGTGTGGGGTGGAATAGTGTGAAATAAATTGTAAGATGGGAAGTGCCATGAAGGATTACGTTGGAAAGCCTAGTTGAATGGCCTTGTGGAAGAAAGTGCATGAAAAAATAAAAGGTGAACGATGATGATTGGTATCAAGATAAGATTATATATTGGTTCCATGTACAAGGGAGGAATAAGTACCTTCAATGTTGATAACATGTACATAAGAGTCTTCTATCAAATAGATTGTTTACGCACCAGAAGGTTGTAGGATTGGCCACGCAAGGTTGGGTGCGTGAGTGGGGGTGCTAGAGTCCGGCTTAGTGGAAAAATACGTAATAAGTGTTGAAGTATAGTGGTAGGTGAAGTAGCATTTAATGCTAAAAAGAAGGGAAGACTATAAATAGGAGGTTGGGCACTTCATTTTTGACATTGCAAATATGAAAAAGAAAGCTCTTACGGACTAGGGTTTCTAGAATTGATCTGTGTGAAGAAAATTTTGAGGAATTAAGGCATGAGTGACTAGATTTGATCTACAAACCGAAGGAAAGAAGTTCATGGGCATAGGAAAAAAATTATGGAGAAGCGTTGTCTTGTGAAAGAGGTTATTCCAGTTAGGGTTTGGTAGCTAGGGCATGGGCTGAAAAGGGTTTCTTCACAAGTTTGAGGTCTGAGCTTGGAGAGGGTAGAAAAGTAGAGAAAGTAAGAGAAGTTGAAGTGCTAAGATAACCTAAACCATGACACCTAAGAAACCAACTATATCACCTAAGAAGCCAAAGGGAAAGGGAAAGGGCAAGGGAAAACAACCTAGAAACCCTCATAAGCATGAATGAAGAATGGTATGCAAAGATGCAAAGACTACCCAGATGGGGTTTTTTCTCGAGAAAATAATGGGATTCCCACTTAAGAAACATGACAGTGATCGATTACAACCATCACACAAATATGACAGAAAAGGAAATGGCACTGGAGTTAGTGTCCTCGAAAACAAGAGGACACCAGAGGGTTTACCTATCTATAGCAACGAGGTAAAAGTAAAGTTGGAGAAGGTGGGATTGTTGCAACTCTATGAGTTGCCTTATTTTGGAAAACCTGAGTGCCTCTATCAATGGTTAATGTCACACATACATGAGGACCACTTTTACTTCACAGGCATAAGATGTGCATAACTCCTCACATATTTCAAGATTCATAGGCCTCATCTATGAAGGATAAAGTATAGATGATGACCTGAGTGAAAAGGAAGCCATCAAAGCAATCATTACCGCATATGATTATAAGAAGGGGTCACGGTACTTTGATATCATGGAGATCCCAGACCTTGTCATGAGAATGGCTGCGCACCTAGTGACAAAGCTAAATGACCAAGAAAGGTGGACGCAGGTAAATAAGGCCTGGTTAAATGTGTTTAAGAAAATATCAGAAGGCACCATCTACAACTTTTCTAGCCTTCATCGCAGATGAAATTATCAAAGACCACGCAGAAGGAGACAAGATACTTTTGGAAATGTCCTCTCGACAATTGTATTTTCAAAATCAGAGTGCAAGATGTAGTACATAATTTTTTTGGGAATATCCAAAGGAAGACCCCTCACTGCGAAAATATTTGCAAAGTACACTTGTGATAGCATGACGGCTTCTCACAAGGCACGCCTGGAAAAATGGTATAAGCACTTAAGGGATGCATTTGGGGTAGAGTGGAGGATCCCAGAGCAATTGTTAGCACTTGTTGAAGGAGAAGCATAATTCGTCATATATCAAGAATTTGTCGTATATCTTCATTTCTACATTGGTAGATTTAAATTGACAGATGAAAACATGGGCCCCAGTGCAAGCTTCCCTTCTCCTTCACCTCAATATTTCCAAGCAAGGGTAAACAAGTTTAAAGAGGCCAAAAGACTAAGGTTTGACCTTAGTGAGGTAGATCAAGACCATAGGGAGTGGCGCAAACATGCTCATTTATCCCAAGAAGTGCACATACGTGGAGAGGTATGTCTCCCATGAAGTTTAAATGACAAAGCCCTAACTTTTCCAATAGCAGGAGAGACCACATCGGCAAGGGTATATCTATGCATAAGACAAAAGTTTGAGAAGGGTGCATACCTAGAATGTGATGTCTCCATTCCTGAAGACCCCATGGGAAGAAGGAAGCCTGCACCGAAAAAATAAAGGAAAAGAACAAGGGGAATAGGGCTGAGAGGGATAAAATTCTGGCCGAAGTGGAGAATAAATCAAAGGCTATTGAGACCTTGCAAGGCTCAATTAAAAACCAGCTTAAAGAATTATATCCACAGATCACTCATCGGATGGATGCGCTTGAAGATATGGGCAGACATTTAGACGAGGTTGTCAAAACTATGAGTACTAAGGGAGAGGAGCTGGGTTTTGATGAAGTGAGTGCCCTGGTTGGAAACCTTTGTCAAAAAGCACAAAACAAAGTGGATACTTGGGATAAATTGGAAGAATAATTAAGGAATAACTTCCCTCTCATCTTACAAATGTAGTAGCTGAGTTTCCCTATTCTTTCATTCTTCCCATATTATTCAATTCTGTCATTATTTTCACTCTTTCTTTATTATTTGAGGACATGTTCCCATGGATGACTAACAAGCATAGTGTGGGGTGATTTTGGGACCCTAATTTATTGGCTAAGTACAAGAAGGCATGTGTGTGAGGCCTAGTTAAGAAAGGGCACAAGGAGAAAGTGTGCATGACGGGGGTTCTAGGAGGGTTTAATAGAACAAGTGGCACGTGCACAAGGCAAAACAAAGGTTTCAAGACTTAGCCATATTTGACACATCAGGTAGAACACAAGAAAAGTGTGACCTCGATCGCATGCGTAATGGATAATGTGTCATCCTGGTAATAGGTTGGCTTAAAAGGAATATACCCTACGATGGAAATTTCTAGAAGACCATCATTGCAAGGAGTGGAGAGCTCGGGCCTGAAGGAGCATGTCCCCATGGAGGACCACATTTAACACTTGGCGACAGATCTAAAGCCATAGAAAGGCAATTTGGCAATTCAAGAGGCCTATATATCAAGCGCTTGCAGAGGAGAAGGTGTGTGGATAATCAAATATATATTGGTAGAGAATGGAGCTCTCATGGTATACTACAAGGAACTCTATAGGGTTAGGTAGAGATCTATAGAAAAAGGATGTAATAAGTGGTTGGGATTGTAAATTTTCACTTGATAACTAATGGGTATAAATCTAGTTATGATGTATAACTTCGTTCGCACAACCGTGGTATGGATTCAATGAATATAATGAGGTTACCAAACTTGATGAATATGATTATTAATGTTTTTTTCCATGTTTATATCTTGATTATGATTCATGAATATTTATGGAATAAATATACATATTTACACATTTGCTTTCTGTTTTGGTTCCCATCTATAGTCTATTTAGTATCATTTAGTCAGGATGATTTGTATTTGTCTAGAACTGTTTTGAGTTCTATGATAAATGTATGTCTCGTTACCACTCGCTCTTTTTAAATTTCCTATCATATATGATGTTTCCACTTAACTCACATAAAAGAGAGACTCGGCACCCATGCGTGCCTCGGTGAGCACCCAATGCCCACTAGGTGATAGATCGCACGCATGGGATTCCCTTATTCTTTAGTGGGTGTAAAAATGACTACATTAACTTGATATGGATCATAGTTCGAGTTTTGGCATTATGATACTCTAAACCTGGACATTTAAATGTTATGATGATATGGTTATTTTAACTTATTCTTATGATATTTATGTTCAATGGTTGATGGCTCAGATTTTAGGATGAATATAAGTTAAGTAAATATTGAGATGGAAGTATTGTTGTAAATATTCTACTGTTGAACTATGCCTAAAAGCTAGTTAGGAAAGTTACCTTCTTTTGTTAAAAGGTTTTAACTGAATGAGTAATCATAAAAATAAATGCAAGAAAGTAGTAATGAATTCTGATGAAATGTTTCTTACCTAAATTTTGTTTTAATTCTTTTGATATAAAGTCAATAGCATGGAAGGTTGAAGTTGGTATATCTTATGACCTATCTTTAATTTGATTTGTTGTAATTCTCTCTTTCTCTCTTGTATGGATTATTGTAACTCCTTTTGGTATGTCTTTCTAAATTTCTTCTGGACTATTTCATAACAACAGAGTTCTTTTTATGAAATAGTTAGCTAAAAACACATCATTTTAATGTTTAGTGCTTATCATGCTTAGTTCAATGAACTGACCCGTGCTAGAAAATTTTACAGATGGACTTTGTAAGTGGTGAAAGGAGAAATATTTTAGGAAGTTACATTTGTTTATCAAGAGACTAGATATTTGTATGATGAAAAATGATTCATTACTGAAATGTACTTGATGGAAAAGAAAGTTGTATCTGAAAGTGATTGAATGTTGTTGTTTGATACTTAACACTGTCTGAAGTGTTTGAACTTATAAATGTATGAGTCCTCCATGCTGAATAAAAGATGTGTGATATTTGTTTACACTTGATGTAATTCTTTTTGGAATGAATTGAATGGAAATATTAAGTAATACTTTGTCTTTCAGAAGTAACATACCTTATGGTTTGGAATAGAATAAATATAGATCTGAAATAATGTTGTACTACCTTCTCTAAGTGAAGAGGCAACTTGTAAAGTTGACATTCTTGCACTAATTATCAAACAGTTCATTAGACTATAAAATAAACAAATGATTGTTGAGAATTACACCTTAATAATATTCGAAAGTACAATGGGTTTATAATGGACTTTAACCCTCAATAAGGGTAAGGAAAGACAATTCCTTTGAAAATAATCTTAGTCTTAATCTAAAGACCTTTTTGATATGAATCCTGAATGTTATATGTAGTTGAAAAGGGTGTGCTTTCTCATGTAGAATTCCTTAACTAGAATAGGAATGTAGGGAAGGAAAAATAAATGGGATTAGACTTCATTTCAATGAAGTCTAATATAAAAAGAACTTGCTCAAAACTTATATAAGTTAGGGCTGATTTAAGTGAGAAATTAAATAACACTTCCTAGTGTGTTGGTTCGTTATGTAAAAACATGAATCAGAATGTCAATGGTTTAAATCATGGCATATGAATTAGATAGAAAGTAGATTTATCTGCATAACTTCATTTATTGTAGTCTTAAATATGAATCTTAATAATTAAGGAACCTAGTTACTCAGTAGGGTTGTTGTAATTAATCTATAAAGAGGAAAATAATAAGATATAACTTCGATCTAAAGTATGTTCATCTAGATGAGGAAAATCAGTTGGATGTTGACACATGCCCACTACAGCAAAAGTGCCTTTGTGAAGACTAGGGTCTTCACACGAGGATACTATGTTTCAGTTGACATGTTTCAACACCCTTTTGATTTTATTCAGCTAGACTAACATAAATTCTAGCTTGATCACATTTCTACCCTAGGTAGAGAGAGGGGTATGATCTATTATCGGGGTCAACTCATGTTGACTTAGGATATATAGACACGCCCAATCGACATAAGTTGATTGAGTATGTCTAAGTACCATTATCCATCATAAGCAATCCTCCACACTAGGCTATATTACTAACCTTGGCTAGGTTAAACCTTGAACAAGTGGACTAGGAGAAGTCGGTAAAGACCTTTCTAGATAACAGATCAAGAAAGGTGAAAGACGTATTTTTTTATGAGTATGTCATCTCAGGAATATAAACATGAATGGTATGTTAAAATATTTGGCCAAAGTATCGCAAGTTGTTGGTTGCATTGTCCTATGTCACTACGGTTTAGAAGCGGGATTTCGATGAATTTAGAAGCGGGATTTCGAGATCACTTGATACCTCAAAAAGGGTAACATAACCAATTATATGTATTACACATGTTATAAGGTTAGCATGAGAGATCGGTATGATACCAAGTCATGAAATGAGAGATCGGTGTTTTTGAGTCATATATAGTTGCATATGGTATCTATTCTATTATGAGATTGATTGGCTATGAATGTGTGTTCTAAATTATGTTAATTTTAAACGAGAGAACATTATGCAAAAAAATCCTTGTTTCTAAATTCTTAAAACGGGAATGTTACATCAAGATCAACATACCTTGTGAACACTTGTGTGTAAAGATTATATAGGAAAAACATGTTATCAATCAAACCAAATGAAAAAAACATATCTAAAGTAAAAATCTATCCAATCAAGTCATATGTAGGTCCTAATTTTGTGTTTTTTATAAATGTTTGAATGTTTTTGTGCTATCCAATTATTTGTGTTTTTGTATTTTAAAATTAACTATTTTCAAAAAGAAGGTAATATAAAAGCTACTCGATGAGGGCCTTATTAGAAGGTAGGAAAAATTGGAAGATGAATGGTTGGAGTGGCGGCAAAGTAATGTCCTAAAGATAAGGTTGAGCATGAAGACTTATAGTTAAGGAAAAGTCTATTTTGGGAAAGATCTCATGTAGGAAGAATATAAAGCGTCATGCAGAGTTTGGGCTAATAATAGGATTAGATATAGAGTTTAAAATAGAAGATAATCTATTATTAGGTGAAGCTTACATGCTTTTGTAGTTACCTTATAGTGCATGCATGGCTATTTGTGGCATACGAGCTATTTTGAGAGTGCATGGGTAGTGAAGGTAAATTCCCCACCCCTATATATATATATATGTTATGATTTGCACTATTAGAGAGACCGTGATTTATTTGTAAGGTTATGTTGTTGTTGTGTTTATGTGCATGATCTTATGATGATAGTATTGATGTATTCAGCTATTGTAATGCATGGTGGGTTAATATAATGGATCTCGTGGTTGGTTACTTGTCATTGATGTCTCTGTAATTGGTTCTTGCTTGGTAAATCTTATATTGATCCTTGTTTAGTTCACCTTACATATGGTTGTGATTTTTTACTTTATGCTTTGCACTAGTTTATCTGTTATGGTTATGGAATGTATCTTCATGCATGCTAAATCCTTGACAAAGTTGGTATAAAAAGAGGGACTTGGTACCTTTGCATGCTTCAGTGAGCATTCATTAGCCTACATTGGATGAGGTTTTAGCGTGCATATGGTTGTTGAGTGGTAAAATAATACTACATTTTGGTTCCATTGGTGATACCTCTTTTCAAGTTGTTGCAAGGATGTTACATGATGAAGACGTATCAGTTGACTTTGGACAAAGCATTGAGAGTTGGGTTGTGGATTTAGAAGACTAGTTTTCTCATAAATATAATATTGGACCTGATTTTGATGCTCATGTGTGGGTTGAAGAACATATGTATCATGAACTCTATGAGACGTTATTTTGTTGTTTTCTATAGATTTATACGAGTGGATGGTAGAATATGCATCGAAGTGGAATTAGAGGTATAGAACAATTGTTTGGATACAATAAGATTACTAGACCATGTATGATGTTGATGTTTTTATTAGATATGGTAAAAATAGGGATCGGCTCCCAAGGGCCATTACAAGATGAGGAAAAAAAAACAAGCAAGAAGGAAACGTAAAAGTCCAAGAAAGGAGTTAAACATGCTTAACTCTTACAATTAAGAACTAAACTTTGTATTAAGGTGGGAAAACCAGAGAGAAGGAGAAACAGTCTCCAAAACAAAGCAAAACAGCAGAAGTTTACCAAAATTCTACCAACAGTCTAGAACCATAAGTTAATTTTTTGGAGATCCCCACTACTACCATCATGGCTATCTTTGATCACATCACCCTCAACACCTTTTTCATTAATATCTTCCTCTAGCTCATCCTCGGAGCTACTGATGTGCAAGTTAAAGTTCCTTCTTTTAGTGCCCTCCTCCATCCCTTCCAGCCTGTCACTTAGCTTTTTGACCTGGTCCTCCAGCTCTAGAAATTTCTTCTTGGACTTCACCTGAGTAGTGACAATTTGCTTGGAAGTGTTGATGACATCCATCATTATTTCCCTTTGACCAGCATTGGTTTCTTCCATCGCTTGAAGCACCCCTTCTAAGTACTAGACCTTTTTGCTCAAATCCTTGAAACCCTTTAAATTACCATCCCAATTTCTTTTCTCAAAGTGCTCGCTTCCCCATGACCATCCTCACCCATTTCTTTACCAAAATCCTCCCCCAAAATTTGCATTTTCCATCCTTCATCTTAGTAAGGCAATCTAACGAGAGTGAGGTCATCCTCATCCACATGCTCTTTTAGGGAAGAGGACAGAGTAGGTTTCCCATTTTCAAACATCAAAAGAATGAGCCCTTCATGCAGAGGCATCTCCACTTTCTCTGTTGGAAATCCATCAAAGAGTTAGTCAAAGACATAAACAGAAAGAAGGGGATGCTCACCATGACCTTATGGCGGAACATGTTTAGAAGGGTCATATGGTGAGTATAGATTTTTCTGTATTTTCCTTCCAGAGTGATGTACTTCATGATTTGAAGGCACACCTCTCTCCATATACCGAATGCATGACCTAGCAATACCATCCATAAAGAAAGAACATCTTTCCTTACCAATAAATAATAGCTCAATTTCATGTTCTCTGGGTTTTATCCTTAAAAATTTTAAGCCCATCCATTTTCATGTTCGTGGCTAGGGCGATGGTGGACTTAGACACCTCAATTTCCATCCCTCTGACTACAAACTTATCCTCTTTCCAAGCTTTTCCAAAATCCTTAGACAGGGAGGGGTCATGACCATGTAATTTGGCAATGAAATTACTAAAACCCCCAATCCTAAGCTTATTCCATAGAGGCTGATTAAAATCTTCAATGCTTTGGCTAAGAGGTTGATGTGACTTAGACACACATTGTAGATCATTAGTGGAGTGGTGTTTTACAAAATTATATGTTGGATTATGTTGTTTTTTACTTATTCCTTTCCATAGGTAGCTGAGTTTCAGTTCTTGCGTGAACCCAGTAGTATCTACTTTGCACGTTATCCCTTTAGCGATTAAGATCTTGTTGGTAACTCATGGATTTGGAAGAATGACCTATGGCTAGTTAAACCTCCACTAGCTCGTTGAAACAGGATCAAGTGTGGTGAAATATGTCAAACTTTGTGGCGTAAAGGAGAGAGAGAGGAAAGACAACTTAAGTATAATGAAGCATGGGAGAGGGAATTGGTGAAGAAGCATGATATTGAGGAGTATGTGGAGTTATAGAGGATGATGTCTCGTGAAGGATTTGAGGCTCACATGGAAGATGTGGAGCCAGAGCATCAGGCTCTCCCCACTTAGGAAAGTGCAATAGAGAATCCCCCGGCACGGCTTTTGATGAGATCTAGAAGAAGAAAGAAAAGGACCGTAGGTGCACATAAGATCCCACCTAGTGACCTTTCCCTTGCGCTTGGTGTTCCAGTTCCTGAAATAGTTATTGAGAAATAGGCTAGTGTTGGTGATAGAGTAGTGACAGGTAGATTTCATTTTCCATTGAGTATAGAAGTTCATCAAATGAAAAAAATCATTTATGGCAACGTAGACCTCTTCTTTGTTTTGTGGTCGATTGGTGGTATATTTTCTAGTGTGTCATCAGGAGAGAACATGGGCACATGAGGAATATTGGTAATACATCTAGAAGTAGCACAACTTTGTAGACTATGGGAGTTCAATTTAGTAAAATAGTTGGAACACAAATTAACTCATCCCTCTAGTCTAGTTCCTACTACAGGAGGTAGATCAAGAGGATAAGGAGGTTTGGGATCTAGTGGATCTGGTGGTTCTAGAGGTGGAGGAATATTGGAGGAAATACAAGTTCTGGTCTGGTGGGCATGGTCTATACCAGCCTCAACAAGTTTATTATGAGATGTCTCTTCACTTACTAGAATACATTGGCATTGAGGATGCAGTAAAGCATGTGTAAATGTGTGAGATACTATGGCACGCTAAGGGAATTATAGCTCTTGAGCATAAGGCAAGTTAATTTTCTACTACTTTGTAAGGGTGCGTGCATAGTTAGTATAGGAAGTATGATTTGAATTAGACTAGTGTAGATTACAATGCGCTATGTGGTGCTTTCTTAGCTAAGTTTTGTATACATGAGTTTGAATAGAAAATCATCGCGCATGCTAAAGGAGATTAAGTATGGCATGGCTGAGAGCATAAGGGAGTATGATGAACACTTTAAAACTTTGTTATCAAATTTGTCTTATGATATTCACCTGAAGCCCTAGCCAAGATTACGGTGATTTTTGGCAGTTTGATCGACCTTTCTAAGAAGTGTGCTCTCTCATAACACATTTACATATCCACGTGAGGCTTTGGAAGTAGCTCTACACACTGAGGAATTTAGGAGCATAAACACTAGAGTTATCCCATTTTTGGAGGCACAGATTACATCTATGGCAAAGCAGTTGGAGAAAATATCAGCCAATTTGGCTCATGAGACATGCATTGGAATATGGTGTACTGATTTCAGTGGAAGGACATACTAAGGATAAATTCCCTCATAAATTGGTGTACGCCACGCTGTGTTCTTTGGATTGTGATATTTGTCACTTGGATCAAGATTTGATTAGGTGCCCGTTATTTCAATGTGTGATCTAGAAGAATGTGTCTTGTTACTATAAGATCTCGTAAGTCTCACACTCATGATATTGATAATTTTAGGTTGATGATCATATTCGTGACGTTATTGAAACTAGTGTGTGTCAAACTAGTGTTGTAAATCACTCTAAGGAGAAGGAAGGAAAGCTTCATGAAGGGTGTTTTGATGGAGGTGGTAGAGGTAGAGGTCACCGAGGTGGATACAAATCTCATGTTCATGGGAGGGGGGCAAAGGTGATTTCCCAAAAGGAACTTATTTTACATACAGATCCCCTGATCATTATAGGCATGAATGCCCTTAGAACATAGTCTACTCATGGTGTGGGAAGCAACATAAGTTTAAATAATGTCTTGAGTTATATGAGCACATGAGTAAGAACTATAAGAAGAATGATAAGGGTGTGGGGATGATTAAATTTCAATGCATCGTAGAAGACCAATGGATGCCTAAGATTGCACTCCGATCCTCGATGTTACCTATGTTAATGACCACACACACTAAGGCTTCGCACGCTCATGAGATCCCAAAGGAGAAACCTATTATTACAAAGAAAGAGGTGAAAAATGCAAAATATCTAGATCCTTCCCATCAAAAAGATGACTACAGAGAGACTATGGAAGTTATTAGAAACTTACAGGGTGAAATTCAATGCTTGAAGGAGTAGTCAGAAACTAGAGCAGGAAAATAAAGTTGAGCTTCCCCAGAAATATGTTGATGACTTGAAGGAGGTTTATAAGATGTTGCGTTAGGAAAATATCATTCCTTTGTTAGGGGAATGGCTGAGGGAGAAGATACCACGCATTGGATTTGAGTGCAGAGATAGATATTACATGTGAACTTACCTCCTCAGTCTTGAGTATGATAAAGAGATCACTTTGATAAAGCAACTGTCGATGGGTGGTTTTTGAGTAATATATTGATTGATACAAGTGCATAAGTGAATGTAATCACTTTGGATGCATGGAATCAGATAGGAAACCACCATTACAGCCCTCTTTGAATGTGTTGTATATGGTGAATAGGACTAGAGCCACACCCATGAAGTATTGAAGGATGTCACTATTACTATACAAGGGGCCAAGTTTATTGGGGACTTTGAGGTCTTAATGCTTGCAGAAGTCGATAGTTTTCTAGCATTTCTTGGACACCCTTGGTGTTACACAAATAATGTTAATCTACACTTCAATAAAGTTTATATTAGTTTTGAGAACAAAGAGGAGCACGTAATTATTCCTTTGATAGATGGGAAAGTTGCACCATATGTAGAACCCTTGAGTGAAGAGGATTTAAATAGAATATATGCACATAGAGTTAGGGATCCTGAAGTGCTTGAGCCATCTAAATAAGGTATTATATAGTGGGATGATGCTCATTTTATGAGTGATACAACCAATATTGCATGTGATAACTAGGTGCATGGAACGTATGAAATGGTTAGGCGAGAGATAAATAATATAGTTACTCATGTTATCGGGTTACACATTGTTTGGCACTTGAGTCATACCTATGTATCTCAAGACACTCTGGTGAAGGAAACCCCGATGTATTTATATGCACCATGGAAGCTCGATGGAAGGATGAAGGTGAAAAAGAAATATGCTAGTTTATACCCTACATGGGATAGCAATGCGTTGGTGGACTACACATAAAGATAACCTTTTGGAGTGGCAAGAGGTGAGAAACACTTTCTCTACTAGGTTTCTTAGGATCAATGTACCTTCTCAGATATACAAATTCCATGAGAAGGATTATGTTTTACACCACATTCAGAAGTTTGAGAGACTTTGGATGGAGGGGCGAGAGGCCTTTCCAACATCACTTTGGATACATAATTTCTACACCACCTTAAGTGATTGCACACATGCATGGTATGTTCATTCATAGCTCACGAGTGATAATTAATTGGCAGGAGATGACCTCAGGTATGATTCAGACATTTGACTATTTTTATATTAAACCTTGGTGAATGAAGCATAACAAATTATGAAGCACCTTACGTTGGTAGATAGTGTAAAAGATGAGGAACTCTTGTTAGATATTTTTGAGGGTTAGATTTTGAGGCATGTTTTGATGAAGAAGAGACAAATGAGGAGCAGATTTGGGCACATGTGACTGGAAAAAGAAAAGGGTAAGCTAGTTTACATGATTGATGATGAGGAAGTGGAGAATTTGGATGTTAACCACACTATACATACAAGCGAGGTCTTGGATAGTGTCGATGAGAAAGTGCGCACTTATCATGAGCCTATGAAAACAAATAAGGTCAATATTGGGATAGATAAAGAACTTAAAGAAGCCATTATTGGTGACTATTGTTCTCAAAAAGAAAGGGCAAAGATTATTGAGCTATGGCATGACTTCTAGGACTTATTTCTATGAGGCTATCATGAGTTGAAGGGAGTGCATCACTTTTTGGTGAGATGAGGATCAAGTTAAAGGAAGGTGCACATCCAGCTAGAAGAGAGGCCCTACAGATGAATCTTAATCTACATGTCAAGGTCAAGGAAGAGATTGATAAAATGTTGAAGTCTATAATTATTGACCCTTTGAGGAGTCGAGTGGGTTAGCCCCATGGTAATAAGCATAAAGAAAGATGGTAGGATAAGGATTTGTGTGGATTAAAGAGAGTTAAATGTTGCATGTGTTATATATCCTTTCCCCACACCATTTACAGAGGAGATCTTGGAGGGTGTTGCAGGTGCGAAATTTACTCTTTCACTAATGGATTCTTTGGTTATCATTAGGTGTAGATTGCTAAATAAGACCAAGAAAAGACAACTTTCACCACTGAGTGGGAATTTTTACATTTACTGATTATGTCTTTTTGGGTTGAAGAATGTGCCTACCATCTTTTCTTACATTATTTTACAATCATTTGAGGACTTTATACAGAAGTTTTATAGGTTTATTTGGATGATTTGACTATATATGGGTTGGTAAAAGATCAATGTGACAACTTGAGACTCATGTTTGAGAGGTGTAGGCAGTTAAGCATCTCCTTGAATATTAAGAAGTGTATCTTTGCTACACCCTTTGGAACTTTGTTGGAACATATTATTTACAAGGAAGGTTTGTTGGTAGATCATGCTAAGATCACGAGATATTTTGGGTTTGGAGAAGCCTACCAAACAGAGTGAGGTGCACCGATTCTTAGGACATAGGTTACTATAGATTGTTCATTAAGGGATATGCTAATATTTCTATGCCCTTGGAAGAATTGTTAAAAAACTAAAGGAAAGTTCCATTGGAATGAGGCATAATATCTAGCGTTTGATACATTGAAGGAAAGACTTACTTTTGTGCTTTCCTTCTTGGGATAAACTGATTCATGTACATATTGATGCCTCTAGTATGGCCATTAGATTAGTGTTAAAATAGCCTATTGATGGGATCATTGATCATCCTATATGTTTTTTGCAAGTAGAAATTTGACCCCAACCGAACAAAATTATACCACTACTGGAGCGTGAAGCATTGTCCATGATTTATACCTTTGCACAAAGTTTAGAAAATAATTGTTCACAACTCCTTTTATATTTTATACAAATCACATGGCATTTAAGTACTTGGTTAATAATCTCATTATGAAAGGGTGGATATGCTAGTGGATCCTCTTATTTTAGTAATTTGACTTTACCATGGTGGTAAAGCCGGGAAAGAGCAATCCCAAACCATATCCTTTATCAAGGATTAACTCAGGCGAGGATGCGTAGAGCATTGAGGACACAATGTCATATGTAAAACTATTCAAATTGAACCGTGTGCCCTCTGACTTAGAATATATTATTGTATTCTTGCATACTACTATGGCACCTAAAGGTATGAAGAGCTTAGAGAAGAAACAACTTGTCATAGGTTTCACGCCTTACATGTTAATCATTGGAGATTTATATAAGTTAGGCCATTATGATATTTTGCATTGGTGTGTTCTTGAACATAGGCATGAAGCTATAATAGAGGAAGCTCATGGTGGGATTGCAGGAGGACATTTCCCAGAGGTAATGCTACCACGCGTAAGATTTTGTTTGCTAGCCTTTGGTGGGAAATACTATATAAGGATCAGTAAAGAATATGTCAGTGGTGTGTGATCATTGTCAATGCCTTGCAAGGGGAAGCCTAGGCATAGGGAAGAAATGTCTTTGAGACCGATAGAAAGTGTAGAACCTTTTGAGTAATGGGAAATTGAATTTATGGGTTTTATTTCCCCACCTATACAAAGGACTATATCATGTTATATTATTACATGTACATATTATCCGACCATGGGGTAAAAGTATCACCTACGAAGGATTACACAATAGCTACAACAACAAGGTTCTTATGGGAGAACATTATCAAGAAGTATGGATGTCTGCATTGAGTAAGTGATAGGGGCACACACTTTTTGAATGAGACTATCAGAATATTATTGGTTGATTTTATGGTGGCGCATCATAAGAAACCGCCCTATCACCCATAGGCCAATGGTACTACTAAGGCTTTCAATAATATATTGGGTCATATATTGACAAAGATCTGTGATTTGGAAGGAAATACTGGGATGATAAAGTCTCTATTGTACTTTGGGCATATAGGAAAACTTACAAAATATTGAACAAAGCCACACCTTTTTAGTTGGTGTTTGGCATGAAGGCTATTTTACCAATGGAATTTATGTTACCCTCCCTACATATTGCACGTGCAAGAGGACTAGATGATGAACAAGCACTTGAAGAGTGTATAGATAAACTGATGTAGTTGGATGAGTGGTGCGCCATCACACGTTGGAGCCAAAAGATAGAGAAGGCCAGGAAGAAGGCATGACATGATAGACATATTAAGAATAAGTAGTTTGAGGTTGGATAGATGGTTCTTCTTTATGACTCCAAGTTTGTGTGCCACCCTGGGAAATTGAAGGTGCATTGGTTGGGACCGTATGTGGTGACATATATACTTGATTCATGAGCTTGCAATTTGCATACATGAACTAAGAATTACTGAGGTTTCCAAAGAAGACATTAGACGACACATAGTTTCCTCAAGGTTACTTCAATAGGAGTAGGTTGAAGCCCTATTATAAATAATTCTTTTTGGTGTTTGTAATAAGGAATTATTTTCATTGTTACATTAGATTCCCTTTAATGCATTTTCCTTTTATGTGTTTCCTTTCACCATTTTTATACTTTGTCAATTTAGTTTAGTGTTTTTGTAATAAGGACATTTACACACCAGTAGTTGATTAGTATCTAAGTGATTTCATGCATAGAGGACCGTGCATACTTTTAGTGTGGGGTGGATCGAAGCATAGAGATGAGAATTATAGGTGCCCTCTCGATACATGTTGGTTAAATCAAGGGTTCTTCTAGGAGTTGGTGTAGAAGATAAAAATATGTTATAAGTATTGTGCATAAGGTGTTCTAAAGAAATTGAGTTGATTGAAGACCACGCATGGAAAATGATCATGTAGTGTAACGTGAGGTAGGCAAATGGCATGGGAAACTACTTTGGATATGGCACCGAGGTTTTTTACTTTGGTGCATGGAGGCACATGGAGGAGGTTTGTGGCTAAGGATTAGTATAGCATGCCAGAAGGTTACGACTACAATGCACAAAGTGAAGTCACGAGATGTTATCAAAAATGGAAAGAGTACTTTAGTGAAAAATAACTTAAAAAGTGTGGATCGAAGGGACATGAGGGTCATGGAAAAATTATAAATAGGGTCGAGGGTAGTCATTTGGCTACCTTTCCTTTGAATAGAAAACTTCTACTATCGATCGAGTCAAGTGACAAAGATTTAAAGTGATGCATGAGATCGCATTGCGAACCAAAGGTACATGAAGACGGTGTGAATCTTGTGGAAGGACAAGTTGGAATCAACAAGTAGAGCATAGAAAAGGAGAGTTGCATCTATTTTAAGTGGTCGTGATTTGTAGATCTTGGGTAGGAAGAAATTTGGTAACGCAAAACACCTAGGGCATAATTACAGTAAAATGGCACCAAAGGTACAAAATTTGAGAACAAAGAGACCCGAGGTTGTGGTAGAAGAACCCCTGGAGGAAATCTACTCAGATATGCAAGTATCTCCTAGTGTGTTGAGGGTAGAAATCTAGAAATATAAGCTCACTTTATGCAAAATCAGTGAGTACAATCACTACATAAGAGAACGAGAAGAAAATGAGGGCATATTTGGAGAAAATCTTCCCATGAACGGATGAGGTCGGCAACCCATTAATTGATGACTCTGTGAAGCGGCAGTTAGAGAAGACAAATGTATTACAGTTTTGGGAGCTTCCTTTCTTTGCCAAATCTACACACCTCTTCCAGTGGTTGATGTCGCATGTTCATGAATATTTCTTTTACTTCACAAGGGAGAAGGATGTGACTCACCACTCAATTGATTGAGTGTGTGTCACATGAAGTATGGGATAAGACATGGCCTTGGAATTTTTACACCAAAATGAAGAACTTGCCACAAAATTGAGTTATGAGAAGGACGGTAGGGCATAGACCATCGTAGATCTGGATGATCTATCACTTTGGATTGCCCCAAGTCTAGTGAGCTACAAATTGGGTGCTTCCAAGTGTTGGATGGACATAAATAAGAAGTTTCTATATGTGGCATACAAAATTTTAAAAAGGGCACACTACAACCTGACACAGTTTTGTCACAAATGGGATTATTGAAGAGGAAAAGTTACAGAAAATGAAGAAGGAGCCAAAATCACATGGGGATCAATTTTGATATTGATTGTATTTTGGGAAATCTGGGGTACCAAATGGGCCCAGAGGATAACATGTGGGTTTACCCACTAGTACACCCATCCCCATGTAGTGCAAGCCAGAAGGCATAGTTATGATGGAACCATCACAAGAATGTATAAGTCCTTGATTAATAAGGGTATGAAAGACTATGTAGGGAATTTGAGAATGAATGGTGCATTCCATGTGAGTTACCCATAGTGGTCTGGGGAGCAGGTCAAGTTTGTAGTAATGTAACATTTTATCCTTGCTCGATTCAGAATGGCTAATGGTGAGATGGGTCCATGGTGTAAACTTCCATTTGAATTCTCAAGTAAAATACCTTAAGTACTCCATCAATAGGTTTAAATACACACAAAAATTTACCTATGATGTAAACAAATTTGATTCAAATCTACACACATTGCACGTAGCTTACATATGACTCAAGCTAGCATACTTGGAGGTTTTGGAGCCAAACCTATTGGATCTACACCCATAGGTAAATGTTACTATTAAAGGACTTATTAGTAGGGTTTTTGTGTAATTATGGCCAAAGACTCAAGGAGGAGTCGAGGTGGAGGTTATTGACTCCACCTTCCCACCAAGAGGAACAATAGTGCCACCTATTTAGAAGGTGTGCGAGGAAGAAGTGCAAGAAGAGGAAGGAGATGAAGAAGAAGGGAAACTTGACACCTCATAAAAGAGGGTGTTTTATTCTTGTATAAGTAGTATTGGAGGCATTGGGACTTCTCAAATCAAGGTAGTGTTGAGAGAAAAAACCAAATGTGTTAGAGTGGAAGTGGTCTCTAGTTTGGAATAGAGACAGTCAAGAGAGGAAGAAGACTTGGAGAAGTTGGGTGCTTCCTGTGTGAAGAGTTAGAACAAGAGTTTGAGTAACATGATATATGAGAAAAGGAACAAGTAGAAGCACGAGGCACATGAGAATAAGAAGGCTTTGGTGACAAGAAGGAAATAAAATCCCGGTGAAGGAGAGCACACCGGCACAAACAGAGGAGCAAGGAGAGAAAGAGACTGGTGACACCTTCGTCATCAAGGAGGAAAAAGGATTGGGAACAAGAACCAGCACCCCAACCCCAAAGAAACAATGAATAAAAAGGAAGGCGTAACCCTAAGGTCACCGCATATGGATTGTGTGTATGATCCCACAAAGTTATTATGTGTGTCCTTCCAAAGCACAGTAGCCATAGAGAATTTACATGCATGGGAGCTACTTGATCAGGAGAGGGGATTGTCTAGAATAAAGAAGATGATTAGTTGGAACCTGCACAACCACTCCGAGGAGCTAGAGTTTGAAGTAAATGAGCATGTCATTAGTATAATCCATTTGAAGATCAAGCCGAAGAAACATACAAGGCAAGTAGATCCAAACCACTTGCGATGGATGAGTAGGTGTGAAACGCCTTGCACAAAATGGCCTCAGAAGTGGTGAGGAGAAACTTGGATTCTAGCACCACTATTCACACCCTTATAGTAGATAAGGAGGAGTGCGAGTAAATAGACTCGCGAGATGGATTGCAAGGTGAACATAAAAGGACTAAGGAAGCTTATGATAGAGCTGGCACACTAGTTCAAAATATCTTGGAGCAGTTTCCTTCTCTGGTTAGCCATGCTAGAATGGACTATGGAGATGAAATGGAGTATCTAGAGGATCTGGTTGGGATGTTACTAGTTAACATTCAGAGTGGCACAAGGCCAACTATAGAGGAAATTTCCAAAGAGAAGGAGAACAATAAGATTACAATTGAAGCAAGGATCACTGAGCTAGAGGACTTTCTCACCCAGCTCAAGGAAGCAAGCACAAAGGTAGATATAGGCTTCAACAGTGTCAGAAGTGTGAGCCCTTCATTGAGGTTAGGTTGGTGGATGAGGAGGCTATTTTGAATACTATACAGGAAAGAACACCAACCAAAAAACTTGAGTGCACTCAGTTAATTATGGAAACCATGGCGTCAGAAGGATAAAATCATGGTAAAGCGTGAGCAACTTAAATAGAAATTTATCGAGCTCCATAATTCTATACTAGAACATATGGACATTATTGATGGTGCTTGTACAGAGTTGGTGGTGGTTATAAAGGAGTTAAAAGGAAGAGTCAAAGAGGTTATTCCTGACCAAATGTCGAGGATTGTGGAGGTTGCATCAAGGAAGGCCTTGAAGGAGTTGGAGGAATGGAAGAAATTAGTAGATGGGGTAGATGCAAAGTTCCCAGAGATCTTCCAGGCATCTTAACATATTTTGGGTATGATGTTCATTTCAAATTTTGAAATTTTTTCTCCTTCATGAATTTTTGTTCGATGATTGAAGAATTACTGAGGACGGAAATCCAGCTAGTGTGGGGTAATGTTGGACCCCTGAAAGATGCTAAGTATAGCGGCATGAGAATTTTCATGTGTACGAAAGGTAGGTGCAAAGGCATGCGTGGAAGTAGAGAAGATAGTGTGTGAAGGCTCGCACCCAAGCTAAACACATTCAAGACTTAGTTGTATTTTGAGCCACGGACAAAATTGGAAGATAAACAATTAGAGTGACAACCAAGCAATGTCATGTAGATAATTTTGAGCATGAATACTTATAGTTAAAGAAAAATCTATTTTGGGAAGGATATCATGAAGGAAGAAGATAAAGCATCATGCAGAGTTTGGGCTAATAATAGGATTAGATCTAAGGTCTAAAATACAAAAGCTACTCGATGAGGCCCTTATTAGAAGGTGGGAAAAAATTAGAAGATGAATGGTTGGAGTGGCGGCCAAGAAATGTTCTAAAGATAAGGTTGAGCATGAAGACTTGTAGTTAAAACAAATTCTATTTTGGGAAGGATCTCATGCAAGAAGAAGATAAAGCGTCATGCAAAGTTTGGGCTAATAATAGGATTAGATCTAGAGTTTAAAATAGAAGATAATCTATTATTAGGTGAAGCTTGCATGCTTCTGTAGTTACCTTGTAGTGCACACGCATGGCTATTTGTGGCATGCGGGATATTTTGAGAGTGCATGGGTGGTGAAGGGAAAGTCCCCACCCCTATATATATGTTATGATTCGCACTATTAGAGAGAGACTATGATTTATTTGTAAGGTTATGTTGTTGTTGTGTTTATGTACATGATCTTATGATGATAGTATTGATGTATTCAGCTATTATAATGCATGGTGGGTTAATATAATGGATCTCGTGGTTGGTTACTTGTCATTGATGTCTCGTAACTAGTTCTTGCTTGGTAAATCTGATATTGATCCTTGTTTAGTTCACCTTGCATATGGTTGTGATCTGTTTACTTTATGTTTTGCACTAGTTTATTTATTATGATTATGGAATGTATCTTCATGCATGCTAACTCCTTGACAAATCTGACATCAAAAGAGGGACCTAGTACCTTTGCGTGCTTTGGGTGAGTGTTAAACATTTTCTGGATGAGGTTCCAATGCTCTTAGGGTTGTTGAGTGGGAAAATAAGACTACATCATAAAAGGCATTAACATCAAAACTTTTACGCGTGCGGCTTACTTGTATCAACCTCAAGAGTCAAAGGGAGAGGTATATAAGGAAAATATGTGAATCATCGTCGAGCATCTTGCAAATAAATCTTTATGGGTTAAGATACAACATTAACAATAGGTTTTGCATTAGTTATGTTGTCATTAGATTTTCCTTTGAAAGTAGGTTTTCCTTGGAACTTAGAATTAGATGTGTTGGGATCATTGGTAACATATTTGAGCTTATTCACAATAAGGATCTTAGCTTCACATTCTTTTAATATATGGAATAAATTATCAAATGAGTGAAACTTGTCAAAGATAACCAATTCTTGTAAATGTTAAATAAGACTTTGAGTGAAGAGGTCTTGGAGCTCATTATTGGCTAGAATATTGTTCATCTTAGTAAGCATATTCTTGTAGCATAGAACATAATCACTAATTTGTTTGTTAGAATCTATTTATATTTTATACATTTGAGCATAAGAGACCTTGTCCCCAATATTGATAGAAAATTATGTAATAAATTGATTAGCTAAAGGGGTAAAGGTTTGAACTAAATGAATGAGAAGATCATAAAAATATTGCAAATCAAAATCCTCAAGATTTCTTTAAAATATATTGGTAAGTAATGTGTCATTGTAAGCATAATCCAAGCAAGCAACATGAAATCAAGAAGGTTATCTTTAAGATTACCTTTTTATCATAAATAGGAATATTAAGAGTGAAAAAACCCTTAGGCAAAGGATAAGAAGACACTATCGAGTAAGTGGATTATAAATTAATTGTGTATAATCCATGACATGAGAAGAATTAGAGGCACTTTGTTTTATTTGTATGATTTTAACTTGCAAACTATGAACAAGGGTTTCAAGAACATGTGTGTTATAAGGAAAATAATGTCAACCAATATGGGTGTATATAGGAGATGCACTTATAGTAGTGGACATAAGAATAAACTAAGTAACACTATGAGGTGGGCCAATAGTTACCCCCAAATATATAGGAACCATAGATGTAGGAATGGTAAATATATCCATAGTGGAAGATGTGGGAGGATGCATCCCCAAAAGAGACTTCTTGTTAGAAGGTTAATCATGATAGAACTTGGTAACTAGAAGAATTTGGATAATATGAACTAATATGCCAAGGTTTATAATGAAGTTGTGAAAAAAAAATGGATAAAATCTCAAATTTATCATAGTCCACCTCATTATCACAATAAAAAAATCAGTGTTATGCTAACTATATGTTTTAATGGTGTGCAAATGAACTTCATGGGCATCATGATCAAGCATAGAAATGATGCCTTGTACATGAAATGGGGAGGAAACCATAGGGATTTGATGGTTACGAGTAAGAGGAGAAAGATTGATATGCTAAATGAAGTGATGATCAAGTTAATTGTTATGCCTAAATGGCATATAAGAAAAGCATATGTGAACTGAAAATGAAACCCTATGTACCTAGGGTGAGAGTGATGCATTTGATCAAGGGTTAGGTTTACCAAATGTTTACACCCTAAATATAATAATAAGTGTGGGGTATATATTTGTTTCCTTGCTTATTATTAGGTGTAAGAATGTTACAATTAGAATATCATGAATAAATTAATCCACATTAACCATATAATATAGAATATAGGTATTAATATAATAAATGATAGTAAAACTATAAGATTAACCTCGATTGTGGTCTAAGGTGACATCATTATTAAGAACATATAATTCATTTGCAATAATAATAGTATAAGGAATAACATTAATTTCCATACAACTAAGAGCATGAGGATCTACACTAAAATGTTCAATTCTCATAAGAGATAGAAATTTCATACTAGCACTTTTCACATTATCATTTATAAGAGGGGAAGAGATAGAAGTAAGTGTAGACATCGGGTTTTCCTTGCCCCCTACATCCCATATACATGCATTAAAATATTTAACCTATCATTCTAACATATACTAAGTCACTACACTCACCCTTGTAAAATCATTTTACCCCCCCCGTAAATCTTATTTACTTATCTAAACTTACCCTAACCTCCCTAAAACCTCCTAACCACCTATAACCCATCCTAACCCTTTTATCCCAACCATCCAACTCCCTAACCATGCCTAACCTCTTCCCTAACCTTTTACCTCATCCCCATACCTAAAACCCTCGTTTTGGAAGTGGTTGAAACTAATTCCAAATGGGTTTCTCCACATTTCTCGGATTGTCGATGATTCCAAAAATCACCCATGATTATAAATAAGATCTTAGAGATCCTGTTACAGGATCTTGAAACTTGAATCTTCGAATTTGTGAGTGAAATTCCATCATTCCATCAATCTCAAGCCCCGCAATGAGACCATGTCACTACAGAAGTCATAACACATCGGTTTGGATAGTCAAATATCCTCAAAACCTTCCCCACACTATTAGACAATCAGCAATTTCATCACCACAAACTCGGCCAATTCTTGTAAGCATCTTACAATTGTTCTCACATTAAAGGTAATCTTTATATGTTTATTCTTATTTCCTTTCTACTTATACATCAAAATAAGAACAAAACAATCATTTTAGTCTTTTTTAATTAGTTTAGTATTTTTCAAAAAATCAACTTTTATATAGGAGTCGCCTACGATTCCATCAATCACCCTAGATTCTTGTGAATTACTGTGATTACCGCCAAAATAGCCATCTTTATTAATCATTACTTTTTGTCACCTTTTATTTTTCAATGTGGACTTAATATGTCTACATTTACAAGATGTCTTTCCTATATATGATTGTTTAAGCCAATCCCATCCAATCATAAGCATTTAAAATCTCTTGATCGTCTAATGACTATTTGTGTGGGTTCAACATCCTCCATGAGCTCACTTTGTGCACTATCAAATTCACACCAACCCTCGAGAGTATTGGGAACAATTTAAGATCATTGATGAGACTAAGAAGCAATCAAGAATATTGGTACGATTACTTCGAAGACCTGAGATCGCTACCACCTAAGTTTGGGTCACTCATGAAGCTGAACAAGATCTTCCTTTCCATCTAAAGTTCTAGTTTCCTTATCTTGCATCGTCCATATGGTCATTATCTATCTTATTATCTTTATTAATGTAGATTAATTGTATCAAAATGATTTGACATCCTTCAAGGAAGTCCCTTTGAATTCCTAGAATTGGCCTTTGTCGAGAACTTGTTATCCTATCTATCTAATATCTTTTATTTAGTTGTCATTATTTACAAGTATCTTTGCTTGGCGAAAGGAGGAGCACTTTTTCATTGCTTGCATCTCATCATCCCGAAATTCCAATTTGTGAGCATATGTATTAATAAAACCCTACCATTTTGAGTTTTACCTACTTTCTACACTTGGTAAGATTAACCAAAAACTACCTAATACATTCATGGCATGCCCGGTGGGACCATTGTTCCCTTTCTTTTCATTAAATTAAATTTTAGTCATTTTTGGTATCTTCTATATAATCACCAATGATTACAATAAATCACCGGAGATTCTCGTAAATTTTCCATGATTTCATTAATCATCGATGATCTCTGTGGATTTTTCTTAATTACCCAATCAATTTCCTTTCACATCATTTTTTTGTCTCCTATTTTCTACTTTTATCTAACCTTGCATGTTTTATGCTCTAGATCTTTTACTTCTACATTCAAAAATAAGCTAAAAATCAAAAATCTTAAAAAGGAAAAGTGATCATAGGTACGCTTTCTTTTCTAGCATTCCATTTTCTTGTTGTCATCAAATTAACATTTCTTTTGGGATCTAAAAATGAACTTTCATATCTTCTTGATCACATAATTTAATTAGGGGTTAACGAATTGCATTCACTTAACTCCCCTCATACACAACCAAACCACATCAAATATAACTTGCATTTAAACACTCCTTCCTATGTGGACCTACTTGGATTTCATCACCAAGAGGATAAGACAACTTGGTGTTTTGGTTGAGTATAATATTTGGTTCAAGCAATTTGCACACACCGTAAAGATATTTTATTCAACTTTATGAGAACATTGCAAAGGTTATTATATAGCCATAGAGATAAAGAAACAACATCATAATAAATAGGATCTAATAACCCATTATAGGAATGGGTAATAACAACTAACAACTTATATTGTTATAATTATATAATAATATAATATTTATTTACTAATTACAACATTAAAACATTAATTCTGTGAGAACTAACATAGGATTCTTAACATTCCCTCCTTAGTGAAAACATGGGGAAAACATGATTTATATTGAAATGTGTCGCTCAAAGCATTTTCATGATCTTAATGGTTTCTAGGACAATACCAACAACTCCGGATGGTTTTTCAAGTGGTTAATCGACAACCACACAACGCATGGTTTTTAGGATAGTACCAACAACCTCTCGGATAGTTTTTCCAAAGTGGATTACTAATAACCATAGTATCATGATGATACAATAGTATCATCGGCTCTCATCACATTCTTGCTTTAGGAGATTACATATGAAACAACTCACTTATCAAAACACTGAACAATAGAAAATACATTGGAAATATTTCACCTTACCACCTATAACAATCACATTGTTCTTAGTCAGTAGCCATTGTTGTTGATCATGCCACTTGATCTCAAATAGCATAGAAACTACCACTACCCAGCAATTCTCTTGACTTTATCTATTTTGGGATCATAATGGAAATGGAACATTGGTGTCATGTTCCCCCCATAATTTGAAATTTCCACACACAAACATTGAGAAGCAAATTGTATCAAAGTACATACTACTGACCGGATCTTGCTAGTTAGATCTTGTTGCACATGGTCACCATTGCAAGTGAACGTATTCACAAGAGGACCATATTCCAAAATAGTACGGTAGTCATAGGATCACTAACAGTCATTTTCACTCCAACACAACTCTTTTTTAACAACCGTAACCACACAAAACAGAACTCTAAAAAGAAACACACTGTAAAAATTGAAAGCAAATAATCACACCACAAAAATGTCACCACAACTAATATGTGGACCCGTTGTTGGTGATTGACCTCCAACCTCCGCCTCCAATATCATGGTGTTAATTCAATTGGGTTTGATCATGGAACTCAAATACAAAACTTGAACAAACATCGGATTCCACCAAAAATGTGTTTGTAAGGGAAAAAAATTTATTGTTACAATATTTTAACAATTTGACTTTGACAATACATGGTGGGCCCTAAAGTGACTAAGTCAAAGTAGAAGGTGCACGTGTGCAAGACAAGCAAAGAAGGTGCTCGAGGAAAAGCATGCAAGGAAAGGTTTTAAGATTAAATTAGGGCATGCACAAAAATAGAACAAGGGTTTAAGGACTTAGCCACATTTCAAAGGTGGTATCACAAGAGAAACACGTGAGGGCCCGAGTAGGCATGAGGAATGGATAAGGTGCCAGCCTGGAGCCTTGGAGGTCAAGAAAATAATATTCCACGTAGGGAATATTCCTGGGGAGATCATTACAGTTAATGGAGGCCTTTGCAAGCTGGAAAAAACACTCGACTATGAAGGACCACACTTCCACTTAGCATGTGATATCCTCATAAGAGAAGTTATCATGGTGTATCAAATTCTATTTAAAGAAGTGCTTGGGTCCAAGATGAAAGAGAGAAAAGGAGGCAACGAAGTGTGGAAAGAATGATTGGTGATGTTAGGTTTGTAGTTCTTAGTGCTAGGAAATATGGGAAAGAATTTTAGGCATATATGTATGCACTTGGGCCTATAATAAGGGTTGTAATGGGGAAAACATAGCTAGGATCTCTATTCAAGGTAGTTTTGTATGGCTAGATCTATATTCCTTGATGTATATGGTCTGAGATGAACCCTTTTGTGATGTAAGGTGGCTACTGTGGATGTTTATAAATCGATATATGAAGCTCTTGTTATGGATATCTTTGTTTATGGGTATAACCCTTATGTTATTCATGTTATTATGGACCAGATCTAGTTCCTTTTATGCTATTTACAATGCTTATTTCCATTTATGATGCACCGTGTTTGGATCTGGTGTTTGTACTTTCTATTTCTAAGTAAATGAATGCATTTATGATTTTACAACCCATCCTCCATTAATGGTGGATCATTCTCGCAAAGCTCACATAAAGAGGGGCTCGATGCCCCTTGTGCACACCTCGGGTGAGCACCCAACGCACATTGGGTGATAGGTTGGTGTGCTTGGGGTAGAAAGAAGGTATATGAAGAAATGACTACATTTTGGTTCCGTTGTTGGGACCTCTTTTTCAAAGTTGTTGTGAGAATGATGTGTAATGGTGGATCGCTTGACTTTGGATAGTGTCAAGTGTGGCTTAAAAGCATGGAGGATGAGTTTTCTCAAAGATTTAACACCGGACCTGAGTTTGATGTATGCATAAATGGGTAGAAGAACACCTATATGATGACTTGTATGAAACATTTTTTTGTTGTTTCCTTGTGGAGTTGTATGAATGGCTATCAACATATGCATCTAGGTCAAGTTGGTACTATAGACCTTGTGTATGATCCAAGATGAGTATCAGAGGTTATATGATGTTGATCTGACTTGGACCATGTGTTGTTGATCACTGGTGGAGTAGAGTGTTGACTAGTTATACCTTGGAATACGTTATTTCTATGTATTATTTCCCGAGAGATTATTGAGTTTGAGTTCTTGAGGGAGCCTAGAGGATCATTCTTGCATGTTATTTCACTAGGCTATCAAGATTCTAGTTATTACTTTGAGTTTGGAATCCTTTCCCATATGGCTAACTCCTCTAGGTGTGGGAGCATGAAAGCTAGTGTGGTGAAAGATGGACGGATCCTACGGCGGAGAAGGAGAGAGAAGAGAGGTGACTCAAGTATGATGAAGCATGAGAGAGGGAGTTAAGGAGATAGTGTGAGGTTGCAGGAGTGATGGAAATATGGAGGAAGATGTTGCAGGAAGGATTTGAGGTTGCGTGGGAAGGCGTGGTACCTAAGTAAGTTTGTGCTACCCCATCTTGGCAAGTGCGGAGATTTACCCCTCTTGGATTTCTAGTGAGAGTTCATCACATGAAGAAAAGAGAGCCATAGGCATGCCTCTTGGCCCACCAATTGGTGACCGAACTCGTGCTTAGCCTTTAGTTTTTGAGAAAACTTTACTTATTTGATTGTTAATGGTGTTGATATTAGTGGTCGAGCAACACCTAGAGGTATAATTTTTCATTTGGTACATCTATGGCTGCATAGTCATTTCTATATTCAGAGGTATCTTGTCTAGTATGACATTTGGGCAAGGTGTGGGTTCACAAATTTGGGTATCATGTCTGGAAGTGGGAAACACATATGGGAGTGGGTCAACTTTACAGATCATCAACACATAGTTTAGCACATGGTGGGTTTGAAAGGAGTAGTTGTGTTAGCCCCTTACCTACAACAGGAAGAGGATCTGGTGGATCTGGAGGAGTTGGCACTAGTGGATCTAGTGGTGCTGGAGGTGGTGGAAATATTGGAGGAGGCCAAGGTTCTGGATCTGTGTGGCAAGGGCCTCAACAACCTCAACAGGTATTTTTGAGATGTCTTTGCATTTTCCGATTACAAAGGTGTGGAAGACATTGTGGAACATGTGCATAAATGTGAGTTGTTATGGCACGTGAAGGGTATCACTGCACTAGAAAGGAAGGTGAGTCATTTTATAACTACATTGCAAGGGCGCACGCATAGCTGGTACATGAAGTATGATCCACACCAGATGGTGGTGGATTACATTGCATTACGTGATGCATTTTTGGTGGAGTTCCACATTCCCTAAGTTTGAACAGAAGAGCATCAACGCATTGAAGGAAATCCAACAAGGGATGACAGAAAGTGTGTGGGAGTATGACACATGCTTTAAGACTCTTCTGTTAAAATTGTCTTATGATATTCACCCATCTCAACATGCTTAGTGGTTCATCGAAGGGTTGATCACTCCATTTAGAGGGCACTTTCACATAAGACCTTCACAGATCTATGTGAGGCCCTAGAGGATGCCTTGCGCGCTGAGGCCATGGGAAGCATTGACACCGAATTAGTCCATTCCTTGAAGCCCTAGAATTACTGCCATGAAAAATTAGTTGGAGAAATTGTCTACAAACTTGACTCATGAGACTCGCAGTGGGCTATGGTACATGGATTGTGAAGTAGAGGGGCATACAAAGGATAGTTTCCCATGAAGATCGGGAGTGCGTGCCATGTCGGTGGATATGAGATTTTCCATGAGATCATGATGCAAGTAGATGTATGTTGCTAAAAGTGTGATCGTAAGAATGTGTCCTACTATTGCAAAATTTGCACCTCTACTACTCATGACACCAAGGATTGTAGATTGATTAACCAGATACATGATGCCATTGATATTGGTGTGTGCTAGACCAAGTATTCTAGTAGTTCCAAGGATGATGGTCATCATTATGAAGGGGTGGATGGAGGAGGTCGTGGAAGAGGATTTTGAGGTGGATTTGAGGTCGTGGAAATCACGGAGGAGGAAGAAGTGAATTTCCTCATGGAACCTGTTATAACTATGGATCTACAGAACATTACAAGCACGAGTGTCCCGATTTTTGTTGTAGTGCTCTTGGTGTGGGAAAAATCACAAGTATGAGGAATGCTTGGAATTTTTAAACATGAGGAGTGAGAAGTAGAGAAGGATAAAGGCATCGGGATGGTAAGCGTGAAGAGATTTGATTCGTAGTGGATGTTAAGGTGCGCGTGGTAAAGTTAGAACTTGTATGACGTGTGACGATGCTGAGTTGATCACACACATGCATGCCAGGAGATACCAAAGTAGAGACCATTGGTTACAAGAGAAGAAGTGGTGCATGGGAAGTATCTCGGACCCTACACATTAGAAGGAAGTTTATCAAGAAACCATGGATGTTATTCAAAGCCTACAAGGAGAGATCTAGTGCTTGAAGGAGCAAGTGCAGAAGTTAGAGTAGAAGAAGAGCATTGAGGCTCCACAAAAGGATCTAGATGAAGTTAAGGAGGTATGCAAGATGTTGAGACAAGAGAATATCATCCCTCTGTTAGGAGAGTGGCTGAGAGGAAAAGTACCAAGCGTCGAGGAGAGCACGAGAGGTAAGGTTTTGCATGTTAATCTACCTCCTCACAATCTTGACTATGATAAGGAGATTACCTTGAATGCAGTTGTTGATGGATGGCTCCTAAGTAATATTTTGATTGACATGGGCACAAAAGTTAATGTTCTCACCTTGGACACATGGAATCAAATGGGAAGGCCCCCATTACAACATATTCAAATGTGCTTTATATGGCTAATAAGACAAAGGTGATGCCCATTAGTGTCTTAAAGGATGCTATTATCACTATCCAAGGGGTGAAATTCATTAGAGACTTTGAAGTCTTGGTGCTTGAGAGGTAGACAACTTTCCAGTGTTATTTGGGCACCCCTTGGTGCTATAAGAACAATGTTGACTTACGTTTCAATAAGGGGTATATAAGTTTTGAGAACAAGGAGGAACATGTTATCATTCCTTTGATGGATGGAAATTCAACCCTATACTGATCCCTTGGGAGAATAAGACCTAGATAGAATCTATGTGTGCACTATTAGAGACCTGAGGTTGTGCAACCAAAAAAAGAAGGTGTTATTCAAGTGGGAAGATGCTCAATCTATAAGTGATACAACTAGTGTGGCATGTGACAATTGGGCGCACGGGACATATGAGTTAGTTAGAAGGTAGTTAAGAGGCT
This sequence comes from Taxus wallichiana var. yunnanensis, assembly GCA_018340775.1. Lineage (NCBI taxonomy): Eukaryota > Viridiplantae > Streptophyta > Pinopsida > Cupressales > Taxaceae > Taxus > Taxus wallichiana. Next base: position 563,597,734 of record CM031237.1, read on the forward strand.
CTTGTGACAAGAGTAACAAAGGTGCACTCACTCAAGTGTGCACCAAAGGAAAAAATTTGTCGAGTTACATTGGGGGAGCCAACCCTGATGTTTTCTGTGAGCAAATGGAGACCAGTGGAGATGTGAGATCAAAAGGAGAAGTATGCTTAGCTATACTTTTCTTGGGACCACAGCATGTTGGTGGGTGACCCATCGAGATAACCTTCTAGAGTGGCGTGAGGTGAGAATCATGTTCTCTGTTAGGTTCCTCCAAAGTAATGCACCTATTGCTATACAAGACTATCATGGGAAGGAACCCACCTCATTTCACATCCAAGCATGTGAGAAGGCCTGGATGGAAGGTGCGAAGCCTGCCACCATCACTATGGGTGCATAAGATTTACTCCACCTTACAAGGTTACGCACGCACATGGTACATTCATTCAGAGTTATGCCGCCGACACAGAAATCGGCAGAGTTGATGGTTGATCTTATTCAAACTTTTGAGTATCAAGTACTAAGCCATCGGTGAATGAGGCGTCTGTAGGTTGTTAAGCACCTAACTATGGGAGATAGTGCCATGGCAGAGGATAGAATACTAGAGTTTGTTGGGAGAACTTGACTTGGAAGTGCACTTTGATGAGGAAGAATCAGAGGAAGTACAACTTGAGTGCGCTTGCATGGAAAAAGAGAAAGGAAATTTGTCTACATGATAGATGGTGAAGAGGTGGAAAACTTGGATGTTAACCATATACTGTTGGGTACACACGAGGTTATGGATAGTGTTGATGAGCAAGTGCACACCTACCATGAACCCCTGAAAACTAAGAAGGTTAACATTGGCTTAGAGGTGGAACCTAAGGAATTTATTGGAGATTACTGGACAGAAAGGGAGGTTTCAAAGATTATTGATCTGATGTAAATTCCAGGATTTATTCTCACGTGCAGGTACCATGAGCTTAAAGGAGTTCACCAATCCTTGGGAGAAATGAAGATCAAGCTAAAGGAAGGTGTGTGCCCAATTTAGAAGAGACCTTATCAAATGAATTTGAATCTATGAGTCAAGGTCAAGGAGGAGATTGACAAGATGATCACATCAGGCATCATTGAGGTTATTGAGGAATCAGAGTGGATAAGTTCGATGGTCATCAACATTAAGAAGGATGGGAGGATAAGGATTTGCATTGATTACATGGATTTGAATGTGGTGTGTGTCATTGATCCTTTTCCAACCCCTTCACCGAGGAGATCCTGGAAGGAGTAACTGGGCGCGAGATCTATTCTTTCACAAGATGGATTCTCAGGATATCATCAAGTTAGAATTACAAAGGAGGACCAAGAAAAGACAACTTTTTCCACTTGAATGGGGAATTTTTTCCTATATGGTCATGCCTTTTGGACTAAAGAACGTGCCTGTTGTGTTTTCACACATTATGGTTTAGTGCATTTCAGACTTCATCCATAAATTTCTACAAGTCTACCTGGATGACTAGACAATATATGGATTGGTGAGGGACCATTGTGACAATCTGAGACTGATGTTTGAGAGATGTCGCAATAGTTGAGTATATCTCTCAACATTAAGAAATGTGTTTTCGCTACTCCATTTGGCACCCTGTTAGGACATATCATATGTAAAGAAGGCTTGTTAGTGGATCCTACCAAATTTTTGTCATTATTGTGGGTTTGGGGAGCCTACCACCAAAGTGTGGTGCATGGATTCCTTGGGCATATGGGGTATTACCATAAATTTATTAAGGGGTATGCCAATATCGCCACATCGTTGGAGGAGTTTTTGAAGCACAAAAGTACATTTCATTGGGAGAGGCACAACAGATGGCATTTGACACATTGAAGAATAGGCTTATCACTGCACCCATATTACGTTTTCCCTCTTGGGATAAGCCATTCCATGTACATGTTGATGCTTCAAGGATGGTGATTGAAGTAGTCTTAGCACAACCTGGAGAGGGAATTATTGACCATCCCTTGTGTTTTTACTAGTAGGAAGCTAACCCCAGTAGAACAAAATTATACTACCATGGAGTGTGAGGTATTGTCGATGATTTACACATTGCACAAATTTAGGCAAGTATTTTCTGAGCAACACCCTTTATATTCTACATGGACCACATGGCATTAAAGTACTTGGTGAACAAGCTCATGTCTTACAAGGGCACATATGCAGGTGGGTCCTATTGTTTCAAGAGTTTGAGTTTACGGTTGTTGTAAAACCGGGTAAGAGTAATTTGGGGCTTGACCATTTATCAAGGATTGACTTAGGAGAGGACACACAGAGCATTGAGGATACAATGCTAGATGCACAACTATTTAGATTGCGGTGCACACGCCCTCTGACTTGGAAGATATTGTTGTGTTTCTCAAAATGGGTGTGGCACTGAGGAATGAAGACTTTGGAAAGGAAGAAGTTAGCCATACGCGTCACACCCTACATGTTAATTAGTGGAGACTTATACAAGCTATGTTGTGATGAGGTTTTGCATTGGTGCATGCTTGAGCATGAGTGCACACGCAATCATAAAAGAGGCTCATGGTGGAATTACAGGAGGAACTATGTGGGGAATGTGACTGCGTGTAAGATCCTCTTAGTTGGCCTTTGGTGGGAGATGGTTTACAAGGATTGTATTGAATATTGCAAGGCATGTGATCATTTCCAGTGCCTTGGTAAGCCAGGAAAAAGGGATGAAATGCCATTGAGACCAATAGCTAGTGTTGAACCATTCGAGAAATGGGAAATTGACTTTGAGGCCCTATTTCACCTGCCACATGCGAAGGACGGGTTCGCGCTATATCATTACTTGCACTGATTATCTAACATGGTGGGTGGAGGTAGTGCCTATGAGGGATTACACATGGCAGCCACATCAACAAGATTCTTGTGGGAAAATATAATCAGCAGGTATGGGTGCCCTCTGAGTTTGACTAGTGACCGAGGTACTCATTTTTTGAATGAGACCGTCAGGATTTTGTTGGCAGAGTTCATGGTGGCTCATCACAAGACTACTCCTTATCACCCTTAGGCTAATGGGACTATTGAGGCATTTAACAAGATATTGAGTCATACACTTACCAAGATTTGTGATGTTGGGAGGAAGGATTGGGATGAAAAGTCTTCCCATGTTATGGGTGTATAGAACAACTTACAAGAGATTGAACAAAGCCACACCATTCCAATTGGTGTTTGGTGTGTGGAAGTCTATTTTTTGGTAGAGTTTATGCTACCCTCTTATGTATTACGCATGCAGGAGGATTGGCCAATGAATAAGCATTACAAGAGTGCATTGACAAGCTAATGATGTTAGACAAAAGGTGATCACTTGCTAAGTGGAGTTAGAAGACTGAGAAGGTGAGACAAAAGGCTTGACATGATCATCACATAAAGAATAAACAATTTGAGGTTGGGAAGATGGTTTTACTTTATGATTCTAAGTTTTACGCCATCCTAGGAAGCTCAAGGTCCATTGGTTGGGACCATATTATATTACCCATATACTTGATTCAAAGTGCTTTCACCTACATAACTGAGATAGAACGTGACTTCTAGGTATTTCAATGGAAGTAGGTTGAAGCCCTACTATAAATAAGGCTTATGGGTGTTTGTAAATAAGGCAGTATTTTCAGTTAGCTTAGGATTTCCCTTAATGAATTTTCCTTTCTTTGTGTTTCCTTTCTTGTTGCTTTGCTTTCTTTTGGTTTGTTTTGTTATGGGCGTGTTTGTCAGGCGCCGCAAGCATCCACTTACTTTTCAAAGGGTTTATATGTGCAGAGGACCACACATCTGTTTAGTGTGGGGTGGAGTGTAAAATATGGTAAAGACTAGAAAACAATGGTTGTTGGTGGCCCTGGGTTGTAAAGTCAAAGGTGCATGGGATCAAAGAGAGCGTAGCAGAGGTGAACATGAGAGAAGATTGGTTTTAAAAAAGCTTTATAGAAACCATGTACAAGGAAAAAGCAGTAGGAGCAACATGAGGTAGGAAGTGGAAAGAACTTGGTCCAAGACATAGAGGAAGATTGACTTTGTGCATGGGAGAAAGCGTGAAGAGTTCTATGGTTGAGGAAGTTGCATGCCAGAAGGTTGTGGAGTGTTCACAGGTAGGCTTACACGTGGAGGAAAAGTACTAGATAGAATGCACGGAAGGATGGCGTTGGAAAAAGATGACTTTAATGTTTTGTACATTGGTAGGTGGCATCAAGGTTTGTGTGGAAAAATAAAAAGCTATAAATAGAAGGTCGGGGTGAAGTATTATTTTACCTTACATTTTAAGTTATCGAAGAGCTCTCGTGAAATAGGGCATCCTTGTGAAAGAAGAGTTGTGTGAAGAGAATTTGAGAAGATTTTCATGTGAAAGATTCAATGGATTTGATCTATGAACCAGAGTGGAAAGGGAGTACATGGGCATGAGTAGAGGAGTTTATTTGGAGGATTCCATGGGTGTTACCATCTTGTGGAAGAAGGGTTTTCTAGGTTAGGGTTCACAGAGAGTTAGGGCATGGGATTTGAAGGAATTTTTGTAGAGGATTGGAGCCGCAAGATTTGAGCAGAGCTAGGGAAAGGAGGAAAGGAAGAAGTTATAAGAACCCGATGGAAAAATATGGCACCAAGGAAGGGATCAAATGTTCCACCAAAGAAGGGCAAGGGGAAAAGGAAAACCACCATTTTGACTAGTTTCAATGAAGAGTGGTATGGAGATGCAGTACCCAGATGGTGTATTGTCTAGGAAAGGAATGGGTGTCTCATATACAAAATATGGTCGTAAGTGATTATAACCATCAAACGAGCACCATGAAAAAAAAGGAGATGGCGTTAGAATTGGTTTTCGCCCTACAAAAAGAGGACACTAGATGGGAAGCCCATTTATGATGACAAAGTAAAGGTTAAGATGGAAAAGGTTGGGCTTCTGCAACTCTACGAGTTTCCCTATTTTGGAAAACTCGAGTGAACTATACCAATGGCTGATGTCACGCATGCATGAGGATCACTTCTATTTCATAGGATGAAGAATGTGCATAACTCCTCAGCTGATTTCAAAGTACATTGGCATTATCTATGAGGGAGAGCCACTAGATGAGGACTTGTGTGACAAGGAGGCCATCAAGAAAATGGTTGAGGCATATGATTACAAGAAGGGTTCACATTACTTTGATATCTCTGCAATCACCGACCTTATTATGAGGATGGTCACATGCTTGGTTATGAAGTTAAATGGGCAGGAGAGATGGACTCAAATAAACAAGAGTTGGTTGAATGTTTGTCGTAGAATCTCAGAAGGGACAATATACAACCTTTCAGCCTTTATTGTCAGAGGAAATTATAGATGTGTGCATGACAGAGAGAAAATTATGTTTGGTAACATCCTCCTCACCATTTTATTTTCAAAATTGGGGTGCCCGATGGGTCGGATAAGTTTGTTTGGGAGTACTGGATGAGGACCCCTCCCTGCCAAGAGATTTTAGGCTTACACTTGTGACACCATGATGACCACTCATAAGGTGCGCTTGGAGAAATGGTATAAATGGATGTGATGCATTCAGGGAAGAATGGAGGATACCTGAGAAATTATCAGACATTGGTGGATGGAGAGGTTGAATTCATTCCGTATACCAGCACTTCTATATCAACAGGTTTACCTTGACAGATGGCACCAAGAGTCCTTGGTGTAAATTTCCATTCTCCTTCACAACACAATACTTTCAAAGCACGGTCAATAGGTTCAAGGAATCCAAAAATCTTCATTTTGATCTAAGTGTAGTTGATCAGGACTACTACAAGATGCATCGACATTGGTGTATCCTAAGAAGCACGCATATGTAGAAAATTACGTATCTCATGACGTGCACATGGTGAAACCTAGTGACATTACCTATTGCGGGTAGGACAACAACAAGGGTATATGTGTGACTAAGGCCCAAGTTTGAGAAGGTGCTTATGTTGAGGATGATGTATCTATCCCGAAGACCCCACGAAGGAAGAAAGTGGTAGTAAAGAAGAGAGAACGAGAGGAGACGACAAACTAAAGGTGTCAAGCACACATACAATGTAGACTATAGGGGCACAAGAGTCAGGCATGGGAACAAGCACTTATGTTTGCCAAAAGAAGTCCCCCATGTAGGAGAAGGAGAAGTCACCTGAGAAAGAGGAGTCACCTAGAAGGGATTTTCCCCGGAGTTAGAGGATCTCTAGTTAAGAAGAAGCAGAAGGTGGCCGAGAGCTCAGATTCGGAGGAAACAAAGAGCGTGGAAGGCCACAAGACTGAAGAAGAAAATGAGGATCCGAAGGAGCTCAGAATCCTCCTGTGTATGATGTACACAAGTCTGATGAAGGAGGGGATGAAGAGAGGAATGAATATGAAGAGGGCGCACATGAGAAAAAGGAGGAAGTGAGGAGGTAAGACATGCGTGATCAAAAGACCCCGACACCAACCGAGGACAGATAATAACATGTAGAGAGGAGGTGGTGGGTATTATCCAATAGTTAGTGGAGCACGAGGTAGAGAAAAGTGCCGATGAAGTGCTAAGGGAAACATAAGGTAAAGCATGAGTGGAAAAGGAGTATGGGAGCATGGGTGAAGACCCTATCTTAGTAGTAAGCTTCCCAATGGCAAGTGCACACAAGTGGAAAAAGGTAGTAGTAGCAGTGTAAGAGCACACCATGACTTATATCAATGATCCAAGCAAGGTACTACGTGCACTGCTTCCAAAGTACAGTGCCCATAGACCAACTCCTCACTTGGTCATATTTTGATGAAGAGAGTGCATACCCTCACACAAGAAAGATGTTGTCTTGGGATTTTGAGTCCCACGTCGATGAGCCCAAGTTTGAGGTAAATAATGATGTGTTGATGAAGGGCACTAAGTGTCAAGGGAATAAACCCTCTCGTGAATGCCCAAAGTATCGGATGAGCAAGTTTGCAATGTGCTCAACAAGTGTCGTAGAAGTGGAGGCAATACTTTTTGGGAGAAATGACAGAATAAGAGCCTTAGAGGAGGAACTTGAGAAGAAGAATGAGGAGATCATTGAGAGGGACAGAGAGATAAAGCAAAAGGAGTTAATCAATGTGTAATTAAGGCGTGAGTTGAGGATGAAAAGGTGAAGGTGTGTGAGGTCCATAAGAAGGTAGAGGCTATTTCAAATGCCATTATCTTGAAGCACCTGACCTAGCCCTCCTGAGTAGAAGTATGAGTCGACCATGCATTGCTTGGAAGACTTAGCATGCATACTCACTATGGAGAGGCAACCCTTGCTTTGAGTTAGCGAGGAAGTTTTTGGCATGCTAGAAGGTAGAAGAGAAGGTGAAGATGGAGGAGACCATAGCCCATTATACCGAGCTCCTTGCCTTAGTAAAAACCATGACGCACATGGCCAAAGTTGTGTATGACAATTGTGGTGACAGAGATTGAGTAGCTAGTATTTTAGTAGCTACCCACGAGGTGGACTGAAGGAGTTTTGGGAGAAGAACAAGGGTAATAGGGTAGAGAGGATAGGATCCACACACGAAAGAAGAAAAGAATTCTGAGGCCATCAAAACGTTAAGGGTTTTGATCAAAAATAAGGTGAAAGAGTTAGACCCCCAGGTTACTAAAATGATGGACATGTTGGGCGACCTTAGCAAGCAGATGGAAAACATTATGGATATGTTGAAGGCTAAGGGTGAAGAGTTGACATATGATGAAGTTAGTGCACTAATAGGGGATATGATGCAATAGGCATAGAGTGAGGTTGACACCTAGAATAAGATCAAGGCCATTGTGACAAAGGACCTCCCTATACTTGTACAAATAAGTAGCAAGATCCTTCTATTCTCCCATTCTTTATTCAATAACAAATTCTTTCATCCCTCCTATTCTTTATTCTTTGGCAAAAGAGTAGAGTGTTTCTGAGGATGGACAACATGCGTAGTGTGGGGTAATGTTGGGCCCTAAATTGACTAAGTCCCAAGGTAGAAGGTGCATGCATAATACAAGAAAGAGGAAGGCGCTCAGGAAAAAAGTGCAAAGAAAGGGTTTAAGATGGAACTAGGGCATGCGAAAGCAGAACAAGGGTTTAAGGACTTAGCCACATTTCGAAGGTGGTATCGCAAGAGAAACACGTGAGGGCCCGAGTAGGCATGAGGAATGGATAAGGTGCCACTGGAGCCTTAGAGGTTAACAAAAAAGAATATTCCATGTAGGGAATATTCCTAGGGGAGATCATTATAGTTAATGGAGGCCTTTGCAAGCTAGCAAAAACACTCGACTATGAAGGACCACACTTCCACTTGGCATGTGATCTGTCATGAGAGAAGTTATGGCGATGTATCCAGATTCTATTTAAAGAAGTTCTTGGTCCAAAATGAAAGAGAGAAAAAGAGGCAACGAAGTGCTACAAGAATGCTTGGTGATGTCAAGGTTTGTAGTTCTTAGTGCTAGGAAATATGGGAAAGAATGTTAGGCATATATGTATGTGCTCGGGCTGTAACAAGGGTTGTAATGGGGAAAGCATAGCTAGGATCTCTATTCAAGGTAGTTTTGTATGGCTAGATCTATATTCCTTGATGTATATGGTCTGAGATGAACCCTTTTGTGATGTAAGGTGGCTATTGTGGATGTTTATAAATCGATATATGAAGCTTTGTTATGGATATCTTGTTTATGGGTATAACCCTTATGTTATTCATGTTATTATGGATCAGATCTAGTTCTTTGTGTTATTTACAATGCTTATTTCCATTTATGATGCACATGTGCTTAGATCTGGTGTCTGTACTTTTTGTTTTTGAGTAAATGAATGTATTTCTGATTCTACAACCCATCCTCCATTAATGGTGGATCATTCTTGTGAAGCTCACATAAGGGGAGGGCTCAACACCCACGCACACTCTCGTGAGCACCCAAGTGCACACTAGGTGATAGGTCGGCACGCCTTGGGGTAGAAAGAAGGTATATGAAGAAATGACTACCACATGACACTTTATTTGACCTCCAAACTAATTTATATGATGACAAATTTATTTTACTTTTGACAATAAAATTTCTAACATAACTAAAGGCTAAAATTAGAAATAAATTAATAAAAACCTAGAGACTAAAATAATTTAAAAAGTAAAGGTAAATACTTGGTAAACAAATTATTACGTATGAGAAAATAGTTATAGACTCTTCTAAACAAGACTTTACAAACTATTATTTTAGAACCTATCTTAAACTAAAAAGACTTGAACATGTCTTGGGAATGAAATGAAAATTCATAATCCCATACCATTATTTAGCGGATTCAAATCACCCAATGGCCAAATCAGAATTCAATGTATGAAACACGGGAGCACAGATCAAATATTGAGTTTCAAATATGCCTAGAGCACATGATCTAGCCTCAAAAGATGAAATTTACAGAGTCGGATCTGCATTTTTGGAAGATCTACATTTAAGAACAAATTAAAAAGATGAGGACGTTGAAGTGTAGGATATGTGTATCGGGTCTTTAGTTGTATGTCGTTAACATGAATGCAATTGATCTAATGCAAGTTGGATCACTCAAGCATCAAAACTTTAGAACCTAATGCCTTCTACCTCACTTAATGTGAATATGTTGATGCACAATATATATCCAACACAGATATCTCGAGATATGTAGGTGTGAGAGGCATATAAAAATAAAGGCTCATATGTGTGACACAATCAACTTAGATCATATACGTCACTTCTGCTCCAAACATGTCGGCAAAGAGATCATGAATATCGATACATATTCGAATGTGAAACAAGACACAAACATTTCATGACATAGTATGTAATGACAAGGAGAGAATGGTGATCCTTCTACTCAAACCGATATTTTAAACTCTTCTCAAACGCTAATTCTAATCAAAAAGGTTAAACTATGTTACAAAACTCCTCAGATTTATCTCATGCAATAGGGCAACCAAAAATAATAATGGATCTACCCCAAATAATATCTTAGGATTCCATGACCACTTTGATACCAAATATTTGGTACAAGCAATTTGCACACACCAAAAAGATATTCTATTAATGTTTTTATGAGATCATTACAAAGATATAACCATAGAGATAACAAAATAACATCCTAAGAAATGGGATCTAATAACCCGATATAGGCACGGGTAATAATAACTAATAATTTATATTATTATTATAGACACCTAAAATCCACCTACGTAGTTTTAATACTAAGATTGCACTAATTACCCTCTTTCCCATCATTTCCATTATAATTAGTTATTTCCCACTAATTAACTAATGTTTCCCTCCATTTTGGTCAATTAACGACACTTTGTTAATTAACTAGTCTTTACCCCACTCCGGATGCCAATTAATGACACTTCGTTAGTTATAATCCTCTTCCAATTAATTAATTAACTATTATTAGTTAATTAAGCCTTTTTAACCTTGTATTTAATCAATAAACCCTCTTATTGGTTAAATCCCCTTTCAAATCATCCAAATCCTACCTATTTCCTCTAAATCACTTCTAAATAGCTTTCTAAGCTTATTCTAGCCTATTAATTAATCCTAGTTGATTAATTAAATCATCTCCAACTCCCATGAGTTGTTAATCACTTGTTAATTCCTCTAATCAAGCTTATTTTTCTAATTCTCCTTTATCCTTTATCCCACATGCACTAGTTTGCAAGCTTCTCCCAAATTGGAAAGCTATATAAAGGACCCTCCTACCTTATTTCACACACACACCACACTTTTTCTAGTGATTACTATAGGCATATGATAAGAGCCTTCTCCATTGTTGGAATAGCTACTTCATATTTACATCCATTCTCTCATATTTGAGTAGTAAAGGAAGATATAAACATGGCTTTGTAGCCATTTTAGTGAGATCCTTTCCTCATCTAGAGACAACACACAAATTGATTGCTTATGATCTAAATAGGTTCATAATTTGATAATCAATCATACATTTACAAGAGTAGGAATGGTTTAGCATTAGATGTTCATTCATGTTTATGCATTAGAATAGTTATTTCCTTTAAGCTCTTATCTTGATGTTTTATGGTAGATTAGCTTTACTTTTGAGACTACTTGGTGTTAGTTTCATTTCAATTAGCTTAGCTAGTTTAGTATGCATACATTTGGCACACCCAGTGGGACTTACTCCATTGTCCTTTGCATTAATTTCAAGTTTTTGTAGTTTAATTTCAATTTTGGTTACTAACCCTCTTTTTAGCATTTTTAGATAAATCTTGAGTTTCTTAACTAGATTAGTTAAGTTTTTTGTTTTAGTGCTCTTTACAAGAATGAAGGAGGTGAGGTGCTGTCAAATTTAAAAAATTGGAAAATTATTTGACATTTTTGACATTTTTTGTCAAATATCATGTTTTTGTTCTTGGACAAGTGCTTTGTGTTAGCATTGAAAACCCATGCGTCAATGTTAAAAGGTTTGCACTACCATCAAGATGTTTTTTACATTATCATTATGCTTCATAGAGTGTTGGTTGGCCCTACATTAGCATTAGCATGATTTGGATTTGGTCCTCTCTGTGTTAGGCTTTGCGCTATTTTACTTATGCCTTGTGTTAGCTCTCTCTATCTTGCTAGCTAGTGTTATTACTATTTTTAGGATTATGTTTTCTTTATCAGCCCTACGTTATTTTACATACCCATGTGCTTATGTCATTATCCTTGTGCTACTATCAAAATTCATGAACTACTATTATATAGGCTTGCGTTAGTACTTTGTGTCATTTTTGGCTTAAATTTTGAGGTTTCTAAATTTTGATTTGTGGTGTTTTTGTTGTTGTTTTAGAGTTTTCTAACTTTGTTTTTGCTAAGTTTTTACATTTTTAAATTAGATTTCTAACATGTTGTCAAGCTTTAATGAATGTAATTTTTCCATGTTTTTACTTAAGTTAGGCTAAAGTTTGTGTATGCTCTTCTCTTGCACCTTTGGGTGATCTTGAGAAACAAAAGCAACTTTAGTCTTCATTTTCTAACATTTGGTTAATTTGGAAACTTAATCTTTCATTTTTTGCTTAAGGGAATGAACAATTTATCAAGCATTTCTATGGTTCTTTGATTTCAATTTTTCCTTTGCTATATAGTTGGGTTAATTGTTGTGTATGCTCTTCTCTTACATCCTTGGATGATCTTGAGAATCAAAAACAACCTTTGATCCTCTTTCAAATATTATGATTTTCTTGGAAAATTACTAATCTTTGAGTGAAGGACCATATACCGCTTGTCAAAGAAGAAGGATCTAAACAATACTAATATAGTTTGTTGTAGGTTTTCAATGGTGTGTTAAACCACATTTTTAATCAAAGATTAAAAAAACACACCATTTATTCAAAACATTGTATTTATAGGTTTAGATAAGGGCTTAAACCCATCCACTTTAAACTATGGGAAGTATCTTGGCATAAGCCATAAAACTCATTATGAGGATTACCATAAGAACCCCAAAGTAGTCCACACCTTGAGAGAACTGGTGGATGAAACAGAAGTGCCCCTACTACCCACTTGACTAGTTGAAAACCATGTGAGAAAAGCTTCAAGTTACCCATATGAGGCCCCATTCATTAATTTGATTGTGGGGTAATGGTCCATTGTCTAGTTTACTAGAAATGTGTACCTCTCTTAGGTAAGAATTGGTGAGTTTGTGAACAAAAGCCTAGGAAACCATTTGGCATTGGGGCCAACTTGACTTTATCCATCATGTTCTAAAGAGATCTCACAAAGCAAAAACTTTTTAGAGTCAAAACCTTGTTAATTCAAACAAGGGGAGAGTTCATTGAATTTTGAGCCACGTGTTATTCATCATGAAACTTACAAGGCATCACTTTGTCTTAGTTTCTACCTTGTCTTAAGACAAGGTGAAACTCTACCAAAGTTAGGCTAAGTATTTTTCATCACCACTTGGTCTACTCCTTTGTTTTCTTGTTTGCCTTTTTGGGACAAAAAGAGAGCATATATATGTGGTACCACCAAAATAATCATGTCCACCACTTTTGTATTCTACTTACATGACCATGTCACGAAAAGAATGTAAGTGTTGAAAGTGTGTTGGTACGTCTTCATGTTTTGGTAGGCCCTTGTCTTGATACCCATGTCAAGACTCTTTCATTATAGTTAGGTTGTCTCATCATTGACTTCCTCTTGATTTGTTACTGCTCACATCATATTGATACAGTTTTGATACTTACATCTTGTTTCCTTTATGAAACTTGATTTAAGTCTCTAAGTTGTATTGTTATCTGCTCGCATAACTATCAAATTCTTGATATACTTAGACCTTGTTTTTATTCCAACATTGCCTTGAGTTTTGAAAAGTGTTGTTGTTACATTGTTTCGCATCATGGTAACATAATTTTGATACTAATATCTTGCTTTTTCTACAAAGCTTGATTAATGTATCCAAATTGTGTTGTTGTGTTGCTCACATTTGTAGCTTCCATTTTCAAGACTTGGACTTTGTGGGTGTCTAAACTTGTTTAAGTATACCTTGTTTGGAAATCACGTCAACACCATCTTAGTACTTAAGTCTTGTTTATCCCAAACTTGATTTAAGTATTGATATTGTGTTGTCATTTATTGAACCAAACTTATCTTTGAGAATGTAGGGAGTAGTTATTCTTGTGATTGGATCTTGGTCTTGAACTTCCTTGATTTTCCTAAATACTTCTTACCATATGGTTCCATATCATTGGATTTTTTTATTCTTTGTATTCCTTGATTCATATTTCCTTGATTCTTTGGATTCTTTGCCATTAGTTATTTGACATTCTTTGTGATGATTTTACGTCGACATGCTGCTTGATTTTTCCTAGGTCCATTTTTATCAACCTTAGTGAAATTTTTTCATTATGCCTCCTATTACAAGAATGGGGCATCGAAGGTTAGGGTCAAACCTTTTGTTAATGAAAATTTAAACCCTTTTTGAAGATAACAACATGGTTGACCATAGTGGTGATGAGGGAACTCTCCTTGGAATGACTTTGAATTTGATCCCACCCACATGGATAACTTCCTATTTCAAAACAAAAATGAAGTCCTTATGTGTGTCGTAGAATTAGGGGCTAAATTGCCACCTAAATTTGATCCTACTCTCCTCACAAACATGGTTCATGGAGAGGAAGAAGTAGAGCATCCCCTTCACAATATTGATGAAATCCTAAACCCAGGACATGCTTCTACTTCTAGCCAATGGAATGAGGAAGAAGTGCCTTCTCAAAATAATGGTGGTTATCGCATCCCCATTGTTAAAATTAATTGTGAGGATCATGAAGAACATAACAACCATAAAAACCCCCTCCTCATGAGAATCACGAAGAGACACAAAACCCAAGAGGTTATAATAGAACAACAAATATAAGCTCTTACTCGTCAATTGGTGAGTTTAGCTTCACATTTCAACAAAGAGCCTACGAAGACTCCAAGACAAGAAAAACCTAGATCTTGTATCATGAGTTTTATACCAAAAATCCTCATCAAGAAAAACATAAAGAGGCATATTAATAATTATATAGATAATAAAGGTGGTGAAACATCTAGACTTAACTGTGTATATATATGTCTATTTCACCTATGCATGGGCAAATATTTGACTAGGAATGGTTATCTATGAAGAACGCCCTCACTTATTTACAAGAAGGCAATGTGGGACATAACAAGAAGTATCAATTTGAGGAGTTATGCCCATATCCATTTGATAAAGCTATGTTGAGAACACCTTTCCCTCGTCACTTTGATTGTCCCAAGTTTGATAAATATAAAGGTAAAGGTGATCACGGGACCATATCAAATACTTATTTATGGCATGTCAAGAGGTCACATATAGTGATAATTATCTCATTCACCTCTTCCCATGGAGTTCTAGGGGATAAGCACTCAAATGGTTCTTACACATACCTAAAGGGTCAATCTCTACATGGCTGGAATTAGTAGAAAAATTTTATGTCACTTTTCCTTTAATATGGAAAATGACATCACCATGATAGACTTATGTAATGCAAAACAATGAAATAATGAAAACTTCGCTAGTTTCTTACAAAGATGGCGAGGGTTAGCTAGTGCTTCCCTTGCTCCATACTAGAGAAATAGTTGGTTAGCATTTTTGTGCCTAATCTACACCCTGAGATTGCTTTCCACTTGTAAATGCATTGTGGTAACACCTTTGAGGAAGTTATAGAAAAAGGTAGCCAAATCGAGAAAGTGTTGTTAGCCAAAGGGACCTTAAACCCTTTTCAAGAGATAACCATAAAATCAAAGCCTACAAATAAACCAAAATTCTTTCCAAATAAGAATAAAAATGTTGTAGGTGATGGCATAATTGATTCTAAACATGTGCAGAAAGTTCAAAATAGTGCTCCTTTAAAACTTACCAAAGGACTCCGCTTGCACCTGAATTTAAACGTCACGTGTTCACCCCTCTATTAGATTCATTTTTCATCTATATTAAAATAGTTAGATGCGTAGTGAACATGGTTAAATTTTTAAACACTATACCTTATGGAGATGATGCACCGAAACCAACATGGTTTTGAGAAAATGAATATTACAGGTTTCATCATGTTAGGGGTCATAATATTGATAAATGTCTAAAGTTAAAACACTTCATACAAGACCTAATCAATAGTAGAGAGGTGGAAATGGATTCCCCAGGACCTAAAAGTCTTCCAATAAAAACTTGGGAATTTACAAAGAACCTTTCCCTAAGCATAATAAAGGGGAGAAAATTGGATCAAGGTCAGTCTTCCCAAGAACAAGAGTACCAACTATGTTGTCCAAAACCAATAATCCTTTTGATTCTCTAATTGGTTGTGTTAACCCACCTATTGAACATATCAACACTATTAAGATTAAAGTGAGAGAGTGTGTCATGGAAACACGATGTGCATCACCTCGTTATCCCATAACCTCCTCTGCCTACCCCTCAAGATAGTCATTATGATGTTTTATAACAACTTGAGAAGACCACTGCTAAGATTTCAATCTTAGATCTTCTCAAAATATCTAATGTTCACAAATACATCCTTTGCAAAACATGTTATAGGGGTTAGGAGTGTCAGTTGATATTTATCCTACGCACTTTCAAGCCATTGGTTGTGTAGATTACTCCTATTGAGCACATAACCTTTAGCCATTAAGAGATTCCTGAAGAGGATCCTACGCATAATCTACCCTTACATATTGAAGTCATTTCAATCATAAGAAGATAAAAAGGGTGCTTGTGGATGGTGGATCAAGCCTAAATATTTTTACTCTAAAACTGGTTCGATAACTGGGCCACACTGATGTTGATCTAGAACCTAAATTCATCACCATCAAGGCCTATGATAATGAAGAGCAGAAATCAGCTGGCATGGTCACTTTTCCTATGGAAGTGGGGCCTACTACTCATGACACCAAGTTCCATGTTTTGGACTTGGAACTTCCTTACAACATGCTCCTCGGATCACCCATGGATTCATGCCATGCAGTCATGCCTTCCACATACCATCAGTGTCTAAAGTTATACCATGAAGGATAAAACTATTACCATTCAAGGGGATCCTCAACCCTTTTCTCATTGCAGATCATTATCAAGTTATTTTCCCACCACATTTAAATGTCCTTCTACAAAAATGGTCGTTTAAGTTCAATCAAAGGCTCTCGCCTCACATATTGATCTGGATACATTGATCTTTAATGATGACAATGCTTTAACATTGGTATCTCCCTTTTTCATGGGAGATGAAATTTCTTCCAAATGGATTGTGGAGAATATGACCTCCAACATGCCCTCTTAATTTTAAATCTCCCATATTACCTAGAGCATGTGGTAGACCTTATTACAAATATCAAAACGGTCCAGAGAGCATTGTAACATCAATACTTTCACTCTGGTGGCCCTTTGGTAGATGAAAAGTTGTTTGAAATTCTATGATATCATATCCTATGATGAAATGGTGTCATGTTATCAAGCACCCAAGTATGATATCCCCAATAAAATGATGTATGTGTGATATAAAGGATATAGGATGGCACAATGAAAAGGTGTGGGAACCTCTTCCGATACCCCATCACAAGGTTTGTAAGTACGGTATTGGTATTTGACCATATGGGTCCAATCCTCCAGAGGTCGACACCACCTCTTCTGAATGAGAAGATAGTTCATCTGATTATGAAAGTGAAACAGATTCCCGGTGTAGTCTTTACGAAGACCTTGCCTCCATGAACCTATTTTCTGACATGGATATCTTAACCATATCCCCTACCATTCCTGAATTAAATATTGTCTATCCTTCCTTGTCAACTGGGACTAACAACAACACATACCAATCGACTTCTTTGAGAATGATGAAGCAATTGGTGAGTTTATGGGTCTCGTGACGACATTCCTATTGGTGACCATAAGAAGGGATTCTCCATTAATCTTGACACATATGCGTACTTTGAGGAGGAGGTTGAACTTCATGGTCAAAAAAATTTAAAAGAAAACAAGGGTAATATATTGTCAAAGATGCCTTGTAAAAAGAAAATTCCAAGTCCTATAGTGAAAACCTCTTGAGGCACTTGTAGATAAACAAATGGAAAAATCACTGGACATAGAAAATGACCAGTCTAAGGGTGAAAATCTCATTGAGATGCCCTTAGATGAATATCTCAATCTCCCCCTAATCCTACGCATATGGAGGAAGAATCCAAATTTCTAGTGGAGGAGACCATAGACATGAACATTGGAACAAAGGAGCAACCTAGAATGGTTAAGTTGGGAGCTTCACACTCAAAGACAAGAGACAAAAGACCTTTGTCATGCTTCTACATGAATTTTAGATATATTTATTTGGTCCTATGTGGACATGTTAGGGTTAGATCCCTCATTAGTAGTGCATAACCTAGTTGTACATGAAGAAGCAAAGCCCATCAAGTAGAATCTTAGAAAGATGCATCCTTGTGTCGCCCTATTAGTAAAATAAGAATTGGAAAAATTATAGGTGGTAGGCTTCATTAGACCTATTAATTATTCAGAATGGATTTCTAATGTAGTCCCTTTACAAAAGAAACACATTAATATCGGGATCTCAGTATAGATTTCAAAGATATTAATAAAGTGTGTCCTAAGGATGATTTTCCTCTTCCTAACATCAACATGATTGTTGATTCAAATAGCTGGTTATGAAATGTTATCCCTCATGGATGGATTTTTAGGATATAATCATATTAAAATTACAGAGGAAGATCAACACAAGACAACTTTTACCACCCCTTGGGGGACATTCTATTATCAAGTCATGCCCTTTGGCCTCAAGAATGCAGGTGTAACCTATCAAAGGGCTATGATTGTAATCTTTCATGACATGATAAATGATATAATGGAAGATTATGTGGATGACATCTTGGGAAAATCCAAGACTAGAGAGGACCATCCAATGATATCTTGTGGAAATAACATGCATCTTCCAATGTCTTAAAGATTACAAGGTTAGACTAACCCAAAAAAATTTGTGTGAGATTGGTGTGTTATATGGAAAATTGTTAGGTTTTATTGTGTCAAGAAGAGGAATTGAAGTAGATCCTACAAAATTTACCTTCATTATTGAAATTCCTCCTCCTAAGAACATTATCAGTGAGCAATCGCGTAGTTTATAAGGAAATATTTAGGTTATTCAAAAGAATATTTATCTCCCAACTCACAGACAAGTGTCATTCATTCACACATCTTCTTAAGAAAGATGTTGATTTTCATTGGGGTCTAGAATAACAACAAGCATTTTCTTTGCTCAAAGAATATCTATCTAAACCCCTTGTTCTAATGCCACCTACTCCAAGTGAACCATTTTTTGTACATTTTTGCCACTCAATTTATAATTGGCATGCTTTTGGCTAATTAGCATGTTTTTGTGATATAAATTAGAAATAAAAATCCATATATTACCTTAGTCACACGTTGATCGCTTATGAGCTCAACTATCCACAAATTGAGAAGGCTTGTTTGCCGTCATTTTTACTTTTCAAAACTTCGTCATTATTTGCTAAATAATAAGACCAAGCTCATTTCTAGAGTTGACCCACTGAAGTACTTATTATCTAAACTGCACTTACAGAAGGATGGCTAATTGGATCATCCTACTTAGTGAGTTTGATATTGAGTACGTCAATCAAAAATCAATCAAAGGGAAGGTACTAGTAGATCAACTAGTTGAATCCCCTTTACCAAGAACTAAACCATTGAGTTTGGAACTTCCAGATACTTCTATGATGTATCTTGAGGAGTCCATTACATGGTAAATGTATTTTTATGGATCCTTTACTTTCCATGGTTTAGGAGCAGGAGTTTTGCTCATCACTCCCACAGGAGATTTGATTCCCAAAGCATTTCGAATGGGTTTTCCATGTACAAACAATATAGTGGAATATGAAGCTCTCATTGCAGGTTGAAAATAGTTATATGCTGGGATATCGGAAGGTCAATGTAATTGGTGATTCTATGTTAATCATCAAACAAGTAAATGATGAGTAAAAATTTAAGGATGAGAAGCTCATTCCTTATAATAAAATGGTTGATACTTTGAAGGAATTATTTATATAAATCATGTTCCAACAAATACCTAGAGGAAAAAATCATGCAAGTGAATTCTATGGCTATAGTGGGATCTTTACTACACATTCCACTAGAAAAAATGTCATGCATTTCTTTGTGGAGAATTTAATAACACCAACATATGACATGCCAAAGTCTTGTTTGGTATGTGAAGTTATTGGTCCCTTATCCCCCGGTATAATGACATTTATAATTACCTTCATGATGGAACCTTCCCCTCGACATTTCCCATCCGAATAAAAGAAACCTTATCCGTGCAATCACATTACACCCTAACATCTATATTAGAGGCTAAATAAGTGTTGCTTAATTCGGAAAAACATATTTTAGTGATCAAAGAGGTGCACAAAGGCATCTATGGGGCCCATACAAGTGGTATGGTTTCTAAAAATTATTAAGAGTAGGCTATTATTGGCCTACCATGGAAAATGATTGTTGTCAATATGTTAAGAAATGTTTATTGTGCCAAAAGTATGAAAACCTAATACATGCCCAATGGCATAATCTTTGAGCCAATCACAACACCATGCCTTTTTCAAAGTGGGAACTCAATCTCATTGGAAAGCTTACCCCTACTTCATATGATGGCCACATGTTCATTATTACTACCACTGAGTATTTCACAAAGTGGGTAGAGGCTATCCCTCTTACCTATGTTATTGGTGCACAGATTTCAAAGTTCATCATGAACCACCTCATTTTCTTGTATGACATTCCTCTATTATTATCATTAATTGATAATGGAAATTATTCCAATAACAAAACCGTGAAGGCATTATGCTAACATTTTCAAATCTGACTAAAATGGTCAACTCCCTATTACCCTCAAGGTAATGGGCACATGTTGAAGCCTCGAATAAACTCTTGTTCATATAATGGAAAATATGGTTAACAAGATTGGTCAGAATCGACATTTACATATTCATCCCTACCCATCGGGACCTATCAACACATCCATATGCACCCCCTACCGGTGTTACTACATATTACCTAGTTTTCAAAATAGAATTCATCCCACCCTTGAGATTAAGATCCCTTCTTTACACATATCTTTGCGAGACTATTTAGACAAAGAGGAGGACTATAGAGTTTCCAGACTGTGTACTAGAGCTACTAGATGAGAAACACCTTCATGCACTAGATCACCTAAAAGTGTATCAGAATTAAGTGCATCGAGGCTAAAATAAAAGAATCATATCACTTTGAGGTAGGAGACCTTGTCTTAAAGGAAAATCAGTTCAACACCACGAAGGATCGTGAGAAAAAAAGGTAAGTTTGAGCCTAACTGGTTAGGACCATATGTTTTGGTTGCTAATTTTGGTTCAGGTGTATATAAACTTACCAATTTCGATGGTGATGAGATTCAGAACCAATGAACACCATGCATATCAAAAGTTTCTATGCTTAGCACGAGGTTCTTCAAATATCAAGAAAATTAAAAAGTATAAAAATTAGAAAAAGAAATAAAAAAGTAAAGAGAAATCAATTTTTCCAAGTGTGAAAACCACGTAATTGTGGCACTTTGGACAAGTCCTTTGGTCAAAACTTTTTGAACATCCAAAAATATTATAAGTATTGGGCACGTGAATATAGGGTGTCACAAGCGTCTCATACTAGGAAATAGTATTAAATGCCCTAAGCATGACTTAATTTTTATGGATAAGGGATAAATATTTTTGGAGATAATCCAGAGAACACATAGAGATGAATACTTACGCCCATGCAATGGTATTTTAAGAACTTTAAGAGTTTATCGCATATCTTAAGCTAATAATAGGATTTCTACTGGAGTTAACTATAGGACATCTATTGTTATAACCTTGAAGTTGTGCATGGATGAAAGGTACATGGCTTCATCGCATGACCTATTTTGAAAGTATAGGTGGTGAAGGAAAGTCCTCACCCCTATAAATATATTCACGTAGTTTAGTGGGTGGTGAATTATTATAAAGTTAAAATACGGGTTTTGACGTGCACATGACTCATGGAGATACTTTACATTTTAAAAGCAAGTGAGTTTAGCAATAATTATGAATGGAATATGTTGTGGTTGATAAGTTTAGACATGATCGAATCTAGTTCTTGTATGGTTAATCTTCTCATAGTTATTGTTTACTGATTTATCATGAATCCAAGATCTAGATGCTTGGATTTTAACATGGAATGTTTAAAATATCTAGAAAATGAAAAACATGTATAAAATCATCACACTAACATCGCACAAACAATCTAAAGAGGGAAATCAATTTGTCGCTTTAGGTGAGCACTCATCTAAGGTTGAGTGATGTGTGTGCACTGTGAAAGGTTATTCATAGTAAATTCTAGGTTGTTTATCAAAACCGGTTTCTGACACCATTAGAGGGTCCATTGTTCACAAGCATCTCATATCTAGGAATACGGTGGCTTTATCTTAAGCTAGTTTTTTCCTGTGTTGAGATACTTTTGAGCCTATCCTTTATGGCCTTGATCCGCTAATCCTACTCATGTATGTGAAGAGTTTTCCTTTGTACATTCCCATCTCATGCTGGGGGCATTTTTACATCTTCACTTTCTTGCACATACACGCATGACGTTTTCCTTGTACATTCCCATCTATCACTTGGGAGCATCCACGTTTCTTCATTTTCTTGCACATATCTTTAACTTTTCAAACATTCAAAACATATAATTTTAAGAAAATATCAAAACATTCAAATACATTTCATAGAAAACTCAAAAACAATATAACATTGTATCGAGAAAATACATAAACAACGTAAAATGTTTCAAAATTGTCCCACAAAAACAAAGTAGTATTTTTTACTTAGTTGTTTGTTTTTACATAGTTTTTTTAGCTTGATTTTTTGTGTTGTATAGGATTCATTTTCTTTTTTATAGGATTCATGGGTAATTTTTGTACTTAGATTAGTTTTATTTTTCATACTTGTACATAGTTATGTTGTTGTTTTAGATTTGATTAACTTTTCCTTGTGCTTATTTTTGTTTTCTTGTATAGTTTGTTATCATTTCATCATCCATATCATCTATCATCACATATAAATAAATGCTAAGCTAAATCATCATACAAATGAAAATTAAACATGTATGTTAAGCTAACATCATATAATATCATCAAATTGGGGCAATAGGGATTATCTTTATCCCCCTCATCATAGACCATAATAAAAACATGGGCTAAAACATCATATCTCATAAAACATAAAATGTGATAAATAAAAAATCCATAATCATCATATATCCATATCAAATGTCAATGTCCATATACAAAAAGTGTCTCGATGTACATTAGATAAAAATATACACCATCATGGGCATGGATCAAAAATGTTCCTTCATCTCGAGGCATAATAAAAACAATACATATACATCATGTCAAAATTGTGTTCCTTCATCATGAGGTATATACCAAAAACATATACATGAATAAAGAGTCGACACTATGACTACCCGGCTTGGACTCAGCCGACCTACCTCTCGACTAAAGGGTGGCATTTGAACCGATCCGGCAAACTTAGATGGCCCGTGTGATCTAGATCTGAATCGACTACCTACAATCTGATTATATGGGGGTGCCCTCTATCCCTCTCGGGAATGCAAGGTGCATGGTATAAAGCACCCTGTAGTGTGTTGCCTTAGCTGATGTTGCTACAGAATCATATACCAAATCCAAAGATCTTGTTGCTAATATTGCATGATGCAAAACATCATGCTCGATGTGATTCTAGCCACATCCAACTACCATTAAATCCTCTCGCCTCCCATCATTGTACTCTCATTACCACAATTTGGTCTCACTATGTGTTGACTAGCTCTACTCATCGCAGTAAGATATGTACTATAATAAAATTTATGTCAACACCCTATAAGCCATATCTCTCTCAAGTTGTAATGTGGCCACTGATGGCCCACTTGCTCTTAGAATAACCCTAAATCTAGCACATGTATCTCGTGGCGCCCTTTGGGTGCCCTCTCGTGGTGACTCTAGTAGTGATCCCCAACCCCCACCTATTGCAATCTATCTCGGGGGTGATCCCCATCCATCCCATCCATCCGCACCCGCCACAATATGTAGACTCGCCGCTCAAGGCGATGAGAATGGAGATCGTATCACAACCTCGCTACACAACTTGTTATAACATAGGTATCTTGTCTATGACCGTGGCTATGGTTGTGGTTGTAGTTGTGGTCAGGATTTGACCGTGGTCAGGCTATGGAGGTTGCTTGGGGAGGACCCTATGGTGGTATTTATACCCATGGAGGAGCCTACCGAAGCCGGGTACATGTGCCTCGCATGTGGACCCCGGCCCTAGGCCTATAAATCCACCTTGGCCTCACATTGTCCTAATTCAGAATAGAGCATGTCCCTATAAACCATGTTGTTGTGGCTATACCGCCTCTACGATACTGTTGTAACATGAAATCACGCACTTACTACTATTATTATGTCACAAGTATGTTTTTTAAATATGGATCTTGCATAATAAAAGTATCCACCGATGACCCATTACATTGTCTCGGTCATCTATCTTATTAGTATTTACCGTTATTTGTCTTGTACATTTGTCACTCACTCGCATAGTTTCGTTAAGGTCTCAAGGATTCCTATTTGTCACCGGACTCACTGGGTTGTTGGTCACTGGTCTCCGATTAGGCACTTAGAGAGGGATTAGCATGCTTGGGGTGCCTTGGTCCCCATCACACTTGGTTTTATTTTTAGCGCATAAGTTCGGTCTTTTTGGTTTTTCCTCTCATCTCTCGAGGTACTAGTCAAGACATGTCGAAATTTGAACAATGATCCCTATATAAACAAAATATACATACTACCTTATGGTACTATTTATATCAAGGGCTATCTATCTACATAGAGTAAAGGTGCATTTGGGAATTATTGTACATCACACATTGTATAGGAAGGGAATTCTATTGTTTTCATACCACACATTGTAATGCCCCGTTGGGCATCGACTTCCATTTCTGCCACCTTGCCACCTTTGCTTTTCGTTGAACATTTATTTGAGCTCCCTTTTTATCGTCGGGTGACTTTGACCTTATCGCGGAGTTATCTTGGTATAGTTTCTTCCCTTCTTTCGCTTTGTCTCGCCATCTCGTTCTGTCGTAAGTGCGCTTTTGTTTCCGAGGGTCATTTCTAACTTTGTCTAGTGAGCTTATCATGCTTTTGATCGGTGTAATGCGTAATGACTTTTGTTGTTAAAAGTTCTAATAGATATTAAAACCTTTTCAAGGCATTCGGGCACGTTTGTTGTCTTTTCCACCTCCTTTGGTTCGTGGAAGGAGAGAGGTTGGGTGGTGACACCTTCAAGGTGAGGACTCACAGTTTTTATATCTATTAATTTGTTTCGCACCTACCCTCCACTACCACATCTACACTGTGTCCTTCGCAGTCTTGCTTGCACGTGGATGACATTAGTCTCCTCCCAACCACCTAACTGGCAGATCAGTAATGACCATCACATTTTTTCTACCTTGCATGAGAGAGATGGAGTCGGTGGAGGCCTATTTTTCTTCACCTGGATCTCTTTTTGATCCTTTCATTCAATGCGTATGGGCGCAGTCTGGTTTGACGTGATACCTAGTGATGTAGCGTGTGGGGAATTTTCTTGCATGGGCAGAGACCAGCAAATCCTTATGTCATGGCATTTTTCTTCTCGCTCCTCCCCGCACGTGTGATTTTATCTCAAGATAGTGAAGGTGTGTGCCGCTCCACTTTCTATTGACCGTCGAGGTGTGTTCTTGCTGTGATCCGAAAAGAACCCGCATCAGCTTTTAAAAGCAAGAGATAGGTTACAAAATAGTAGAGAGGCCTTTTTGAGCGCTTCAATGGGTAAGTTGTCCAACTATCGATGCATCCTCGATTCGGTTTCTCCTTCAAGATATGTTTATCAAAATCGACTATGTGATTGAGAGTGTTACGGGAGACCCGATGAAGTTTATTACAAAGATTCTCTATCAAACCTTTCGCTTTGTTTTATGATGTAACTCATGGAAGAGGATCTCATAGAGGCGGATCTGTTTCATATCTAGTACATAGCACAATTTGGCAATTACGAACTTATTAGAGGAGAGGAATTAGAAACTTGGATGTAGTTGGATTGCAATAAAATGGTGCATGCTTTTGTGTAGGTGACATCACACCCACCTTGAGTCTATGCCATGGAGAAAACAGATGAAGGTGGATATTTTTTTGTACCGAGTAAACAAATAAAAGTATTCCTCTACCACCATAGTGAAAAGATGGCAATTGCATTTGGATTGTTAAGCCTTCTCAACTCTCGAGTTGTCAAGAACCTTAATGTATGTGTTTCGCCACACGCACTTGCAAGTTTTGTCCAAGATTGTTTGCAAAGCGGTTCCATCACTATAAAAAAAAAAAAAAAATGTTCTTTTAGAGATTATTGGTAATTTGAATAATCTGAGCAGATATCCGCATATAAACAAGTGCAGTGATAAATAAGAGACATTTTATTTCTAGCTTCTTAAATGGGCTCCAAAACTGGATTTTCCATATCCGGATGGATGTCCATGGCTATACTTTATCGTTGGGAGGATGTCGACAATATTTTAGACCACCCACCCCGGGCCGTGAAACCGGACTGAAGATGGTCATGTTTGGGTGCCCAAATCAAGAAAATATTAGGCTTGGGTTGTTGTTACATCTGGGCACATGAAACCATTGAACTGGAGAAAAGGCAAGACACCTTTCTTTATTTTATTTAAAATTATTGTGAAATCACACTTTTTCTCGCATGATCTTATCTGATGTCATGATGGGAGATTCCCCCTTCTCTTGTTTGTTTCTTCTTGTTTTAGCTTTTATCGTTATCGGTATGTTGGTCGAAAGGATGTGTGTGCCCTCTCCTCTCGAGTGTTATGTTTTCTCTTGCTAGGAAACCTTCCTAGGCACATTATTGCGATTGAGTCATAGTTATTATGTTGATCAAACACATGGAAGTAAGCACACGATAACTATGAAACCCCCTCCCTAGCACCCAAGTTTGTCTTTGACGCTTTTTTGTTGCTCCTTCGCAAGTCCCTGATAACCTTTTCGCATCGAGAAAGGAAGGTCGTAGGATTAGTGTGATCACCATATTTCTTAGAGTTTTGGTATTAAAACTTGTAGAAGGAAAAGTCTCGTGTTTAGACTCTTATATTATCTTTCATCTTGTTTCTAGGCTTTTAAGGCCATCCTCAAGAAGTACCTTGACCATCCCTATTCAACCATAACTAGCTTTTCGGATCAACTAAACTCGAGGTTTCATGTGCGAATCCAGACTCATCGACACTAGAATAGTTTTGGTCTAATCCTCTCTCGAATTGTAGATGGATCTTCATCATTTCTCCTTTGTAATGTTAACGATATTAATTAATATTGGTATGGTTTTTACGCACGTAATTACCTTAATATTTTTTGATGAAAACTAAATGTGATCTTGGGAAAAAAACTCATCCTTCGATAGTCCAAAGGTGGATAATTCACTTAGAAATTAGTTTCATCTTCTAACGTGTTACCAATACTTAAAATATTATTGTTTTGGGAGTAATTTATTTTAAATTAACCAAACATTAGAATTGTTGTGGAGGTTTGCAAATCTTTAGTGTTATAAAATTGTTGATGACATTATCAATACTCTTGTCGACTCCCTGACGGAACTCCCTTCTTCTCTCGTGCTCCGAGCTACTTAGCCTGTAAGACTTTCACCCTTCGACTAATTGGAAAACCCAGTTAATGGTCAAAACTAGATCTTTGCCTTCACTTGAAACTTATGTTGTGTGTATACTCTATTTGATTTCGTGTTTGAAACTCAATTGCTCATGGCTTTTGTCCATCATTCCGATCACTCTTATTCTTCTAGGAATATATTATTTTCATGAGGTAAGATAAATTTCTAGAATTCTATATATCAAATCTCAATCTTGTCATTATTGTTTAATTAAGTAATGTTTTGCTAGATTGTTTATTTTCTCCCCTATTCATCATTGTTCATTTCTTTTTTACTCCTAACTAAAGTAAGGTCTTCTCCTTCTTTGATTGGCATGATGGAGACTTTATTATAACTTGATGTGTTGATAGTGTTTAGAGGTTTGAACCATGTAATAAAGTGCTTCCTTTTCGTGGTATTGTTAGGTAATAGTTATGGTGGTTTTGTAGCCTTATTTCGACTCTTGTGGGAAAAATCTGCAGATGGATTTTTGCAGTAGATGAGAATAGACTTGTAGATTTTTACATCAACCTTAGTTGAGAAGTTCTTTTGCATGAATCCTTTTTATATTCAACTATTGATAAACCCTAGTGGAAAATTAGAAGAGCATTTTTCAGTAAGATGATGCACTACAACCCTAATATAAGAATATCTCTTCTCCTTTCGACTCATCATTTTCGTAAATGAGTATTAGTTAATCAATCCCATATATGAGCTAAATGAGGAAGTGTGTTATAAGTAAAATAAAATGGGTTGTTTAATACTTATAGGCTAAACTAAAATTTATATTGCAAATAATTTGTGTAGAGGTACCAACTTGAGAGCATGTAATTCCATAAGTGATCAAAGATGAAATATTGTTAATAACATTATATAACCCGATATCCCAATGAATGAATGAAACTATCCCTACTATGGTGAAATTCTTAAATGAACTTAAGGGAAATTTATGGTTAGATCGGAAGATTAAGATTTATGTGATTTAGCTTCTCTCATCATTTGAAGGCAAATTGTTTTATTTTATAAAACTCTTATCCAAGTAAAATCTTTAATACTCCTTCAAGTCGATTATATTTGGTAATAGTTAAATCAAAATTCAACTATATCAAAGGTGCCTTGTCTTTCTTTCTCTTGAGTTTGTTGAACACAAACCCATGTTGTCATATGGGCATGAACAAGTTCTAGCGTAAGTGTAAATAGATGATGGAATTAAATTCCCTTTCTCTTAATGATAATACAATGTGTCATAATAGAGAAGATTTAAGGATGATTACTCTAAACTTCTTCGTAAGATGAACCAGCCTCCTTGAAAAACTAAGCTAAGAATTGCAAGATGTCTTTTTAAAAATAAATCTCAAGAATATCTCATTGTGGTTGGCCCTTCTAAGTGTTTTTGGACTTCTCATGATCCATCGTGAACGTTTCCGTGTTGACCTTGTGGTTCCCATACTCCTTTACATCGTGTTATTCAAAGCAAGTCAAAAAAATAGACTTAATGATATTTTCGTGTGTGTGATTTTTGGAGTCGTTACACACATCTTATATTTTATTGATGATGTTAACAGGGAAACCTAGGCACATTATTAATCACACATAACTACATTGGGTTCTAGGATGTAGTACAATTTCACCTGTAAGACCACCATTGTGGAATGCGAGGACACCACCCCTTTATCATCTCTTCTTTTTTAGGGTTTGATGTTTTGATGGGGTTTTGTAGGTGATTCTTTCACGAGGTTATACTAATAATATGAACCATGACACGACCAAAGGTGGATAATTACATCTCCATCATTTTGAGATTAGTTCATCTCCTCCTACTACTTCATATCCTCTATTCCATCATTCCATCACATTAGTCCCGCATCATTACGAGGTAAGACCAATTCGTGTAAGTACTTTTTCCCTTCATTTCATTTCATTTATAATATCAAATAAATTACTTAGCATTTATATTCCATTAGGTGTCATTTATCATAGATATACATTTCAAATTTTAGTTAATCATTTTGGTGAACCCGTAAATTAGAGCATGATGCACTCCATGGCTAAGGATATCTCTTCTCATTCGGCTCATCATGTGTCATGTTAGTATCAATCCCTGATGACAAATATTGTGCCCTACAACAATGTTACTATCATATATATCCCAATGAATGCCTGTGCCTACTAAATTTGAAATCCCTATTATGTGATGAGCTTACTCATTGATACAATGGAAAGTTATCTATGAACCACCTTTCCAAATAAACTATTATCGATTTCATCTTCTCTTAATGATTCCATGTCATATTAATATCATGTCTCTCATGCATCTCATGCTTCTCTTGTTTTAATGGGTCATGATCCATCGTGCATACTAGTTCAATACTCCTTCACATTATATTAATGATAGCTTAATGATATTTTCAATTATCTCTTACTTTCATGAAACACTTGATAATCATGGGTCTACTACTTTACATACGCTTGAAACCCTATTTTTTCCGAGGTTATATCTGCATGACTCATCTATCAATTAGTTCATCTCCTCCTACTCAATATTCCTATCAGGATTTTATCATGATTCATCTTCAGGGGTGTTTCGATGATAGTGAAACCCTATGGATGTTCCATCTCCATTACCTATTACTTCTTTGACACCTACACATATTGTGCCCTTCATAGCATCTAATATCACTTTGTCTCCTCTCGAAAACCCTATTATTACTCACAATGGAAATTTATAACCATTTAACACATTATATGGATCACATGATATCATGTCTCTCATGCATGTTTTGGGTCATTCTAGCTCAAGTTCAATCACTCACATTGAAAGTAAGGCCAATTATATTTCCATTTGGATCAATTCACTTATGCACGACAAAGCTTATTCCTAAGAAGATACATTATTCATCAATAATGACCTCATGTTATCTTTGAAACATTTGATCAAGCATTACCGCCTACTTTACATCTTAAAGGACATAAAACATTGGTAAATCTCTACATGGATACATCAAGGAAAACATCTGCCATGGATTACATCTTACGATTCAATGCTTGTATGCACTAATTAGTCTTTCAACCTATCGATCTAGAGAAGCAATTTATCTTCTATCATGGTTTGATTCCCACACTAAAACAAATATTTCAATATGAAACATGTGAATCATTCACACTTCTATGCTATAGAGTTATTGATCTAGAACACGTCCTCATTGCTACACTAGTTATAGATCCTCCACCTATTGTTAATATGGCTACATCATCTAGTTCTTCTCCATTGCCATTTGTAAAGCATCCTATAAGATCTCCATATCCTCCTTACAATCAAGTTCAACCTACTACATCACAGAAGCATCATTCTTATCATACTCCATGGTAGGCTACACCTCAATCTTCTACACCTATTTCGCATGAGCCATTACATTTCTCTCATCACGCTCGACCACATGATGTGTTATGTGCTTCACTTAATGAGAATTTAATTCACTTACCTTCTAACTAGCATCATCCACAACATTGTTTACAACGTCAATGTGATTGACCCAATGGAACTATCACCGTATCAATGGCCATAGGGATAATGATTACTTCGCCTTCATGATCGATTGTAATAGTTAGAGGACAAGGGCATCATCACATTCCTACATCATCCACATCAACATCGACATTAACAACATGTATAAAGGAAACATCTACATGCATCTCCACCCTAGTGGTCATCATTGTTGGGCCCCATAATATTGGCAAAGTACAAGAAGGCACATGGACACGCGGAACCTATGTGAAAAAGGGCGTGCAAGTTAGGCGCTCGGAGATAGGGTTCTAGCAGGGTTTAGCAGAACACATGGCACGCGCGCATAAGACAAGACGGTGTTGGGACTTAGCCATATTCGGAGTTCTAGATAGCACATGAGGAAAGCGTGACCCGTCTAACATGCGGAGTGGATAAGGTGCCAGCCTAGTAGTTGTAGGATCAAGAATGGAATATTCCATGCATGCAATGGAAGGTTCTAGAAGGACATCATTGCAAAGAGTGGAGAGCTTGGATCAAAGGAGGCATGCTCCATCGAGGACCACTGGACACTGGAAGTCAATCTATTACCTCGTAAGGCATGATAGTGAAGGAAAAAAGCTATATATAGGGATGCACGGGTAGTAGAAGGTAACAAGTAGCAGAGCACAATGGTGGTGGAAGAGAGGTGAAGCTCTGCAAAAATATTATGGAGGATTCTATGGGTTGGGATTAGAGGAAATATAGGAGTGATGGCATATTTAGAGGGATGGGTCTATGTTTATCCTTATAATATGA
Organism: Taxus wallichiana var. yunnanensis; assembly: GCA_018340775.1. NCBI lineage: Eukaryota > Viridiplantae > Streptophyta > Pinopsida > Cupressales > Taxaceae > Taxus > Taxus wallichiana. The sequence goes on from CM031237.1 coordinate 563,629,286, forward strand.
AGAACATAGTTTGGTTTCTAATGCATGACCTTGCTCTGCATTGTCATATGGTTCTATTGTGGCCTCAATGAATGTAATGTGGTTACTGAACTCATGAATATGAATATAAGGCTCTATTCTAATATGTGTGTGTGTGTGTGTGTGTGTGTGTGTGTGTTCATGCGCATAAGTCCTAATGTATTTCCTTTGTGTTATGAATCGCCCGCATTCTGCTCAATGTTTCTGTTTTATCTTCTAAGAGAATGCATGGTTCTTTTCATTCTTTTCGCACTTGAATATCTCATTATAGATGATGTATTCTCACAAAACTCACATAAAAGAGGGGCTCGGAACCCGCGCGTGCCTGGGTGAGTGCCTAGTGCCCACTGGGTGATAGGTTGGTGCACATGGGATTAGACTATTGTTCTAAGGGTATAAAAATGACTACATCTTGGTTCTGTTGTCAGGACCTCTTTTCAAAGTGTGAGAAATGGCATACATCTTGGTCCCTATGATGTGTGATGATAGAACGTTTGACCTTGGAAAGTGTTAAAGCATGGTTCAAGAGCATGGAGGATGAGTTTTCTCAAAGATTCAACACTGGACCTGAGTTTGATGCACATAGATGGGTAGAAGAGAACATGTACCATGAGTTATATGAGACATTCTTCTGTTGTTTCCCAGTAGAACTATATGAATGGATTTCAACATATGCATCTAGATTGAGCTAGTACTACATATCATGCATATGGACCCAAGATGATTACCAGAGGTTGCATGATGTAGATTTGACTTGGACGTGTGTTGTTGATCACTGGTGGAAAGGAGTGTTGACCAGTTATACTCTATAATATGCCATTTCTACATATTCTTGCCCAAAAGTTGTTGAGTTCGAGTTTCTGAGGGAGCCCAGAGGATCATTTTTGCATGTTATTCCTTTGGTGATTAAGATCTTGATCATTACCCTAAGTTTAGAGGCATTTCCCATGGTCACTAAAGCATCTCTAAGCATTAGGTGAGGAAGCTAGGGTGGAGGAAGATGATGGACATTATTGATGAAAAGAAAAGTGAGGAGAGATGACTCAAGTATAATGAAGCTCATGAAAGGGAGATGACTAGACAACGCGAGGTTGCAAGTGTGATGGATATATGGAGACAGACATTATGGGAAGGTGTGGAGGTTCACGCGAGGACGTGGAACCTAGAAAGTTTGTGCTACCCCATCTGCAAGCGTGAGAGTGAAGCCCCTTCAGCTTCTCGATGAGAGTTTGTCACATGGAGAAAGGTTTTGGTTGGATATTTTGTCAAACCAAAATATGAGGTTCAACTACGCACACTGGATTAAATCCCTCCTCAAATATAGGTGAGGCACTGTTTATTACTAATCTAAAACACAACAGAAATAATATATACAATATCCACACTATTCTAACCATTGGGGTTGGGATACAATCCCAAAATCCATATCAACATGAGATGGAGATGTTACAACTTTAGAAATAGAATGGGTTAGAAAGGAAACTATTATAGATGAAATAGAGTGGGAAGGGAATGAGAGGAACGTATTTTATTTCAAGCAAACATAGATCAAGAAATACTTATACAAGTTTTAGATAATGAGTGTAATATTCGAAATGATTAAAATAATCAAGAACACTAAACAAAGAATAGCTTAAGATCTTGGACGTAAGAACAATCTCTCAAGATAGATGAATCCCACAACACAAAGTTTGCAAAATAACACTTATTTCTATTCCTCAATGATTAAAAAGAAAATACAAAGTTTTTCTTCTTCTTCACAATAGCTCTTAATATTCTAAAATTTCTCCCCCTTTGGAATGCACAAGCATCCCTTATTTATAATGGAAAGAGAAGAGTTAAAATAGGATAAATCCTAGAAAATAGTCATTTAATGAGAGTCCTATTTTGCTTGACTCTCACGCAGAGAACAAGTCAAAATTTTCTTCCTATGTGATGAAACAAAAATGAAAAAGACATGACAATTTCTTGATAGAAATGACATGAAACATTATGCTTATTCTGCTTTGTCATCCTTGTCTTCCTCCAACGAAGCCTGCTTGTCACAAAATTCTTGGAACTTTCGGATTATGCCCTGCATCTCAACTTCATCTGGTGCACTAGAATAATCACTTAGAACCTCGCAAGTTTCCTGAGTGTCACTTGCATTGCTAGGAAGTTTCTTCAATCTCTTGTTGAGTTTCCTTAGTGATTCCAAAACATTCTCGATCCTTATGAACTTATCAATGGTTGTCAGATCGAAGATGGAAGCTAGTTCGTGCTGAATTGATTCTTGAATTTTTTATAGAGATCGCAGTAGGTAGAATATTCAAGCTTTCATCCAACACCTTGGCAAAGATCCTGGACAACTCCTCTTCTATGTCATTGGTGGCATCAACCAACTGATCTCTAGATTCCCTCAACTTGCTGCAAGCTTCACTAAGAATCTTTATCCTGAATTTGATGGCTTTGGCTAGCTAGAAATGCTTATCCCCATGTGGAATGATTCCTTCTTCCATTAAGATATGGGATGGAACTTGTTTCAAGTGCATTAAGAGCCTCAAAAGTTAACTCAAGGTTCCTGATTTCTTGTGAAAATTCATCATCCATTTTATCACCATCTTTCTTTACTTCCTCCATAGATTTATAAACCTCCACTGTGTCATCAATGACCTCTCTTCCTTGTAGGAGTAGCCTCTAAATCCATTCATCAACCTGTTCTCCCTTCTCGTTGATCTTTTCAATCATAGGTACCGATGAGAAATCGAACCTGATAGGAGTAGGGGTAGAAGATGACGGTGTTGACTGAGAGGGCTTTGAGAGCTTGAGCAATACTTCTGTTAACTGTTCAACTTTCTCCTTTAGCTCATCTCTGCTCACCTTCGTTTCCCTCAACTTCTGGCATAGCACGTTCATGGCATCCTGTGCATCTTGTTGTGCTCCTTCTATTGTTACCTTTCCCAGATCAACCCTTGTAATCTAATAATCAATTAATCGTTATATCCTCCTTGGTTTTTTTCACCATGGGAGTGGCAATCTCTACAAAATATGCCCGAAGCATTCATCAAACCTGAAACCATTTTGGGTTTCTTGGTAGATTTGGCAGGAAAGGCCTTGAGTGAACCAATTCGACGGCCTTCCTCTTCCTGAGTCGATCAACCAACCATTGAGGTACATTGAAGAATTTGCTCCTATCGGAGGTGTTATGGTTGTATCTGCAGGTGGAGGAAGGTTTACTTATGGAGTAGTGATGAGTGCAAGTGTGGTGACTATGGGGATAGATTCAGGGAATGAAGGTGCAGAAGGAGGAGGCATTTCTATGGCCATCTTAGGTCCTAGTAAAGAGAGGTCGAGGTCAAAGAAGATGCTAGCCATGGTTGATGAAAGTGGCATAGAAATATGAGGTGAGGAAGATTGGGAGAGAGGAGGTAAAGATTCTAAAGTCAAAGCTTGAGAAGCAAGAGAGAGACTTACTTCTAATGAGCAATCATCGAAAGGAGAAACGAGAGGTTGACCAACCTCATCTTCTAAAGGAATTTTTCCTTGTTCTGGTGGAGGAGGTGAATCTAGTACCTCAACTATTTGTGAAGGAGTGGCAAATGATTTAACTCCTTGCTTTTCTCCCCTTCTGACAAACTTAAATTTATATCCACTGGGTAGGGATTTTATCCTCTTCCCTCTCTCCCTTAGAGGGTCCCGCTTCTAAAGTAGCTATTTTTGAAAATCTCTTTTCCTTATAACTCATTCCCAAGAAATGAGCCATGCCTTGGTATGGACAAGAGTCTGAGCAGCTCTTTCAACGATAGAAGATTTTTTTCAAAGAATACACCAATCAATGGTTGGGAATCCATGTTGGTCTCCATCCAACTATTCGTACCTAGTGTCCAGGACACTTTCATTGTCCACGGTGCCTTTGGGGATATCAACAAGATCTAACATCTAAATTTCTTCAAGCATCAGTCTGTTGTTGTCTTTTCTTCGGATGAAACTTCATCCCGAAGATCAACCTAGATATCTTCCACATTGGGCACATGTAGGTACAAGGTTCCATATGACTTGAGGACTCCTCTGATGTCGAATCCCTCCCTGAGCTTCATATGTTTCTTCAATTTTTCCTAAAGCTCGTGCACCATGTTCTTGGCCTTAACCATGGTAGAGCATGTATACCTTCCAATGGAAATAGGGAAGGAGACGATGGCTTTGGCCTACTTTGTTGGAATTTGTGAAAATCCAACAATTGTCTGGCTAACTCCATGAGGATCAATTTGTCACCCAGAACCTAGGAAAATGGAAAGGGTTACCCTAGAACCTCACCACCCAAAGATAAGTAAACTTCTTGAATTACAAGAAAATGCAACCCCATTTTGACACTTCAGCCCATGCTTCGTCAGAAACCCTTCTCTTCCTCAGATCAGATCCAACCTACAAATGTTTTCATAGAAGAAGGCATCGTTCACTCTTCTATATTGGTCTTTAGACCCTTTTATTGTCGTTGAGGGAAGTATCGATATATGTGTTTTGTTGCTTCGATTTCCCTTTACATCTAGCCCTGGGTAGTTCCTCATTCATGCTGCATAGGTGACATATGACATCATATAGAACTTGTCGGTAGACAAGATTGTTTTCATTTGGGATTCTATTTCATCACTTATTAGGCTACCCCAATCAATCCCTTGGTCATTCTTCTTTATGATGACCATGAACTGGTACATCCACCCTTGGAATTCCTTTGACTCTGGGAGCCCAAATAACCGGCTCAACAGGGTGATGATATCACTGACTTCAAGAATAAAATCACTTCTAGGGACCGACTTAGAAACCTAGAAACAATTGGCTTAGCCTTGATCAAGAACTTCTTGTTTACGTGCTTGATGCAGTCTTCCTGATCTTTGTCCCAGGCCTTTTGTGCTAATTTAAGGTCTAAATCAACATACTCCACAAAGTCGGGCAACCTTAGGAGTTGATCGAAATAACCTCCATCCAATTTCACTATAGACTCTCCTGCTTGATTTCTCACTGAGCGGGAGGCTGAGTCATAGTGGGAAGCACAAGCCAGATGAATTCAAGGCATTGAGCTAATATTGGAAATCCTGCTGCAAGAGGGAGACCATTGCTAGCTATCAACTTCATCCAATAATTCGAGAAGAATCCTCAATTCTCTTCCAGAAGTCCTCCATATCTATATTACTAAGCTCTGTGTCCCGAATATCATAATTGCAGCTTATGTAAGAAGAAGACTCCATCTTCTGATATTTATACTTCATCTTTCTTGACTTATCCTTAGATTGATCAGGGTCCGACATGAGGAGTCTCGAAGAATAAATGCCTTGATGATTTTTGGAAGAACAATTGGGCTTGAAATTTTGTTGGACAAGTGCATAGACCCGCCACACTATTCATATTTTGAAACTTGCAAACCACCTTCAAAACTGACACAAAGGAGTGTATGTCGGAAGTCAGACATGTTGAGCATCAATGAAAACCCGACACACTGCGGAAGTGAGGAAGTGTCAGACAAGTATGAAACCCCAACACAATGGCGGAAACTAGAGGATGTTGAGCAAGTAGAAATACCGACAAACTACGGATCTTGATGGATGTCAAGCACTGAAAACCTAAAACAAGGTGGAAAGGGTGAGATGTTAAACACCCTGCAAAACCCAAAACAAGTATATATCGGTTTCGACGTGTCAGAACATGAAAAATTCCTACCTCATGATCACTTAGGAATTTTTAGAATCATTATGAAATCTACAAGTTACAACTTATGGAAAATAAGTAAATAACTTAGGGGTAAATTTCAAACAAGAGCCTTCATGGAAAAAGACAAGAAACAAGGAAAACAACCCCAAAACCCTAAAATAGTAAAGAAGAAGGAAAAGAAATGAAAACCCCAAGCAAACACTTCACAAATAACCCAAAAATCTTCTAAAAGAAAGAAGAGAAGAATACCTTCAACTAGATTGAAAAATGATCAAAAATGGCTGGCAAAATCAATTGGGAAGCTCGATCGGGTTTGGAGGTAGAGGAAGCATCAACGAAAATCCAACGCAGCAAAAAATGAATGGTAACAAATGACATGGAAAAGCTAACTATTTATAATAACCTAGCATTAATTACACCTCATTTGACACGTGTGCCAACTGCCAGAAAACTAGACATTAATGACATGTCATCATGCTTGGAGCATCCAAAACCCGATATAAAGGTTTTGATTCAATTTGGGTTTTGGGTTTCGGGAAACAAGTGACATAAAACATGCATTGGATAAAGCATGTTCGATGCTTGAAAGTTCTGAAAACCCGACACACTGCTAAGGCAATCGGGTTTCGGGTTTCGGGAACATGAGGCATAAAACATGCATTAGAAAAAGCATGTTCCGATGCTTGAAAGTTCTGAAAACCTGACACACTGCTAAGGAAATTGGGTTTCAGGTTTCGGGAAACATGAGACATATAACATGCAAGAAACATGTTTTCATGTAATGAAACTCTGAAAACCCGAAAATCTCTTTCAAAGGGAATTTTTAAGAGATTTGTCCAAAATTTTTCCTATGGTTATCTCATTTTTAGCTGGAATCACTAAAACAAGATAACAAAAGGAGAATCATCAACTCGCATTTGAACCCACCTAAGTGACCAACCCCTAGCACTTGGTTTTCTAGATCAAGGGAGAAGTATTATTAATCCAGTTGGTATCGATGGGAGTAACCGATCCGCACCCGTGAGATATAATTTCTCATTCGTAACATCCATAATCGCGTAAACCATTTTGGTACTTGGAGGAATTTTTAATCATTTAATCAAGTGCAAGTACACAAGGTTTGGGTATCACATATGGAAGTGGTGTAGGATACACAAATGACAAAGTGGGACAATATCACAAACCATCAATGTGTAGTTCAGTGGGATGTTGGGAACACTAGGCATGACCACTTCAGCCATTTTTTAGCTACATGAGGTGGATCTAGTGGTGTATGAGTGCAGGACTCACGATGGACATAGTGGATCTAGAGGATCCGGTGGGTCGAGGAAAATGACCTAGTGGATCCAAAGTGGATCTCGTGGTGGGAAACACTGAGGAACCAAGGCACCGGATAAGGAGGACAAGGGTCAGTAGCCACCTCCACAAGCATTTTTGAGATGTCTTTGCACTTACCAGACTACAGGGGTATTCAAGATGTTGCAGAGCATGTGCACAAGTGTGAATTACTATGGCACGTGAAAGGGATCACTACCCTAGAGTGGAAGGTAAGTTAGTTTGCAACAATGTTACAAGGGTGCGCGCATAGTTAGTATCAGAAGTATGAGCCCCATAAAATGGTGGTAGACTACACTACATTGAATAACACCTTCATGGTAGAGTTCCATATCCTGAATTTGAGCGTAAGAGCATTAGCGCTTTGAAGGAGATCCAACAAGGAATGGCATAGAGTGTGCAACAATAAGATGCGTAGTTAGAAACTCTTGTGTCAAAACTATCCTATGACATTCACCCTTCTCAACATGCTCAATTGTTTGATGGAGGATTGATAACACCATTTAGAGGGCTCTATCACACAAGACTTTCACAAACCCACACGAGGCATTAGAATTTACCCGCGTGTTGAGGCTGTTAGGAGCATTGATACTGGTGTTAACCCCTTTCTAGAGGCTCAAATTGCTGTAATGGCCAAACAGGTTGGAGAAGTTATCTCAGCAAAATCAACGCATGAGGTTCATAGTGGGCATGTAAAGGATAGTTTCCTGAAAGTTGGTATGTGCCATGGTGGTAGATTGTGAGATTTTCCATGGGGATGATGATGCAAGTAGGTGTCCTCTACTACATTTCGTAATCCTGTAAGAATGTTTCTTGTTATTGTAAGATATGTACCTCTATGACCAATAATACGAAGGATTACAAACCGATTGATCAAATCCATGATAATATTGATCTTGGTGTCCGCCGACTACTCGCAAGCAATTCCAAGGAGGATGATCATCGCTTTAAAGGGCGCGTAAAAGGAGGACCGCATGGAAGAGGTTTTCACGAAGGATTTTCGTGGTCGCAGAATCGCAATGGAGGATGAAGTGAATTCCCACGAGGAACCTGTTATAATTATGGATCTACAGAGCATTACAAGTGTGAGTGTCTTGATCTATTGCAATGCTCGTGGTGTGGGAAGAAACATAAGTATGAAGAGTGTCCAAAGCTTTATAAGCATATGAACCAAAAGAGCACTAAAAGGACAAAGGCACCATTGGGATGGGAAGCATCAAGAAGGTCGATTCACAAAGTGGATGCGAAGAGTGGTGTGTGATTCAGATTAGAACCTATATTAGTGACGATGTGATCAAAGGCCTCACATGCTAAGGAGATGCCAAGACAAAAGACACGGGTTTCAAGTGAGGAAGTGGTTTATGGGAAGTATCTGACCCGCTCATCGAAGGAGGTTTATCAAGAGACTATGGATGTGATTCGAGTTTGTAAGGAGAGATCTAATGTCTAAAGGAGTAATCAAAGCAACTGGAGCAAAGGAATAATGCCGAGGCTTCGAAGGAGGACTCGGATGAGGTCAAAGAAGTATGTAGAATGTTAAGGTAAGAGAATATTATTCCTTGCTAGGAGAATGGTGAGGGAGAAGGTATCATGCATTAGAGAAGAGCATGAAAGGCAGTGTGGTTTTACATGCAAACCTTCTCCTCTCACATCCTTGAGTATGATAAGGAGATTACATCAATGTAGTTGTTGATGGGTGGCTTCAAAGCAATATCCTCATTAACACAGAGCAGAGGTCAATGTTCTTACCTTGGATGCATGGCATCAAATGGGAAGGACCGCATTACAACCATCTTTAAATGTGCTATATATGGAAAACAAAACAAAGGCAATGCCCATTGGAGTCTTGAAGGATGCAATTATCACCATTCAAGGGGCAAAGTTCACTAGTGGACTTTGAGGTCTTGGCACTCACCAAGATGGATAATTTCCTAGCATTACTTGGGCGCCCTTGGTGTTACAAGAACAATGTTGACCTATGGTTTAACAAGGGGTATATAAACTTTGATAATAAGGAAGAAAGAGTGATTATCCCTTTAACAAATGGGAAGTCATCACCCTATACTAAGCCCTTAAGAGAGGAAGTCCTCGACATAATCTATGTGCGCTCCATCAGAGATCCTGAGATAATTCATCCCACGGAGGGAGTTATCTAGTTTGAATATGCTCAGTCCTTGAGTGATACCACTAGCATGGCATGTGACAATTGGGTGCATGGGACTTATGAGTTGATTGGGTGATAGTTGAGAGGATCTGTAACAAGGGTAACAAAGGCATGCTCAGCCAAGCACTGGAGGGAAGAAGTTTTCAAGTTACTCTGGAGGAGCATACCCTGAAATTTTCTTATGAGAATGGAGGCTTAGTGGAAGAATGAGGACGAGAGAAGGGGAATGCTTAGTTATAACCTGCTCAGAATTGTAGTGCACTGGTGGGCTACACATCAGGAGAGCCTCCTAGAATGGCGTGAGGTAAGAATCACATTTTCTGTAAGGTTCTCTAGGAGCAACGTGCCCACTGTCATACAAGATTACCATGGTAAAGAGACCTCATTTCATGTCCAAGCATGTGAAAAGGCCTGGATGGGAAGCGCATAAGCATTACCACCTTCATTATGGGTGCATAAGTTATATTCCACCTTACAAGTTGTGCACGTGCATGGTATATTCATTTGGAGATGCGTCGTCAAATAGGTAATTGGCGAAGAATTGGTGGTTGATCTCATTCAAGATTTCGAGTATAGGAGTACAAAGCCATCGGTGGATAAGGCGTTACAAGTAATCAAGTGCCTTACAATGGGAGATAGTGTTATGGTAGAAGATAGGCTACTGGAGTTGTTGGGTGAGCCTTATTTGGAGATACGCCTCAATGAAGAAGAATTAGAGGAAGTACAACTTGAGCGTACGTGCATGGAAAAGGAAAAAGGAAAAATGGTCTATGTAGTAGATGGTGAAGAAATGGAAAGTTTGGATGTTAACCATTCTAAAGGTACACGTGAAATCATAAAAAGTGATGATGAGCGAGCACGCGCCTACCATGAGCCCTTGAAAATAAAGAAGGTTAACATTGGGACATAGACGGAACCTAAGGAAGCTATCATTGGGGACTATTGGTCGAAAAAGGAATTTTCAAAGGTCATTGATCTATTTCGTGAATTCCAAGATTTGTTCTCTCGCGGGTACCATGAACTTAAAGGCATCCACCATTCCTGGGGAAATGAAAATCAAGTTAAAGGAAGGTCTGCCTTTCGATTGTAAAAGGCCTTATCGATGAATCACAATTAACGTGTATGGGTCAAGGAAGAAATAGATAACAAGATAACATCCGTATCATCGAGGTACCAAGAATCAAAATGGATAAGCCCAATGGTCATCAATATCAAGAAGGATGGGAGGATAAGGATCTTTGTGGACTACATGGACTTGAATGCAGTATGTGTGATCGATCCTTTCCCAACCCCCTGATTCAAGAAATTTTGGAGGAGTTCACGGGCGTGAGGTCTACCTTTCACGGATGGGTTCTCGTGGTATCACCAAGTCGGGATTGCAAAGGAAGACCAGAGAAAGATAACTTTCACCACCGAATGGGGAACTTTTTCCTAAACGGTTATGACTTTTGGATCAAGAATGTGCCTGTTGTGTTCTCGCGTATCGTGGTACAAGCATTTCAGGACTTCATCCATAAATTTCTTCAAGTTTACCTAGATGACTGGAGTGTATATGGATTGGTAAAAGACCATTGTGACAATTTGAGGCTGATGTTTGAGAGATGTCGATAATTGAGGATATCCCTCAACATTAAGAAATGTGTCTTTGTTACTCCATTTAGAACCCTGTTAGGACATGTCATATGTAAAGAAGGCTTACTAGTGGATCGCGCCAAAGTTGCAGTTATTATGGGATTAGTGGATCCTACTAGTCAAAGCATAGTGCATGGATTCCTTGGGCATATGGGGTACTATAGGAAATTCATCAAGGGGTATGCCAAGATCACCACGCCATTGGAGGAATTACTAAAACACAAGTGTCTTTCATCGGGGGAGAGGTGCATCAGAAGGCATTTGACACTTTAAATTATAGGCTTATCACGACGCCCATACTATGTTTTTTTTCTTAGGATAAGCCTTTCCATGTGCATGTTGATGCCTCGGGGACAACTATGGGAGCAAGATTTAAGACAACTGGTGAGGGGATTATCAATCATCTCTTATGTTTTGTAAGTAGAAAGTTAAAACCAGCAAAACATAATTACACAACTACCGAGCGAGGCATTGTCATGATCTACACATTGCATAAGTTCAGCAAGATATGTTGGCAACACCATTTATATTCTACACGGACCACATGGCATTAAAATACTCGGTAAACAAGCATGTTTTACAAGGGCGCATATGTCGTTGGGTCCTATTATTCTAAGATTTTGAATTCATGGTGGTTGTAAAACCAGGAAAAATTAATTCATGACCTGACCACTTATCAAGGATTAACTCAGGGGAGGATGCACAAAGCATTGAGGATACTATGGTGGACATGCAACTATTTAGGTTGCGCGCATGCACCCTCAAACTTGGAAGATATCACCGCATTCTTGAAATACGTATAATGTCGATTTTAATGAAGCTCTGCAGAGAGAAAGCGGAAATAGTAATACACGCCGCACCCTACATGTTGATTAGTGGAGACCTGTATAAGTTAGGTTGTGATGAGGTTTTGCACCGATGCATATTGGAACATGAGCGCATGGAAATTATGGAGGAAGTGCATGGTGGGATTGCAAGAGGAAACTATGTAGGAAATGCTACCGTGTGGAAGATTCTACTAGCAGGGCTTTGGTGGGAAACCATCTACCAAGATTGTATTGAGTTTTGCAAGACCTGTGACCATTGACAGTGCCTTGGCAAACCTGGAAAGAGGGATGAGATGCCCTTATGACCAATAGCTAGCTCGAACCATTTGGAAAATGGGAGATCGACTTTATAGGGCCAATTTTTCCACCACGCCAGAAGGATCTGGTTCACATAGATATCATTACTTGCACCTAATTACTTGACACGATGGGAGAGGTAAGACTCTACGAAGGATGCACTATAAAGAACAACTACCAGATTTTTATGAGAGAACATAATCAACAAGTATGGTTGTCCTTTAAGCTTAATAAGTGATAGGGGTACACATTTTCTCAATGAATGGTCAAGATTCTCGCTAGCAGAATTTATGGTGGCCCATCACAAAACTACCCCGTATCATCCATATGCAAATGGAACTCACGAGGAATTTAACAAAATACTAAGTCACACATTGACCAAGATCTCGTGATGTTGGAAGACAATATTGGGATGAAAAAGTATCATTCATTTTTGGGCATACAAGACAACCTATAAGAGATTAAACAAGGCCACATTATTTCAATTAGTGTTTCACGCAGAGGTTGTGTTGGTGCTCAAATTAGTCTCGCCCGTTTGTCATTGAAATTCCTCAGTTTGCGGCCTCTGTCATGTTTTCTATCTCCCCGTATTGGTGCTTGAAGACTTTGTCCTCCATTTGGTTGCCATGATCAGTCCCTTCCTTGGTCGAGGATCACTTAAAGGTCCAGAATTTGTTTTTCGTTCCTCTGTCCATCTAAAAGAGTCTATAACTTGGGCATAAAACTCGAGTTTTTTCCTTTCCTTCCATTTTCCACAGTCACATTTTGTTGTTCCTATCATTTTTGTCCCAAATACTTGTGGAAATGTGATTGGATGTAGTTCAGAGGATCATATTTGAGCCTTATAACATTTCTAAATTCTTTGTCCTTGAAGAAAGATTCATTTTCGGGCTCAAATGGTGATTTTCCTGCATTTTATGGTTTAACGGGTGTATCGTTCCCTGGTCAAATTTACATCTCAACATCATTAGAAATGTGGCCCTTTTTGGTTGGATGCGGCTCAATGGGGCACCTTAAAAACTCTAAGGCTCACTTCAACCCAAAACTTGTCCACATGGAGGAATGACGCTCATTTGAAAATTCACCTTTTGGTTTGGCCTCGAGTTGCAGGGAGGACACGTGGAGGTTTCTGCTGCTTTGCCTAGACTTAGACAAATTTTTCATGTAGTCGGTATAGTTTTGGTGGGCCATGGACACACGAGGGATCGACGCTCATTTGAGGATCCGTCTCGGTGGTCTCACCTTAACAATTGTGACAGGGAGACATGTGGAGGCTTCTGCCATCTCCGCTTTGTACTTAATCTTTTCAAAGTAATTTTCTAAGGACTGGGACATGTGGTGAGCCCGCACTTGTTCAAGGTCTCCACTCTTGGGCACCATCTCAAAGTTGCGCCATGAAGACATGTGGAGGCTTCCGCCACTCCGCTTTGTACTTAAACTTTTCAAAGTAATTTTCTAAGGCCTGAGACACGTGGAGGGACCACGCCTGTTTAGGGACCGGCCCCTAAGTTTTATTTTGAAGAAGCACCAAGAGGACACTTGGAGGCTTCCACTCACTCTGCCCTTTGCTTGGACTTTTCAACGGCCTAAGGAAACTATCTCGAACCCTAGACACATGGTGCCTTCCACTGAACCTTCAACTTTTTAACAAACTCGCCGAATGAGACACGTGTTGAGCCCGCACTTGTTTGGGGTCTTTGCTTTTGGGGACCATCTCAAAATGCGCCATTGAGACACGTGGAGGCTTCCGCTGGCTCCTTTTTACACTAAGACTTTTCAAAGGCCAAAAGGCATTTTCTTGGGCCCAGGGTACGTGGAAGGCTCGCACTTGTTTGGGACTTGCCTCTGTGCTTCTCCTTTGCAGTTGCGCCAAGGAAACACATGGACAACTATGATATAAAGTGGAAAAGGGAAGAATCAATGGTTGTTGTGCATTTCACCTATTTTTCCACCATTTTTGCTCCAAGACTCCTAGAGACGTGAATACGCACTGTTTTTCATTGTTCTTTGATGAAATTCTTTGTCGTCTCTATCTGTAAGGTGCCATTGAATGGATTTGAAACTTAAATTGTGAGTCTAAGGATTATTAAGGTCAATATTTTGAAGTGGGAATTGCTCAGGCACTCGCAAAAATGGGAATTACCAGAGGAAATGGATGCGGGCCGAGTTTGCAGAGGAAAAAGAGGGAAAAGGGATGAAATGATGAAAGTGCAGGTGCAAAATATGAAAAAGGTGTTGCCACGAGAGTGAAAAAGATTACCTGTCATATCCAGCTGTGTAGAGTCTCCGGAAAATGATTAAAAAAGGGTCTCAAAATTAAAATGATTAAAAAGGGATTTCTCGCATGACAAAATCAAAAAGATTAAAAGGACTCCTAAAAGTTGTGGCATGGCATCCTAGTCATTAGTCGAGGGCCCAAGAAACGTGATCAGTTCACAATTGGTCCACCTGGCAGATTTCGGATCTGAATTTGTTAAACGTCGTTGTCTAAAACAAATTGGTAACAAACAAAGGTCCCTCAAATATTCTTCTCTTTTGGGGGAAAATTGAGTGAAAAATGTATAAATGCAATGAAATTATTCTTGCAAAAGGTTGGAGGTTGAATTCTTAAGAGAAAAATTTGAGAAAGCCATCTTCGTGAGAGACCAAAGCCAAGATAACCTATTATTTTCTTCTATGTTAGATTTTCTATCATGTCAAGTTGGTTGTAGATGTATAGCCATTGACGAGCATTGAGATTTCTCTAGAATCTTTCCCCTGCTGATGAATCTAAGCAATTTTGAAATTAATTTGTGTCCAATCTCTAGCAATTTGTGTTTACTTTGTTTCAAAATGTCTACAAATAGTTTCTTTCATTCCTATTGCAATCTTACATTGAAATTTTTGTGAAATCACACAGGATCTCATCCCTATGATAGTTTAATGGTATTTGCAATTTCATTTCAAGAAGAGCCTTCATCTTGGATGAGATAAACAAATTTAAAATCAATTCACTATCATTTGTTGATAAAGATTGTCTATAAGTCTTGGTGTACCTTAGGCATGATTGATCAGAGACTTTGGTGTTTAATTGAGTCTTTTAATTCAAGCCTTCGTGTTAGAGTCTCAAAGATTATGTGAAAATGCATTGATCTAGGCCTCATCAAGAACACCTTATGGTTCAAGGAACGTCTTAACTATTCTGAAGTTTTCTGTTGTTGAGTTTTTCATTGTTGTGAAGTCCCTTCAAAGATCTAGTATAATAAACTTTATCCTGCTTCATTTCCCACCAAAATCATTTAAAACCATTGATCCATCTTGAACTACCCTTGTTTTCCCTGTATATCAACAAAGGAACAAAATCTACTTACTAAAATATGCAGAACACTCAAGATTTCTTAATGTCTTCAGTAACCTTAGCCTTGTGTTGAAAGTATCTCCATCGTTTAGAAGTGACAACTCTTAAGAGTTAAATCATGGAGTATTAGTCATATTTTCCCAAGGTTTTCTTTATAAATTTGTGCAAAAGAAGGATATCTCCATCTCCTTCATCAAACAAAGGTTACACTAAGGGTCCTCTCACCCTGGTCGAAGAGGCACGACCTAAAGTAGTGAGGACAGGTCAAATCCTCTTAAAGGTGTTATCCATCTCTCCACAAATCTAAGTAACAAAGGGTCAGTTAGATCTCATCCCCGGCTACAAAATGACACACACTATGATCTATCTGTCTCTAAGCTCCATGTTTAATTTGTGTTGTTACTCGGCTTGAAAGGAGAACAAATTTGGATACAACAGTTGTTTCACAAGTTGAATTCATGTTACCATCGGCCTGTGTATAACACGTGCGGGAGGGTTGGATGATGAATAAGTGCTTGGAAGAGAGGATTGATAGTTGACAATTAGATGAGAGGTGATCACTTGCTAGATGGAGTTAGAAGATAGAGAAAATAAGACAAAAAGCATGACATGATCGTCACATCAAGAACAAACAGTTTGAGGTTGGGTAGATGGTGTTGTTGTATGATTCCAAGTATCTACGCCATCCTGGGAAGTTGAAATTCCATTGGTTGGGACCTTACATCATCTCGTACATCCTTGATTCAAGCGCTTGCTAGTTACAAGCGCTAGATGGGATGAGATTACTAGGTCATTTCAATGGGAGTAGGTGAAGCCCTACTATAAATAAGTCTTCTTGGTGTTTGTAAATAAGGTAGTATTTCTAGTTAGCTTAGAATTTCCCTTTATTGCTTTGTCTTTTCTTGTGTTTCCCTTTCTCGTTGTTTGTTCCTTTCTTTTTGTTCCATTTTACACCTTGTGCGCTAGTAACCACATTATTTTCCAAGGTTGTGTATGTGTAGAGGACCGCGCATTTGTTTTAGTGTGGGGTGGAGTAATGCAAAGTAAAGTATAAGCCAATAGTAAAAGTTGAGTGGCCTAGTAGAAGGAAGCACATAAGATTGAGAAAGCGCATAGGAAATGGTGGATAATAAATTATGGTGTCAAGAAGGTTGTAACAAAGACCACATACAAAGGATGAAGAGCACAAGAACAACATGAGGTAGGAGAGGGAAAAAATTAGGTAAAGGAAAGAAGAAGTGCCTTCTGGCGCTATAGACGCACATGAAAGATTCTTAGATCAAATAAGATTTTTACACACCGAAGGTTGTAGAAGGTTTTTTACACGAGGATGTGGCATGTGGGTAAGGGCGCTTAAAGTTAGCCTAGTGGAAAAGTTGCATTTAATGTTAAGTACATTGGTAGGTGGTATAACATTTATTACTGGAGAGGAGAAAAAACTATAAATATGAGGTCAGGCAAGTCATTATTTTACCTTGTTATTACGAAGTTGAAGCACTCTTGCGAACTAGGGCATCTAGAGATATTTGTGTGAAGGAAGAAGAATCCTAGAAATCTAAGTGCATGACTAGAATAGATCTGCAAACCAGGTGGAAGGAGTACACGGGCGTGGGGAGAATTAGTTTGTAGTGTGCCATCTTGTGGAAGGTTTTCCTAGTTAGGGTTTGGCAGCTAGGGCACAAAGATAGAAGGATTTCTTCCAGGAGTTGAGTTTCGAGATTGAGCAGAGTAGTAGAGCAAAGAAAGGAGTTTTAAATTTTAAACCGACAGAAAGAATGGCACCAAAGAAGGTGACCATTTCACTAAAGAAACAAAAGGGAAAGGGAAAAGGAAAACAAATTGCTACCATGTGAGCTCTAATGAGGAATGGTATGTAGAAATGCAGACATAGATGGAGTGTTCAGAGGAAATGAGTGGGTATCGCACTTGAGACAGAGATGACCAGAGTGATTACAACCATCCCACAAACACTAGAAAAAGAAATGGCATTGGAGATGGTTCATCCAACTAATAAGAGGACACAAATGGAATGTCAATTTACAACGATGATGCGAAAGTAAAATTAGAAAAGGCAAGGCTATGCAACCGTATATGAGTTGCCTTACTTTGGCAAACCCGAGCGGTTATATCAATGGTTGAAGTCACGCGTACATGAAGACCATTTCTACTTTGCAGGCCACAAGATGCACATAACACCGCAATTGATATCCATGTTCACTGGCCTGCATTGTGAAGGGGAATCCATATATGATGATCTAAGTGATAATGAAGCCATCAAGGAAACAATAACAACTTATGAGTACAAAAGGATTCGTGGTACTTTGACATCGCAGATATTCCAAACCATGTTATGAGGATGGCCGCGTGCTTGGTCACTAAGCTTAATGATCAAGAAATATGGATGTAAGTGAACAAGGCATGGTTGAATGTATGCTAGAAAATATTAGAACGAACCATCTATAACATGTCTGCTTTTATTGCGGATGAAATCATAAGCGGTTAGCCAGGCAGAAGGAGAAAAGATCTTATTCAAAGCAACATCCTCCTCACCATCATCTTCTCATAGATTGGAGTACCAAATGGACTAGAGAAGTTCATTTGGGAGTATCAGAAGAAAAGCCCTCACCCGCGAAAAGGTTTGAGAAGTACACTTGTGAAACCATGACGGTTACTCATAAGGCACGCCTAGAGAAGTGGTATAAACGAATACGTGACGCATTCGAGGTAGAGTGGAGGATTCCAAAGAAGTTGCCCATGCTCATGGATGGAGAGGCATAGTTTGCGGTTTATCAACACTTCTGCATTGGCAAGTTTACATTGACAAATGGGACTAAGAGCCCATGGTGCAAGCTACCCTTCTCCTTCACCGCGCAATACTTCCAAGTAGGGGTCAACCGATTCAAGGAGGCAAAAAGGCTAAGGTTTTACCTTAGTAAAGTCAACCAAGACCACCACGAGCTGCGTCGAAAGCTCGTGTACCCTAAGAAGCGTGCATATGTGGAGAAGTATGTCTCCCACGAAGTATAAATGATGAAGCCGATAACGCTGCCAATCACCGAAAGGGCTGCAGCGAGGGTATATCTTCACATAAGTCCTAAGTTTGAAAAAGGTGCCTATCTAGAGAGTGATGTCTCCATCCTAGAAGACCCCATAGGTTGGAAAAAGGTCATGCTGAAGAAGAGGGAAAGATAAGAGGTGTAGGAGAAGAAGGCACCAAGTGTGCAAACCGCACAATCGGTGGGCGCGCCGGAAGCGATTCAGAAAACCTAGCACTTATGCATGTAGAAAGAAGTCCCAGTCAAGGCGAAGACCCCAAAAGAAGAGGCTTCAGAGCATGAAGAGCCCCTCACACATGAAGAATCACCAAAGAAGACGCGTTGTATGCATAAGGACAAGGAGAAAGAAAATCTACTATACCTGGAATCACTAGTTAGGAAAAAGTAGAAGGTGGCAGAAGAGGCAGACTCGGAGGAGACATAAAGCTTAGAGGCCTACATTGGTGACAAGGATGATGACAAGATTGAAGGAGGTGAATACCACCCGGTATATGATATACATGACTCGGAGGAGGAGGAAGGTGAAGAGAAGTATGACAAGGAAGATGAAGAGGAGAATGACGAGGAGGAAACAGAGGATCAAGGCAAGGGGGTGAGCGAAGAGGTAAGCACCAAAAACCAAGGAACCCCAAGCCTCACCAAGGAACAAGTGGAGAAAGCCATGGAGAGAGAAGTGGTGGGCATCATTAAGGATTTGGTGGAGCAATAGGAGTTGGAGTAGAGCGCAGATGAAATTTTGAAGGAGATAGAAGAAGAAAGCGTTGGGAAAGAATATGGCAACATGGGTGGGAATCCCAATTTGGCAAAAGCTTCCCAAAAGCTGCACGAATATGTGGGAAGGGCATAGTGATAACACAAGGGAAAGGAATGGGATACATTAATGATCCAAGCAAGGTGTTATGCGCATGCTTCCAAAGCACCGTACCAACAAAACAACTCCTGGCTATGTCTTTGTTTGATGAAGAAGGTGCATATCCCCGAACAAAAAAATGTTATCTTGGGCATTTGAGTCCCACATGGATGAACCTGAGTTCGAAGTAAGTTAGGAGCACCGATGAAGGTGTCAAAATAAAAGGATTCAATCCTTGGTGAATGCTCAACACTTATCGAAGCAGGTGGTATGCAACACGCTCAACAAGGTTTCAGTTGAGATTGAGGCTAGACTATTCGGAAGGAATGATAGAGTGAGATTTCTGGAGAAGGAAAATAAGGAGCTCGTTGAGAAGAGCAAGGACTTGAAGCAAGAAGAGCTTATCGCTGTACATTTAAGGTGTGAATTGAAAGAGGAGAAGGAAAGGGTGCGTGAGTAACATAAGAAAATTGAAATGATTATAGGTGTTATTGTCTTAAAGTATCTTGACCTAGTGCCGCCCGAGCAGAAAGATGAATCAACCTTGTAGTGCCTAGAGGATTTGACCCGCATCCTCACGATGGAAAGGTGACCACTTGCCTTAAAGTGTGCGGTAAGAGGCGCTGGTGTGCTAAGAAAAGGAAGAAAAATTGAAGGGTTGTCGAGATTGTTGCTTGATATACTAAACTCCTTGTAAAGGTAAAGATCATCGCGTAAGTCACAAAAGCCGCATATGACAACTGCACTGATAGAGATAGAGTGGCAAACATCCTGGTCTCCATGCATGAAATGGAACTCAAGGAGTTTCAAGAAAAGAACAAGGGGAACATGGTAGAAAGAGATAAAATCCTATCTGAGGTAGAAAAGAAGTCAGAGGCTATCGAGACCTTGCGAGGCTTGATCAAAATCCGGTTAAAGGAATTATACCCCCAGATCACCCGCAGGATGGATGCACTTGAGGACTTGGGAAAATAGTTAGAGAGTATTGTTGAAACAATGAGCACCAAAGGGGAGGAATTAAGTTTTGAGGAGGTGAGTGCCTTAGTTGGAGACATCTCCGCCAGAAGCCTGAATGAGGTTGACATTGGAGAAAAGCTAGAGGCGAAATAGGGAAGGATTTCCCTCTCCTCCTTCAAAAATAAGCATTTGTTCTCCTTCATTCTCCCCATTCTTTCATTCTTTCTCCCAATTCTTCATTCCTTCATTATTTTTCCGCTATTTAGAGTTTTCATTCTTTATTCATTGAAGAGAAGTGTTTTCGAGGATAGAGAACAAGTGTAGTGTGGGGTGATGTTGGGCTCTAGAATATTGTCCAAGTACAAGAAGGTGCGTGGGCACGCGAAACCTATTTGAAGAATGACGTGCAGGGGGCGGTGGTTCAGCAGGTTTAGGAGAACACACGACGCGCGTGTGCAAGACAAGACAATGTTGGGACTTAGCCATATTCAGAGTTCTAGATAACACACAAGGAAAGCGTGACCCGTCTAGCATTCGGAGTGGATAAGGTGCCAACCTCGATAGCTATATGATCAAGAATGAAATATTCCCCGCATGCGATGGAAGGATCCGAAGGACATCATTGCAAAGAGTGGAGAGCTTAGATCGAATGGGGCATGCTCCATTGGAGGAGCACTTGGACACTTGCTACCGATTTGTTACCTCGAAGGCATGACGGTGAAGGGAAAAAAGCTATATATAGGGATGCGCGAGTAGTAGAAGGTGCAATATAGAGTGACAAAGTGGTGGTGGAAGAGAGGCGAAGCTCTGCAGAAATATTATGGAGGATTCTATGGGTTAGGATTAGAGGAAATATAGGAGTGATGGCATATTTAGAGGGATGGGTCTGTGTTTATCCTTGTAATATGAAGGACATAGTTTGGTTTCTGATGCATGACCTTGCTCTGCATTATTATATGGGTCTGTTGTGGCCTTAATGAATGTAATGTGGTTATTGAACTCATGAATATGAATATAAGGCTTGTTTAATATATATATATATATGTGTGTGTGTGTGTGTGTGTGTGTGTGTGTGTGTGTGTGTGTGTTCATGAGCATAAGTCCTAGTGCATTTCCTTTGTGTTATGAATCAGTTTTGCATTTTGTTCAATGTTTCCCTTTTATCTTCTAAGTGAATGCATGGTTCTTTTCTATTCTTTTGCACTTGAATATCTGTCATAGATGATGTATTCTCACACAAATCACATAAAGGAGGGGCTCGACGCCGCGTGTGCCTCGGGTGAGCACCCAACGCTGTTGGGTGATAGCCAACGCGCATGGGATTAGGATCATTGTTCTAAGGGTATAAAAATGACTACAATCATTCATCATCACTTTTTGCACTTTCTCCTCTCTAGTTCCCATAGTTCACATTTTTATTACTCCACGCATTCTCTTGTCTCTCGTCACACTTTCGTCATCGATCTACATGGTTATCAGTACACATCTCTTATCTACTTTATGTTATCGAGTATTCTCTCAACAACATAAAGTGAGGGAAAATGTAGACACAAAATCACGCACTTTGGGTATCTATCTAGTCTTGATCACATACTACTATTCATATGATTCCTAAGTAAGAAAAATACTAATTAACCCATGTCTTTGGCCATCTTTGCTTACTTTTTGTTGCCACTTTAGTATTACACTCTTTCTAGCTTAATCTGTCATTTCAAACCTCGACATTTCTATTCCAGACACCAACGCCCATTCAGTATGCCAACGCTAGGCGCCCCCATCCCCTTTGGGTGCCCCCGACCTCTTTGTACTTTTTCACATCTTTTGGGTCCTTTCTAGCTGTTTGAGCATCTTATCTTTTTGGTAGTTGGCCTTTTCTAGGAGTTAATTACGAAATTCAAGCAAGGGAATCATATAAATATAAAGTTATGTGATCATAATAAAGGACCAAACACTAAACATTAGCTATCACCACCTAAGGTTGCATCCAAAGGCTATTCTAGAGCATTCAAACATCCATTCAAGGGAAAGGGACTGCATTCTTCTACATACACTTCATAGGAGGGGAAGTTCATTCTATTCCATGCACACATCTACTTACATCTTCTACATCTAGCTATTTGCTCACTATCAAGTATGACATGCATAAGAGCCACCTAGGGCATAATTCCACACACACACCTAGAACTACATTGGGTCTGAAATGTAGTGCAATGCTCAATCGTAAGTTCACTTGTTTGTGATTGAGACGCCTAACCCCTCATTTGCATTATTTTATTTTTGGGATTTGATGCGCTCTTGAGGGTTTTGTAGGTCAATCTTTCATTACATATTATCAAAGACAACGACGATCATCATTGTGCGACATACTAGTGACAAGAAGCAAAGGACAACAAACATTTCACGACCTTGTGAAGGAGGTTTCCGAGGGTTTGAGTAGTCATGGGCACTCAGAGAAAGTCTGTGGCACCTGTAGGTGCCCCTAACCCATTCTAGGTGCCCCAGTCTAGGAAGATCTTCAGCTTGCACATTTTTCTTAGGTTATGTGCAAGACTTCTCCCTCTTTCTCCATCAAGTCAGCACTTCAAAGGCAATCCAGATGTGGTTACAAATCAACTAAGTATTCTTATCTCTTCTTTACAACTATGGTTTCATATTTACTAGCTTAATTTGCTTGGGTCATTTTTGTATTTTATTGTTTATTTATTTACTGTTACATTAATCGATTTAGGCATATATAAATTCTATATTTAATTAATCATAGATAAGAGCCTTCAGTAAATGACTTAAAAGCCATTTTTTTCCATGAAAGGTGTTTTTATGTATAATGATTGCTTGAAAATTTTGGGAAGTTTTTGTTGAAACTAATGCTTGATATTTTGTGGCTTTTGTCTTCCATTAAAGGCCCAACCATTAGATTTTAAGATCAATTTTTATAGTAGTATGAGTGTGATGAAATCACTAAAATTGTGGTTTAAATATTTTTTTGATGAATGCCTACAAGTTTGTTATATGAACCGAGTTTGTCTCTATTCGAATGTGGAATAAATGGGTAAATGTTGTCTTGTTGAGATCGGATGCTCGGGAACATAGGTATTGAAGTTCTCACCTTCATAATCAAACCGTGAGTGCATCCTTATCCGGGAGAATGTATGGAAAGTTTGATTTGCATTGGGTTCAATAAGACTAAGTGAAGAAACTTGCTTGATTGTGTGGAATCTTGGTGTGATATTGAATTTGAAAAGTTTAATTTGGTGTAAGATTAAGATGTTCCTTAAGTGGAAACCCATAGCTTGACTACACCCTGATTCTAGCATGAGGATTGTTATAATACAATGTTGGTCATAAAAGGTAGTAATAGTTGATAATGCATTAATCAATTGATAATATGTTTTTTTAATTTTTGCTTTTGATCTCCAAACATGATCTTTTTTGTAGACATAAAATCACGCAATTAGGTACATTTCTAGGTCCTAAACACATACTAGAATTCATATGATTCCTATGTAAGAAAACTAGTAATCGATTTACTATCATTAGCCTCTTTTATGTGTTTCTTGTTTTCTATTTGGTCATTCACACCCTATAACCCAATCAATATTTTGCTTATTTTTCTTTTATGGCTTTAGACACCAATGTCTAGCCAGCCGGGACAGAGCGCCTGACACCCCCTGTCCCCTCTAGGTGCCCCTGAACCTTTTCCACCTTACTCGCTCCTTTTGGGTCTCTTTTATCTTTTGGACATCTTTTTACTTATGGGTCAGCCTTCTAGTTGTCAATTATGAAATTTAAACAAGGGAATCATATAAATACATAGTTATGTGTTCAAAATAAAAGACCAAGCTCTAATCATTATTACTATCACCTAAGCTTGCACTCAAAAGGCACCTAAAGTACTTCAAGGCATCCATTTAACATCCATTCAAGGACAAGGGACTGCATTTTCTACATACACAACATAGGAAGGGGAAGTTCTTTATTCCATCCACACATTCTATCTACATTGTTACATCTAACTATAATCTACTATCAAGTGCACTTGCAAAAAGGCATCCTAGGGCACGATTCTTGCACACACTCACCGTAACTACGTGAGTCGAGATGTAGTGCATCGCTCAGTCGTAAGTTCACTCTCAGGGTGACCGTCGAGGTCAGTCTAACTCCCCATATTACATTTTTTTGGATTTTATGTGGTATTGTGGGTTTTGCAGGTGATATCTATTTTACTAGTTATAAGTACCTCGATGATCATATCGCAACACACAAACGATCAACAAAGAATATTTGTGACACAATAAAGATCAGGTTTTGACCATTTTCGCAATCACAGGCGCCAATAGAGGTCGTCGGCACCTGTGCGCCCTGTCTGTCGTGGGTGCTTGTGTCCGACCATATTCCTACGGTCTATAATTTATCTTGAGCATTCGCGGACACTCTTCACTTCTTGTTTGACAATTTTCCCAACTCGGACTAGTCTTAGACAACGTGTAAATCAACTAAGTCATTCTTTTTATATCTCTTGCTTAGGGTTTCATATTTACTTGCTTATTTTCTTGCGTCATATTATACTTAGCATTTGTATATCATTTGTTACATCATCTGTTACTTTGTAATTAAGGTTTAATAAAAATACATTTTTTGTTAAATCACTTTCTTACATATTTACGTTCATGTATTGCACTTATAATTTTGAAAATGAGGTTTTCAATTAAAATATATTTTAGTGTTTACCGATAAGAAGAATATTCTTATTATGCTCATAGTTTGGCTCAATACCCAAAGATAGTTAATGACGATGGTGTAAATACGATGAAAATGAGATCAAGAAAATGACATATAGATAGGGATATCCGAGTGTGGGGTATTGTTCTTGCATTTCTTAAACAAATTGATAATGAACCCTTCAAAAGCTTGTTTATTGTTCCTCACCCAAAGGAGTATGTTGAGCGGCTATGAGAGGTCCTTTCACCACATCTCCATAATATATAACTTTCTTTCACTATGACATTTTAATATTAGTCTTATCCTTTTTGTGGGACCATGAGTTGTCTCGCCCCTACTTTTGTAACTTTATTATAGTTTTATTAATATAATATGCAATTCCAATAGTAAAATTAGTCTCATCCTTCCACTCTTATAAACATTCATCAAACCCCTTTCTCTTACACAAACATGTATCACTACTAGCTTAAATATTTGATATCACTAGAGTACATGATAAAACAAATTTATGAAGCATTACATTTGCATCCCTTCCCATGTTTCTTGCACCTCAAATACAATTGCTATTTTAATATTCATTTATTGCTATTAGAATTGCCAATTATATTAATAATATAAGAGAGCCATGGCCCGAGCTCAAGACAAAATTTAATCTTGCCAATTCGGACCTCCCATCTATCTACAAAATTCAAGAATTGATTCCTGACGTTATGCTCCACAAACTTGGGCTTAAACCCCCGATGCTTGGTGGTGGACCTGAAGATGGAATCAAACATTACCTTTCTATGCTATAATGCCATTTACCGCCTTCGAGCCTCGCTTCGCTCGCCATTTCCAAACTTAATGCTTGTCTGGGGCTTGCACTCTATTGCTTGAAATCATTTATTGGAGCCAAAGTTAATCATTTGTTATGGTGTCTTATTAAATCTTGCCCATGGCAGTGTAACTATAGGTTTCACAATTGCATAACCAGTTATTATTATTCACACTTTTCAACCAATTAAGGTTTTTATCATTTTCATAAACTAATAAACACTTTTCAAATCCATAATAAATATTAGTAAACTTGCACATTTCTTAACAAAATAATTACAAAATGTCATTTATCTACAATTTGATTGGCCTACACATTAAGATGTTATTGTGGCCTTCAACAATTTTGAGAAAAAAATGATGTCATGATATTTATTACAGGTTGTGGGGACTAAGTACTTTCTCGGCCTCGTTTTCCAAACTTTGCAGACCGATCTCACACCCTGCGAAAAGTGCAGTTGACGACCACTACTGTGTAAACCCTCCCGTAACCCCAGTCGGGAAGCATCTTATACGCCTTGCCTTTCACAGGTTCTAGGGTCGAATCCCGGAATCCACTCGCATTCGAACCTGTGCTCAGCATATATACGCAACGGCTCGAAGCCAATCCGACCACCGCAAAAGTATTTTCTCCACCCCTGTAGGCGCCCATCTGGACAAACAAATAGGCCGCATTGCCATACGGTAGAAACACCCGTTTGTTTTTATCCTCTTCCTCACCCAAACCGCCAGACTTCACAGTCCGTTACTAGAAATGCCCTCTTCCACACCCAAACCGCCAGAAGTTCCGTTACTGGAAATATCCTTCTCAACTTCCACATTAAGCAATCCGCCAGAAGTTCTGTTACTGGAAATCTCCGTCTGTTTGAGCTCGTTAGTTCGGATCTCGACACTGTAAGCTCACACGCTGGATCCCTCCCGCAGAAACGTCTCCGCCAATTTCTCACACATGAGTTGTCGCGAATCGAATTTGCCAAAGGGCAAAAGCGGCCGGTGATAAGCATCACCCCCATAACTAAAATCGTGGCCATCAGCACCTTGGTCTCCATACAGTTGGGGAAAAATCCAGACGCCACCCTGTCTTTTTCTTTCTCTTTCCCGCTACCCATAACACCAAAAACTTACTTCTTTCAACTTCACATAAACATTACGTCCCTTAAGGAAAAAAGATAGAAAGAAAATGATGTACGCGGATTGGCAGGCCACTTCTTTGTCTCCATTTATATACGTGAAGGAGTTCCAGAAAATTGAAAGACTTGAATAATCTGTTACCCGGAAATCACCAAGAACTTATGAAGTGGAGACTTTTACAGAGATTTACAGCGCGAACAAATTAGCATGTTTTTCTTCTTCTACTTCAGGGTGGCATTGTTTAACTTTTTCGTAGTGACATGTATGCGCTATATACTGTCATTGCCAAATGGCGGTCAAGTTGTGGTTGGAAGCGCGTTCGCCCGGTCAGACTTTACCTGACGGTCCGGTCCCAGCCAGACACGAACCTCGTGGACCCGTGGTGTTACGCTTCAATTATATTTTATTGTTTTTTATATGCAATGTCTTGTTACCTAGAATCTAGCACAACGAAAATGACTGTTTTCGAGAAATGATAAGTAAATTGTCAATTACATTCATCCCCGCTAGTATTTCGCGAAATCATAATTTCGATCGTTGTAAGTTTTTTTTGCTTGTTTTATGCATCTCGCCCACAAAAACATGTCTGCATTGAAATAGATTTGGCTAAAAACCTTAAGGAAACTGTTGGTATCCAAATTGGTGGCTCTCAGTTCTCCCAACATTCGCTTTACATTATCCTCCCAAACACTTGTTTTCCTTGTCAAACAACGGAAATGGAGATCTAAGACATCATCACAAAGCATCGTTAGGCATCATCACAAAGCATTGACCAGTTCACCTTTACTACCGCTGGGTGCGCGATTTAGCAAAGATTGCTACTCTTGTTTATCAAAGCCTTCGCCGACAATTAAGTCACATTGACATCCCCAATCCTAAATGCCTTTTATGTTCCAAAACATTTTGGACTTGCCGTGTGCTCTCCGGGTGGATTCATTCTTTATTTCAACCCTTCCACCTGAATTCTTCCATTGGCGTCGGGGCTTAATATTCATTTATTAATTAACTAATTTGTAAAATATTTGTTGGCTCCGAGTGAGACACACCATTCTGCTTTGACATCGATTTTTGTTTTGACGGGAGAAGGAAGAAGGAAGAGGAAGAGAAGAATGACATTCCTTCCTCGAAGTGCACGACTAGCAATGGCTGCGGCTCGTAGAACGGTACACACAGTTGGAGGAGCAGGCATGGGTGAAGCACAGGGGGTCCTCGTCTTTATCGGCTCCTGCTACATCAGCATCAGCATCGGCAGAATATGTGATATCTAAGATTGATGCGCTGGTGAACTGGGCTCGGAAGGGATCGCTGTGGCCGATGACGTTCGGGTTGGCGTGTTGTGCAGTGGAGATGATGCACACAGGTGCAGCTCGCTACGACTTGGATAGGTTCGGAATCATTTTCAGGCCCAGCCCCAGGCAGTCTGACTGTATGATCGTTGCTGGCACTCTCACCAACAAGATGGCACCTGCACTCCGCAAGTATGCCCATTACCCGCCCTCTTATCTCATTTATTGGATCTTCTATCTCTACACATATTCATTTCTTAACTTTTTACGCCCTTCCTGTGTAATGGGAGAAGACCACTTCAATCAGTTGAATTGCTCCGTGCCTTGTGTTTGTCCCCATTTTTTTTTTTTTTTTTTTTTTAACCCTAAATTTGTCTTTTGGATGGGGCAGTGGAATTAAAAAAACACTTTATTACAGAATGCAGTGCCTATAATGACATTTGTTCCAGATATGCAATCAATTTCAAGACTTTGCCATTACAGGTCTTGTTTGATGAGGAGCGGATAACTGGAATGGGAGACTTCATCATCAGGATTAACAAAAGAAGATCTGAATTGGTGAACTGTAAAGAAAGTGGTTTTACCGTCTCATAGGCTATTTTTAGCCTCGTGGATGCTAAAAGTTTCTATTTCTATTTCTGTATACACGCAAATGACTCGGAAGTTATTGACATCGGTTGACAACATTCTCAAAACCATAATCAATTTCATTTGTTTTTTAATAGTACAAATGTATCAAGAGGACTACAAGTATAGATAAGGGTCTACGTTTTGTTAAAAATATCCCTATTAAAATGCATACGAAGAGACTCATTCATCAAATGTCAGTCCAAATCAAAAAGGGTTTAGCTTAAAAATATCTAAGAAATGCATAATGCCCATTGTACCATGTTTGATACAAGGCCTATCAATGAATTTGACATTTCCATGTATTAAATATATTTTTGGCGAAACCATGGCCGAGACTAGAGTTTTCTAGAAAAAGCTATACTCAAATTTGGGGCTACTGTCCAAATTGTATTTTGGTTGCCCCGTGCACATATTGTATATTATTTTAAACCCCAATTCCTATTCATAAGATACTTATGGGATAGATATTGAGGATTGGTTATATCCTAAATTAAGTAGACATGTGTATGATTACTGATATAGGTGTGGAATTTGATGTAAGATGGATCAAGTTTTGATATGAACTTCCCAAAAACTGAACAAAGAAAACAAATAGCAATAGCTACAAAACAGGAGCCACCAGAAAAAGAAGCATAAATACTGAGATAACTGCTAGATTTCCTTCAAAAGTTATCTGAAAACTAAAGACTGTTTCTACTAGCTTTGGAAATAAAATAAGCAATAGTTACAAAACAAGGAGCCACCAGAAAAATGTAGATACTCATATGGGGGCAATCATAAAAAGGAGAGTCAGCTCACCCATCAGCTACTAGAAGAAGAAATCAGAAAATCAAAACAAATCCACTCTCAATCATACATCCTCACCGGCCTAATTTACCCTTTGATGCTCTTTTTCACTCACAATTTTAATTGAAATCAAGAAGACTTTGAAGCATACAAGGACATCAAAATTTAAGATTTCAAAAGTCTGTTTAATTGTTTCCAAGTACTATCATCCTTTGGAAATTATCCAAAAGACAAAAAGGTTGCACACCCATTACGGTGGAAAATTAACCTCACAAAAAGTCAAGTTGATTTGGAATGGGCTGCAATCCGGTGGACAACACACTAACGATGGAGCTTAATGTGTTATAACAATCAATTCACAATGAAAGAGTTGTAAAAAAACAAACTAATTTTATTGCAATTTGAAATGCATACAAACTGACAAACTCCATAAGAGAGATATATGCCTAGAGATCTATCTCTTTATTAAAAAAATTACTTTATAGCTATACAATGGAGAATATGAAAAACTACTAAAAATAGAATATGAAGTGTTCTAGATGGGAACCAAAAGGTCATCCTACATGGAGACCATTTGTATCCACCTTAGGGATGGATTTGAAAAGACAAAAGTGGAAAAAATCTGAAATCTATCCTATTATTACTATTATTTTATTTAGTGCTCCTTGTTGGGGTCATATCTCTAAAGATGTAGACTCGATTTGCTAACCGCAAGATCCATTGGAAGATGACTGAATGAATTCAAAAACATTGTTATGACAATAGCACTTCGCCTATTGTCATACAATGTGACGCCTAGAAATGCTCCAAAGACCCTTGAAAATGCAAAATACTAAAAGCTGCCAAAAACTACGAAAATTAGATTTTCAAGTTTGTCCAAAAATAGCTTTTTAGAAATCTTGTTTTGGATCATTTATTCCTCCTTAAGAAGAAATGGGTCCCTTTGCTCCTAGATTTTTGACCAAGTGTGGAAATGACTTCTCAATCTAACTCTTGGTGAACCACTTCCCTTGGTGTGCCATCCGCCTCGCCTTCATTAATCGGTAGATTGATTTTTTGATGCTTCATGTCCTTGACCACCCCTGTCAATGATTTGATGGAGTTTATTGGTGTAGCACATTCTAGGTTCAACTATATACTCTACAATTGTTCACCAATGTTTGATGTATCCAAGAGTGGAGGAAAGTATGGGCGGAGCAACTCAACATTGAAAACTGGATGCAACCCGAGGTAGGGTGGAAGATTAAGCTCAAATGCATTCTCATCATTTTTTTGGTGCGGTGTATTTCCCATATCGCACAAGTCCGAGCTTGCTTATATGGGCTCTTGAGTCATCATTTTTGTAGATGTAGTTAGACCTTATCCCCCACTTGGAATTGATGAGGAACTCGATGGGCATTATGACGCTATTTGTATTTCCTCTGGTTTGTTTCAGAATCTCATGAACATGTTGTTGGATGTGTCGAATTTGTTCCACAAATTTGGTTGCCTTATCCACTTCTTTTTGCATATGGGAAGATTCTTCTTCCAACATAAAGGGCAATGCTACATCAATGGGAGCCAATGGCTGAAATCAAGACATACTTGAAATGGGTTGTGTCCTTGGAGCTATGAAGAGCTCGGTTGTAGCTATGTTGGACATACACAAGACTTTCATCCCATGTGCGTGGATGTTTGGAGTGATACATCCGAAGAAGATGCACAATCATGCGCAGTTGACTACCTTTGTTTTCCCATTGGTTTGAGGGTGGAATGCAAAGTGGACTTGTTCAATTTTGTGTCCATCATGGACCATAGTGTAGACTAGATCCCCACAAATTTGGAATCCCTATTTGACATGATACTTTTGGAAGGCCAAAATGAACCCAAACGTGCTCAAAGAACAATTTTACAATCTCTTATGTTGAGATTGTCTTCGCAAAGTGCTAAGATTGTCATTTTTAAGATCTTGTCAACTACTACAAAACACCTTTCGTGGCCATGCTTGGTGGAAGGGAGACTTGACATGAAATCCATTGAGACAAATTCCCACCATGTTCTTAGATTTGGTAGAGGGGTGTGGAGGCCTTGCTTACGATTTGATGGCTTAGCAATCACACGGTGTGCGGGGACTTGTGTATCTCGGTAACATCATGACAAAGCTTTGGCTAATAGAAATACTTTTGCAAGTCTACCACTGTTTTCTCTACTCCAAAGTGACCTGCAACTCGATCAGTAGTGAGCCTCCTAAATCGATTTTCGATGCTCTCCTATAGGAACATAGATGTGTACCATGTGGCGAGAACCCCTTCCTACGACAATGTGGAACATTCTTTCTAGCCCTTAGCTCCTAATATATGTTAAAAATTTAGGGTCATGTTCATGTTGTCCAAAATACCCCTCGGGTTATTCTCGCCAACCCACATCTTCGTTTCTCGGACTTAGGTGGATTTGTAGTTGGTTTGGAGCCAAGGATTTCATTTAGAAGATTGTCGGGTTCGGGCCTCTGTGCATCCCAACATGTCATGTGTCGCATGTTTCCCGCTTCGAACCCCGTAGTCCCCTTTGTGTGTCGGGTTTTGGGATTTTCGTCATCGAGGACATGTCGGAGTTTAAAACATGTCCCATGCTTCGTGCTTCATGCTTCAAACCCGAGTCCCCTTTCACAAGTTTTGGGTCCCTTATGCATTGGAACAACACGACTCAAATGCATGTTTTGCATCGCATGCTTTCCATTCCCAAAATCACGACAATCCCTTTGTGTCGGGTTTCTTGGGTTCTTAGTAGATACATTTCCCGAATCACTTGTGTCGGGATTCGCAAGATGCTCGATAGGTGTATTACCCCGACAATGTGTTAGACTTGTCCAGTGCAGAGTTAAACGACCCAAATCGGTGTGTCGGGTTTTGGGGGTGTTCGACATGGTCGCGGACCCGATAGGGAGCAGTTTTGACATTTTCAGCTACTCAAATTAATAACAGCAAACGATGCCCATGTCTTCCGGTGGCGTGTTGTAGGGAAAGAGAGGGATTTTCATTAATGGCAAAATTAAATCAGATCTCTCCCATCCCCCATTTCTCTCGCCATTTTCTACAAATGTAAGTGCATATGCACAAAAAGAAGGGATCTCTTACGTTGAATTTAGAGCTCTATACTAGGTTTTTTCCATTTTCATGCCTATAGACCTCTATAATCCGCATTTTGCAGGGGATTTCAAAGTCTTCTCTTTAATAGGATGAAAGACTTCTAATGCAATTTATCTATGGTTGTTTTCCTTTCAAACCTTCTTTGTTTGTTATGGATATTTACCCACTTATTTTAGCATTAAGTATCATTCATTCGTGATCTCCAAACTTTGTGATTTCTTTACAATTCTTGCTTATGCAATTGTCATGTGTCTCTTAGGTCGGATTTGAACCCTCTTTCAGTTTTGGTGCATTACCTCTTTCTTCATTTTGTAACTCCCTCATTCTTTTCTCCTTGGTCCTCTCTGGATTTTAGCTTAAATTTAGTATTAGTTGCAGTTTTAGGGCTGTAGGGTTAGTTTCAGAGTGAGCTAGAAGAGAAGGAACCAACCTTCTCTCGGAGGTTTGTCTCATTTGCAAGGTCCCACACCTTGAGACAATCCCATGTTTCTCAAAAACACCGATTGCTCATCCATGACAAATGAGAGGGTGCTGTTTTTGGTGATAATAGTTCATACATTTGAGGTCACTCGATGTCTCATGCCTACATGAGTCAAGAATTGTTGTCAAAGAGGTAATTGGGGGCTGACTCAAACAATCAAGAACTTGATTGACACTCCCCTTCTTGTGCAAGATGTTGAGATGGAACTATTGCAGATAGGTGGATCACCTCTAGTGACGATCATTTTCCAACTTGCCTTAGGTCTATTGTATTGAACAACAAAGATTAATGATTTGTGTGTATGATAATCTCTTTTCCTAGAATATAGTGCTTCCACCGTTTGCAAGTCTTGCACAAGGCGCACAACTTGTCATATGTCGGTTACTCTTGCACCTTTGTGTTAAAGAAGGTCTCACTATGGTATGCCACTGGATGCCCATGTTTAGTGTGTATTCTGGAAGTGTCTGCATTTCTATTTCAAATGACTTTTATACATTTGACAATACTAATTTTGATGTTGAGTGGAGTGTCTCCTTCATTCGTGCAAATGCCTTTTGTTGTGTGTTTGTCCATACAAACTTTGCTTTTGCTCCTTCGTATGTCACCTGGTTCAAAGGCCATGCAATGTGAGAAAACCAAGTACAAACTTGTGATAGAAGTTGGTTAGTCCCAAGAAATTTCAGAGTTCGGTGATGGTCTTTGGTGCTGGCTAGTCTCCGACGACTTGGATCTTTTTGGGTCCACATGCACGCTGTCCTTGTTGATGATGTATCCCAAGTATTGGATACTCTCCATGCCAAAGGAACACTTCTCTATGTTGGCATAGAGCTTATGTTGATGCAAGGTTTGAAGAACCTACGGACATGTTGAATGTGCTCCTCCCATGTCTTACTGAAGACAAGAATGTCGTCCGGAGTACACAAACACAAATGAATCAATGAATGGTCGTAGGATATCGTTCATCATCCTCATGAATATTGTAGGTGTGTTTGTAAATCCAAAAGGGATGGTTGTTCAAACAAACCCTCCTTGGATTTGAATGCAGTTTTCCAAACATCTATGGGATCGATGGGAACTTGGTGGTACCCTAACTTTAGATCGATCTTTGTGAAAACTTAGCTCCCCTAAGTTGGTCTAGGAGGTCATTAATCCATGGAAGCGAGAATCTGTTCTTCATTGTGATTTTGTTCATTGCTTGATAGTCAATGCAAAGCTGCCATGTCTCATCTTTCTTTTAGGCGAGAACAATCAGCTACCAAAATGTGATGCACTTGGTCGAATGTGCCGCTTTTGATTCAAATCGAATCGTTATGCTTGATTTCTTTTTCTCAAGGATGCTTCACCTGTGCAATGTAAAGGCACACCTATTGGTGGTATGAATACATTTGTGCATTTATATATTATTTGATCCATTTGCTTTTGTTGTCTTGTTTGACTTGGTGGGACAACACTCGTGTTCGTTGCAACTTTTTGCTTATCCTTAGGCCGATCATGAGTAGGACAAAGGTCCTAGTTTGAGCAATCAACCTCCGACATTGTTTCACTGATCATGGCCACTGACTTAGCAGGGGCTACCTCGGAATGCGGTAGCGCTTACGACCTAGAGTGATGATGGTGCTCCTAGGCCTAGCCTTGTAGACACCATGGCGATCCCACATGTATGGCTATCCAAGAAGCACATCATAGACATCCAATGGTGCAACATCACATACCACCACATCCTTGAACAATTTGATTGAATAGGGAAGGCGACACTGTCGATTCACACAGATGTCTCTTCCTTGATGGCCCAACCAACAAAGTATGGTTGCAGGTGAGGAGTTATTAGATTTAGCCTCTTTATTGTTTCTACAGATATCAAATTCTTTTGACTACCACTATCTAGGATAAAGTGAAGAGCCGTACCATTTACCCACATTTATGAGTGAAATAGTCATTCTACATCCTTTTATTGTGTGGAAATTATTTGCGTGGTGGCAACAATGGTATATGGATCTGCATCCATAATCGGCTCTTCTTCTTCATGTGCACCTTGGTTCTCTCTGAGGCTTCTCCTGCATCTAGCTCCCATGACTCTATTAGCAGAGTTTTTTGATAGCTCAACCCTCTCGTGTCATGGTACTGCATTTGTGTTTCTCACACCACATTCCCGTGTCTTTTCGTGGATTTTCTTTCCATGCCTGCTTCTTATCTTGTTTTTGTGGTGGTGCATCCTTTCTTTGCTACTCGATGTCAACTTCCCTTTCTTGGAATATGAAGGATCTTTGTTTCCCCTGCATTTGGACCTTTCTTCAACCTTGACTGCATATCGATAGGCTTCCCGAGAGTATTTATGTCTGCAAACTCGATCTTTTCGGTGTAATATCACTTCTTGCTGCGGTGTTTGAGAATGACGCTTCTTGGTGTTCCGTGCACCCTCTTTTGCTCATAGGGTATGAAATCGATTAGTGGTCTTGCTTCGTTTGATCACGACCTTGATGCAACTAGTGCAATTTCTTGAACTGGTCCTCATAGTTCTTCACTAGATAATATTCCTCTTTGATAGCCTCTATGAAACCGCCCCATGTTTTTAGGGTTTTGCATCGACTGTTACATAATCATTATCATCATCTTGCAGGAGTATGATTCCCACCATTTTTGACATGTAGAGATGCTTTCAGAAGTGCAACTTTATTTTTCATCATTAGAGAAATTATTGAGAGAGAAATATGATTCTATTTGATCGAGCCATTTATCCAATTCATCAACATCATTTTTTCCTTCAAACTGTAGAATGTGAAAATTTAATTGTACTTTGAATAGTGTCGGGCCTTTCAAGGGTCTACTTGATGTTGGTGCGATACGGAGGTGGGGTTGGTTGCAAGGATGATCCGTGAGAGGACCTCAACGAATCGCGTGCCATCATCTCCCTCCTCTACCTCTCAAGGGCTTCATCAAGTAATTCTTTTAAGGGATCTCCCATTTTTAGTTGTGTTGCTTGAGGTCGTTTGAAGCTAAAAGGAAAGTAATCCGAAGGATCACGGGTCTTGACATAATGCTTCTAGTATTTTGACCACGTGCATGTTCTGACATGCAAGAGTGGAATGAATTTGCTCGATACCACCGATTTGATGGGATGCAACCCGGTGGACAACATGCTAACAATGGTGCTTAATGTGTTATAACAATCAATTCACAATGAAAGATCTATAAAAACAAACTAATTTTATTGCAATTCGAAATGTATACAAACTGACAAACTCCTTAAAAGAGATTTATGCCCAGAGATCTATTTTTTATTCAAAACAAACTACTTTATAGTTATACAATGGAGAATATGAAAATTGTAAAAATATAATATGAAGGGTTATGGATGGGAACCAAAAGGTCATCCTATTGATTTAATAAAATCCTAATTAAATCTAATTGCAAAGTAACACATATGATAAGATACAATAGACATACAAATGTTAATCACTCAAACAATGCAATGCTACGAGGAAATGGTTGAGAGAGATGACTTAGTTGAATCTCGCACGATCGGAATTGATCTCGAATGGTGTAAAGTCTTGAACAAGGCTACAAATGTGTTCAGAATCTGCTCTCTATAAAATATGGATTTTGAGAATAATGCCGGACATGGGCGCCGGGGCATTTGGACAGGGGTGCTTAGCTAGTGACTATTCATGACGCCGGTGATCGTGCGTAAGGTGGGAATCTGCTTTTTCTTATATCGCTATCACTTCCTATTGATCGCTTGATATTTGCACTTGGATCGCCGAGGGTACCTGTAACCTGCAACACAAACCCTAGCTACTTGCACAAGCTCACAAACACATCAAATTGGAATGAAAATGCAATATGTGAAGTCGGATTGACCCGGTGGTCACCCGATGAGTGAACTTATGACCGAGCGCTGCACTACATTCCAAACTCCATGTAGTTCTTTGTGCTTGTGTGTGTAATAGTGTCCTTAGGTTGCCCTCATCAATGATGCCAAGATAGCGGGCTATGGCTAGATAAAATGCAAATGTGTGATATGGAATTGAACACTTCCCCTTCCTATGCAAAGTGTATGCAGCCCAAAAATGCAATCCCTTGTAATGGTAGTGATAGTATGTAGATGAGATTGCCCCTTAGAATTGCCAACTAGAATAATAGAGTGTATGTTGTGTATATATATGGATCTCTTGTTTGAATTTTGATAACTAGTGACCCAAAGGCCGACTATGAGCTCGGGATAAGGATAAGAAAACTAGAAAGGTGACAACAAATGTCAAAAAGTGTAAAAAGAACAAAGAGGATAGGAGTGCATGGGTGCTAGTGTCTAGAATGGGTGCTTTGGTGTCTTGGGATAAATGACGACATATGTGAAAAGACAGAAACAAGGATCCCTGTGACTTGACTAGAACTAGGTACATAAATGACAAATGTGAGAGAGAGAAAGACAATAGAAACAATCAAAACAAGTGGATGGACAAAGGATTGTGTCACCAGTGAATACTTTTCTTACTTAAGATCCATGCATATAAACAACATACGAACGACATAGTAAAATAGTAATATGTGCGTGATTTTGTGTCTCGCACCTACATGGAAATCATTCGTATCCGCCTTGGGGATGGATCCGAAAAGACAAAAGTGGAAAAAATCCAAAATCTATTCTACTATTTTATTTAGTGCTCCTTGTTGGGGTCATATTTCCTAGCCCATTGACTCAAATTGTTAACTATAGGATCCATTGGAAAGACGATGAAATGAACTCCAAAAACATTGTTATGATTATAGCACTTCAGTTATCATCGTATAGTCCGAAGCTTAGAAATGCTTCAAGACCCTCGAAAATGCAACATAGTAAAAGCTGCCAAAAATTGTTAAAAATAGATTTTCAGGACTTTCCAAAAATAGGTTTTTAGAAATCCTATTCTGGTTCCACAGTGTAAAAGAGCTAAATAGTCACCATATGAGCTATAGTTTTTCTTTCACTATGGTAAATCTCATTCTATATGAATATGCTTGGTTTTTTCCATTGTCTTATTTCTCATGTTCCTCATTCACACTAAATAGGGGTAGTAGAAACTAGAATGTTGAGGGTTCTAGACTTAATGTCAACAAAATTGTGGAGGTGTCCAAGTCAAACTCTCCTCCACTTGTCTTCTAGTTCTGCCATGGTAAATGTGTCTCGCTATCGACATGCACTACTAAGTTGCGATTAGTTTGAATGAACTGCCACCCATGATAACTATAGATGTGATAGAGTGGTTATGTGTCAAACCATAGACATTACACCTTGCTAAAGTCTGCTCCTACATTAGTTTTCTCACCTCCCCGTGGCTTTGGCTAAGGGCTGCACCCGTATGCCAATAAAAATGGCCCAATAAAAGAACCTTTTTGTCTCTCTATATGGGGTAATATAGGCTAGGAAAATAAAGAGGGCAATGTTAAATATGCATACCTTAAATTGTAAGTGGATAGGGGTGTGGAACTAGGAAGCCGATACTCCATAGGAGATATAGGGTTCTAAAGCCTAGATTTAGAATTGGGTAGTAGCGTCTAACTAGCTCCCGAGAGTAATTTGACGATAATAAGGTCAGAATCATAGTAAGGGATTCAAGAGGTTGGAAAAACAAGAGTTAAGGATCGAGGATTGTATAAGGTGAGGTAAATGGAGAGTTATAAGGTGAGAACTGATCGATAAAGATATACTACCCTTTTTAATCTATGCATGGCCACATCAACAGTCATCCAAATCTGAAATGAAATAAAGGACAATAGAGGTTAGAAATACTTACGTGCTTGAAGACACCATTGGCATATTAACTTCCCCTTAGGGTCGACAACACCTTATGAGAGAGTTTATGTGGGGATGACAAACGAATAGAAGAATACCTAGGAACACGTCTACTTGAAGACATCGATGACTCTAAAGGTTAGATAAACCATGGTAAGTGCAACTCCTATGCTTGAAGATCCTAAGTACCCAATGCTCCAAGTGTGAACTCAAAGAAGACAAATATGACCAATTTCAAGACCTTCTAAGCTTTAAGGGTAGGTGGCGAGGGCTAATAAACCGAATGAGTGATAAATGATGATGTGGAATGAACGCTCAATTGCTGGGTATAAATAGCCAAATGATAACATTAACAGTTTATGCTAGCCAATGGTATCGGCCGTCTTTGATAAATTGTGGTCGACGTCGTCAACTAATGAAGTTTGCTCGCCCCATGACATCCACTATGGTTGATCTTTGTCAAAGAGAGAAATACGGGCATGGGAAGGTCGGGAAGCAAGTCAAATTAGATGGAGGGAACTCAAAGGTGCTAAGAGGGAAAATGATGAACGTATGTGTGTGCTAAAAGTAGGTGTGAGGATGATTGTAAGAAGATGATGAGGTGATGTTGCAAAGATGTTGTAAAAGATGAGTGGAAGGGTTTGATAACATGTGAAGTATGATATAATCGGGCTACACATCAATGCTCTCTCATAAGTACCACTGGTGACTAGCCCAATGCAACCCGTGAAGGGTGCATGTAACCATTTTTGGTTACTCCGGCTCTTCTTGACAAGATCCTGAAGACACCACTTTGGAGAAGTTAATGCAGCAATGATACTTTAGAAGAACAAAAGTCAATAAAGTGAAAAATTAGGTGTATACATATGTCCCAACTGAAGATCATCGCATGTCACAAAAAGTGTACATGAGATCGTCTTCGGGAAAAGAACATGTAACATTGAAATCAATATACTAAAAAAGATGTGTAGAGCAGAAACAAATGAGAGTATGAACTCATAAAAATATACCTACCTATATACTTAACTTCCCATGAGTGTGTCCTCATGGTGAATCATCAGTGTAGAAAGAGCTGTTATGAGAACCCAAGTAAGACACAATTGAAAATAAACCACTAGAAGATAAATTAAATAAGAAATAAACCCTAAGCTTAAGGGGAGCTCATGGTAGGATGGGAGAGTGGATAAGTCATAATTGGGTTGGAATGGGGTGTAAAGGGGTAGGTAAGAATGTCGATTAAGAGGCTAGGAAATGTAAAGGTCAGAAGGTGCTAGTTTTGGTGCTAGTCGGGAAAAGGTATTAACCATACTAATAGATCCCTGTAAATAATGGGTCTCTAAGATGGAACACTTAGAATACCTAAGGTAACTAGGATAAACCGAGAGAGGAGATAACAATGATCGAGAGAGCACATCGTGAAAGCTAAGAGATGTAGAAGATACTCAAGTAGGGATGGGATAATGGATTGTTCTTAAACCCTAATACATCACAATGCTAACATGTCTGAAAAGAGATGGAGAAAAGGATATAAAGAAGACAGGAAGGACCTAAAATGATGTAAAGGGAGGAAAATGGGTGCCACTAAGGAGAAAACAAGTTCTTTACCAAAATCAAAACACATTGATAAGAGGGCAAGACAGGAGTTTTTTTGACATCAAGGAGTGAAGGAACTTGAATATGTAGCCATTGTGAAAGACAAACAAGTCAAGTATAAGATTATCCCATATCAGCTATGATAGTAAATATGTATCCTACCTCCCCATGACGTTTTCCTTATTCCTCAGGACCTCACTTAAGGAGCTATAGGCCTACTATGAGGATTAAATGCACGACGTGAGAAAACAGGGGCATTGAATGATAAATATGGGACCCGTAACCTCGCACCCCAAACTACCTCAAGCTCTATAACGAGGCCAACTGTGGAGTTTGAGCTTTCAACTAGGATATGAGATGAGCCAAATATGATGATATCACATCTTTGTTACTTGTGATTGACTTTTATTATTATTATTTTTTTGCTTGTAATAATTGCCTTTTTTGTTGCCTTTCATTGATTTTTCTTTGATAACATGGCTTTTAACTTTTCTTTTCTTTTGGCTTTTACATTTCCACCTCCATATGGATTCAAAAGGTTGATCAAACAGTGTGAAAGATTACGACACAAGAGAGCCTAAACCTATCTGTTGTTATGTGACTAATTACCCGTGGTTTATAAAGTATGAGGTAATAGTTAGAGTCCATGAAATAATATTTAATACATTTGAAAACACCCAAAGATATATGGATACATGGGTTGAAAGAAAAGGGCTAGAAAAAGTTAATGAAATAAGTAATGAGAAAAGTTAAGAATAATTATTAGATCACCCGATAACATGGGTGAATATGAAAATAAAGATACTAATGGTATGAAAGGATATGTCAAGGGGTGGGACCCCTTTGGCATGTAATATATAATAGAGGGGACCCTCGTGGATTGCATGAAATTATAGGGATGAAAATATGTGAATATGAAATGTATGAATCAGATATAAAAATGATTTATGTAAAGGATTTATTAAAGAACAACCTCGAGTGGGAAGTTGAAGGCAAGTATCTTGCGATTGAGGGGGGTGCACAAAGTGCATCCGAATAGGGGTACAAAGTACACCCTAGATGTCCCCAGCCAAGGTTGTGTGTGTGTTTCAAATTGAATATGGGATTCCTCACTACGCAAATTGTGATCGTGCCTTTTGCTTCCACCGTGAGAGGTGGGTTGTCATCTTGAAGGTCCCTTAAAGATATGTATTTTAAACCCCTTTTGTATCAATATAAGAAAAGGGGTATATGTTGTTAAATTTACCTCGAGTTAATTTCATTATTTTTATACTCATGTTTTAAAGTTATCTTAGTCATTATGTTTTAATATTAAGGTTTCACATCTTTAATTAATTACAAAATAAATTAGGGTTTCTTATTATTCTTTTGGGAAACAAATATAACACATTTGGGAAACCGTCGATCACAATTGCTATAAAGGAGAACCGACAAACCATGACACTTAGATACTCCTAGAAATCACTATAGAAAAGAGTATGAGGGTAACCAGGAGGTTCTAGGCAAGAATCGGTGAAGGATTAAGCCTTAAATATGATGTAATTCCATGAATCTCCCAAAGAACAATGAAAATCACACCAACAAGCAATAAAATTATTATTTCTCCACTAATTAATTATTCAACAATATTTAAGCTTATTAAATAGGCCTTTGTAAGGAGATACAAACAAACATATTTATTTGAACAAACTTGTACATGAATACCAAATTTGTTCAATGTGGGACAAACTTGGTTATAACAAATTCAACCACGTACTAACTCGTAGTAAACAACCTTATTATGTGTGAACCTAATTACAACTAGGTAGAAAATATCTTAAATGACTACCTAATGTGAACATGCTCCAACACCCTCCCTTAAGCAAAGTTTAGGGAGTGAAAAACCAAAGCAAATATGGGTCCTGGCTACTAAGCTTGATAAGGTTCCCTTGTACAAACATAAAAAAGAATGGAATCAACCATAATCCCCCCAAGGATAACTTCCTTCACCCTAAGCAATGCTCATAATTGAAGGTAATGAGGAGAAGCCAAGGGCTTAGTGCAAATGCGAACAACCCGATTAGTTTTAGGAACAAACTCCAAGCAAACAACTCCATCATGGATAAACCTGCCGAATGAAGTGCATGTGAATCTCTAAATGCTTGGTGCACTCGATGCCCAATCGAGTTGTGTGTAATCTCAATAAGACTGGTTATCGCACCAAATTGATGTGGGAGCTTGATTGGAAATCCGAACTCACCAAGCAACTATCAAAGCCGAGAGCCTCTTGTCCAGCCTTAACAGTACCTCTGTACTCTGCCTCAATCGATGATAATGCAACTGCAGTTTGTTTCTTGTATGCCCATGCAACAGGACCAAAAGTAAGGTGAAAGACGAATCTAGAAGTAGATTGGCGTGTATCAACACATCCACTCCAATCCAAGTTTGTGAATCCCTCAATGTCAGAAGATCCTGTGGTGTGTATTGAATGCCAAAATTCAACATGCCCCAAATATAGCACAAAATATGCTTGGCTACTAGCCAATGACTCTCATGAAAGAATCGAGAGACAAGGTTTACAACAAAAGTAATATCGGGCGAGTATGTGTTAGATATAAAAGCTTGCCTACCAACTATCTATACAAAGTGGCATCTACCAACTTAGTTTTACAATTAGTAGTCAATTCAATACTTGACCGTTATGGCATTGGAGTTGGCTTGCAATCAGCCATGCTAAACCAATGAAGAAGGTCCGTGGCATACTTTTGCTGTCCAATAGAAATATCTTTAGGAGACTGATGAACCTGGAGGCCTAGAAAATAGTGCAGAAGTCCCATGTCTGTCATGTCAAATCTTTCCATCAACTTGTGCTTTATGTCCTAAATCAAGGAGTCTGGAACCACTGTGAGGATGAGGTCATCAACATACAACACCAATATCAAAAGATCCTCACCTTGCTTCAGGATGTAAACATTGTGATCAGATTCACAATGATATAAGCCAAAACTCAACAAAAAACTATCCATCTTCTCATACCAAGCTCGAGGAGCTTGTTTGAGCCCATAAAGAGAACGAAAAAGTTTGCATAAGAGCCCTATCTATTTGATCGACTCCATATATATTTTTCAGTGGAAGTGATTGATAGATGGTTAACGGGATCCTACTAAACCAACTCGCATCCAAACTAGAGC
Source organism: Taxus wallichiana var. yunnanensis (assembly GCA_018340775.1). Classification (NCBI taxonomy): domain Eukaryota; kingdom Viridiplantae; phylum Streptophyta; class Pinopsida; order Cupressales; family Taxaceae; genus Taxus; species Taxus wallichiana. The sequence continues at coordinate 563,672,945 of CM031237.1, forward strand.
TTAAAAGGCTCCCTTGGGAATTTAGTCTAGATAGGGTAATCGGACCTTCTGTTCCCATTGCCCCCTTTGTATAGATCTCCCATCGCTTGTATTGTATATAGAGTCCCTAGTCTCCACTTCGCTAAAGTAGATGCCCCGTTATCGCTATAACAAAACCTACCAAGGAAGAGTCCTTCACAAAGGCTTGATCTTTACTCCATATAGATCTCCTCTTGGAGATCACCATGTAGGAAGGCACTCTTCATGTCCATTTGATAGATTGGCCATCAATGTGATGTAGTGAGGACAAGGCAAATAGAATCCATCTTTCTTTGCAACCGAAGCAAAACTTAAGAGTAATCCACCCTTCAACTTGTGAGAACCCCTTAGCTACAAGATGGGCCTTGTGCTTATCTACAAAACCATATGTTGCATATTTGGTCTTATAGACCCATTTACAATGCACAAGTTTTCTTCCCTTAGGAAGAGGCACTAACTCCCACGTGTTATTCTTCATGAGTGAAGAATACTCATCTTGCATAACAACTTCCCACTCAGGGTTACCCGTGGCCTAAAAAAACAATAATGGATCAATAGAAATTACTTGGCTCATAAAAGTAGCACCGAATGTCTCGATCGAGTGTGACAAGGATCAAAAGTATGACCAACCAAAGAACCAACCGCCATGCAAAGTAGATTTTACCCACTTGGGCATGTTCTCATGGCAGGAGGAGGCGAAAGAGAATCATTAGGTGTGTTGTCATCAATATCAGGAAGTATACCCTCCCTATCAGGAGCGGAGGTGAAGCCAATGATGGAGAAGGCTTAGAAGTTGGCTCGAAGAAATGAGATTCTCATCAACTCTAACATCTTGTTGAAACAAGACATCATGTGTGATGGGATCAAAGAGGCAATATGCCTTCACATCCTCGCAATGACCAACAAAAATGAGCTCTTGGCTCTTCTTCTCCATAGATTTGCGCTTGTCATTAGGAACAAACGCAAATGCCTTACTTTCGAAGACATGAAATCCAGAAACATTAATGTTTTCACCTAACCAAGCTTCTTCAAGAGTCTTGTCTTGCACTACCTTGTGGGGAATGTGGTTTTGGATGAAATTTGCACAATTTTTTGCCTCATCCCTAGAACTCAGTCTTAAGTCTTTGGACCGTATCTTGCAATTTGCCATTTCCTTAAGTGTTCGGTTTTTCACTCAACAACTTTGTTTTGTTGAGGGTGTAGGGCAATTTGTGAATTGGTGCAAAATGCCACGCTAACTACAATAAGCTTCAAAGGCTTTATTGATTCATTGTATCGAGTGGAGATTTTTAACGGAAGCCCCGATTGCTTCTTTACAAAAACCCTAAAGGCCTTAAAGTTCTCAAATACTTCACTCTTATTCTGCAAAAAATACACCCAAGTCCTTCGAGTAAAATCATTAATGAAATTTAGTACATATTTTGTACTAGAAAATAACCTAGTGGGAAAAGTCATCAAATCAGTATGTACTAACGCAAGTGGAGCCTTAGCTCTTAAAGCTTGTCCTTTTGGAAAGGGATCTTGATCACATTTTTCATGCATGTATCTTGGGAAAACACCATCACTATTGGAGACCTTAGGAAGCCCTTTCACCATTTTTTGCGAGTTCAACTACTACAAATACCTGTAATTCAAGTGACCAAAGCGTGTGTGCCATAGTTTTCTCTTTGTGTCAGCATGAGAAACAAGTGAAGACCCTGTAGAGGTATCAAACTTATCAAATACATAAAGGCGTGAACAATGGTCCACGACACCTATAACTACAACATCTTGTGGATCAGATAATTCTTTAATTACAACACTCTATGGAGTGAAGTCCATCGTTTTCTGTAACTCCATCATCATCCTATAACTCCATCGTCATCAAGCGGGGCCATCCAAGGGGAAGGAAAAAGCTAACGAGGGCAATGGGGCAAAATCGAAAGCAGATTGGTCGGAAAATCCAACAAGCTGGAAACTATCATGGTGACTATGTAGGAGGCCGAGAGGTGATGCGAATGGGGTGCACGATTGCATCAATACGGCCAAGAAAATTTGTGCCTCTCAGAGGTTTCTTAAAGATAAAGTTCTTTGGGATGGAAGATGTGGTTAGGCAATTGTAGGGGAGACTGGAGATGGTGGAAGGGGGCACGAAAAGAGGAATTTCCAACTTCTAAGTAGTAGTTTAGAGGATGGAGTGGGATGAATGGAGATGCAAAAGGATGACGAGATCGGGGACCAATAGGAAGACGCCTCCAACTACTGAGTGGTGGCTCCAAGTACACAAGCAAAATTAGTCTTTGTTTTTAGTTGGAACTTTTTGTCGGCTTCTCGAATCGGTGTCCGCCTTCTGCCGCTGATCAAGTTTCTTGTTTCTTTTTGCTCTTTTTGTTGTGGACTTGGTGCTCATTGTGAGTTAAACTTGTTTAACTCTGTTTTGGTCTGTTCTCTTTTTGTATCACTTTGTTTCTATCACGATGTAATCTTTCTATGTACGGCCTCGGGAGCCCATCCCCGCTTATTACCTAATCTAATAAAAAGAATTACAAATCGATAGATTGACAACAAATTAGTTGAAATTTCAGGTACCAAGAACATCATTGATGCACTTGTTACCATATTTTCCATGCAAGATCGAACAAAGGTATTTTTAAGAAGTTGGCTATTTTTGGCAAAAAGTCTATTTTTAGCGTTTTGCTATTTTTAGCATTCGCCAAAAATAAAGTGTTCTAGATGAAAATTGGGTGGATGGAAAAAATTGCTATTTTTAGCATATGCTAAAAATAGCAAGTGTCCAAAAATAGAGTGCAAAAAGCATGCACAAGAGAAGAGCTAAGCATGAAGAATTGGCGCCAAAAGTTGCATGTGAAGAGGCCAAAATTAGAAGCAGCTCAGTATGGAATTAGCACCAAAATTAGGAGCAGCAGTTAAGTCAATGTTTGGCGCTAAAAATAGAGATAAAAGCAGCTGTTAGGCAATAAATCTGTGGCCTAGAATAAATCAGAAAACTGAGGCCTAAAATAAGATGAGGACGCAGCAGTCCAATGCAGATTTAAAATGAATAAAAATAGAAAAGCATGCAGTCAGCAAAAAGCACAAAAGGACAAAATACAAAAGCACAAAAGACAGTCTAAAAGCAGTCCACGCAGGTCAGGGGCAGTTTAGTATTTTTAAATCATATTTGCATGATTAAAAGCCAACACAGGTCAAAGGAAGGTTTTACTTGCCTTTAAAGTTTAATCACCCTTTTGCATGTGGTTTTCAACGCAGCATGGGGCAAATTTACTTGATTTTAAACACTTTGCAGGCAGCCTTTCTTGGGACGCAGTAGGTCCAGACTTCCACGCAGTAGTTTAGAAGTTTATTATTTGTTTATTTCCATCTCTTGCATGCTCTTGGGGCACAAGGGGAATGGATTAAATAAATAAAATATTTAGCATGCATAGTTGGAAACGCAGGACAGGGCAGCAGCCTTTTAAAGGCTTTATTTTGTAAATGAAAGACATACACACTATTGCAGTTGTTCTACATTGGTAGTCCTAGCTTATACTTGCATCTCTGAATAAAAACTCCATTTTTGCCTTCTAACATCACTGGTTTTCTGAGTATTCCTTGTGTTTATTAGGGTATTGTACTGCCTTGTGGAATTTATTCTCTATACTGTTGTACCTTGCCTAAACCTTTGAATTATTTTTGCAGATTAGCCTAAAGTTGTGCATGTGTGTGGATCTCTATATTTTCTTGTATGTAGTAGTACATGTGTGTGTCAAATCATTGGTGTATCACCTCAATTTTATATTTCCCGCATTCCTTCTCCCTTTTCCTTGTCAATTTTATTAGTTTTTTAGGTGATTCACAGGGGAACCAACCCACTGGAGGTTCACCTCAGTCTTAGGTTACCCACAACCTTGAGGTGTTCCAATTTTGTCAACAGGAGAGAGAGTACACACCATTCTCTATTAGGGTGCACTTCTGGGTGACAATAGTTTTGCACGCTGGTGGGAGAAATTATTCAAAGAATTGATGTTGGTTTAGCATCTGCGACTCCAAAGGTTTCTACAGACATACTGGTTGTAGACTAGTAAAAGCTAATGCCAAAGTGACCACCAGGTCAAAAGCTAAAGGTATACCATTTGAATTTATTCAGTTACCTTTATATTCTTATAGAAGAAGCATATTTCATAGATCTCCATATTTTTCTAGATCTGATAAGCCAAATCAATTGCCTAAAACCCCAGAGTTTCCTGTCCTAAACTTCCTAATGGCTGTTCCTAGAAATGAAGCTTTTGTGACTTTTAATGATGGCAATCCCTTGAATCTTAATGTGTATAATGATATTCCTGCTTCTGCATTGAAGAGTTTACCATTCTTTACCAGTTTAACTCAAACCACTCTTGTAGAGCACATCAGAGACATTGCAAATCTTTGCTCTGTCTATAATATTACTTAGGAGAATGTAGCCATGAGACTTCTTGCAACTTCCTTCAAAGACAAAGCCTTGCAATGGTACCGAAATTTGCCTATCAATTCTCTCCGTACTTGGGATGACTTAGGAAAAGCCTTTTGTAACCAATTTGAGGATAAATCTGACCATCTTTCCTTAATTGAGCAATTGAGCACAATTAAAAGAGCCCCTCAAGAGTTTATGGTTGATTTTAATCTGAGATTCCAAAGAACCTGGGAAAGAATTCCTCGTACCATCAAGCCTTCAGCAGAGCATGCTTTCTTATATTATTTGAGGTCTTTGAATAGTGATGTCGCTGTCCTAGTTCAATCCATGGGGGGTAATTCAATTCCTGACGCTTTTGATCTAGCTATTAGAGCTGAAAATAACCTCATACAAGCTGGCAAGATAGCACCTAGACCTCCCATGCCTATCTTTCCAAATATTCAGCCACCAGTTTCAGCTACACCCTCAATTCCAGCAGTGGTTATCCCAACAAGTTGCTAATCCAAATCAGCCTTCAGAGTGGAGTGAGATAAAAGGAATCTTGCAAGCTTTTGGAAATAAGTTTGTGTCTATTGAGAGACAACTTGCACCGACCTTACAGACCATATCAAGCTCCTTTTCAGTCTTCTAGACCTTCATATCCAACATATCCTACAAGCAGACCTCTAGCCATTAAAGCTGATCCTAATGCTCCTTCTACATCTATGGCTCTAGTTCCAGTTCAAACGAATTTAATTCAAGAACCATTTTGGTGTGCTCCATGCAATCAGTCTCATGATCCCTTTTCTTGTGCTAATGGAATGTTAAATCAAGCTTTGGTTGCACACTCCTCCTCAAGAGGGTTCTCACGAAGCACCAAAGCCACCAGAGGCAAATTTGGTAAATTGGCAACAAGAGGATCAACATACAAGGGTGTACAAAAGAAGAGCAGTGGAAGAGCCCAAAGAGGTAAATAGTTTGCATGGTTCATCTCCTTCATTTTCTGATAATGCTAACAAGGTTGTTGTTGTCCCTAATGTGGAAAAAGGACAAAAAAATCAGATTTAGAAGGGCAGCTTGGAAGCACAAAAGAGTCGAGAGAAAGAGGCTGAAAGTGTGCAAAAGGGTCAAGCAAAAGGGGGCAACTCTTCCCTCAATATCATAGATCAGATGAAGAAGGCTCACGTGAACATATCCATGTGGGATACATTGACCATTCCGGGTCAAAAGAGCATGTTACAAGATGAGTTGGCTAAGCTATCACTTTCAGAGGGTCATTCAGATAAATCTAATGCAATACTTGCCAATTCAGATCAGCCCTCTAAGGCTGATTTTCAGGTTAAAAGAGTTGGTAAACCTCCTCCTTTTTACCTTTCTTTGATTATTGGTGATTATTTGGTTCATAATTGCATGGTTGACAGTGGTGCTAGTAGTACAGTTATGCCAAAGCAAGTTGCAGATAAGTTGGGACTCACATATGAGCCACATAACCAAGGGGTTTTGCAGTTGGATGGTACAACTACTAAAACAGTTGGTATTATCAGAGATCAAAAGTTGAGCTTGCATGCATGTCCAAGTCTTCCAATCCTTCAGGATATTGTGGTTGTAGATCTACCTCCATCTTTTGCTTTGTGTTTATCTAGGGATTTTACTGCTAAGATTGGAGGTTATTTATCATCAGATTGGTCTTATTTGTTTTTCAGAACAAGGTATGACACAAAGGTAACAATCAATTCTGAGCCTCTTGCTAAATTTCATATTGAGCCTTTTGTACCTAACGCATGCAATGTGAATTGTACTGTTTTTGACCAAGGAGATCATCCAGATGATCATGATTCAGATCCCCACTATGAGAGTTTACCAGATTAATGGGGAACCGATCGTGGCTTTGATCCTTATAAGCATGCAAAAGAAACATATATCAGAGAGGCTGGTTTAGGAGTTTATTGCATGCATCAGAAAGATACTTTTTTACCATTGTTAGTCAAAGATGATGAGATTGATGCAGGGTTATGGAGTTTGTACTTTGATGGCTCTAGAAGCAAGAATGGATCAGGTGGAGGTAATGTTTTGGTTTCACCAGAAGGTCAAAAGTATTTCTCTTCTATTCGTTTTCAGTTTAGTTGTTCATGCAATGCAGCTGAGTATGAAGCACTAATCCATGGTTTACAGTGGGCTAAAAAGAAGAGAATTAAGTATCTAAAGGTATTTGGTGATAGTGAGTTGGTTGTAAATCAGGTGAGAAATCTAAACATTGCAAAGAATCCTTCAATGAAGTCATATAAGCATAGAGTATGGGATTTTGTAGAAGATTTTGATGCTTTCAATATTCAGTCAATTCCTAGATCTGAGAATAAACAAGTTGATAGATTGGCAGCTATAGGGGCTGATTTTGACATTCCTAATGAGATGAAAAGAAAGAATAATCAACAACATATTAAGGTGGTAGTAAGACCTTCAATTCTTGATAATGATACTAATTGGCAAGTGTTTGAGAATGATGAACAAATTGTACGTTTTATACAAGAAGCTGAATTTTCTTCAAAAAATCAGTCTAAATTGCAGCAGTAGTATGGTGAACAGATCTTGCAATTAAAGACAAACAGGTGCCCCAAGGATTGGTAACCCTTGAGAGTATTTTTAACAGTGATGATCAGCTGAAGGGAGACAAAATCAGGATGTCTACCAAGCAAGAAAACTATGGAGACATAGAAATCAGCGAAGGGAAGTTTTTAAAGCATGGTAAATTGTGTGATTTAAAAGAGAAGCAAACTTTTGTTCAATTATGCAATGAATTCATTGATGTTTTTGCTTGGAAGTATGAAGATCGAAAGGGTTTGATCCAAAATTAGCTCAACATACCATTGAGCTAGAGCCTAACTCCAAACCGGTAAGGCAAAAACAAAGACCTGTTAATCCAAAGATTGAAATTTTGATGAGGAATGAACTAACAAAGCTTATTGATTCTTGTATCATTTTTCCTATTAAGCATTCCTCATGGGTTGCAAATTTTGTACCTGTAAGGAAGAAGAATGGAGAAATAAGGTTTGTGTTGATTTCAAAGATCTTAACTGGGCTTCACTAAAGGATCATTATCCTTTACCATCAATGAATCAAATTATAAGAATTGTATCAGTGCAGAAAGGTTCTCTCTTTTAGATGGCTACAAAGTGGTTACAACCAGATATTGGTGAAAGAAGAGGATAGATACAAGACAACCTTCACTACTAAGTGGGGAACATATGCTTACAAAAGGATGCCTTTTGGGTTATCTAATGCCGAGCCACTTTTCAGAGAGCCATGGACATGGCTTTCCAAGGTTTGATCAATGTCAATGTTTTGATTTATCTAGATGACATTATTGTATTTTCTAAGTGTGCTAATGATCATTTGGGCCATCTGAGGCAAGTTTTTGAAAGGTGCAGACAAGTATGGGGTTTCACTCAACCCAAAGAAGTGCATATTTTCAGTGCATGAAGGCAAACTTTTGGGCCACATGGTCTCAAAAGAAGGTTTGGCCATAGATCCGGAAAGAGTAAGCTCAATTCTAGCTTTGTCCTTGCCTCAACACAAGAAAGCACTTCAAAGTTTTCAGGTAAAATCAATTTTGTAAGAAGATTTATTGTTGATTTTGCTAATATGTCTAAGCCTCTAACTGCTATGTTGAAGAAGAATACAAGTTTCAGATGGACAGAAGAAGGAAAATCAGTTTTGAGGCCATTAAAGAAGCTATTGCTCAAGCTCCAACACTTGCAAATCTAGATTTCTCAAAGGATTTCATATTGTATGCATTTGTAGGAGTTGAAACTATTTCAGCTATCTTAATTCAGTTAAATTAGGATGATTTGGAACAACCTATTGCTTTCTTTAGCAAAGGATTACATGACTATTAGGTGAAGTATACATTCGTGGAAAACAAGTTCTTTTTGTTGTTGGTTAAATGTTTTTAGATATATGCTCTCTAATAATAGAATTCATGTTATGGTTACTCACCCAAGTGTGAAAGAATTTTTGTTGAGCAAGGATTTGAACGAAAAAGGGCTGGTTGGATCACCAAAGTCATGGAATATGACATAGACTTCAAAATGACAAAGTTGATATGTGGAAAAGGGTTATGTGAGCACCTAGTTTCAGATTTGGAGGAAAAGAAAGTTGCTGGTTTTGCACTTATAAATCAACCACATACGAGTTGAAATACCATCTTCTGTGAGTTGGACTCATGACATGATTCAATACTTGCATGCGGGTATTATTCCCCAAGGTTTGGATAAGACTAAAAGGAGGTATTTTCGGTTACAAGCTATTCCTTATGCACTCATTGATGGTATTTTATTTAAGAGGGATATTAATGGTGTTCTTCTGAGATGTGTAGAGCCTACACAAGTTGACAGATTGTTGCAAGAATTTCATGAAGGTTTATTAGGTGGTCACTTTTCTCCAAGGACTACTGCTCTCAAAATCATGAAAGCAAGTTATTATTGGCCAAGTATTTTCAAAGATTGTTATGCATGGGTCAAAAGATGTGAGAAGTGTGCTTTTTCGTGGGTAAGGAAAAGCTTGCAATCCCTCCTCTTCATCTTATTTCAGTAGATCAACCTTTTATGCAGTGGGGTTTGAACTTAATTGGTATGATCAATCCACCATCTAGTTTGGGACACAAGTGGATTCTTACAACTACTGATTATTTTACAAGATGGACAAAAGCAATTGTATTGAAAGAAGCAAATGAGACTAGTGTGCTTGACTTCTATGAAGGTATTATTACTAGATTTGGAGTTCTTGCTACTATTATTTTAGATAATGCTCTTGCTTTTGTTGGTGCTAAAATTACAGAGTGGGCTATTCGAATGGTATTTATTTGAGTACTTCATCAAATTATTACCCACAAGGTAATGGACTTGCAGAATCTACAAACAAGAATTTGTTGAAGATTATCAGAAGGCTTTTGGATGAGAATCAGAGGTCATGGCACACTAAACTCAAATCAGCTTTATGGGCTGACATAATTACTCCAAAAAGGTCTATTGGTAACTCTCCATACATGTTGGTTTATGGTAAGGAAGCTAGACTTCCAATTTCTCTTGAGTTACCGCTTTAGATCTTATTCATCAGATGGAATTCATGGAATCAGGACCTATGGAGGTAAGATATGCAGATCTTATGCAGTTGCAAGAATCAAGGCATGAAGCCATGCTCACCATGGAAGCTCATCAAGCACAGGTAAAGAGGACTATTGACAAGAAAATAGTTGTAAGGGTATTTCAAGAAGGTGATCTTGTTCTTAAGTGGGATGCAAACCGAGCAAAACCGGGAAATCACACCAAATTTGATGTTATTAGGAGTGGTCCTTATGTTTGGATGGAGAAGAACTACCAATCCTGGTCAATAGGATTTTCCTCAAAGCTTGCTTTTGAGGATTTAACATCATTAGAGTAGGATTTCAATTCAATAAGTGCTTGCATGCACATTGTTTTCCAGTTTTCTTAGTTAGTTTTCTTTCCAAGAAGTGCTTGCATGCACATGTTTTCCTTTTGTTGAAGAGGGTAATTCAATTCTTTTGTTCAGAGGATGCAAGTTATTGATGAGTATGTGACTCCATAGCCCAATGGATGCAGAAGGCTACTAATCTCTTGTTTAGCAGCAAACAATCCCGTGATGTCGCCAAAATGTTACCATATTTTTCCATGCAAGAATGAACAAAGGTATTTTTAAGAAGTTGGCTATTTTTGGCAAAAAAGTCTATTTTTAGTGTTTTGCTATTTTTAGCATTCGCCAAAAATAAAGTGTTCCAGATGGAAATTGGGTGGATGGAAAAAATTGCTATTTTTAGCATACACTAAAAATAGCAAGTGTCCAAAAATAGAGTGCAAAAAAGCATGCACAAGAGAAGGGCTAAGCATGAAGAATTGGCGCCAAAGGTTGCAAACTTGCATGTGAAGAGGCCAAAATTAGAAGCATCTAAGTATGGAATTAGTGCCAAAATTAGGAGCATCGATTAAGTCAATGTTTGGCGCTAAAAATAGAGATAAAAGCAATCTGTTAGGCAATAAATTTGTGGCCTAGAATAAATCGAAAAAGCGAGGCCTAAAATAAGATGAAGAGGCAATGATCCAATGCAAATTTAAAATGAATAAAAATAGAAAATCATGCAATAACAAAAAGCACAAAAGGACAAAATACAAAAGCACAAAAGACAGTCAAAGCAAAGTCCACACGCAGCCAAGGGCAATTTAGTATTTTAAAATCATATTTGCATGATTAAAAGCCAACGCAGTCAAAGGGAGGTTTTTCTTGCCTTTAAAGTTTAATCACCCTTTTGCATGTGGTTTTCAACTCAACATGGGGCAAATTTACTTGATTTTAAACACTTTGCATGCCTTTCTTGGACACGGCAGTCCAGACTTCCACGCAATGATTTAGAAGTTTATTATTTGTTTATTTCCATCTTTTTGCTGTACTTTCCTAAACCTTTGAATTATTTTTGGAGATTAGCCTAAAGTTGTGCATGTGTGTTGATCTCTATATTTTTGCATGCAGAGTACATTTGTGTATTAAATCATTGGTGTATCACCTCAATTTTATATTTCCCGCATTCTTCTCCCTTTTCCTTGTCAATTTTATTAGTTTTTTAGGTGATTCACAGGGGAACCAGCCCACTCTAGAGGTTCACCTTAGTCTTAGGTTACCCACAACCTTGAGGTGTTCCAATTTTGTCAACAGGAGAGAGAGTACACACCATTCTCTATCAGGGTGCACTTCTGGGTGACAAAACACCCATTCTCGTATTTGCACAAAACTAGATCCCAAAACATCAACTTTTGAAGAGTTGCCCATGATTATCTGAGAAGTGTTCAGTGAACGGAAAAAAACTCAACAAACCATGTGAGTGACTTAGATGATGAGAAGCACCAAAATAAAAAATCGATTTATTTGTCGTAGGAGAACAAGCCCTAGCAGAAAGAGCTTTTCCTTTCCATATATTTGTGGAGGAAGGAACATCAATTTTATGCTGCTTCAGTTTTGCTTCCAATGCTTTTATTCTCTTATAACATTTGTAATTAGGATGATTAGTTTTGCTATAATATTTTTTTTTGTTAAGGATAAATGTTTTTGCCCAGGACCCTACCCAGTTACAAGGAGGCCATAGCCTAGATATACAATATATTCCAAAAATGACCAAAATAAGGTGAGTCCAACGCTCAATCAACAAACAACACAAAAACAACAAAGAACTTAGCAAAAACACAACAAAGACACAACAAAAACCCAACAAATACTCCATGATGAAGAAACCAAACAAAGCTATTTCATGATCTTCTAAAAATTCTTCTTGACATTTTCCAGCCCCAATTTGATGTCTTTGATGCTTGTGTTTGTCTTGTTTTTCTCCTTGCCTATTCCATCCTCAAGTTGGTGAGTAATGATAGAGAGAAAGTCAATTGTGCTCTTGAAGATGGAGAGAATGTCACACCTTGCTTGGCTTTGAGATTATCCTGTTCCTTCTCAATCTTAGTGACCCTATTGCAGATCTCCTCCAGCATATTCTTGTCAAGCTTACCACCATCAATGGCTAACCTGCAGCCTTTTTCTCGTCTTTGAGGACTCTTATCTCTTTCCCTAAGCCAAGTGATCATGTCGTTGTGAAGGCCAAGTTCAGTCCTAATGTTGATAGCTGCTGATTTGGGGGATTAGTATTCTTGTTGCCGATAGATAGGAGACCAAGAACCGCCTTGCCTTCACCATGAATGGGGGAGTAAGGGGGATTTCACTCACGGGGTTGGATTTTCATGGCCTGCGCGGAGGGTCCTATCGGGAAGGATGGTCACGGGTCATTACATTAGAGGAAGGGGCAAGAGGCAAAAGGGTTGGGAGTCGGAGCAGAGGATGAGGGGAGGCAGCATGGGGATTGATGTAGAAGAAAGGGGGTGGGGTGAGGGTGGAGAATACGTGGTCAAGTACTTATACAACATCAAAATAACAATGTGGTGCAATGGGTAGACTCTTTTGCCCCATTTGACCAAAGTTTTGCTACAATATTGACAAGGGTCATAAACCTTTTTTTTCTGAAAAACTTTTGAGACTTGCCAGAATTCAAAGGTTTAGAGGTCTCTGTGGTGGTTGGAGAAGGTTTGTTTGACTTTGTTAGAGGAGGTCCTGATTTTGGTTGTGGTCTCCATTTTCCCTTAGAGGAATTTGCCACTAGTGCATGACTTGAGCTAGGTAAGGCATCAAGTGCTTGCAATTTTGTTTGTTCATGAGTAAGCCTTTCACAAAACAACTCAAAAGTAGGCATCTTGAAATTTTCTTCTAAAGCATCCATTATGGAGTAAAATGTGGATGCAAACACACTATAAGGACCTTTCAATTTAGACAATCAAAATTATGCATTCATCATCCTTCTTTTCTCTACCACCAATTTTCAAAGTAGTGATCTAAGTGATTTGAATTTTAGCTGAAATTCTTCAATAGACCGAATATTAGAGGGCGAATAGGCATTCAACTTTGTATCTAACCGATGGCTCATGAATTCATTTACTTTACCAAAGAGCTTTTCAAAGATTTCCCATACCTCTTTTGGTGCTTTTGATTCATTTATGTGAAACTTCAAGTGCTGGCACATTTAGGTCAATCAATCCGAGAGCTTTGTCTTGCTTACACACATAGGCATACTTATCCTTCTCTGAGGTGAACGCTGAGGAACACTCTCTTGAAACATTGTCCATAGGTTTCTGTGTTGGAAGCACAATGGACTGAGACGGGGGGTGAATTAGTTCTTTAAAACCTTTAACCAATTGTATTTAACTTGCATAAACCATTAACCATTCAACCATGCATTAATGTGAGCTTAACAACATGAAACAATCATTCATATGAGCATAACCAAGAGAGAGTACACAAGAACACAAGATGTAAAGTGGGAAACCCTCAAGGGGAAGAAAACCCACTGAAACTTTTGATTATATTACTCAAACTAAAAGACTTGCATGAATATGACACATCACACAAGATTTGTTTAGTGAGGCACTAACCCCACAAGGAGCACCAACCCCTAGTTTAGTAGGACACCAATCCTACAAGGAGGCTACAACCCCCTAAGGTGATCAAGCACCAACTCAACCACCTGAAGATGAAGACCACTAATGTTTTGTTGCTGCTACAACTGATAGTGATCACAATTTCAGCTCCACTCTCTCAAAACCCTCTTCAAACACACTCTCTCCTACTTCGCTCAATCTTTATTCTTCATAGGTTGATTAGGTCTATTGACCTTGCACACTAGCTTCTCAACTCCTCTCAATGCTTCATACCTTCTTTCAGCTCTGTCTTGATGCCCTCAAACCTCCTTCACACTCTCTCTAGGCTCGCACTTTTCTCTCTCACACTAGTCACAAATGACCAAAAACACTCACTTAAATACATGACTCTTCTCCTAAACACTACTAGGTCAGCCATGACCATTAAGGTTAGTCATAACAACATCAAATTACATCTACACACTCATATAAAATCACTTAAAAGACCCATATAGGTCGGCAATACACCAAGACACTTAACAAGCACAAACTAGGCTTGAAAGGCTAAATCCTCCATCGAGCACTCCATGGACTCCAAGCACACAAAGAAGCTTCATCATGCCTCCAAAGGCTCCAAACATGTCAATGACAATCTGTCAACACCTTCCACAAGCCCACAATCCTCTGCATCATCTATTCATCTCATATCACCAACAAGTAGGATTGTTTCCTACTCAATCTGGGCACCTCCAATAGACCAGTCTTTAAAGATGAAGACCAAGCACTCACCAATCACCTCAACCATGGCATGCAACCACTCATTGGAAAGCCATTCACCCAGAGGAACACCTCAAACCACTTTAGACTTCATGAATCAACCCATAGAGCCATCCAAACCTCTTTGACCTTCAAGTAACTTGAACTGCCCAAAAACCAATTTTGGAAGTAGGACCTTCTCACACCCTTGCTAACACTTTCAAGACCTCTAAATGCATGAACTAGAATCAATTTTCATCCCTCATCACTCTCCAATGGATAGGCATCATCAGCTAAGCCAAGATATTGGTCTTTGCACCAATTTCACCACCAAGGAACCATCACTTTGTGTTGACCAGTCAAACTGGTCAACTTATGACCTTCTTTATGCCACCTCATCTCATTTGCAGAGCTCAACCAAGGCTTGAATCTTGTCATATGGGATGTGTACAACACCCCCAAGGCCATCAACCATCATCACCAAGTCCACAAGTGCCCAAACACCACCTAACTCCAAGATTGCAAAACTGCCCTTTGGGCCTTAAAATCAGTCTTGTCATTTTGACCTATGCAGACCTTCAAATGACCTCACCAAGCTGAAAACCACTCCAAACATCTAGCATAGCTCCCATACAACTTAGAACATCAATTTAGTTCATAGGTCAAGTGGCAAACCTGAGAGTAAAACAAACTTTCCTGTAAACATGCAGATTTGAGTGGGTCCACAGTCAAGACATCAAACCACCACCATCTGAAAGCTGGGAGAGTCCTCTCCATCCTCCAATCATCACATTTGATGATTCAATGCATTTAGAGCTCATACCAGCAAGATTTCTTCTATCACTCATGAACTAGGGTTTATGGAGGGTTTTGACCTCCTTGTCTTCTTAACGATCATTCATAAAGCTCAGGGCCTCATTTGATCTAATTCCAACTCTTAAATCTTCTTAGTTCCATGCCACAACATCCCGAAAGGTTTAGGTCCCCATGTAATCCTTGCACTTTCCAACCAACATGATTTATCTCATATCGAGCTAGGAAACATGCATTCTAGAGCTCGGTATTGCTCAAAACCTCATAACTTGCAAAATCTTCATCATAGGACCCTAAAATTTTTCCCACAACACTAGGACAACCTCTCTCAACTTCTCCAATGCTCACCTGATCATGATTAGCTTTGCATCTTCTCAACCACTAAGACTTACCTAGTTAGGTCTAGTTCAGACCTAGACAAAGAAGGAAAACACCATACCTTAGTTGCAAAACTCTTCAAAAGGCCCTAACACCCTTGAGACAACATGTCTCACACCTCTGCATGCCCTCATGGGCCCACACACCTCTGCAACTGACCTTCATGCTTGATTAGGCCTCTAAGCACCTAGACTAGGTCTAGATGATCACCTGCAAACCTTGCTCTCACCTTGTAGACAACCTATGAAAACTTGTATGAGTGTCTTAACACACTCCCTTCATGTTCTCCATTCTTCTACCATGCTTCTCAAGCTACCTCATACCTTCATTCCATCATACCAAGCCATCTTGTTGACTAGGCCTCCTATCTAGGCTATCTAGACCAAGCAATTCTCACCTTGTCCACTCTTGCAACCATGCTATAACTTGTTTTCCCATGTCATCATCATGACAAGCAACCTCTTACACTCTTAATCATCCTCCTTTGTCATTAATGAACCTTTTACATCAACGACAACAAACAAGCACACACATGCCAACACTCTAGATCGGGGCAATCGCCGTACATCATTCATTTTTAGGCATGATAGTTAGATGAGTTTTGGGGTTCGAACAACTTGCTATTCATTGTGGATGAGAAAGCGTAAGTCGCGAAGGTCCTATACATCACCGGGTCAAAAGAAATAAACCCCTCCTTGGAGTGATTATCTTCTTCAAAAATATATCTCCTTTGACAAATATCCTATTTTTGTAAAATATCACTCCCTTTGAAAATTTCCTTGAAAAATAAAATCTCCTAAAAATATTAAAAATAATAACCCCTTATAAAATTTTCTTACAAAATTGATTTGTAAGCTAGGGATTTGACCCCTTGACCATTTGGTTTCCAAGCCTTATCAAAATTAGATCACGGGTCATGCTAGCAAAAGCTTCAAACACATTTATCAAGCATTTGATATTTATCTTATAAAACACATTTACCTAGCATTATATATTTGTTGCCTTCAAAGACAAAGCTTCTTAATCAAGAGAAACACTCCACACATGCTTCCATTCACATCAATATTTGCATAGACCAAACTTACTTTTATCCTTTAAAAACTACACAAATCCTTGTAAAACAAATTGTTGGTGGCCTTGAAACCGTGACTCCACTTTTCAAGTGCTTTATTAGGGTTCATAGATTTTGAGAAGAGACTGTTTTGCTTTGATGGAGTAAGTTGGCCGTCGTTGAATGTGATGGAGAGGGAGGAGGCGATGAATGGCCGTGAAGAGAGGTTGAATGTGCGATCCGTCAAGGCTTGCTAACTAGCGGTGAGGGATAGAACAATATCAAATGGTGATCCAAGTATACATTTGTTGTAATAAGAACCATTGAGCTCAATATCGAAACCCGAACATCGAAGGAGGAGGGCCACGCCTAATGCAAATCGAACTATTCAACCTTCTCAAAACAAGTGCCACATAATGAAAACAAATATTTTTTCTTGTCTTCAAACAAAATTGTCCAAGTAGTAGAACAAATGCCAATCTAGAAATGTGGGAAGAATAAACTCGCCTAACTTCATGGGCGATTAGGTAGACATGAGGTGGAGCCGCAAATCGATGGGAAGAGGATAAAGTTTTCCTCTCTAATTTTTTTCAAAGGCAGATTAATCTAAATTGGGACTTCTTTTACCATTCCTAAGTTTTGATACCATATGTGGGTAACCAAGAGGATCTAGGAAGGATCGGTGAGAGATTAAGCCTTAGAAACCCCGAGGGATTAAGGATCCGGCAAGGGATTCCCTGAATCTCCGAAAAATATTGAAACTCACACTAGCAAGCAATAGAATTATTATTTCCCCACCGATTAATTATTCATGGTATTTAAGCCTATTAAATAGGCCTTTGTAAGGAGATACAAACAAAATATTTGTTTGAACAAACTTGTATGTGAATACCAAATTTGTTCAATGTGAGACAAACTTGTTTATAACAAATTAATCACGTACTAACTCCCTAAACAAGTAAACAAGCTTACTTTGTGTGAACATGATTATAACTAGGTAGAAAATATCTCAAATGACTACCTAATGTTAACATTCTCCAACAAAGAGTGTCAATAACGATCTTGGTGGGCCCGATAGAAGTGTGTAATAAAAAGGTAACTAATGACCTATTGCTTGAGATGCCCCAAACATGATTCAAAAGGAAAAGAATGATACAATGAGAGACAAATTTGATAGAATGAGAGACAAATTTGATGGAAGACGAGTAGAGAGATTGCAAGAGTTGAGCTACAAGAAGCACAATTGAGTCAAGGAGACAAAATATTACTCTCGACCACCGCTATTCTTGTCTAAGAGGACACCTAACTAAGGTAGGGAGCCGAATGTAAGTGATCATATGGGATGGACATTTGTGAGGAGGGCACAAATGTTGTACCATGCAAACTCACAAACTGAAAATCAAGATATGTGGCAATATAGATCATAAAGTGGGTAGTAATATCCTAAAGGTGAAAATGCACGATCGCATCAAAAAACCAAAAGGTAGGTAAAATTAGGTTGTAAATTTATGAACCATGTAGACGGTATTAGCTAGGAAAAATATCGACCAAGCTAATATTCATAATGGGTAAGATGAGGATGTAATGCAACTCCATGCACCCAAATCGATAATGTTAGGGGATTTTTGTACATTATCGACCATTCTAGGAATAGATTGCCCGATGTCGCTTGGGGATCAAAATGCAATAGAATGACATTAGGCTTTTAGATGAATGGACGATGCAATTTGGCAAAGTAGAATTTTCTACACAATATTGCGCTTTTTGGTAGTAGGGCTGATGTTGTTGGAAAAATTAGGATTTTTGCGATAGTATTGGGCATTTTGGTAGAAGGGTCAATGTCGTTGGGCTGATTAGGATTATATTTTTGTCTAGATGCGAAAATTGAGATTTGATCGATGATCCAACCGGTGTTTTGTAGAGGATTTGTAGGAGGACAATAGGGTAAGGTTTCCTTTGCCTCGTCATTGCTTAGCATCATATTTAGGGGTTGAAATCATAATGTGTGTTGATTACATCGGCCCTATGGTTGAAAGCATGCATTTGAGCCAAACTCTTTTGATAATGGAGTACATCCTTGTGTCTTGCCTCAACATGGGACACAAAATAGTCATCATCATAGGATATCGAGATGCGGGCTTGGTTATCACCGTGTCCGAAGATGGTGTGGATGCTTCTTTCTTTGCTATGCCAAGGTTGCTAAAGGATCTAGGAGAAAGAGGTGGATGATCTTGGAACATCTTGGCTATTCCAAATTCATTGCATTCATAAATATCCTCCTCGATTGTGTAAGAGGTGATGTTGGCATTACAAAAAGGGTCTTTCTCAATCTTAGATTTAGGAATAGGCGAAAATTTGTCTCAAGGTAAAGAGAGATGGTGGGAGCCAATCCGTGATACATTGGGGTAATGTGTTCTTGTTACATGTATTTTGGAGTTCATTAGGCTCATCATCATTTGAGTCTACCAAGACGACGTTAAGTTCAGTCTTTAATTGTAAAGTTATGGATGGAATACTACACACAACTAGTGTGATAGGAATGTAGAAGGCCTTGTTAGGATCACGAATGGGGATGTCCCATGGGTTGGGATTTGCCCCATGCTTGTATTTTTGATTGTTGTGAATGAATTTAAGGCATTGGCTTGCACGATGAAACCACACTCATGAGGTGCGCCACGGTTGAACTAGGAAAAGATTGAAAGATAGGGCCCAATCAAGGACCATGACCTTAGTGCACATGATTTTGGGTCCCTACTGTGATGGGAAGCTAGAGGCATCTAAGGGGCTTTTGATGGGTTTTATCAAAGCCACGACAAACAAGTCATGTTAGATCTTGCTCGGTAAATCTTAAGGTCTTGATTAACCAAAAGGGTGCGACATTGATTATCGAACCTTCATCCATTCATAGAGAACGCTAATAAGGAGAGGTAGGACATCAACTTGGAATAGGATTTCATCATTGACCATGTCGTCCTCGGGAAATTCTATGTAGAGTTGCTTGTTAACCTGAGGAGGAGTCATGGTGTGAATAGTGCTGATTGAAGTAGGAGAAGATTGAAGATAAGTATCTTCTTTAGTGTTCTTGAAGAATTTTCTAAAGCTTGAAGGTTTTTCATGAAGAAACTATGATGTTGAGAAGAGGTTTGCATAAGTTCCATTAAGGGGATCTTGCAAGGCATGGAATTGAGTTTATCAAGAAAGTTCCATGGTTGCCTTTGATAAGACCCGTAGTAGTACTTAGTCTATGAAGGATTGTTAGTGTTTGGATATTTGATAGTAGTAGGAATTTGATTAGAAGGGTGAGAGATCTTTTCTTGTGGTGGAGGAATACGTATTGCAGTGCAAGCCGAGGTTCCAATGGTGGAGCGTGCTCGTCATGAGTAGTTTGGTCCTTAGAAGTATACTTAAGTGTCATCTCGGCTTGAGATGACTTTTTAGGCTTCTAGACTAGATCCTTATGTGTGAGATTTCTTTGGTAGTTGTCCTTAGCCGCATTCACACATTAACAAATAATTGGGTTATGGTCGTAATATCCCTTAGTGGTACCACAAAATAATTCATGGGGCCTTTTCGTGATCGGGACAACCTTTGTCCTAGTGTTTTGTTATTGATTTTTGTTATGAGCTTGAAGGAGAGATTGATATTTATCATAACGTTCTTGAATGAGAGCTTGAAGGTCAAAGTTAGGACCTAAGAAGAAATCAAATACAAATTTATGAAGATCACGACAATTTTCATGAGAATGCCCCACATTGGCATGCCGCCAACAAAATAGGTTGGGGTCATATGAAGTGGGTAGAGGTTTAGAAGGATCAATGTGAGTGATTTTAGGTATAGGCATGATTTGTTGTAGTTCTTGATAACTCAAAGGTGAGTGATGAGAGTTGGCTTGAGTTGTTGAAGTAGTTGAAATGTAAGAAGGAGAAGAAGCAAAAGAGACAGATTTACCCTTAGGACGGATTTGCTTTTGGGAAGGGTTGATAACATTAGTAGTTGATTGAAGAGGGTTTTTTAGATGACTTGGGAGGCAGCTCGAAGGCTCTCATAAGGTAGTTCTGCCTCTTAGCTTGTTTGAAAGCATTCTCCAAGGTATTGAGGGAGAAGGACCGGACCTTATAATGTAGAGCAGAATTCAAGGCCTGAAGAAAGACATATAAAAGATGTTGATCATTGAGAATATGTTAGATTTTTTTCCCTTGATTTTCCACTTCTTTATGAAACTATGAATGAGTTAATTAGGAAATTGCCTCATGTTAACAAACTTTCGAAGAAGTTTTTTGGGAAATTCCAGTTGTTGGAACTCCATTAAAGGATTAACTAAAGCTTTTAATATAGTGATTGACTATTGAGGAAGTTGATTGTACCATTCTAAGGCATCGCTCGTAAGGGTTTTAGCAAGTAGTTTGGTAGCAGTGTGTAAGTAATGGTTTGGATCCACTCTTTGCAGACGTTTTCGAAAGCTTTAAGATGAAGAGTGGGATCAATTGTCTGTCATAAGAAAGAGGTGGAGAAATCCCCCATATCCATCAAAGCAATTTAAGGAGCTAGGGGTTCATTTTGTGAATTTTGAAGAACCTTGTTGCGAATGAGTGGTTGGGGCATTGGGTTCCCAAGGTGTCCAAAGGCAACAAAGGTGCATAAGTATGATCAAGTAATTCCTAATATGACTTGAGAAGGTCACAATGCCATTTGTAACATTTGGTTTTGCACTTGGACCATGTTTTGATTTGTTGTTGATTGCATTTGAGCCATTTCCCCCAACAATTGAACCATATAAGATTGGTATCAATTGGGGAGGGTGGCTAAAAGAAGGATTTGTAGTATGATTTGAAGATGGATTCACCGTATTAAATTGATTAGGAGGATTAAGAGTAGGGGACTTTTGCGACAAGAAAAAGGGTCCCTAATGAAGTTGTTAAAGAGAGTATTAGGAGATTTAATTAGAGGATCTAAATTGGTTTTATAGGAGGTTAGTTCCATGGGCATCTCGGTTTGAGGTATTTGAACAAGGGATCCATCCTTATCAGGAGTGACCATGTCCTTGGTATCCAAATTCCTAAATAAAAGCTTAGGATCTATTTCTCCTATTTGGACCATATTGCATTCAATAGTTGGTGTTGGTTGTGATTGAGAAAAAGTGCAACATGAATGATTTAAGTTAATGGTAGATATAAAAGGGAGAAAGGAGCATCTCATATAGAATCTAAATAGGTCAAGGTTTTCTAGAAAAACCCTAAAAGGCGATGACATGATCATAATGTGATTTAGAAAAGATTTATGAATGATTAGAAAGATTTTAAAGTAAAAGGAAATGTGAATGTGACTCAATCGAAAGAAAGAGTAAGATTCATGTTGGGTTTACTAGAGTTTATGCAAATAAAGAATAACCCAATAAAAGATCCTTTTCTCTCTATATGGGGTAATCTAGACTAGGATAATAAAGGGGCCATGCTAAAGATGCACACCTAGATTGTAAGTTGATAGGGACGCAGAACTAGGAAGGCAATACTCCACACTCTATAGGAGATATAGGGTTCCAAAGCTTAGATCTAGAATAGGGTAATGGCGTCTAACTAGCTCCCGATAGTAATTTGACGATAGTAAGGTCAGAATCGAACTAAGGGATCCAAGAGGTTGCAAAAGCAAGATTCACAAGGATCAAGGGTCGTATAAGGTCATAGGTCCCAAAATGGGGAGTTATAAGGTAAGAACCGATAGATAAATAATGCAATAGATAAAAATACGCTCCTCTATCCTAATCTACACATGACCACATCAACAAGTATCCAAATCTGAAATGAAATAAAGGACAAGAGGGTTAGAAATATTTACGTTCTTGAAGACACCATTCGCTCATTAACTTCCCCTCGTGGTCGGCAACACCTTATGGGAGAGTTGATGTGGGAGATGACAAACAAATGAAAGAAGACCTAGGAACACCTCTACTTGAAGACTTCAATGACTCCAAAGGTTTGATAGATCATGGTAAGTGCAACTTCCATGCGTGAAGGTCCTACGTACCCAATGCTCCAAGTGTGAACTCCAAAGAAGACCAATATGACAACCTCAAGACCTTCCAAGTTTTAAGGGCAAGTTGGCAAGCACCAAGAGACCGAATGAAAATGAATGATGATGTGAAATGAGCGCTCAAATGTTGGGCATAAATAGCCAAATGATAGCATTAATAGTTTATGCTAGCCGACAATATCAACCATGGTTGATGCCGTCAGTGTGACAAATCGTGGTTGATTTGTTGGTTAAGGAAATCTGCTCGGCCTGACAACATCTACCATGTGCGGGCATATGGAGGCTAGAGAAGCAAGTGAAATTGGATGGAGGGAGCTTAGGGGTGCTAAGAGGGAAAATGACAAAGGTTTGTGTGTGCTGAAAGTAGGTGTGAGGATAATTGTAAGAGGATGACAAAGTGATGTTGCAAGGAGGTTGTAAAAGACGGTACTGTAAGGGTGGGACAACATGTGAAATATGATATAATCAAGCTACACATCAAAGCTCTCTCATAAGTACCATCTGTGACCAACCCACTGCAACACGTGAAGGATGCACTTGTTTTTGGTCACTCCCTAATCCTAGCAATATCCCCGAGGACACCACTTTGAGGAAGCTAATGCACCAATGATGCCTGAA
Source organism: Taxus wallichiana var. yunnanensis (assembly GCA_018340775.1). Lineage (NCBI taxonomy): Eukaryota > Viridiplantae > Streptophyta > Pinopsida > Cupressales > Taxaceae > Taxus > Taxus wallichiana. Next base: position 563,696,028 of record CM031237.1, read on the forward strand.
AAGAACAAAAGTTAGTAAAGTGAAAAATTTGGTACATACGCACCTTTCTCGGGGATGTAGGAGAACCAAAGAATTTCTGGTTTAGGATTTTCCTCCTTGTAAACACTTAATAATCTAGTAACTTTTGTAGATGATAGTTTGAATTTTCCCCTTAGATTGGTTTGATCGACAATGGTAAGTGATGTACCATCATAATTAATTATTTTATTTACTAATCATGGCATTGAAATGGTTCAACTAGGGGGAAGAAGACTTGTCAAACAAAGCAAGGAGAATTTCTATTTCTTCATTATGAGGTCGGTCTTCTTAAGTGAAGATTAAAAACTGCATTAGGAGGTTGGCCATGAGGATTGGGCCTCTAATTCATCCTTGGCACCAAAGAAGGGGTACTTAAGGAGGATCGAATGGAGGAGGATTATCATCTATCATCTATTTTGACATTTACTTGGAGTTGGAGCTAGTGTAGCTACTCTTCTTGCCATTGAAGGATGAAAACCCTTCCTTGGTCACCTATTGAGGACGAAACCCTTCAATAGGATCACACTTGGGGATGGAAACCTCATTTGTGCATTGGTGGCTTCATACGGAGGTCACAAGTGAGCTTTAAGGAGGATTTCATATTTATTTCTTCCCTTCTAACCCTAGGCGACTTGCTTGGGTGAAGGGTTTGATATCATCTAGGGCACTTTTGGACAATTTGAGTTGATATTATTGTTCTTCATATTTTATAAGGCTGAAATCTACAATTTGGTGATTTTTGGAGAGGTTTATGAGCTATTTTTAGCCCTTGTTTGTGGCTTCCCTGCTGCTGTCATAAAATTAATTGTAGCTAGGTGTAATATCTTATTTTCTCTATTATTTTGATGTAATTTGGATGGATAAATGTTATTGTTCTTGAAATAATTATTTAGAAGCATTTTCAGCTATTATTGCATGGTTGTATGATGATTTGAAGTGCCTATACAGTTTCGCTTCCCTAAAAGATTGATTATTGATTGCTCAAATATGGTTAAAGTGTGTTTCTAGTCATTTTCAGATTGATGCTTGTTGGTTGATGGTGTATTTTCAGATTTGATTCATTTGGGGTTGTGGCCAAACCCTTATTTTCAGTTTTAGCCCTAGAAAGGGACATTACAATGGTATTAGAGCTTCGGTCTTCCCAGCCTGAGGGTTTTCATGCAAGAAGATAAAATGGCAGATAATTTTTTTGGTGATGTTAGATTCGAAAGGCTTGCCCTAGGGAAAGAAAGATTGGCCAATAAAATGGCTCAGTTGATCCATACCTTGCAAGATCCAAATGGTGGAAGGAGCTCTTCAAAGGAAGTCAATAATACTTAGCCATCCAAAGTGGACAACATTGCTACATGGTATGAGTATAGGGCTCTTCCGGAGAAGATTCGTGATGCCATGTCATTTTTGAGTTCATGGGAGTAAGCAAGGGAAGATCAAGGCCCAAGCCTAGGTCACGAGCTACACAAGAGGAAAAATTAGGGTTGCAAGTAATGGAGGAATCCACCGTGCAAGTTGAAGAGGGAGAAATCATGGAGCTTGAGCCAAAGAAGGAAGAAGAACAACCGAAGTTGTTGAGCCTTGAGAGGGAACAACCCATGGGAGCCCTAGAAGCCCCCATCACCATTGCCAAAGTAGAGCTCTTGACTGATTTTCAAAACAACAACGTGAAGACATCAAAGTTTGATGAAAGTTTGAAGCATGAGCCTAGAGAAATCATGGAGCATGAGTCCCAAGGTAAAAGTTCTTTAATATTTAATGATATTTCATTGGTTTCTAATGGGTGCTTGTGGCTAAATGTTGAAAAGAAATCAGATTTGCATAAGGGTAAAGAGGATGACATTACGGAAGGGTATGTCCATGAAGGAAGGGCACTTCCGGTTCCTCATGATTACTTTCAGTTCGCTGGAAATTTCCAAACAACAGTCAATGATGGGCAAATTGAGGGAGTTTATCACCTTGGAGTGAGTTCGAAGATGTTCCAAACAAGTACCATAAAAAAATGGTGGGATCCTTGTTGGCAGCCCAAGGTATGATGAAAAAAATCACATTTTATCTCCTCTTGTGTTGTTGCCATACTTGTGTCATTATGGGCAGCTTGTTGTTAAGAAAGATCACATGTCATGTTTGATGCCTTGTAATATAATTGGTGATGATGTGAAGAACTTGTGGAGTAACATATGACACATAGATCTTTTCTTGCAAGATTATGTGAGCATAAAAGTTTGGGTTCTGGTTGATCCTTTGAATTATAAGAAAGAGGAAGTCCTTGTTGAATTCAATATTGCTACTCCATGCATATGGTTAGAAAGAAATTTCATGGAGGATTGTTTTGAATTTGTTATGTATCCTAACAAAGTTGTGAAGGATTTACTCCTAGAGTGTCCCTTGAAACCAAGTTCTACCCTCCATGGACAAGGAGTCACAGTTTTGATTGATAATGGAGCTACTTACAGTTTCATTGATGAGAGCTTGAGGGCAAAGGTGGATTTGAAGGTGGAAGACTTCAAAGGCTTCACGGTCAAGGTAGCGGATGGCTACTCCATGCCATGCACAAGGAGGTGTCCCCAACTCCTTTTCACATTGGGAGAGCATGAGGTATGTGATGATTTTTATATGATTGGCATAGCTGATACAAATCTTGTGCTTGGGGTCCAATGGTTACATTCATTGGGAGAGCTCACTCTTAACTACCAAAGTATGGAGTTAAGCTTCATGGATAAGGGAAAGAAAGTAATACTTCAAGGTATGATTCCAAAACCACTCAAATCAAGTATTTGGTAGAAGGTATTTTGTCAAAAGAATCATATCTTTGCTCTTTATCTAAGATAATTGCAGATTGGAAGTCTTTAATTACAACCAAGTATAATGTCAGAGTAGTGCAACATAAACATGGTAGAGTTGCTTCATGGTTGGGTATCCATGCAAGAGGTCACCAACAAAGTATGTGGGTGGTTAGTGGTGACGAGAGGAGTGTACTTTGGAGAACTATAGCTCAGAATTTTAGACTTAGTGCTGCTGTCATTATTCAAATCAGCCACCACAAGGTCTCATTGGTATACATACAAGTTGGTAAGCAAGTAATGTTAGTCAAAGGATGGAGCATTTTTCGATTGATGAATGATTGGAGAAAATTTTCAGCCCTTAGAGAGGTGTTTTTAGTCATTGCAATGCTCACATTTCCTAATTTTGCAAAGAGGTTTCAATTTTGTAGTTGTTCCATTTTTAAATTGCTGGTTTTGATAAAATCAGATTATGAGTTGTTTTCAGACTTGAACAACTGCAAGAGTGATCATTTTGAGGTCATTAAATCATTGGAAAATAGTGGTAGATGGTTTCAACTGAAGAAGACAACTACTTCAGCCAACATAGCTCCAAATTGGGTGAAAAATCAGGTGATTCATGACTGTCATACTTCGTTTCCAGCCCCCATATCATTGATAGAGTGGAAATTTTGGAGAGATGTCATGCTTACAACTGCTGTACTTTCCTTTCATCTGCTGCTCACAACTTTTCCAGCCACTTTTTTACTTATAAGACACATGGAAAAGAGCTTCCAATCATATGGTTGAAGAAATTCCAAGATACTACTAACATTGGCATATTTGTGGCTGATTTAAGGTGGTTTCCAACCACCTACATTATGATTTTTGAGAGAAAAATGCAAGGTTACAGTTGTTTTTGGGACAACATTACTGAAGTTTTGGGAATCCATCATTTGAATGGAAATTATGAGATGGTGGCAAGCAAAGGAAGGGAGCTAGCTATCATGTCCCTAAGGCATGATGAAGAGATTGTAAAAGTGTTGTTAAACACTCTTGTTTCCTTTGATATGTTTGCTTCATGTGCAGGAACATAAAAGGAGCAATTGAGATTCATTTGGGATCCGGGCACGTGCATTTGCTTGAGGACAAGCAAATTTGGGAAGGGAGGACTGTAATGTCCCCTTTTCCAAGCTAGTCACTATGGAAGACCTTATGCCCATTCCTCCTATGGGCATCAAGGAAGGAACAAAGAGGGGAACTTGCCATGGTTGTAAGTGATGTACCTTCATAATTAATTATTTTATTTACTAATCATGGCATTGGAATGGTTCGACTAGGGGAAGAAGACTTGTCAAACAAAGCAAGGAGAATTTCTATTTCTTCATTATGAGGTCGGTCTTCTTAAGTGAAGATTAAAAAGTGCATTAGGAGGTCGGCCATGAAGGTGGGGCTTCTAATATCATCATTGGCGCCAAAGGAGGGGTACTTAAGGAAGTTTGAATGGAGAGGAGGATCATCATCTTTCATCTATTTTGACATTTACTTGGAGTTGGAGCTAGTGTAGCTTCTCTTCTTGCCATTGAAGGACGAAAACCCTTCCTTGGTCACCTATTGAGGACAAAACCCTTCAATAGGATCACACTTGGGGACGGAAACCCTCATTTGTGCATTGGTGGCTTCATACGGAGGTCACAAGTGAGCTTTAAGGAGGATTTCATATTTATTTCTTCCCTTCTAACCCTAGGTGACTTGCTTGGGTGAAGGGTTTGATATCATCTAGGGCACTTTTGGACAATTTGAGTTGATATTATTGTTCTTCATATTTTATAAGGCTTGAATCTGCAATTAGGTGATTTTTGGAGAGTTTATGAGCTATTTTTAGCCCTTATTTGTGGCTGCCCTACTGCTGTCATAAAATTAATTGCAGCTGGGTGTAATCTCTTATTTCCTCTATTATTTTGATGTAATTTGGATGGATAAATGTTGTCGTGCTTGAAATAATTATTTAGAAGCATTTTCAGCTGTTATTGCATGGTTGTATGATGATTTGAAGTGCCTATACAGTTCGCTGCCCTAAAGGACTGATTATTGATTGCTCAAATATGGTTAAAGTGTGTTTCCAATCATTTTCAGATTGATGCTTGTTGGTTGATGGTGTATTTTCAGATTTGATTCATTTGGGATTGTGGCCAAACCCTTATTTTCAGTTTTAACCCTAGAAAGGGACATTACAAATTAGTCAAATTTTATCTCCGTAAGCGCAAAAGCGGGATTTAGGAGACCATTATGCATGAAATAATGACACTCAAAGTTTTGCTTTTCCACTCACATATATTGACTTTGACAATGGGGCAAGTCCTGATAAACTTTGATAATTAGTGAATATTGGAGGCACTTGTCACGTAGATTTAGTAACTTGGATGCCTAAAAATTCTTGCAGCTTCAACAAACCTCGTGTGTGAGATTGATTTGAAATGGCGTCTTTGAAAATGTGGCCTCGTTTGCATTGGAAAGGTACAAATGGGTGCAATTTTCCATTTGTCAAAAAATGGGGATAACAATCCTCCAAGTAATTTAAGCTTTAAATTCTCACACCTGAGCCTCAACTGGTCATCACCATTCTCATGGATGAGCCACAAAAGAAAACGAGAGAAGAAAGTAGGCAATGGAATCCCACATCAAAATTCACATCAGATGCAGAAAAGGTCATTGTCTCACTCCATTAAATGTACTTACCTGTGGTAGGTCCAAATTGTGGACTGAAATAAAGAAAAAAATGAGAATGGAGTTACCTCTTGAAGGTGGCACCACCTAAAAATCATGAAGAATAAAATCAGGCAGGGTAAAAATATAGATATGGACAAAGGTGAAAAAAGAACAACATCTCTTTTATTGGCTGAAAAATCAGCAAACATATTTTCTTTTATGTGGAAATGGACAAAGGCCACTGACACTAGGTTGCTCATTAACTTCTTAGCTTCATCTATAATAGCCTCAAGTTTTGTCCACATCCAAAGAAAAGGATGTAGAATCTCAAAAATTTCTACCTCACCCTGTTGGATAGGATTTCCTTGAGCTGCTCCAAAATTCAATTTTATGCATTTAAGACTGGGGTAGGATATTGCCTTAGGCTTCTTTTATGTATCCAAACTTAACCTATTAGTGGGTGGCTGACGAGGTGCAGGCCAATCGATGCGTTTCTAACAATTGCTAAGGTGAATCTCGGTTTGATTTATCCTCAGGTCATCCCCAACCAAGCATTGATACTTTCCTGCCAAATATTTCACATAATTATAGTGGCATACTCACAAAACTAATTTGAGATGGTCACTTTAAATTTTGAAAAGTCAGCCATCAGCTAGGCGCTTGATAGAGTGAATGAACAACCATAAAATATTCCAGTTTTCAAAAAGTCTCTCCAGATTTTCCAGGCAAAGGGATAACAAATAAGCAGATAAGTGTCTGAAGTTTCTGCCTCACCACACAGAAGGCAAATAGATGGCCCATGAAATCCTTTGCCAATGCGCTCATCGTGAGTAAGGATCCTTCCTTTTGATGCTAAGTAGCTAACCAAAGTAAGGCATTAAATTTCAGCAAACCCTTAGTGATCCATATCTTACTGTAGGGGAATTTTAAGAGCTATATGTGGGCTTTCAAAAGGGCTTCCTTATAGGCAGATTTGACTGTCACCTGACTGAAGCTATTACCCTTCCAGACCAATTTACCCTTTTCTTCCTAGAAAAGAAATGGGAAACATAGAAGTTTTGTGCTTTATATTGGTATTTATAGAACTGAAGGTTTCGAGCCAAATGAGGCTTCTCTAGTGTATGAGACCACCACCTGAGATGTAAGTACTCACCATTAGACACCACAAATTGCATAATCCACCAGGCCACAATGTTCTTCACTGTTGGTTAAAGAGATTTTTTCCAGTTAGGAATTTTTACACAATTGTAGATGAGGTCCATCCTTGATTTACTCTCTGAGCTTAGGAAGTACCAAAGATCGGCATGCCTTTATGAAGTTCCATATTGCAGAAGCGGAGGGCAGGGTATCTCGTGTGGAAAGTCGAAGGCACTACTGAGAATCTAGATATGCCTCACACTTGATATATTTTCATAAGAGATTTGATCCAAAAGTTCTATTCATCAAGTTAATTATTTTAAAACCCACAGCCCCATCTCTTTTTGAAGACTCACCTTTTCCCAAGCCAACAAACAACTTTTCCTTTTGTTCTTAGTTACGTCTAGACTCTAGATGAAATATCATTGCAAAGTTGTGAAACTACTTGGAATATTGGTGCTTTGAAAAAATATCATATATTAGGGAATGCCTCGAGAGAAGCCTGAATGCCACTTCCCTTTCCATGTCTGAATATGATCTGCCACGTGTCTCCAGACCTTCTGAGATGCCTTTCCTTCCAGTGGAGGCATTACAAGGTAAGAGCTAGGTAAGGAGCCAACGTCAAAACCCAAATTTCTTTGAATCCAATTCTGGAGAGCAGAGTTGGGAAATATCATTGTAAAATTGTGAAACTACTTGGAATATTGGTGCTTCGAAAAAAATATCATATATTAGGAATGCCTCGGAGAGAAGCCTGAATGCCACTTCCCTTTCCATGTCTGAATATGATCTGCCACATGTCTCCAGACCTTCTGAGATGCCTTTCCTTCCAGCGGAGGCATTACAAGCTAAGAGCTAGGTAAGGAGCCAACTTCAAAACCCAAATTTCTTTGAATCCAACTGTGGAGAGCAGAGTTGACATTTTAGCAGTAGATTTTAAATTTCAAAGCATTAATTTTCTGTCTTGTTGCAAGCTTATAATTTGCTTGAATTCATTTCAATTTTTGCCTCTCTCCTAGGTAAACTTGCCAAAAAGTCTCATACAAATTATAGATGAAATAGTGGTTGCGAATTCAGGGTCATCTAAATGCCTTTCAATTTGTGTTCCTGAGCTATCTTAGTAATTGCCCTTCCTAACGCTTCTTCAAGAATATTAAAAAGATCAAGTGTTCCCTGGTGCAGCCCTATGGAAGTTAGGAGAATCCTGCTGGAACCTCATTGACCAAAACTGCAAATGTTGGGGACGAAGTACAATTCCTTAACTAGTATCTCCATTCCTTGCAAATGCCAAAGATCTTTGATACTCCATCCAGAAAGCCCCAGGTGGCTTTGTCATAGGATTTATTTATTTTCGGCTTTACAATCATTCTTTCCTTCTTTCTATGGTGAGAGAGCATATTGGTCCATGTGCAATTACTATGCCATCCAAAATCCATCTTCCAGTCACAAAGCCCCCTGCTTCTCCAAACATGACTTTAGTTGCCAGGCCATGACTTTAGTGACTATTTTATAACGGTGTTGTTGAGTACTGCTGGTTTGGATGTATCAAAGTACTCTGCATCTTCCTGTTTCAAAATGAGGGCCAAGAAAGTTGAATTCTAATCATTCAATATTGCTTTCTTTCTGAGACATTCCTCTATAACTGCAACCACATCATTCCCAATGATATGCCGAAATTTCTGGAAAAAGCCTGCCTGGAAACCATCAGGGTTAGGTACCTTATCTGCTCCAAGGGAAAAGACAACTGATCTAACCTCATCACCCATAATGGGCTTAATCAACTCATCATTACTCTCCAATGTGAGCAGGCAAGTAATATTTGCCAACAGCTGTAATCAAGCATGATCTCTATCTAACACTTCCTCCTGCAACAGACCTTTGTAGAAGAGTTCAGCTTCATTCTGAATTTGGTCATATTAATAACTTTACATCAAGAGTGGCAATCTTATTTATTCTGTTACGATTTTTTCATAAAACCAAAGAGAAATGGAAGAACTTGGTGTTTCAGTCCCCGTTTAGGCATTTAATCTCTTATTGTTGCCTCCAACAAGTTTCCTCTATGGGAAGAACTTGCTGGAATTATGTCATCAAAGATTTCTCCTTCTCAACTAGATCTTGACTAAGCACAATACAAACCATTTGTCCTTGGATGTTTTGGAGCTCCTTTGAGAGAAAGCCCTTCTTTTGAAATATATATAGTCAAAATGATACCTATTCCATACTTTACTGGAACTTTGGGTCCAGCAAAATTTCTTTGGATCTTTTTTTGAAGATTTCCACCACTTCCGAAGATTTTCCTCAAAAGAGATCTTTGCATCCACATAATTTTAAATTTAAATTTAAATGGGATTCCACAGGGCCAATGATCATTTTCTAAACTCACAGAGACTGTATAGTGGTCTGATCTAAATATCATACTTTTAGTGGCTCATTCTGAACTAACCATGAATTTGTCCAATCTTTTCGTAGTTAATTGATTACACTGCTGCCTATTTGTCTGAGTAAAGAGCCCCTCTTTTGATTCTATATCTAATAGGGTTGAGCTTAGGCAGAAATAGTTGAAGTTTGTTATACTCCACAAGATATTCATCACAAGTCCCTTATTTTTACAAGCCCCCAGAATGACATTGAAACGCCCTCCCAGAATTCAGTTATATTAGGATGATTTCTCCTAAAATGCTCAAATTCTTTCGAACATTCTCTCTTTTCCTCAACTCCCATAGGGCCATACACATCTCGTTAAAAAGCGAAAAAAAGGCCGTCTTACATATCTTCTAAAATGAGATGCAAAAAGTAATTTTATTGCAAAATTAACATACTAGAAAATACATTGGGGGTTCCATACGATAGTGAGTTCTCTCACTGAACCTTCAGCTTCAACAACTGCTCACTCACACTTCTTCCATATGCCATTTCCGATGATTCCAAAATTCTCAACATTAATCTTTGTAATGCCAGGATTTTTGCTCCTCTCTGACTAGACAACATTTGTCACAGGCTCAGAGGCATTCCTTTGACCTTCCAGATTAAGGCCTTCATAACCCCTTGGTGAAAGTTTGCTCCCTTCCACCCAAAAAAATATTTATATTGTTGCTCACTTTCAAGATCTGCCTGAGTCTCCTGCTGAATCTTTAGCTGTTTAGGATTTCTTCCTCTGGTATTCCCAACATACTTGTCTGGGACTCTGGCCGACTATTGGTGTCAAGCAGATAATTTTTTTGTATTGATCTATGAATTTTCTCAGGGAAATTGGGAGGTTTTCATTGACTCCAGCTTGTGTTTATGCTAAAAAATTTGCTGCTCATACTTTTACTTGATAGTTGTCCTCTGCAAGAGCCTTTGAAACATTGTCTAATTCTATGCCCTCTTCACCCATTAGATCTTCCTATAGGTGCCATTCACATATAAAGCTTCATCCACTAACTATTCAACAATTCCCTGAAGAATGGGCTTGTACTAATTCTTCTATCACCTGATTATCCTTAAGAACATGAGTCAGATGTCTATTTGAATCCCAATTCTTCTCCGTATCTTCAAAAAACGTGTCGTGGTTCTACAATTTCAGGTCTGCTTGCTGCTTCACTCAAAGGGTTTCAGGAACCTACTTGATTGTGTTATAGCTGCCTTATTTTTGGCCTGAAAATTTCTGTATCTGCTCAAAGCTTTAACTTGTTGTGAAGAAACTGTGGCCCCACAGTTTTGCATTAGGTGCCCTACCTTCCTACATTTGAAGCATCTAGAGGACATACACTCATTATCCACCTCATAAAGCAAATTGGAAGTGCTTACAAAATAGGCTGAGAAAGATCCACTTCTACACAAATCCTTGCATAGGTTACTGAACTGTACATTTTTCTGCCTTGCACTCCATGCAATTATACCCAATTGATTACCTTATGATCATAAAATTTCCTCACCCTATAACTCAGCCGGGAGCTTATAATAATTCACCTAGACTTGAGCCCTTGAAAGAAGCTCCTTGTCAGCATCAAATATGGGGGTCCATGGTCTTAAAATACAATCCCACGCTCTTGAAGAACTAAGGGCCACTAAAGAGGATCTGGTCCCTATCTTCTCTGAAATGGAAAATTACCCAAAACAAAAACATAGCTAAATCTGATCTCCGGATGTTCACACTGTCTCCACTTTGTACCCATCTATTTCTTTAGGTCTTCAATCCTAGGCCATGCCCCAATAAACTTACAGATTAGGACTTCTTCTCCTAGCAGGTTTATATCCTCCTTATTTGAGGTCTACCCCAAATTGCACATTGATGCTTATGCTGAAAGTTGGACCGAGAAATCTCCTACCTCAAACTGTTGTTTTCTGTGTTGTAAGAATATATCCCCAAAATAACCCAAAAGTTCGATAAGCTCCTCATCATTTGGATCTTGTGGATGATGCTACACCTGCTCCTTGTTCCAACCGAATCCTGGATGGTTTTTCTCCCATATGATTAGATTCTGTCCAAATATCTAATTCTGAAATCATGATCCTTCCTTCTTTGGTTTCCTGTTCCTTCAGTAGACTTTGCTCACGTCCGAGATGCATTTCACTTTTTCCATATGTATATAGTTCAAAATGTTATATTTAGCTACGAAATCATCACTATAAAACTAAGAACCAAGTGAGACAAATTACGAAAAATTCATAGAATCATCATTTTATATTATACGATGCTATGTCCACAATTAAATTAAAAAGCAAAATCTCACTTAAAATAGTATGGATACAACACAATTTTTGATTTTTTTGGGGCAAATTTTTAAATTATCCTTTTTGAAAGAAAAAATTAAAAAATTCACTCATGTATGAAAGTTTTATTTGCTTGGAAAATTATCATTGACTTGCATGACCTATTTGGACCTTCATCTCATAGTGTGGAAAAGTTGGGATATTACAGCTGTTTTCGGACAGAAGGGCTTGTTTTCAGGGAGAGATCTTTGGAACAATGATGGGCAGCAGTGGCACTATTGGATGTACTTGAACAAAGAACAAGTGTTAATGCTAGCAGACAAACCTGCTTTGAAGATCTCAATATGACGATTCTTGAAAATTGTCTGTACAAATTATTCTTGGGACTGTAAGATAACAAACCTATATTATCAAGTGAGACATGCTAATGTTATCATCTATTGAATAAGCAGTCACAAGTCAAGGACCTTGAAGTGAGATGAAAAAGATGGTGTCAAGTCATTTGGGAAAAAGAGCCTCATCCATACACAAGGTGTTGAGATGGCAAGTAATGCATCAAGGTTTAGCTGTCAGGGCACAATTGGGTATTGCAGATGCTTTTTGCCTTTTGTGCGGGATAGAGAAGACAATGGACCATATATTTTGGGAGTGAAACAATTAAAGGGTTTTTGGGCTTGGTTTCAAGTTGAGCTCAATTTCTTTTTAGCGCTCCACTCTCTCAAGGAGGATCTTTCTCACGGGATTCTTGGATGGTTAGGGACAGCTGCAAAAGTCTACAGCACACGAATCCGTTGGCAGTAATCAGTTTCCTCTGGAGACGAGATGCAATACTAGCTTTCAGGAAGATACCTATCCATTCAGAATGGGGAAAATGTGACTTTTAAGATGAGCTGGCTTTGATTATGCAAGCTATATAAGCTTGAGTGGTTTTGGAATGTCCATGGTCTTAAATAAAAACCAACAGTCACCAAAGAGGATCTGGTCTCTATCTTCTCTCAAATGGAAAATTACCCAAAACAAAAATGTAGCTAAAATCTGATCCCCGGACATTCACACACTGTCTCCACTTTGCACCCATCTATTTCCTTGGATCTTCAATCCTAGGCCATGCCCCAATAAACTTACAGATTAGGAATTCTTCTCCTAGCAGGTTTATATCCTCCTTTTTGAGGTCTCCCCCAAATAGCACATTGATGCATCTGCCGAAAATTGGACTGAGAAACCTCTTACCGCAAACTGTTGTATTCTGCGTTGTAAGAATATATCCCAAAAATAACCCAAAAGTTCAATAAGCTCTTTATCATTTTGATCCCGTGGACAATGCTACACAAGCTTTCTGTTTGAACCCAATCCTGTATGGTCTTCTCCCATTTGAATAGATTCTGTCCGAATACCTAAATCTGAAATCATAATCATTCCTGGATCCCTGTTCCTTTGATAGACATTGCTCACATCCTAGGTCCATTTCACTTTTTCCATACTTACATAGTTCAATCATCACTACAAAACCAAGAACCAACTTAGGCAAATTACAAAGTCGTAGAATCATCATTTTATATTATATGATTCTCTGTCCACAATTAAAAGTTAAAACAAACTATCACTTAAAAGTTAAAATAGTCTGGATACAACACCAGTTTTTGAAATAACATTTTTTTGGGGTAAAATTTTAAATTCTTTTGTTTTAAAAAAAATAAAAAAAATCACTCCATGTAAGAAAGTTTGATTTGGTTGGAAAATTATCATGGACTTGCACAGCGTATTTAAACCTTCATCTCATAGTGTGGAAAAGTTGGGATTCTACTGCTATTTTTGGGCAAAATGTGGGTGAGGAAGGGCTTGTTTTGTGGGAGAGATATTTGGAACAATGACAGGCAGCAGTGGCACTCTTGGATTTACTTGAACAAAGCACAAGTGTCGATGTTAGCAGACAAACCTGTTTTTGAAGGTCTCGATAAGATGATTCTTGAAACTTTGTTTTTACAAATTATTCCTGGACTGTAAGATAACAAACCTATATTATCAAGTGAGACAAGCTAATGCTATCATTGATTAAACAAGCAGCCACAAGTCAAGAAGCTTGAAGTGAGATGAAAAAGATGGTGTCAAGTCATTTGGGAAAAAGAGCCTCATCCATACACAAGGTGTTGAGATGGCAAGTAATGCATCAAGGTTTAGCTGTCAGGGCACAATCAAGTAAGTTGGGTATTGCAGATGTTTTTGCCTTGTGTGCGGGATAGAGAAGGCAATGGACTATATATTTTGGGAGTGGGTCAATTAAAGAGTTTGGGCTTGGTTTCAAGATGAGTTCAATTTCCTTTTTATTGCCCCACTCACTTGGGGAGGACCTTCCCACGTTATTCTTGGATGGTTAGGGACAGCTGCTAATGTCTACAACACACAATTCCGTTGGCAGAGATTAGTTTCCTTTGGAGACAAGATGCACAGCTACCGTTCAAAAGATACCTCTCCATTCAGAATAGAGAAAATGTGGCTTTGATCATGCAAGCTACAAGCTTGGGTGGTTTGGAAGGATGTGAATTCATTGTGCATTAAGATGTAGGTGTAGGTGCTTTCTTTTCTTGCCCATGGAGGGAGAGATCTTCCTTATAAACCATCACACTCAGCCTATGTAAATAATTTATTCTTTGGAGTAAATATGAGATTTAATTTTTCAAAAAAAAAAAAAACTTTGTTTTGTCCGTTGTCCGTTTTAAAACTTGGTTAATGTAAAACACTCACCATCTGTATTGTGTCATTGTTGTGGTACTATGAGTCATATAGTACCATGCCCTATCCCAAAATAATGTGCCCATCTCCGTACCATGCCTTTATCCCACGTCTCCTAGTGTCCATGGTTTTATTTTCTGTAACCTTAAAGGGAGAGCAGATATTTGACAAATGTTGGCCATCTTTGCTTCCTGTAAATCTTTAGTGACCTCTTATCAGGAATTAGTTTTTGGTGTAGGGTGTGGGGGTTGGGAGTGGGGGATTTAATTGTATTGACTGCATTGCAAGGTGGCACAACTTGCATTCATAATAGTTCTGTCAATAGAGAGTGGTTATGAGTAAAGTATTCCGCAGGTTATTTTTCATGCTAGTTTGATTCGGTGATTAATAATTTGAAACTACATCATTTGACGATAGAAAAATGGCTGGTCTGAAAACAAACCTGGTACAAACTTGAGGTCATTAAATTCCGTTTGCTCATTTTATGGTCTAGAAGCTACTACCACCAACGACAATTATGCCTTTATGTTTATCCCTGTTAAGTGAAACCAAATTCTTCTCATTCTTTGTGTATAGTTATACACCTAATTTTTCACTTTTACTCACTTTGGTTTTTCGTAAGCATTGTTGGCACATTGGCTTTCTTGTAGCGCTGTCCGCATGGACATTTGCTGGGAGTGGGGGTAACTAGAATGGTTGCTTGTAACTGGCAATGGTTGTATCGGGTTGGTTAGCAATGATACTTATGAGAGGCCCTTGATGTGCAGTTCATGTTACTACACTTAAGATGCTTTTATACCAGTTTACAGTCCTTTTTGCAGTCTCCCCGACGACATCACTTTACTATCCTAGAACAGTGGCTTCCATACCTACTTTCAGCACACACATATCTTCGTCATGTCACCTTTCAGCAGTTCTGAGTCTTCCTCCATTGCCCAAGACTTTTTCAGGACCCCCTTGAAGTATTGCACACAGCCAATGGTATTGACCACGGTTGATGTTGTCTGACTTTTGGTTTCTAATAGCTGACAGCATTGACCACGGTTAATTCCGTCGACTAACATAAACTGTAATGCTTAATCATGACCCCTATATATACATGACATTTGAGTGCTCTTTCCATCACATCATCATCATTCATTCGGTCTGCTGGCACTCGCCAGTCTTCCCTTAAGGTCTTCAAGCGAGTCTACACTTGGAGCATTGGGTTGGGTACTTAGGATTCCCAAACATAGGAGTTGCACTTATTATGGTCTGTCCAGGCTTTGGAGTTTTTGGAGTCTTCATCTAGAGGTTTTCCTAGGTCTTCTTCTATTTGCTTGTCATTCCCCACATCAACTCTCCCATAAGGTGTTGCTAGCCTTGGGGGGAAGTTAATGCACTTGTTGCATCTTAAATCAAGTATCTCTAACCTTTCTTTTCCTTTATGTTATATCAGTTTTGGATGATTGTTTAATTGTCATGCATAGGTTAGAGTAGAGCAACATATTCCTAATCTCAGTCCACCCCTTTGGTCTTTGCAACTTATCGATCCTTACAGCCATCTTTACAACCCTAGCATAAGATTTTTTATCTTGTTACAATCTGATTATAACCTTTGTTATTATCAACCATAGATCTAGGCTTCGGAACACTATATCTTTCATTGAGTGTGGACTATTGCCTTCCTAGATCCACATCTCTTGTAACCTACAATCTAAGGTGTGCATCTATATTGTGGCCCCTTTCATTATCCTAGTCTAGATTACTAAGAGGCAGAGGACATTTTATTAGGCCATTCTTTATTTGCATGCACTTTGAAGCACATGTAGGAGTCAAAGCAACATTAAGAGCATTACCTTCATTATGCAAATTATAGACAAAGGCAAATTATTTCTTATTGATAGCTTGATAATAGAGACGACAACATAATTTTGCTCTAGAAAGACTTAGAGTATCGATAGGGAATTTAGCTAGATGGCATTTTGCTGAGTTGCTTAGCTATAAGTACTTCTTAACCAAGGCTTATCGTATTTGGGATTGCATAAGTAGCTAGCCACAATCATTGTGTCTCTAAACTTCATATATCAAATGTAGTAAACTAAACCAAATAAGGGAGTTAAAAGAGTAATATTTTTGAATTCCTCTATTAAGGTTTTGTCGAGCTTCCATCTCATATGATTCTCAAGCATCAAAAAGAAGCTTCCATCTTTATTAGATCCTACTCAATCATTTTATCTATAGTATATGGTGTTATCAGACGTCAATTTTTTGCTTTCTTGTTCCTTCACTTAGTATAGATGTTTTGAATATACATTATGCTTAATCAAGATGCTAATCTGTTTTGTACCAGTCAACAATGAACATAGATTAGTTGCATTTTATGACCAAAGAAGTCAAACAGATGTAAATCATGCTGATTACATTTTTCGCTTAAAATAAGGTTCTGGCCTATATTAAGCAATCTTGTTTGGAAACTCGTTCCTAACATTTGGATTATATTTTAGGAAACATTTCTTTCATCTTTGGAGAACATGTTCGTCGGTAAGAGAATTATTTCGCTTCAGAATGGATAGATATATTTCATCTCCAATTGGGAGGTCAATTTTTTTGATGACATTAAATGCCACCATATGTATCAATCTCATTTGATGCCTGCCACTGCTTGTGGTAGTTGAGTGAAAACAAGTAGTTAGGTTCAAAAATATTTAGATCTTATATTTTGCTTGACAAGCAAGTACCGTTCAGTTTGTTGATCTTTTAAATGGAAACTTCATTACCAACAGCAAAAGATTGAAGTAGATCTCTTTAGATCTTAATCTATTGAGCTTTGTTAATTATTTGCTTTCAACTATCTTATTTCTGCCGCAGGGTTTATGATCAAATGCCAGAACCACGCTGGGTTATTTCTATGGGTAGTTGTGCAAATGGTGGAGGTTATTATCACTATTCATATTCTGTTGTGCGTGGCTGTGATCGAATTGTGCCTGTCGATATTTATGTGCCAGGCTGCCCTCCTACTGCAGAAGCTTTGCTTTATGGTCTGCTTCAGTTACAGAAGAAAATCCATCGACGCAAGGATGTACTTATGTGGTGGACTAAGTAAGATACATGTTGTAGCGTAAATGGAAGTATTTTATTCCATAAAAGACGTGCACGGAGAATTGTTCACTGAGATATGCTGTAACAAGTATACGATTTGTTGGCCTTTTAAGAAACTTACATTGAAATTTAATTCAGGACTTTTTTCTTCATTTGTATGGCAACTCTGATAATTTTGAAAGTAAACTTTTGTAAGTATCAAGTTGCATAACTCAGAGAGCTGTAAACTCTAATTATTGCATGTTGATATTGATATAATGAAAAGCATGGAGTTTGCATTGTATTGATGTGCAGTTTATTGTGAATATGTCATCCATTTTTCAAATTATGTTTCGACTCAAGTGATGGATCACCTCTATAGCGTGCTTTATATAGAAACCAATCCTTGGTCTGGGTTTTTGCTCCAATTTATGAAGAGGTCATAACGAACTCTGTAGATAATATAACATGATGTATCTAGAATTTGTTCCTCCCATCTTATGTAGCTAAAGTAGAGCCTTCCATTTTCCAATTGGAAGACCGTGTCCAGCATATTAAAGGCTTTAGTCAAAAGAAAATCCTATCCATTTTATTGGTTAGATAGGAAGCTATTTGCAGCTTTAAATATCTTATTCTTAAGTGGAGGCCAAGTTTTTTTCCGGATTTTTTTATTGAGGTCTTGATTTTTGAACATAACTGATAGTGTTATCTCCATGACTTGTAGCATCCCTGATGGTCCTAGCACTTGTATGCGTGGCAAGCAGAGGAAGAAACAAGGGTTTGGGCTGCTTAAAGACTCTCTAGAGAGCAAGGACTAGGTTTGTTGTGGACTGTGTCTTGCTTTGGTTCTGCGTTTCTTTTTGGCTGACTTTGTGCTACCTTTTTGCTAACTTTCGGCTGAGTATTAATATATAAAAATATATCATGTAGTTGGATAAAAAGCCTATTTGATCCTGTTATGGTTTTTGTCCCATGTGGGTTTTCATGCATTATCTTTGGTTGATGATGTACAAGGTTTGAGGGTCCTTTCAAAACCTCTTTATTACTTAACAAAAAGAAAAAGAAAAAATGTAACAATCATGCTTAGTGTTGTGATGACAAATGACATGCAAAGAAGCAAGTGTGATGACACATGGGATATCTCGTAGGGGCTTGCATAACATATCAAGAGCTATGGATGCAACACAAGATGAGTTGCATAAGATTGCGGAAGCTACGGTAGTTGCGAGGTGCTAGCACAAGGCTGCAAGAATTGTGTGGGTTGTGAAGCATGTGTGCATGATGCAAGAGATTGTGTTTTTCACTTTGAAATGCAATTTCATCTCCTCGCATTTGGATTGGAGTGGGTAATCAAAATCGAATTACCACGGAGATTGTAATGTTGTTGCATTTTTGACCGTTTTCTAGATTATAACATGGGGTAAAATGTGTTGTGCCCTTGTGAAGCTCTCGAGACAAAAGTCATGATTGTATTTTTATTCCTTGATCCTTTAATAGCGTTCCGTGCCCTAATAGCCCCAATTATGTGATTCTCGTGCCCTAATGAGAGAACTTGTGATTGTAGGAAGATTCAACTAATACTCCATTAAAAAATTCCTTGAATTGTTATATGTCCTTTACAATGAGCACTAGTGTTTAAAATGACCTCGCGAACAATCTTCCTCTGGAAACAACCTGTCTCCTCATGCTTGGATGAGAATGTGCTTTATAAAGTCCACATCGAGTCCGGTCTATGATGGTCAAAATAGTTTACGACATCCACTTTAAAAACACGACTTCAACAATGGTACCAAATGATTATGATTTCTCTTCGATTTACAAGTTTACTCTAGTACCAATGTTAGAAGATGTGAGCAAAGCAATTATGAAGAGGAATTGCAATGCAAACTTTAAGTAAATTGTGTGTTCGTCATTTTATCATGCAATAGATAGTTACAAAAAAATTGAGGTGGTTATAATTGAACATTAGTTAATACATAACTAATAGTGACCTAATTATAAGGGGTAAGCTTTATACTCTAATAGTTGCGT